>CM053569.1:21397419-21544053 GCA_028646485.1 Cryptoprocta ferox | reverse complement strand
AGATTTTATGGAAATGGCTCTAGGGATTGACTGTAAGATTGAACTCCTTGATGACTTTGGTCTTATAAAATAAAGTACTCACTGAAAAGTACTCTTAAGGTACTTTACTTTTATTTTATAGGAAAGTCACAATGATAAAATAGCCAACAATAAAAAATAAAATAAAATTTACCCTAAATATTTTTAGCCTGTAAAAAAAACACAGTAAATTATTGGGGATCTGTGGACTTAACTTTCATGTTAAGTACTACTTAGGAGCAATTTGGAAGCTCTACAACATGTGAGAACTTGGGAAATGTGAATGGCATTAGCCAGCTGTTCAGCATCCATCCTTAGTTGTAACTTGGTCAGTTCCCTCCTCTTCTCTGTGAATAGAGTAATACTCTTGAAGTAATAGTTTAAAATACACAAAATCCAGCCACATGAAAGATAAAATTTTAGTTAATTTTTTTTAAGTTACAAGCAGTATGGGGATACACACAGGAAACATGTGACCTCTCCCAGATGTGATGCAGGAGAGAGCCAAGAACCATTGCAAATAGTTCTAGAATATCAGAATTCAAGAATGTATCGGGGGGAAGAACACTCAAAACTGGATTAGGATGTTTCCTTCACTAACATCAGTGGCTTAAAGATATTACTTTAATGCCATTAAGAACAGCGATGGAAATGAATCCTAGATACAAAAAAACCCCTACATATTGAAATTCTGTATTGAATACTATATAGAGATGGCTTCTTAATCCCAAGACACTTACTTTATTCATTTAATTCATTTAACTCATTCATTTCCCTTTAGTCAGACAAGGGCATTTTCTTAATAACTATATGAAAACAATGATTATTCAGCTTCAGTTGGCTCTAGCTTAAAAATTTATGAAATTAATGTAACAGAAATTTGCCACAGGCCAATAGACAAACTAAAGGTTTTCAAAATAAAAGAGTTATTTCTCATTTCTTTACTAAAACCTTCTTGCCCATCCAATATTGTGCTGTTTAAAAACATACCTCCGGATAAATAGCACAATGTATTGAAATGCACTGTATCTCGACTCCTAAGTCCATCAAAGCACTATACACAGTGAGTGCAATGGAAGAGAATAATTACCTTTGGGATTGAAACTATTCTGATGCTACCTACGTCAGGCAAGAACACTGCTGTTACAGCCACATACTGTAGCTATTGTTAGAATTCAGACTGTCTGCATTTAGCAACTGGGAATATGAAAACAAACATCGTTCCAACTAAAACAATAGTCAAAGTAACCTTTTCAATTGAATTGTTTCTTGCAATAATGAAATTGTAGTACATGCCACTTGGTTTATTTGCAATCATTTCAGCGTGGATTTTTCTCACTGGAGCCACTTTACACATCTTTAATAGAAATCTTTTATTTTTTTTTTAAATCAGACTGTTTGGCAGTCTTCACAGTTCCCTGGGCCCTTTTTTTTTTTTTTTTTTTATCTTGAGTGCTGTATCTATAATTGACACAAGAAAGCAGAAACTAAGAATATTACCAAGAGGACCAGAGGTAAAGGGATCTCATGGATTCAGGTGCTAATAGTCTCTCCAGTGTCATATTCCTTTGGTCCATTGCCTACAACTGACCACTGGCTACACCTGACACTGGAATACTCTGGACATTTATCAAAATTCACAGCGATATCCTTATATTTCCAGGCCAACCTTTCACAAAGACTTGGGTGGTGAGCTTAACAGCAAACCTCACTTAGCTTTGCTGGCACTTGCTATTTTGAGAAAATACTCAAAGGTCCTTCCTGTCATAAAACACTGGATAGAGGAAAGCTAGGAAAAGTCCAACTTTAATTTCATGAATTTGCACTTGCAAAAACACATATCTTCACCAAAATTAAGAAGACTTGAGAATTTGGCTCCAAGCAAAATTCCACTCCTGAGACAGCAGGATTGAATGCAGATTTCTGCTGTGGGCAAAACCTTACTATTATATCTAGACAATGGGGCTTTCTGTAGTGAAAATGGTGGCACTCTGCACATAGAATGGCCATGAGCCAGTTCCCAGTTTTCTCCAGTGGATTTGCCAGATTGGCTAAGGCAGAGAATATTTTCACACAGACTAGTAATATGTCTGATGAAGCTTGGGGGAAATTAATCCAGTTAACTTACTTCTTTTTAAAGTGAGGGTCTAAAAGCTCAAAGAAAATACATTAAATCACTTCCAAGGGGTAAAGTAGAGACCTAACTTTATAGTCTGTAGGGCAACTACTGTCAAATAAGCATTGGTTTAATGTCTTCAGTGTGATATAGATCACACTTTATTGCTCATACAAGTCACCTGAGAGCCTTGTTCAACTGCACATTCTAATTCTGGAGGTCTAGAGTGAGACCTGAGAGCCCATGTTTTAACAAGTCTCACCTGATGTTGAGGTTGCTTACCTGCCCACCATACTTTGAGTAACAAGGATTTAGGTGAACATATGATAATTCACCTAAGCCACTGGCTCACAAATACTCAATGTCCTTAAGTCAAAAAGTATAATTGACTGAAGAGTAATGTGACTGAAAAAGATACCTATGAACCTAACACAACTCAACAAATAAAACGGAATGCACTATTGATACACACAAATTGAATGGGTCTCCAGGGTCTTAAACTAAGTGAAAAAACAAACAACATTCTAAAAGGTTACATACTATGGTTCCATTAATATAATATTTTCAAATAAAAAGTTTTTAGAAATAGAGTATAAATTCATGATTTTCAGACATTAAAGATGAGGTGGAGGAACAGGAGGAAGATGGGTATGATTATATGCAGGTATTGAATTAGAAGCTGCTCGTCATCATGCAGATGAACGAGGAGCTCAGTCTAATATAATGGCCCAACCTTACAGATGACAAAAGTACACTTTAGACGCTTGCCCTGTTAAACAACTGAATTCTCCCTGAGTAATACCCACTTAACTTTTTTCCAGTTCACTGTCCTTTCTACCAGTTAACACAATCTGTGTGATTGAGATCTATTGCAATGCAAAGCATTTTCAAATTTCACATTTTACAAAATTTAACATGGAAGAAAATGTACTCATCTGAAATGTATGTCAAGTCTCTAAGTCTAGCAAATATGTTAAATTTGTAAAGGCATATCCTAACCAAGAAGTAACTATGTTTATAATCTTCCATGAAATCCTCCTTAGACAGTTATGTTAAGTAACAGTAACTGGCCCCTATCATCTCTTGCAAGGGAGTGCTGTGATAAATTTCCCATCTTAAATCCATCTCTAAACTGTCACAAGGGTCAAAATAGCAGACTGTGTTCATTGCTTGCACCACAAATAGTTCCCTTCTGGCTTTTAGCAGCACCTCAGTCTGTTCTGGGAGCTATGGGTCGATATCCAGAAGATTAATCCAGGCTAGGCTACCTTGCACTGAAGACTTTCCATCTATCTTCCCAAATCCCAACTTCCTCACACTGTTCTCTACAAGGTTGATCTCTATGGACAATATTAATGGACACTTTTCTCATCTGACTTTGAGCTGGATTAGCCAATGAGCTACCTGGTAGGCAGACAAGGGGAAATGAGTAAGGCTGGGGTATTTTCTTTACCAGTTCCTTCCTCATGAAGTCACTGTGCACTGGCTGTATCATGTGACCAAAGACTACAACTTCCATCAGTTGTTCCTCACAACTGTCTTCGTCTCCAGTTTCAGTAGCCACTTCCTCCATTTGTCGCTGTAGGACAGGTGAGAGTGTAGCCCCTTCCTCTTAGCAGCCCTCAGTGAATGCACTGTTTCTGTAGCTTATCAACTCTTCAATGATCTCTTTGTAAAAAAGTTCTTTTGTTAAATTCTCTTTAAATTACCCATTTTGAGTGTGCAACTTTTTCCTGACTAAAACATAGGGGTTTTTCTGTTTGTTTTTTCCTTACCAAATGTTAATTTTCTCAGCCTCCCTTCCAGCTGGGAGTGGTTAGGTGATCTGATTCTCTCCAGTGAAATATAAGGGGACGTCAGATAAAGAATTTGGGGAATGGCTTTATGCCCTGACAAAAGACATAGCAGTTTGGGAATAGTGGCTTGTCCCTTATTGATTTAGATGTCTGGGGTAAGTACATGATATATGGAGTGACCAACTTGTGACCATGAAACATCAACCTGAGGAAACACCAGTACACAGAGGAAAGTAAGTGGGGAGAACGATGTGAATAGTTTGGAATTTGAAGGCAGTACTGCCTTATACTGACTGCATTTAGACTTCTTGTAAGGGATGCCGTATGTGCCCTTAAGGATTGAATTTCTATTAATCAGATTTTCTTTGTCTGCAACAAAATCATTCTTAACTGATGGAGTAATCTATCTTTATTGCAAATATGACCTTGCTATTTCTCTGCCTAACATATTCTAGTGGTCATCATCACCCACAGAATAACCTTCTAGCATAGTATGCAATATCTCATGCTTTCATCCTTGACAGCTTCTTTACCTTGGCATGTTGCACTTTATCTGCTAGATTTCTAATTCTAATCTCTTTTGGTTCCTCATAGTATGGCACTTCTAGCTTCTGTGTCTTTGTGTTGAGTCTTCTTCCAACTTTCCTATCTTTTTTCTCTAGCTTATTCGTCTTTCAAGAATATAGTGAGCAGAATAGGTCAGCATTTATTATTGAGTACCAAAATCTACTCAGGATTATTCAAGAAGTGAGACTGATAAAGCCAACTTTGGGTAGTTGGTTTAGAGACTAGGCTTAGAAAACAAGCAGGAAGAAGAGGAAATAATACCAGAAACAAACTCTGATGACAAATAAGCCCAGTGAGCCCTGCTACAAACTTTCTAAGGAATGATCACCTCAGCTTATGCAACAGCCAGCTATCGACAATGGAAATTGAGTGTCACTGTGGCTGGTTTCTAATACTAGAATGAAGACCTCATGATCTGAGCTTTTTTGCCTCCCTGATTTCCAGTTCCAAGTCTAGGGATTTGGCTAAGCATCTGATTGGCTAAGCCTAAGTCAACTGCTGATTCCCTAACCAAAAAAGTATCTAGTAAGTATACTTGCTTTGGAGGGAGGTCTAAAAACTATATGTCAACACATTTACCTACTATAAGAAAAAGTTTCAGGGCACCTGGGTGGCTCAGTTGGTTAAGCGGCCGACTTCGGCTCAAGTCATGAACTCACAGTTCGTGGGTTTGAGCCCTACATCGGGCTCTGTGCTGACAGCTCAGAGCCTGGAGCCTGCTTCGGATTCTGTGTCTCCCTCTCTCTCTGCCCCTCCCCTGCTCACAGTCAGTCTGTCTGTCTGTCTGTCTCTCTCTCTCAAAAATAAACATTAAAAAAATTAAAAATATATTTTAAAAGAAAAGTTTCAAATGACAGATTATCAAAAAGCATTATACACATCCAGTATAATTTCAATAAAATGTGCTAAGTGCAATCATGACTGTATAAATGAATTCAATCAGAATACAGAATAATCCTGTAAAGAGAAATAGTGAGAAATATATCTATTTTCTATTTTCTAATAGCTGCATAAAAAGTATACAGAAACAATTAAAATTAATTTTAATAATATATTTAATCTAACCCATTAAAAATATTACTTTGACATTTAATCAACATGAAGTTATTAATGAGATTTTTATATTATTTTTTAGTAATAAGTCTTTGGAATTTGATATGTACTTTGCTTTTCAGCAGATCCCAAATGGCAATTAGCCACATTTCAAGTACTCAGTAGTCACATGTGGCTAGCTGCTATTATGTTGGATAGAATATATCTAGATAAACACAATTAGGAGAGGAACAGTGACATGGATCATCTACCCAGTGAGTAACTGTGAATCATGAATATTTGACTTCAGAATGTCAGGCAGATCCTGCTAATTATTGTTTTGCCCTGGCTTAGAAAGCCCTCTCACATGAAGAAGACAAACAAGGTCAGGGTAACTGAGATGGTGCAAGAGCAGGGTTTCTTATGGTAGCTTTGTCATTTAAATTGTTGAGTTTCAGGTGCCCTGTGACAGCTGACCAGTGTGGTCAGAATGCTAAGTTTAAGTTTTCAAGCTGTTTGTTTACATTTAGGTTGAGGCCATGGGAGTGAATAAAACCTATTAAAGAGAGGCTGTAGAGGCATGAAAGAAGGTCAATGATGAGTCGCTAAGGCACATCAACATTAAAATTAGAGAACAGAAGGATTGAGAATAGTGTTATAATGGTACAAGAACCAAGAATAACTAGCTTCTCAGAAGCCAAGAGTCACAATTGCAGAATTATTTTCTTCTTGGAAAGCTGACTGAATTTGGAATCATTTCCCAATTTACATACATAGGGTCCATTAAGAATTCACTATTAAAAAATAACTTGAATTAGGCACTTACAATAACCTATTTGTTCTTGGTCAGTGCTCATTCCCATTTCACACAGAATCTCCTCTGAACCTCTATCATGTCCCTTTAGCCTCCTGCCTACTGCTTCCTTCCTGCCCTATCACTAGCTGATCTTGCCTCCCACTTCAAAGGAAAGATAGCTTTCCTCAACATCTTCTTTCCCACACACAAATTATTTCAACCCATATTTGAAATATTCAACATCCCTTTGTTGTTCGAGTTTGGAAGTGCCTAATAAATAACATCACTGTTTCCCTACTGCCCAGACCCCACCACAGTTCAGAGCTAATTGAGAGATAGATACAGAAGTCAGGCAGAGTACAAAAATCATTTCAATTAGTGCTTGCACTGTTAGGCAATGTGACTTAGGACTGTGGCCAATTGTGCTTGAAGTGCCCGTCTAACTTTCAAATTATCTTTTCCATTTGTAGTCAAGTTTCTAGAAACCATTTCTACTTTCTCAACACCCATGGACTTCTCAATTCAAGGCAATGTGGCTTCTGATCCAATTATTCAGGTAACACTGTTACAGATGTTCTCAATTCCCTCCACCTTGCTCAACCCCAGGGAGACCTGCCAGTCCTTATCTTATTTGACCATTGAAGGTCTCACACTAGTGGCCACTCCTTGCTTTGTGCAATTCCTTTCTAGTTTTTTCTTCAAACTCTTTTGGCTGCTTTTTCTCAGCTTCCTTGGACTCCTCTTTCTCCAGCTATCTCATAAATATTTGCATTTCTTGGAGATTCATCTTCTTCTCTTTTCTATTTTATTCACTTCTTTCTCCACATATTCTCCTGAGTCACCTAATCCTGAGATTTCAGTCACTACGTGTTACCTTGTCTCCCAGGCTTTAGAACTGCCTGTTCAGAATACATACTTCAGAGTCACATTTCTGCAAACCAATTGTGATCATGCTTAAAACGTTTCTTTGGCTCCTCCTGCAAATACGTCTGTCTCCTCATTTTTTCTTGTGGCAGAATGTAAACCAGCGTAAGACTTCTGGCTAATCTCTACCCCCTTTCTCACTTACTACTAAGAGAGGAGGGGTGATTCACTTATCTCTCTGCTGAATTTTGATGAAGAAACTGGTCTCAAAAGAGTCAGCACCTTGTGAATCCTCTCCTGACTTTGGAGAGGGTGCATTCTGAGCTGCTATCCTGCCACGCAGTAAGGCACTGGCTCTGTGGGAGAGTCTGAAGTTTTGGAGAAAGTTTGGTTTAGGAGAGTACTTAAGACCACAAATCTAAGTTATTTTCTGCAGACTAGCTTTTACCAATGATGAGGATAACAATTCCATTGCCATTTTCCTGACTCCTCATAATAGATTGATTAATAGGGAAGCCAACGCTCTATGTACAAGAAACAAAAACAAAGAAAGAACTTAGAGGGAAATTCTTATTTCTCATTACTCAGGTTTCCAAGTGGAGAAACCTCCTTTATGCATTACTTCCAAACTTTCTCCACATCTTTATTCTCCAGAGAAGGAATGCTGATTTATTTATCTAGTACGTGAGTTTGGTAGGACAGACTGGACACGGATGGCATGGCCCCTTCTGGGACTAAAGGTTCTACATACTTGCAGAGAAGGAAATTTCTGCCCTACTAATTCCCATGCTGAAAGAGGCCTGTCCCTGTGGAAATGGACTGCAATAAGGGGCATAAGTTTATATCAGTAGAGTGTTAGCAAATCCATTTAGCCACAGAAGCAACCTTTTTTTTAATAATGTTTCTCAATGTAAGACTGATATTTTGATATTTATCTGATTCCTCCATATCTCTCAGTTGTTTCCAAATTTAGTCAGAAAAGGAATGTTACTCATTGGATCTTTTCAAACACCTGAAATTTCCCATATATTTACATTTCTTAACTTGTAGTATGAGATCATCTTCTTATCCCTGTTGATTCCCATTATCTATGATATAGGGTAATAAACAATTCAACAAACCTACTGAGCTGAGCACCTACTAATTTGCGACTAGGCCTGGTTTTAGAGATAGAAAATGAATGAGAAGTGATCCATGCCTTCCAAAAGTTTACAGTTTTGCTGTATAAGTTTGTATTTCCAACTACATGTCTGGGGTATAGTTCCATAGTATACTTCTTTAAAAGACTGAAAGTATATATAAAAAAAAAAAAACTTTCAAAAGCAGGACTCATGTTATTATGATCCTTGCCATGGCACCTATATTGATAAATATGGATCATTCTTATCCTTATCCTTGATAAGCAAGGGCTGGGGTGTATTCCAAAGTCATAGGTAGGGCCAGGAAAAGGTGGAAAAAGGAGGCAGAGAAAATGAGAATAAGGTCTTTTTGGTAGAGCACATCATAATCTAGTTAACACCAGAAATAAGATGATAAAATCACATAGCCACTTGCAAGTAGGTGCTGATGAGAAGTATATAAACATTCATATTCAGTACAGTCTTGTAACATAATCAACAGAACCATAGGAAGCTGACAGGATGAGACCATCTTGATTATTTCAGCCATTGTTCAGGCCATCTTATACACCACAGAAAGATACTTGTCTTCATTTTGTACAGAAAAAAGAAAAAAAGAACATTGGAAAGACAAGAAAAATTGTCATACAAAACAAATAAGTGCTGGTAACTTCACCTAAAATTTCATCCTGCTATTAAAATTTGGCCTCAAGTAAAATAGTGCTTCTAAGATCTAAGAGATTCTAATGTTGTTTACTTAAAATAGTACGAAACAGTGGACGTGACATGGCTCAAACCTGTCTTCAGCTTCCAAACCAAAGACTGTTAAAGAGAATTCATAGGACCCTGGGAAACATGAACAAGGACGATTGCATTAATTTAGAGAGTTAATTCTTTTAATTCTCTTTGTACCTCAATTTTACAAATTCTAGCTTCACTCATGTAAAAAATAATAATCAAAACAGGTGATACAATTTTTTCCTATGTTTTAAATTTTAAAAGTCCCATCTGTCACTAATTACACATTTATTTCATTATGCAGCACTATGAAAATAATTACTTGAGGTTTTTTTGTTGACAATTTAGAGTTTAAAGTAAATACTAATTTTTTGTTATAACTGTGTATTATATTAAATAATTCACTGCTAGACATATTTTGGGCTTCAAATAATTTTATTAGAACCACATAAGACAACAATTATATAATTAGTGACATATCTGCCAATCTTTTAAGTCCATGTTATAAAATTTGAAGACTTTTTTTTCTTTTTATTTGTCCTTTTTAAGAAGCACAGACAGATACTTCGTGTGTGCATTCCAGCATTTTATAATGATGTATGTGGCCTGTCCGGCCAGCTGGTCTGCTCAGTCACTCTATCAAAGTAGCAATGATTCTAAACAATTAACTAACTCTGGCAACTATCATGGACTTGAGTTGGGGAAAAAAATGTATCTAGATAACTGCAATGATTTCTACTCTAAGTAAATTCTTTAAAAAATTAAAATATGTTTCCCCAACTCCAACCAGAAGTTTCTGTGAGTTCCATTTGGAACTTGTGCTAATAATAATATTTTCTGGAATAATAACAACAGGTTTGGATTTAATTAAATATGTTGCTCACTGAAGCATCTGTTTTAAACATTAATGAATGGCAGCTCCTATGGGATATCCAAATGGAAGTGTTTTCACTCCGTAACACTATCCTAAAGTGTGTTTTGGAATTTTCAAATAATTAGTTGGTCTTTGTTTTGAGAGACTTATCCAGAATAAGAAAGCAACCCTTTCCTCAAATCATACTGATAGATGGAAGCATTTAGGGAGAGACAATCAATCATAGAAGTAGTCTCTGAAAAGCTGTTATGCAATCCACAGTATTAAGAGTCAAGTTTTTCTTCATGTTCACACATAACTCCCATTATCATTCATGAGAGTTATTCCCTTATCAAAAAAAGAACACATCCCTTCCCAATTAGGCTAAGCTGCTTTGGGCAGAAAGCCATTAAAAATAGCAGACATGAAGCTCCAAAGACTACAAGTAACCTTGCAAGAATTGGAAGCCACTTTTGAAATAACTATTATTAACTTGATTTGATTGGAAACATTATATGAATAGAAAATTTCTGAAATCATGACTTATTCACCACTCAAAGGAAATCATATGAGTCAGACTTATTTGTAAAATGGAACTATTCTTATAAGGCTTTATTAAAAATAAGTTGCTAAAGACAGTGATTAAATATTTCTTACCAAGTAATGTACCCTACCTACATCGACCAGGACCAGGCATAATAGGTACATACAGATATTCATTAAATGAATGACTGAATAAACTAACTACTCTTTTTAATTCAGCAAGCATTTATGGAAACCATACTTGATGCTAGATCCTGTTAGGGACTAGGGATACAAAGATTTTGCTTACTAAATATATAGAAAATATAGGAAGAGAGAGAGAGAAAGTGAGAGAGATTCTTCTGTCAAAGGGTGCACAATTTCCCAGATGAAACTTTAATACATTATTCTTTATAGTGTTGTCAATGTAATAATAAAGGAATGCACAGGGTGCTATGGGAGCAAAGCACTTATGTGAGGTTATAGGAGGTACGGTACCCGACATCTTAAACAATTTGGTCTGCAAATAAATGCTAAGGTTTTGTGAAAGTTATATCATTCGATTTTAACTAACAGATAATATAAAATATTCTTTTAAAAAATTTTAAATATTTACTTACTTTTGAGAGAGAGAGTGAGCGAGTAAGCACAAGTAGGGAAGGGGCAGAGAGAGAATCCAAAACAAGCTCCAGGCTCTGAGCTGTCAGCACAGAGTCTGATGTGGGGCTCGAACTCAAGAACTATGAGATCATGACCTGAAATGAAGTTGGACACTCAACCAACTGAGACACCCAGGCACCCCTAAAATATTCTTAAATATTATCATAAGATAACACCTTGCTTTGGGAAAATACATTTCCAAAAGAACAAAGGGGGACTTTAACTAAACAACTGACCAAAACAAAACAAAACAAAAACAACTATTAGATTATGATGAATTCTTTGGGAGCATGATAGGTTGACCCTTTGGAAACAAAATAAAGAATGGTTATGCTATAATGCATGTGTGTTTAACTGATGAAAGCCACAATGGTTATGTATAGATTTCTTTAAACTTGGGAAATATTTATGATTTATGTCTTTTCTCACAGAAAAGACAATGATACATCAAATTTGATCTCTGAGATTTCAAAGTACTGGATGCTGTCCTGATGTTCACAATTTCATCCAATGGCAGGATGAACCATGCTAGAATCTCTGGATGAGTAGATGTTTAGTAAAATATCATGCATTGAGTTCTGACAGATTCCCATAGAAGAACTCCAGAGATTGCTTCTAAACCAATCTAAGGGCTCACATACTGCTAGGTTCACTGTGGGAAAGTGGCCCAAGGTTCCTTGAAGGAAAGATTAATGACTACCTAAACTAGTTTCATCTCCTATAAAATGAGAGTACTGGATCTAATTATCTGTAAGGTCACTACATCTCTGTTACTTCCCATTCTTCTCCTCTGCAAGTTTCAAGTGTCAACAAGTTGGGCTCACTGAGTCTACCTTCCTATGTCTCCATGATCCCTTTTCTTTTTCTTCCTATCATCCTGAACACTGGGGCATCCCTTCATGCCACATACTGTTATCCTATTAATCTTTGTATCTCTGGGTCTAATAACAGATTCTGGCACAAAATAGATGCTCAGTGAATATTGACTGAATAAGGGAATAAATTGAGTAACATCTAATAACAAAGAAATTGCATGAGTTTCTTTGAGTGATTCCAAAGCAATATAAGATACCATCTCCCATCTCCAAGGATCAATCATCTGCTCTACTCAGGAGACAAGTCCTTTTCACATGTAGCAGTAAAGAACATAAACTTGTCATTTAATCCTCCTAAGAACTATGATGCCATAAAAACAGTAACAATAGCATCTGGAATGTGCTAAGGGCTTATCATCCGCCCAGCATCTTAATTGGACTATTTCGTTTAATCCTCACAACAATTATGATGTAGATACCACACTATCTCCTTTCTATAAATGCAGAAACTTGGACTTAGCATAGTTAAGCAACTTGTCCTCAGTCTCATAGCTGCGCCAAGATCTGGATACAGGGTATTTCATTCCAGAACCCATACTTTAAACACTCTGTATTGAAAACTAGAGGGTCTAATTTGGTCTAAGTGTTACACACACACACACACACACACACACACACACACACACACACAGAGTCCCTATTGAGTAAGCTCCATCAACAGCTGTGTTTTGTAATTCATGGCACTTCCCCATCTGCCAAGGTTATTGTACCAACAGTAGATACCTGATCCAAAAGCAGCCAATACACTCTGGTCAGCATCTACTGAAATTGCCTGGTATCAGATCTCTGACCTAAGGTCAATATCGATTAATTAAATCAATACAATTCTTTCATTTGGTAATAGACTTATGGAGAGAGAATTACTGGTAGGGAAGGGCAAAAATTGAGAAGACACTAAGGAAAGCAGACAGCAAAGGCCTGTAGCCAACATGATCAATGAGTAAGTAGAGCAAAGGGTGAGGTAGCTGGTTGGCACCAGGATTAGAACTGGAAAGACACAGAGAGAAAAGCAGAAACACAGAAAAGCTGACCCACATTATTGAAAAAATGCAAGAGGAAGTGTCAATAAAATCCTCCTATAGTAAAATCTATAGATAAACTGAAACCTAGAGCAAGGCTGTATCTCAAAGGATGTTTTAGTCACTGAAGAAATTGTTCCACATTCAAGCCCCATGAAGACTAGTCTTCCTGTGAGACTAGGCCATACCGGTGTTCTTGCATTTCTATAAAACTGGTATATAAAACTGTCAGCACAGAGTCCACTGTGGATCCTCTATCCCCCTTTCACCCTGCCCCTCCCCCACTCACACTCTCTCTCTGAAAATAACCAACAAAACAAAACAAAACTTGGGTATATGTCTTAGATACTTGTAGCACAAATTTATTATCTTACAGTCCAAAACGGGTGTCAGTGGAATAAAATCAGTGTCAGCAGAGCTGTATCCCTTCCATAGGCTTTAGGGAAAAACCATTTCCTTGAATTCTCCAGCTTCTAGAGGCAGTCCACATTCCTTAGCTTATGGCCCCTTCCTACTTTTTCAAAGTCAGCAGTGTAGCATCTTCAAAACTCTAGGACTCTGACAAGGACTCTTCTTTTTTTTCTTAATATTTATTTATTTTGAGAGAGAGAGAGAGAGAGAAAGAGAGAGGGAAAGGGGCAGGGAGAGGGAGAGAGGGAATCCCAAGCAGGCTCGTGCTGTCAGCAAGGACCCCAACGCAGTGCTTTAACTCGTGAACTGTGGGATCATGACCTGAGCCAAAGTCAAGAGTCGGACATTCAACCGACTGAGCCACCCAGGCACCCTGTGACAAAGACTCTTCTGCCTCGCTCTTTTACTTAAAAAATCCTGTGAGTACATTGAGCCCGTGCAGAAAATCCAGAGCCACCTCTCCATCTCAAGGTCAACTGATTAGCAACCTTACTCCAGTTAACTCTTCTTTGATTGCCCTAGTTAAGTAAGTAGGCTTAATTTCCCTTTGCTATGCAATATCACATGTTATGTTCACAGTTTCTGCTGTTTAGGATGTGAACATCTAAAGAGGGGCCATTATTATGCCTATATACCGCCTATCTTAGAATAATCTTGACATCATTTAAGTACTTAAGAAATGTGAGTAAGTCTCTGCTTTTTGCAACCACAAGATGATATTTTGCCAGTCTGAGTAGGGCTCCTGTTGCAACTAGAAAAAATCTTGCCTTATAGGATTTTAATTCCATATAACTCATGTCATTCTCTTACCTGGTTTGCCTTTTCTTCTTCTTGCTTATTCTCTCTCTCACTCTCCTAATTCTCTATTGTGAAAATCCAACTCACTCAGGGCAAATATTATTATGCAAGGCAGTATTAAATAAACCATAAATGAGATCAGAAATGGAAACAACATGCTATGGAAGCACAAAAAAAACTGTACAGTATAGGATGGTCTTGGAAGATTTCACAAAGGAAGAGAGGGCATTTAAACTAGAAGATGCTGGTGGGCCATCCATATGGAGAAGATTCATATCAGACAGATTGTTAATTGCAGAGCCAAGTATTGATCCCAAGTTTTCTAATTTCTACTCCATTGTTCTTCTAAGTGATGGTTTGGATATACTGAGTGGCATCACATATATTTGTTGAATTAACAGTGAATAAAAGAAGAATTAATAAATGGATAAGTGAATGAATAGACTCTGATGGGAGACTCCAAGTAGATGTAAAATATAGATTTAAGCAGGTCCACTCTAATAAAAAGTAAGTGAGAGATCTGGATTTGCAGATGATATTCTGCCATGAAATAAATTACCTATATGTGGGTATTTTAATTAATCTCTTATGCCCCATCTTTTATTTACAAAATAGGGATAATATCTATTGCCTACTAATTTCACTGCATTATCAAGTACAACATGATACACTATAAGGGAGTGCTTTTAAAGATGAAAAATGATGGATAAGTAGGTTGGTAAGTGGTAAATAGATTATAGATAAATACTAGGTAGGTTTTAGAATGTTTCATAGTTATTAATATTGCTTGAATGATATTTTATATTTACTTTGTCCTTGATGACATTAAAAGCACTTTCCTTAAATTCATTAAAGATAAGTCAAGACAAATGTGGAAACTAAGAAACATGAAAATATCATTCGTTACTGTCATGAAAACTGAGGCAGATTCACCAAGGTATGTGAGGTGTGTTTAAGAGGTAATTCTAAGATCTTTCTTTAAGAAATTTGTCATTTATCATTTACAGAGTTCTTTTTATTTAGAGTTTTACTATTGTCAATATATTAAGATTTATTATTGTTAACATTATGCCTACTCTGATATCACAAAAAATACCAATAACAACATTTATTAAACACTTTCTAAATGCCAGGTACAATGCTAAATGCTGTATATTAATTAAGTCCCATAACCTTTACAATAATCCTATAAAGTATGAGCTATTATTACCAATTTATAGATGATCTGTAAATGGCCAAAATGAGTTGTGAAACACTCTACTAGAGTGCATGCTTCTAACCACATTTCTGAGATAAAATAATAATAATTATTATCATCATTGTCATTATCACCATCACACCATCGTCATCATTGTTGTCACAAAAATAAAAATTAATTATAATTAAATTGCCATTCACTGTACACATTTTCTCTCAAATCCTCATAGGTACCTGTAAAAGTTATCCTATTTCATAATTTAGTAGAGATTCAAAGGGTTTAAGTTATTTCTTCAAAGTCTCACAGCCCACAATTAATAGATTCAGGAGCAAACTCAGGTCTATCATTTCATCAGGTCAAAATGCTTTTCAATGTTCCATGTTGTTTTATTAGTTTCAGCAAATTTGTTTATTAATTTTAGGAAAGAACATAATGTCAAATCTGTTGGCCAGAGATCTGTCAATCTGGCTTTATGACTGTATTCCAGTGAATTCTGAAATAATTATTTTCTGAATATTTTAGAAAAGTACTTAAAATACTTAGAACTTTATTAAATGACATATTATTTATTATTATTATTTTTTAGAGAGAGAGAGCAAACAAGCAGGAGAGGGGGGGAGAGGGGCAGAGGGAGGAGGGGAGAAGGAGGGAAGGAGGGAGAGAGAGAGAGAGAGATTGATATATTGAAAGGAAGAATCTTAAGCAGGCTCCATGCTCAGCATGGAGCCTGATGAATGACTTGATCCCATGACCCTGGGATCATGACCTGAGCAACAGCAATATTGAGACACTTAACCAACTGAGCTACCCAGGTGCCCCATTAAGTGATATATTAAAATTAATTGTTGGTGAATAATCATAAAGCATAGCCATGAATGCTGATCTAATCAAATGGTGGCCAAATATTTTGTTTTTGTTTATATTTGCTTTATGTTCTCATTTTTATTGTTGTTTTAGCTAGTTGTAACATAGGATCTACAACTGACATCAATCAAGCTTTCTTTATGTATTGAAATAGTTGTTGTTGGTAACTCCCTGCCCAGAATTACCATGAAAATCCTTCTCTGTCATGAAATAAATTTCTTTACTTTTCCATAAATTAGTTACTATGTTTATCTGCATGAACTCTAAACTAAAATAATATAGGTGAGTAACACATTACCTTTTTTGTAGTGTAATATCCAAAGCAGCTTAATCATAAGGAGGATGGGTTTTGGTCTTAATGAAATCTGAATGTGAATCCTGCTCCACCATTTACTAGTATTAGGCAAGTAATTTTACGTTTCTAAGCCCTAATGTCCTCTCTTATAAAATGAACCCATCAAGTTCATAGAATTATTGACACCACTGAAAAATATGATGGATGTGAAATGCTCAGTACAGTACATGATGAGTGGTGGATAGCCTGATCACTAAAATCATTATATGCAAATTCATGTCTTGATCTTTCTTCAGCTTTATTAAGTTATTCTCTACCTTCCCTAGTATTAAACTGTTCCTTGTTCTTCACATCTAATGAAATGGCATCAACATCCACCCGAATATTCAAGCAGAACCGAAATAGTTATTCTTTATAAACCCTCTCTATCATCTCCTTCTAAATATAATCCATTGCAAATCTTGTAATTCTGTCTCCAAAATGAAACCAATTCCATTTACACATCTCCATTGTCATCACTAAACAAAATACCAATATTTCAATAAAACTATTTTACAAAACAAAGTTAATAATATAAAAACTAGACAGTGTGCCTAATATATGCTATTTTTATAAATATTCAGAGATCTACATGGTAATTTCAGTTCCAAGATAATAAGTATTTCAAAATATCTACTTAAAAAGATATGTATATGTAAGGTCAAATCTCTGATTTAAGTATATTAAACATCAAACATTAGACACATAAAATCTTGATTACAATATACCCTTTATTTCACCCTACTTAAATGGAACTGTATAGCATATTATTTTTAAATACTTGACCTTATATAAAGCAAGAGTATTAGACTGAATTGTTTTCAGTAGCTATGCTTTTTGCCTTTAATTATCTATTAGAAGTGCATTTAATTACTATAACAGACTATATCTATATAAAGGTTCAAAATGATTTGTAGGTTTTCGAATGGAAGAATCCACAATCCTACCACCTCAAAAAACCAGTCCCAAATGATGATTCATCTTTGAGCCCAATCCCCAGTTCTACAGTTTTCTAATTTTCCATAAAAATGGAGGGATTAGCTAAGGTATCCATAATATTTTTTACTGCTTTTCTTTGTTCCTGAACTCTCATGGATGCTTATTAGCTTGAGCTTATTTATAGATAGGAATATAGAATTCAAATACTTTGAAACAACTATATGGAACTTGTGTGAATACAGGTCTTATAAACACAGACAGTACTTTGGAACTTCTGACATTGGTCTTTCTGGAAGTTATAAGCCTAGAATAGCTAAATGGTAAAGAAATGAGAAAAGTTCTGTAACTAGAACAAAGTGGTATTATAATAGATTTTGGGAGAAGCTTCATTATATAGAACTCTTCCTAGTAATGGAAGAGTTATGGCTTCCCATCAAATTCCCCCACAAAAAAAACTTCAAAGAAGTCTTTGTTGATTTAGTTACAATACAGTCTTTATGTGGGATAATCTAGTACAACAAAAGCCTTAAACTAACTGAGTCACTGGAGTGTTTAAGCTTCTAGAGGAAACAAAATTGCACCTAATTTGGATGCTAAAAGTTGCTGACTGAAATATGGATGGGCCACCTAAAGTCTTGGACTCTGTTTTCACAGAATAAGTTAGTTTAGAAACTGGTAGGAAATGGTATCAGGACAGAAAATAGGAACAGGAATTGGAGAGAAGAGTTCCTCTAGAAGAGGTGTTGTGAAAATATATGAGTATGTATGTATGTTTAAGCAGTTTAATAAGAGCCATTAAACATCAGCATTATCACCAATCACACTCAATTTAGTCAGGGTAGGAGAAGAAGGGTTTTGCAGTTATAAAAATTATTTGGAGGAAGTTTTCCAAATGTTTCTATCTCTTAGAGATTGAGACATACCCTCTAGCGAACATGACAGAATGCTGGTGAGGGTGAAGCGAAGAAAGTAAGAAAATGGGCATATCTGAACTCAGAAAACTCTGTAAGTGATTCTTATAACTTCTGGTTGATAATTCAGGTAAATATTTTTATGAAGCATCACTAATAAATCCACTAATCAATCAGACAGCTCAAGGCTTCTCAAACACCATACAAAGTTGAAAGAAACTTGATAATGAGACTCTGGCTATATGATCTTACCACTTAGGGATACACACACTCCCCGTGTATGGGTGTGGCCCAGTTGTAAGTAAAGCTAATACAATGATTTACATGAATACATCTTTGCTAAAGAATTTTTTAATTCAGCAATCACTTAGGCTGAGCTCTAGGAGAGAGTCCCACCCATTTTAGTAAGATTTATGGATTTTACCTTCCTGATTTATAACCACAGATCCAATTAGCTGAAAGTGATATTCACCTTTTTAATCATTTACTTGTCAACATTGTAAGGCAAGTCTTAGCAATTAAATATTGTGCAAATGTCTCAGGTCTCTAGGGCTGGTGGACCATTAATTCAACATTTATGAGCAAGAAATCAGTCTGACTATGATTGCAATAATGCAGGTGAGATATGGTAATGGCATGGGTAAAGCTGGTTAGTAAGAGGAGAGTGACGGAAATGCTTAAGTATTTTGAAAATACAGACAACAGGATTTGCCAATGGTTCAGATATGGCATGTGAGGAAAAAAATGTTAAAGATGAATCCAAAGAAATTGAAAAGATAAGGAACTGAATAGGAATTCACGTGGATCAGGGTCTCAGTCTCAGACTAATATATCTAAAAAAATTTTTCTTTTGAGAGAGAAAGAGAAAGAGCACATGCGAGCAGGTAAGCAGGGAAGGGGCAGAGAAAGAGAGGAAAAGAGAGAATTTCAAGTAGGCTCCACACTGACTGTGGATCTGAAGCGGTATCTCACAACCTTACAAACATGACCTGAGCCAAAATCAAGAGGTAGTTGCTTAACCAACTGAGCCACTCAGGTGCCCCCTTAGACAAATTTATTTAAAATGCTTATTAGACACTAAAGTTAGAGATGTCAGGCAGATGGTTGGATACAATACCTGGAGTGAAGGGAGGAGGTCTGATTGGAACTATTCAATTCACTTGGAAGTCATCAGATACAGGATGGTGTTTAAAGCCATAAAACTGGATAGAGGAGGTCTGATTCTGCTATGGTGGCAAAAATCTACTACAACTCAACTTTTCCTCCAATTACAACTAAAAACTCTAGAAAAAATGCTACAAATAGCCACCTGAGGACAATAAAATGTACACCAAACAGGTGGCATACGGAAAGGACTCAAAAGTTGGAGAAGCAAAACGTATGGAGTTTAACAAAAATAAACAGAGCCAAAGGGATCTGTGTAACAATATTTATTGATCTAATATGAGTGATGTAGTCCCATAAAGGAAAAAGAGATAGAGGAAAAATAAGTATTTGAAGAAATACTCCCCAAATTTAGTAAAACATAGAAATTTACAGATTCAAAAACTTTAGCAAATCTCAAACAGTATAAACTCTAAGAAAGCTATACCCAGATACATCATAATCAAACTATTGAAAGTCAAAGATAAAGAAATAAATGTTGAAAGCAGCTAAGGAAAAATGCCACATTACATACAAGTGCAAAAATTGAAATGACTGTAATCAAGCAGAATCTATTTCAGGAATGCAAGATTGTTTCATATTTGAGAATCAATTGATGTAATTCACCATATCAAGGAAATAAAGGGCAAATAAAATCTTTTCAATAGATGTAGAAAAAGTAGTTGACAAAATTTAACATTCATTCATGAACAAACTCTAAGCAAACCAGGAATACCAGGGAAAATTCTCTAATTAAAGAGAAACTACAAAAAGCATACAGCTAATGTCATAGCTAATGGTAAAAATATATATATATATTTTTTCTTTCTTCACATCAAGAACAAAGCATAGATGCTCACTTTATCACTTTTATTCAACACTGTAAGGGCAGTCCTAGCCAGTATAAGAATATAAGAAAAGGAAATTTAAATAATAAAGATCAGAAATTAAGAAATAAAACTTTATCTGTAGCTGATATGACTTTTTAAAAGACAAAATCCCATGGAATCTTTAAAACAAAAACTAGAACTAGTAAGTGAGCATGAAGTTCATAAGACACAATATGCAAAAATAAATTACATTCTTACATAAAGGCAATAAACAACTGAAAAATGAAATTTCAAAAATAATATAATTTACAGCAATGTCAAAAAATACTGTTATACTGTCTACTTTGCAATAAGGCTAATAAAAAATTCCATGATCTTTACATTAAAGAAACAAACAAGCAAAAAATATTGCTGGGAGAAATTAAAGATGGCCTAAATAAACAGAAATATATGTTGTGCTTATGAATTAGAAGATTCAAAATTAGGCTGTCAGTGCTTCCAAAATTTGCATGTGGAGTCAATACAATACCAGTGAGAACCCCAGCATGATTTTTTTTCTAAAAAAAAGTATACAATATTCCAAAATATATATGGAAATCCAAAGGATGTAGGATAGTAAAGCAATTTGAAGGGGGAGAGGGAAGCCACTTGATTTCAAGGCATATTACAAACCTACCATAATCAGGACAGTTTGGTCATAACCAAGATATAGATATGTAGATATAGATATAGATATAAATAGATACGTATATCAATTGAATGGAATAGAGTTGAGAAAAACACTATGTCTATTACATTTTGACACAGTTGCTAAGTCAACACAATTGGGAAAGGAAAGACTTCTCAACAAATCTTGCTGGATCAACCGGATATCCATATGGAAAAAAAGTAAACATTAAGCCTTACCTCACATCATAGGCAAAAATGTACTCTGAATGAACATCAGACCTAAAGTAATGCCTACACAGATATAACGAAGGGACAAAAACCATAGGATATAATCTTTATAAAGTTAGTACAAAGATTTTTTAGATAGAAATAAAAAAAAACATTACCCATAAAGAAGAAAATTAACAAATTGGACTTCCTTAAAATTAAAAACTTTATCCTACAAAAAAATGTCACTAAGGAAATTAAAATGCAAGCCACCAAATGGCAAGAAAATTAAACATCATATATATCAGACAAAGGACTTGTTTCTGAGTACCCAGGAAACTCTTATACCTCAATAAGAAATCAACAAAACAAAGTGACAAAAAGAATGCAAATGGGAAAAAGATTTTTTAAAGAGATTCACAAAAGAAACTAAGCGAATTGCAAATAAGCACATGAAAGATGTTCAATCTCAGTCATCAGGGAAATACAAATTAAAACCACAATTAGAAACCACTATAACCTATTAGAATAGTTTTAAAAAATAAGAGAATATAAAGCAGGGGTCAGGAAACATTTTTGTATAAAGATCCCAGATATTTTAGGCTTAACTGGCCATATGGTCTTTGCCAAAACTGTTCAGCTCAGCAGTCATAGTATGAAAGCAACCATAGCTGATAATTAAATAAATGGGTATGGCTTTACTACTTCAAAAAACAAGTGGTGCCTGGGTGGCTCAGTAGGTTAAGCATCCCACTTCAGCTCAGGTCATGATCTCATCATTTGTGGGTTTGAGCCCCGCGTGAGGCTCTGTGCTTACACCTCAGAGCCTGGAGCCTGCTTTGGATTCTGGGTCTCCTTCTCTGTCTGCCCCTTCCCCACTTATACTATGTCTCTCTGAAAAATAAATTAACATTAAATTTAAAAACAAAACAAGTGGCAAACCAGATTTAGATCTCAGGGCATAGGCTGCCTTAACATAAATTCTTCTCATGGACATAAGTAACTGGAACACTTACATACTGCTAATGGGAATATAAAATGGTACTATCATTTTGAAAACAGTTGGGCAGTTTCTTCAAAAACTAAGTATACATCTAACATAAAACCCAGTCATTCCACTTCTAGGAATTTACTCAAGAGAAATGAAAACACAGGGTCAGACAAAGACTTGTACACAAATGTTCACAGCAGCCTTATTTGTAATAGCCTCAAACCAAAAACAACCCAGAGGTGCAAAAACAGTTAAATGGGTAGCAGTTAAATTGTGGTATATCCATATAATGGAATATCATGTGGCAATAAATGGCACTGATGAATCCCCAAATCAGCATATTGAATAAAAGAAGCCAGCTTAAAAAAAAGAAGTATATGTCATAATGACTCAATTTATATAAAATTCTAGAAAATGCAGACTAATCTCCAGTGACAGAAATCAAACCAATGGTTACCTGTGGACTGGAGTGTAAGAAAGCAAAGATTACAAAGGGAAATGAAGACATTCATGAGGGGGTATGGAAATGTTTACAATCTTTCAAAGTGTATCCATATAACAAAACTGATCAAAATTATACACTTTAAACATATGCAGTTTATTTTATTTCAGTTGAATTCCAAAAAAAGTTTAAAATAGAAATGGATGAGATCACCCAGGGAATAAAGAAGAGCAAAATTCCAAGACTGGTCTCTGGTGTACTCCAATATTTAGAGATGGGGAGATGAAGAGCAAGGACCCATGGGGACTGAAAAGGAACAACTAATAAGTTAGGAAGAAATCTAGCAATGAATGAGGGGTTTGTAATCCAAGGATAACAGAGTATCCAGGAAATCAGCTCGAGCTACTGAATTAAATACTGATGTTAATTCAGGTAAGGACTGAAAATCATCATGTGAATTAACAACAGAAAAGCACTGCAGACAATGAAAAGAATAATTCTCAAATACAGGTGTAGAGGAGTTTAGTGGTAAAGGAGAGCAGAGAAATAGGGTGATAGGCGGGGGAATGTAAGTTTCAAGAGAGTTCTAGTTAGTTCACTTATTATTTTTCCAAATGGGAGAAAACTTGGCACATTTGTATGTTCATAAGAATGCAGGAGTGTGGATAGATACTGAGGTGATATCCACGAGTAGAAGAGAGAGGGTGAATCTTATGTATCGGTGGAAGAGATGACCTCGACTATAAGCACAGAGTTCATCCAAAGCAGAGCATATTAGACTAGATACAGACAGGCAGATAAATGAGGTGATAGCTATTTGTGGAACAGTGGTTCTCATTAAGATTTTAAAATATTAATATCTAGTTTCTCCTCTACCCAACACCCGGAGTTTATTATTTAATTGGTTTGGGTTCCAGACTAGCTATTGCTCCTTTCTGTTTTTGTTCTTTTGGTATGCAGCAGATTCTAGGTGCATCTCAGACTGAGAACCACTCTGACACAGAAGTCCTTTTATGTCTGCACCGATGCTTTTCAAAAACACAGGAAGTAAAATCTTCAGCTATGAGGAAGTACCGTGGCTGCAGGTGATACACAAAACACACAAATATGATTTCAACTGGGCAACTAAGTGATATGAGGTCCCTGACATAATGAGAGAAAGGAAGATTAAAGCAGAATTGAATCAGAACAAGTCTTCAGAAGAACAATGAGGGGAAAGGAAGCGAAAGGTCGATGCAGCATCCATAAGAGAAACACGATAAGAGTAAAAACCAAAGGGGATATTTGACAAAGCTGGTTCTGGAGTTTCTATGGAAGGCTTGGCAAGAATGTGATGTAGTGGAAGGAGTCAGGGAAACTGGGATGTTATCCAGGCTATATTTATTTATAAATAAATACAACTTATTATAGGAACAGTAAGGATTGTAGCTTAATTATATAATATGTAATAAAACACCTGCCACAGAATGCTAGGCTGGAGAGCGCTAAAACAGTGTTTTGGGAATTATACAAGTTTTATGTGCCAGTCTAAGACAACTAACTTTTTCTTTGAGCGAAGTGACCAACTGAGGGTGTTTGAATAGAAACTTGACGTGATCAAAATGCTTTAAAGAGGATTCACCTGGAGGTGGCGTGAAGCAAAAGATTGGGACACGGAAATTATTGTTTATCTAAAAGTGAGGCAATGAGTTTTCACTCAAGTGGTGGCAGCGGGAGTGGAAAGGATATGATATATGCAAGATAAATTCTAGAGTAAAATTCAACCAACTGGGTGACTAATTGAATGGAGACAGCCCAAAGTCAGCGATGACTCAGTTTCATGCCTAGTTGACTGGGCAAATGGTGGCAGAACGAATAAGAATCAGGGATCAGGATAGAAGTTGGGAGGAGGAGCTGAGTTTAGACAGAAAGATGATGAATTTGTTTTTTGACACAGTTGTGGTTTTGTTAGCTATGGACATGCCAATGAAACGCCCACCAGGCAGACAGTTAGATATTTGGAGCTGAGGTCTAAGCCCAGAAGAAGGCATGACCAGAAGATGAGAATTGATGATTAGCCACCAAAGATGTAATTGTTATAGGCATGGGAATAAAGGCTGCCACAGAGGCACACAGAGAAAAGCTGAGGAGAAAGCTGTTGGTCCCGGCGTTAACCCTTTAGTTGCTGGACTGTGGGTTGAAGAGTGGCCTGAGGGATGCCAGAGGAGAAGCTGGTGTGGAAATAGGGTACTCAGCAGACTCCAGGAAGTGGCTATTTAGCAATTTGATTGGAAATATTTTTGAAGGATGTGAGGGCGATCTGGCTGCAGCATTTGTCACCCCATTGATCGCCAGGGTCAATTCAGCTAAGGTGACTGGCTAGGCAGGTGTCCCCTTCCTCCCTCACCACTCCACATGTGTCCCTCCCAAAGCTACACACTAGGTCAAAGAGGATGACCTTCCCTAATGAAGGAGGACTATTCTTCACTCAAGGATATACGAGTAGCTGCACTCCCATGCTAGAACCTCCAAATAAGCTCTCAAGGTCCATCTGTAGGACAATACAGGGTAGTCAAGCTTCCAAGGCTTCCACATCCAGATGAGGCACTGAGTGTGGAAGTCTGCTTTTCTTAAAAAAAAAAAAAAAAGGAAATATCGTTTAATAGGTTAGCTTATTTAGCTATGTCTGTGCATAAAGGCTGAAAGTCAATCCTAAGTAGAAAACAAGATCCAGTATTGGTTTATATCAGGTAAAGGAGAAGCTTCCTCTTCCTCTTTGGGCTTTCTACAGTTAGGGGCCAAGGCAGCAGGACTGAAGACAGCAGTTATGGGCCTGTAATGCAGTACTGGGGTACAGTGAGGGTCAAGAACTTGTATTTCTAACAAGCACCCCAGATGATTCTGAAGCATATAGCAGCATATTAGTAACAACTGGTGAAGTTAGTTGGGTGCTGCTTTTACTTGTAAGGGCAGAATAAGGATCACCCTTCCAATGCCAATACAATAACATCTGAATTCAGGTAGACCCATAAGGAGTATTTACTTATACACCACAAGCCCCAGTGTCTGGAATACTGTACTATGACCATAAAAAGCATGAGTTTCACAGTCAATATATCTGATTGGTGGGATTTGGGGAGCCCATTTTTGTGAGATAAACATTATGACCTGTTGCATATACAAACCAGGGAGTAGATCAGGCTGCCTTTGTTCCCAGGTTAATCCTTTCATCAGTTGGATCCATTAAATTTCCCACAGGCCATTTTTGCTCTTGTGGGTGGCAAAGGGTGAGAGGCCATTCTGGAGACTGAAGCCATATTTATATGTGGTATAATTAAAACACAAATTAAATTTAAGTTCTAAAAAAGGAAAGGAAAAATATTCTTCATATCAAAAGTGTGCAGATGTACTATAGCTTTATATAGTCTGAGTCAATGTCAGTGGAAATAAAAACACTAGGGTGTCATAGAAATAACATTTGCTAAAGGAAAATTGAGCTGGCAGGACTGATCTAATTCTGATAAAAAAAAATATTGGTTTGAATTTACAGGCTAGGATGGCTATAAACCACTCTGTGATCTGCCATATTTTGCCTAAGTGGTAGTTTTCTAACTTAGAGGAGACTCAACCCTGTGACTGAATAAATAGTCTGAATCACTGAGCAGGTCAAAGCTAAGATGTGTTGGCAAAACTAGTTCAGCAGTGGAATCCATGAGCCATATCAGTGTTGCACACTCACAAACATGACCCGAGAATTTAACAGCAGCACATCCCAAAATATGTCTAGAAATGCCAAGAAAGCCTGTTAGAATCACTTGCTACCACCTGAAAGGAAGGCCACACTTCTAAAGCAGTTAGGATTTTCAGCCGGCTGTTCCCAAGGTGCCAATAGCTTATTGGCTCCATCTGAATTAAGCGTAATTGCCAACCTCCCCCGTTGACCCCAGCACTGCTTCCAATCTGCTTAGATAGAAGTGCACTATGCAATATTAGAAACATAAACCTCTCCCCAAGCAGACAAGCAATGACCTAATCACTTGTTTCTGTTACAAGACTTGAAAGTATGGAGGCCTTTCCCCCTCTCCCCCTTAACATTTTGTTCTGACAGCTGACAGAAATCAAGTTTTGCTCCTTCTGGCAAAAACAAACTAGAGAAAATGCATTGTAAGAAAATGTGTTTAAACAGACTTAGACAAGTACCCTGGAACCTTAAAATTATGCTAAAATGAGGTAGAAGCCCTGGAACTGTGTTATAAATGAGAGAGTGTTACATTAATGTTCTCCTGGAACTGGGAGAATAGGACAGAATCTAATGCTCCCTTGCACAGTCAAGTAGAAAGTAGGTTTCTGCAGCAGATAAGATTTCTTAGAAAAAGATTTTTGTTCTGGCAATATGTAAACATGACAGAATCTTATAGAGAGAAGGAAATTGAATTAATACCTGTATAAATCTTTAGGATCAACACATATCTATAATAAGTGGTATTCATTCAATCAGATGAGAAGCTACCTTAACAATGGCAAAGTCTGAATAGTATAAGTCCAGGAAGGTGGGAAAGTATTGAAGGAACAACAAATATTTGTCACGTGGACCACCCTTCCCAGACAGCAGACACCATCAACTAATTATGGTACTCCTTCTCACTGAGCTTGAATAAGCCATGGAATTCTTCTAAACATAGGTCCAAGAAAGTCACTATTAATCAGTCAGTTTTGGTCAATGAAATGAAACTCTTGTTTTATCTTCAATTTGGCATATTTAAAAATGACCTTTAGGGAATACACTTTCTTGGCACTGCCTCATAATTATTTTCCATGTGGATCTTGCAAAAACAAAACAACTCTTATATGTAGTTCATTTACTCATTCTTTCAACCTGTATTTATTGAGCACCTACTACGTGCTAGGCACTGTACAGTTTTGAGGACATGGAAGTAACGAAGTAGGAAAAATGTCTACTCTGTGAAAGCTTGCATTCTAATGCTATAAAGTTCAGAACATTGAGCCAACTAAAGTTTAAGTTACATTAGTTCTAATTTATTAAAGCGGTCACCCATTAACAGAGCTACTCAGGTGAGGAACTACAAAGTCAGAGCACGTGTGAAGAATTTTTATTTTATATCCAAATACAAACTACAACAAAGTTCATCTGACACACGGTTAGTGCACGCTCAGTATTACACAGCATGAAAATACAGGATAGCCAACAAGCCCTGCCTGTGTTTGATTATGATCAGGTTGTACTCAGAGTAAATCTGAGCCTCTCCTGACGTTGGTCTACGGAAGTGGGAGGTGGGGCTTTCATGGGGTGATGAGGAAGAATACAGAATAACTCCAGAATAAGTTATAAATGGAATTATTCAGATAATCTAACACTTGAAATGTATGACTAGGAAATAAATTTAGGAGATTCATGAATACTTGAATCTTCTAATATTTTGTTTATCCTATTAGGTTAGAATATAGCTTAGGTTCCCACAATCTCTCTGACCATATAATACATCTATACTTCAGTGAGTCAACATTTCCTTGCAGGAAAGCCAGTCTACCAGAGTTTCATGCTTTGTAACTATGCAGTCCAATCCAAGAGGCCCTAATGTATAGGACAGTATACCAGATAGACAGATTATAACCATGTAATTGTGCTAAATATTTAAATTTCTGCATAGCAAGGTTGCCTTTGGTCTGGCTTTCATATTTCTCATATATCACATTGCTGTTTTAAGGTAAGAAATATTTGACAGTTTTATCAAAAACGGCTGACAGTCCTAAATCAAAAATTTTTAATTTTAATGTAGTTCCACATTCCTTAGGTCGGGGGGAGGCATAAGGTTTTTTTCCAGCATAAAGATATATCTAGAGAAAATGCTACTGATGGGTTCATATAGTCAAAATTGTTCCTTTGAAGCTCTGAATGTGGATGTAAAAGGAACCCCATATAAAGAAAAGTGGTTTCCTTTAGAAAATTAATCCATCTTGTGAGCCAAATGCTTTGAGTTTGACTAACTTGAAATTTCCTTTGGTTGCAGTCATTTAAATAGGATTTTTTTTATCCCATGGAGTAAAAGATCTCCCTCTAAATTTTCTTTATGAGTAAGTTTATTGTCTATGATGGGATTTTGTGTATTCCAGGGTAACCACATCCTTACAGAGTGAAAATATTTTTTTTTTTTTAGCAGCAACATGCTACTTCATCTTTGTTGAAATTGTTCTAACATTCCATTTAAAATGCATTATGGAAGGATTTATTTTCTTTTAGTTACACATAACTTGTGAAACTTTGAAAGCAAAAAGTTGAATGTTTGGCCAGTACGAAATAAATTTGTGTTTTTAATAATATATCTCACTGGTTTAATAACAAAAATGAAGTGTTGAAAATTGTAGAGTAATTAAAAGCTGTGTGATCCGATGAACTCTGACATCATACAGAGAGATTACCATCAATAAACCTTTCTTTTTCCGATGGGAATTTAAAATGTTAATTATTATTTTACTCAATATATACCTAACAGTTTCTCCATCTGGAATTTCTATGGGAACTGTGGCTACATTAAGAAGGATGTGGCTTGAGTTTCCTGGGAAAAGGCTGAGAAGAGAGGGTGAGTTGTCGACACAGAGTGACAGGGACACAGCCAACAACTCTGAGTCCTGGATAATTTTCACTGGCCTTCCTAGGGTGAATGCTGCAGGTCCAGAGGAAGCACTGACCTTCTGGCTTCTCCACCTGAATCCCTTCAATACCACACATCATCTATTCATCTTCGTTAACTCCTACATGTGGCCCAAAGACCTGGCATCATGCTGGGGGCTGAATAAGTCTTTGACAAATGGTGGCTATTTTTATTTCATGATCTCCACGTGTATATGGAAGCAAAAAATAAAAAATAAAAAAAAAGGAATGGAAAAAAGGAAACTTAAGGTTTAAGTCATTGATCTCTGTCACAGTATTTCAGCCCTTAGCCTCTCTCTGCCCAACCCTTTTTCAGACCACATTTCACTGTGGTCCATGCAGCAGGAACCTCAGGGGGCCAGAATAACTGCATGGAGTCAGGGTAACTCTGGCAGGTGAGACAGCAGAGTTAGGAGGTGACCTTGGTCACTGTCCACCTCAATCCAGTTGGAGCTCAAGGCAGCCATATGGGCTTTAAAATCATTAATACCAATAAATCTCATTTTTATTTTAACTACTCTTTTTTTTAAAGTTTATTTTTATTTATTTTGAGAGAGATAGAGAGCAAGCAGGGGAGGGGCAGAGAGAGAAGAAGACAGAATCCCAAGCAGGCTGTGTGCCATCAGCACAGAGTCTGACACTGGGCTCGAACTCACAAACACGAGGTCATGACCTGAGCTGAAGTTGAGTCAAATGTTTAACGTACTGAGCCGCCCAGACACTCCTAACTACTCTTAAGTTGGGTTTTTTTCCATCGCCACAAAGAGTACTAACACAACTATAATGGTTGACCTTGGTTTTGTTTTTGTTGTTTGTTTTTTAAACAGCCAGGATTCTTAAAACACAATCTTTCTTCAGGAGTATTTGTCCAATAAGAATTATCTCGTAATAAATGTAAACTCCATGCTTTTAATTTCTTACTGTGTTTTGGTTATCATTGTTTTTGATAAAACCTGAAGCCAGATCTAGACAAATAAATGAATAAGAAAAAATCAAACTGCAGGCCAGTGTATTATAAAGACGGTTCTGGACTATTTCATAAAGGAATTTCATAATTACGAAGGAATGATTCCTTTATGAAGGATACAGTAATGCCTAATTAAAATAACAAGTGGTTGGTTCAGTTATTTCACGTACATTCAACCAGAGGGCTGCTTCTACTTGTAGGATTCTGTGTAACTATTGTAACTACTGAAGGTGTCTTATCTAGGACAAAATTCCTGAGCATAATAATCACTGATTTCAATACAATTCCATAGAATAACTATGAGGTTTATTTCATTTGACAATTTGTGCACATGTGCAGGTGTGTGGATGTAAATCTATTATTTTTTATCTGCTATTTCTCATCCTATAGCCATATCACCTGACCACTTTTCAAAGGCAGTCATATGTGGATCACTCTGAACATCATCGGCATTTTCCTTTCTGAATAATGTAAGGCTTTCATGGAAGTGCAGCTAAGGACACTTCTAATTTTGAATCATAATTCATTCAAATTTAGAAGTGGTCTCTCTCTTCTCTCTCTCTCTGTATGTGGTCTCTCTCTCTCTCTCTCTCACTCTAATTTTGGAGAAATGTGGTCTCTCTCTCTCTCTCTCACTTCTAATTTTGAATGATCTATAGAATGTGGACTCTCTCTCTCTCTCTGTATATATATATACATACATACATCTACATATACACACGTATAAATTTCTGTTACAGATTTAGGTCATCTGCAGCCGTCTGTTTTTGTTTTTTATTTTATTTTCCCATCTGTGTCACAAAGTTTATAAAGTTAGCACATTTTGCTAATGGATGTGGATATACACCCAAAATGTGGAGAAAATTGAATTAAAAAAATTTTTAATGCCCTGAAAATGACCACAAGGAATAAACAATAGCAATAGCCAAAAAGAAAACTTTAAAAAAAGGAAAATTCAAGACCATAGTCCACTACCTTAGGAGATCTAGATTTTTTTTTCAGTTTCAAGTAGCAAAAAAAAAAAAAACAACAACCGAAAAACAAAAAACCCATCAATCTGGGAATAATGTCAGCAAAAAAATGTTACTTTTTTTTTCCATGGAGAAAACTACTGAGAGACCTTGAAAGGAGTTGATGATTAACCAATCCCTGATGAAGGGGGAGAGGCAGGGTTACTTCAGGGACCTATCTGCCCTATCCATGATGTTCAGAAGGTATCTTCTTGATGATAACAATGACAGCCATAATAATCCTAAAATCTAAAATTTATTGAATATACAATATATCACACTTTAAATGAATTCCCTTATCTACAATTTTATACCAGCTATTGAGAAAGTTCACATTATTTTCCCAGTTTTCCAAATTAAATAACTAAAGATGAGAGGTTAAAAAAATTTCCCAAGATTCCATTGCTGGTCAGCGGCAGAGCAAGGCACTGAACTTAAACTGGTATGAGAGCCTGGGTACTTAACTGCAGGACTGATTGTATGGCTTCCCTTCAAACAACTCCTAGTTTTTGCTGCTCAGTTTGAAATAACAGCATTTGGGGGGAAAAAACGATGCTATGGCTGTACCTTGGACCAAGTACCCACCTTTGTTTTGACCAACTTTCTAAGACAAAGGGTCACGCATTAGCGTGTAGAAAATGGTGGTCCTTTGTGTTCTGGGGCGTTTGTGGAGAGCTAAGCAGCCATAACAGGAGGTACCTCTAGCATATCCGTCCTACACTCCCCCAATCGTCCCAATTAAATGTGATTGCTCCCTCCCTAGAAACCAAGCACTTGGTCCCCTCCTAGGGCACTCAATGAACTTTGCTTTTGTAATAGGCTTTCCTATAGCCTCTAGAAAAGTTCTAGACTGCAGCAAGTTTTGCCTTCCTCTTATATAACCCCTGCTGAGTCTACCAGGTAATAGCCCACAGTAGATCCTTTGAACACTATCTGTTGAATGAAAAAAGTCTGACCGAGAGACGAATGTGAAGAATGCCATACCCTCTCCAATCATAATAGGAAGACCAGGCAGTCACGTAGGCAAAGGCAAATGGTGGGGAAAAATATATATATAGGGAATAAAATATAATCTATGCATCCATTTAAAAATCAACACATGAAAGTAACATTATTTTTAGTTTCAGTTTCAAGATTCAGCCTTTCCAGTGTAAATAATTTATAAGAGAAGTGAGACAGTATCAGGTTTGTGGGAAATGCAAATTAATTTGGATCTAAAATTAGAAGAAACCTTGCCATGCACCCAGATGACAAGGGGACAAAAAGGGCAAGAGGAATTTGATGAAAACACAGTGGAGAAACCACAGAAGCTAGCAGGCTGATGATCTTTTGATAAAAGAAATGAAAGAGTCAAGAGTCCAGGGTGACCAGAGGTTTACACAGAAAGACAAATAACATAGGACAGGAAAACGGATATAAAAGGACATAGAATTTCCAACATATTTGCTTTGTAGATCTGGCTTCAGGCAAAAGTGGGAAGCAGGCACAGATTGTATTCAAGGGTCCAAATCTTCCATTTCGTGTTCTTTTAGGCTCTCTGGCACTTCCTCCAGCCTTTAGTACCCAAAAGCCTCTGGTCCTACATTTTCCTCTGTTCTTCACCAGTGAAAGATGGGATCAGGTATCTCTCATTCACATGGTAGTATAAATGAGTCAGTCTGGAGGTTACCATTTTTTTAATCATGAAAGTAAAAGTTTAATCTGTGTTAAGGGAATTCCAACTGCAACAGGTAGTTGGACAGATTTAGAAGGGTCAGGATTCTTGACTCAGAAATCACAAAAAGATGGCCCTCCATTGAAGAGAAGTCTGTATAGGGAAGAGGCCTACTCTCTACTGTTTCAGAACAAATATAGTCTCATGGATGACAAGGTATTTTGGTCCTGCTCAGGCACCAAATACTGTGTGACTTTGAGTAAATCACTCAACTGCTCTGGGCCTAATTATTCTCTTTTTAAGCCTCAGCAATAAAACCACTTCCTGGGGAAAATGTAAAAATTGAATTTATATAATTGCCTAGCTCAGTTCTTGGCACTTAGCAAGTGCTTGTTAAACAGTACTTTTTGTTTCATATATGCTACTGCTGATGCCATTACTGTCAGTACACTTGGGGAGTGGTCCCCAAAGTGGAATGTCTGCAACTCAGAATGTGTGTGAATGTTACTAACTGTTGAGACGTGGGATGAAAACATATGTAGTCGCATTAATGTGTGTGTATACATAAAACCTAATTTTAAAAAAAGAAATTAAGGTTTACCAATATTTAAAGTAAATACAGACTGACACTCATGTATTTAATTGATCTCTGCATTGCTATTCATTCACCTCTTAGGGGAAAAAAAAATCAAACTGTTTCTCCTGGGACAAAATGGTGGGCTCACAGCATGGAAGGATTGATGTAGTATCTCCCTTGTTTGCTCTCTGCATAATATGATTATTTATGAATTATGGAATGTCATTTTCAAAAAGAACTCATAAAATAAACAAGTGCCTTGAAAAGAATTCCTACAAAGAAACCATGAATTGAATATAGCCTTAAAAACACAGAAGTTTAAGAAAATGAGAAAATGCCAGCACTGGCATGTTCTCTATTCTTTAGATGAACTCCTTGTCTGCCATAACTAAGTCATTAAAACAGTAATGGCTGATAAGAAGGCATTAGCAAAAGAAATTGTCTATTGGAAACTGACATTTATTATCATTATCAATGTACTACCACTAAGGAAAATAAAATTCATCTTAAAATATTTGTCATCTCTTCCTTTAATTTTTCTTTTATTCTGAATGTACTTTATAAATATTCAAACATTAGGGGTGTGGTCTTGAAAAAATTTTTAGGATGCAGCACTTAATGAAAAATGTTTGGAAACCATTTCACTAAGTGCATGAGTTTCTTGCATTTCCGGGAGCTCTAATTTAATGGTAGTAAGAAGAAAACAATTTCAGTTGAACCTGGGGAAAATTTTAAATTTTGGTCCTGCTTTGATACTACATATGAATATTTACTTCAAGGTAAAAGAAAAGTAATCATTAAGGTTTCATTTGATTTTATTCAATTAGGTATTAAACACTCAAAACCCAAAATATTTATTATTTACTTCTTCTCCATCTTCTAGAACTTGGTCTTTTACGGCTAGTTCCCAAAAAAGTCACAAGATCATTTAAACTTTCTGCCCACCTCAAGCCAGTCTACTGGGAGGCTTTCTAGAGTCCAGGAAAATCCCTGATCTCAAAGCCTGAACTTATGTCTAGAAACCTAAAAGAACAGCACTGAAAAATAAAGATTACCTTCTTAAAATAGTACCAGGACAATAGATTGATGGGTCTCTCAATATCTCACAACTCCTTGTTTATTCTTAGAAATATAGCACTACCAATCAATTGATGGATTGAGTGATCAATCTATATCTAGAGGGATCCTAGCTCATTCCCTTGCAAATATACCTCCAGAGCAATTTATTCAATCCCTCTCTAAGAAAGCTCAGAAGGCTTTGCACAGTTGTGTTTTGTGTCCATGTGCCTCCAGGGAGGGATATTGTTAAATAAAAATAAGATTCACTGGTATTTCTATTCTGAGGCATCACTCTTCTTGGTTGAGTAGAATCAAAATTAATATAGTATTCTAGACAGGCTTTCATATTTCCTTGTTCTTCTAGCTGTGGCTTTAAAATTCTCTTAAACCAAACCTAGATTCTTGAAACTCTCTTTAACTGAGTATATTTTTGAAGCAAGAATGCGCTTCCAATTCTGCTCTGTAGTTAACTGACCCCGAGATGGGAGTTTGTGCATCATAACTTCTCCCTGTGAGCCTGGGAGTCCCCGTCATTAAAATAAGTATCATAGTATCATAATGCTCACATGTTTCTGAGAGAAGTCCAGAACGATTGAACATTTGCCTGGTGCTGCGGAATCCTTGGGTGGAAGGCAGGCAGGACATGCTGCTAATATCACTATCAGTGCCAATTTCCAGATGGAACTCTGGAGCTAAACGGAGTTCACTCCTTTTCAAAATCTGTTCAGTAAGTGCTCCCAGGGTTGGTATGGGCTATGGGGCTCGTTTGTTTTTCCTGGTCACCATGGAGCTGCTAGTTTCAATCACAGAGCATCAGAGCAACTAGGAAAGAAGAGTAAGTGCCAGAACCCACTGGCTGTCTTTGGAGAAGCGGAAGGGTTGAGTAGCAGGAAGCAGTAAACCAAAACCATAGCTGCCAATAAATGACCTAGACACTGTTTTCTTGGCATTTCTGTTTGACTTCTTCATGGCTAAGCAAATCAAGACAAATGGGGTGGGGGTGGGGGGGTTGGTGCTTGGGGAGATGACGTTTTTTCAAGGATGATTAAGGTGACTCTCCTAGCTATAAAGTGAGTGAAACTCTTTTAAGAAGTTCAATTCTGGCAGAAGAGCAGAGATGGATCAGAGCTTAGATTCTGAATCATTTAGGTTGGGCAAGTTGCTCAAACACTGCAACTCTCAGTTGCTTATTTGTAAAATGGGTATAGTAATAATGACTAAATGCAATTATTTAATAAAGTATATAAAGTGCAAAGCACAGGAATGGGCACATAGGAAGCCCCTGTGATTGCAGCTTTTATTATTCTAGCCCTTGCAAATGATAGTATTCAACATTTAAACAAAAATATATAAGAAGATAATTTAATGCTGAGTTTTACTCAGCTATATTTCACTCCATTGTTGAAGAAACATGACATGTTAGAACAAAAGCTATATGATATTTAAAAGTATTTAAATTTCTAAGCCTGTGAAATTCCAGCACTATCTAATTTTAGTAGCTGCTAAGTTCTATACATCTTGCTTTGCATGGTTAAAAATCAAATGCTTTCATGACAGTAATCATTTTCACAAACACACTGGATGAAAGGTGATACGTGTGCATTTCCAGGGAATCGTTTTAAAAGCATGATTGATTTAACTCCCCCTGTATTATGAAGTAGATACCACCCCACCCTAAACTGTATGGTCAGGCTAAGATTAATGATAAAAAATCTCTTGAGCAATATATCAAAATTCATAAAGCTACAGGACAGAAAAGGCACCACAGTAATTTAACATTTGAAAACTTTGAGCCAAAATGCTTTCTGGCTAGGCTTTCCTCCTGTAGATACAGCTAGCCTTCTTTGTGGTCATAGGCTTCTATTGTTAGTTATTCTCTCTCTCTCTCTCTCTCTCCAACTAGCCCAGAGCTGCTATCAGTAGTGTATAATCCCATCCTCCCTCATGGAAACTTTGTCTCAGTAGAACTGAAAGATTACTTTCCTGCTATTTGAAGTTCCTGTGTGTCACTGAGGTATGCTGGCCCAGGGACTTAAAAGCGATCCTTTCTCTATCATGGTTAAATGCTTGATAAGCAGAGAAAGGTTTTGACATTCAAACTGGCCCATTCTGGAAACTTTTAAAGGAAATGCTCACTCCAGTCTTTTAATAAAATTCAAATGAAAAGATTCTGGATTTAATAATATGAAACAGAAAAATTACTCCCTTTATCCCAAAATTTCCAGCTGCCTTCTTCAAATATTGGTTGGATGGTAGGGGCTGGATGTGAGAGAGAAGGGCGTAACAGCATTTCTTGTTACATCTCTGAAAATTTAGGTGTTTCCTTTGACTCTGATACCTTGGCAGAATAATGAGGGAGCTTTGGTAGGGCAATTCTTGATTCTCTCTACAATATATACAGTATAAAGGAAAGTGGCCTTGGATATAGACTATATGAATTCAATGATTCTAAGGCAACATGTCTCCTAATGGACTTTGTTCTTTTAATTTCTCTTTCTGCTCCTTCCTTGTCCCCATATATCCGAAGATGGGGAGCAGAGGACACAGAACTATTAAACTGAGATGTGGTGGAGGGAAGGAACGTGGGGTGGCTGATGTTTGATACATCAATTCAATTCACTATTTTATCACCCAGAGAACAGAATTCCAAAATTTCTCAGCAGGCCCAAAGGTTATTCTCTTTTTTTTTTTTCTTTTTCCATAAAAGGAGTCTAAAAGCCATTTATAGGAAACTGGCACTTACTGTGTTTCAATGAACTGAAAATCTACCTAAATGAATAGTGAGAGAAAAGAGCTAACACACCGTAGCCACCCAAATTTTACATCAACAAATTCCCCCTCGGAGGCACTAGGGCTGTGTAACACAGTAGAATCCCTACTTAAGTATAAGACTCGGAATGAAATAAGAAAAAGGTAACATTTCCAGGCTATGAAATGTTATTGCTAGGAGACTTAAAAATAATAGTAATAATAAATGGAATGAGTAATTAAGTCATTAGATGTTCCCTAACTCCAATACTGCAATCCACATGTGTACAACTGCAACCATTTCTTGCTAATTCTGACCGCTGTGATGTTTCAAAGACCCACTTATTCATTTATCTCCCTCTGTGGCCAAATTACTATCACTAGCAGATCTCTCTTCTTGGTATTGTTTCTAGCATTTCAATCATGTCCAGGATGTCCAATATATAAACAGAAGACGTGGGTGTTTGGATCAATGTAGCTTAATTATAATCTTGCTTCTTAAGTCTTGCTCATTTTCTTTTTTCATTTATTGTAACAAAACGAGACAGTTGGGCACTGACTGCTGCATGTATATTATAGTCACTAATGTTTGTGAATTACAGATATATGGCTTGATTGTCGATTTTAAAAGTAAAGGAGAAAGTCCTTTTGATTTCATTTTAAATTGCACAACTAAAATGAGCTTACCAGCATCTTTCTTCCTCTTCCCAAATCTCTTGCTTTCATTGTGAAGACTACAATAAAATGAAAACACAAATGTAAAGAATTATTGGTTTAAATATTTTTGGTCTGTCTTTCAAGCTATCTTTTGATGTTTGCCTCTAGAACTCCAATGTTGCAGCCGCCACGGCTTGAAGTATTTCCCCCACTGCTTGTGCCATTTCAAACATTCTCTTAGTATTAAAACAAATCAGAATCAGGAGGTATCTAATTGTGCTGGTTTTGATTTTGTTAATACAAAGTGAAAGATTAAAATGGAGCAGTAACAGCAAAAACATTTCTTAAAGTGGCAGTCACGACCAACCATTAAAGGCAAAGACGCTGAAAAACCAAACCTGAAAAACTCTTAAAAACAAACAAAAACAAAAAAAAATTTTAAGGAAAGTACAATCATGACAGAGGGTGCTTCATAAACTTTTTATAAAAATGTTACCATTTAGCAAAAGGTCCTCCTGCAAAGGTTTTCAAATAAATCATAACTGTTTTCCCCCTATGACATTTACAAGTGCACATATTATAGTTGTCACTTTGGGTGGCAGTTGTAATGGTCCGGGTGCTTTCCCAACGTGTCCGTTCTCCGGTCTTGTTTTCTCAACTTTTTGCCTGCTTTTCTGATTCTCTAGTTACCTCCAGAGTTATACTCCAGCTTTTTATAGCTTTTACAGCTCCATTATCGTCCCATCTGGAGGGCAACAGTCCTGTTCCCACCAACCCCCATCCCAAGATCCTTAACAGAATCTTTAAGAGCACATCATTTGAACCAAAGGGATCTCAAGAACTTCACTGACTTTGCTCTTTCAAGTGACACAGCACTTTGTTTTTGACATGATAATTATTATTCCAGATCTCACATAAGACAACTGCTAGTAATGAACAGGTAAAACTTCCCCTGTTCAGTGCTTACCAAAATTAAGTTATTGGTAGAAATTATAGCAAAATCTCCACCTTCCCTCATAATCTTAATTTCCAATATGTTCAGGCATTACGCCAACCCCCTCCTCTCTAGTGATGACTCTCTCTTCCCCTGAACAACAGGGAAGGCAGGCCAATTTGCAAAGGTAATGTCTTTCCAAGAATTGCTGAGACCATGGATTTTACCTGTTGGCAGAAAGTTAAGGGGAAGGGCTTCCTCAATATAATTTTGTGTTTATTTTTCAACGTAAATTGATAGCTGCTAAATTGAAGTCTCATGCACACCTTGGCATGACATAGTCACCTACCAATCTCTGAGGCAAATGTTTCAAATCCAAGATTGGAAAATGTGGTTTCACCACAGAAAATTGAGCATTTGGACTAGATGCCATGATTAATACCGATTATTCATTCAATCATAATTGTATTCACTTAATTAGTGGGAAGAGTAATGGTTCCACTGAAATATGAAGGGTAGGTAGATAGAATTGGCAAGACAGGCAAGTGGAAGAGGAATATTTTGAAAAAAAGGAACAAAAAATATGAAGACAGAGATATATGAGTGTGTGGCACATTTAGAGAAACTATATGAAGCTCATTATTACATAATTGCAAAGGACTGCAAGATGAGTGCTGAAGAAGAAACTGAGGGGATAGACATCCTCTCAGGGAGGGGATAGACCATCAAAGGCTATGTGTATTGAGCCAATGAGTGAAAAATTTTATCCAGTAGGAGAGTAGATGAAGGATTTTAAGCTGTGGTGTGAAATGCTCAAATTTGTATCTTACAAAAATGGCTGGTGGTAGCATAGGAGAATTGATTACAAAGGGTCAAGGCTAGAAGCAAGAGCCTGGGAAAAAGTTAAGGTGACAAATTACAGAGTGCCTCAACCAAGGCTGTGAGAGTTGGAATGCAGAGAAAGGGCAGGCAGTTTGGAATAATGTTAGGAAGAGAGGATTGGCAGAGGTTCAGGGCTAATGAAATATGAGAGATGACAGAAGACACTTTCATAATTAATGGAGAATATGTTGACCCTCCAATATAAAGCTGCCTACCCACCTGTGTATCAAATCCATTTTCCTCTCATGTACTCAAGGACTTTGCTTCTCTGAGTATATAACATCTCTCTCTATCCTTAGTTTATCTCCTTTACTGAATCAGTCCTATCTATATACAAACATGCAACAATAGCTCTTATCTTCAATTTAAAAAATTAATTAATTAATTGATTGATTAAAAGGCTTTCTACTCCACTTTTCCCTGAAGCAGTGCTTGATTTCTGTCTTTGGTCCCTTTTACAGCCAAGTCTTGTGTGAGTTGTTCATAACTTTCTCATTTTGTCACCACCCAATCTCCCTTGAACTCACTCCAGACAAGCTTTGGTCCCCAACACTTCACTCAAACTTCTCTTGCCAAGCGTCCAGTAAAAATAACTTTGACTCTGTCCCACAGGGCACACCTAAAGACAGTGTAGGCACAATTCAGTGCAGTGTTGCACAGAGATCTGTAGTATTTATACTCTGGCACCTGTAGCAGAGTATTTATACTCTGGTCCTTAACCATCTAGGGTAGGGTGAGAAGATATAAATTCCTAAGCATTCCTGGCTCTAAGAGAGGCAAAGCAGGGTACTGATACTTGAGGCTCATCCTTTTACAAAGAGAAGTATGTGCTGGCTGTTAGAAGACAGTACAAAAGCCAATATTCACAAAAATGGCATAGGTAAGGGAAACCTAAAGTGTGGTCCCCAGACTGGAAGTATCAGAATTGCCTGGAAATTTGTTGGAAATAGAAATTCCCTAATTCCCAAAATTACAAACCCTCCAGCTAATATACATTACAGTTTGAGAGCCACTTCATAAAATTTTTGTGATGAAAACACAACTACATTATCCTTTTTTATAGATGAGGAGAGTCCAGGAGATTTTGACCCCATTATTTTAACACCACAATAGTCTGACTCCACATTTATGAATATAATTTTTAAATCAAAATAACAGGGTTGAATTTTTAATCAAGAACATATTTTCTGCAGCAAATTATATTAAATCAATCTAATTTCTTGGTAAGTTTTTTTATACATTACACGTAAGTCTTTTACTATTGACTTAAATAAATTAATATCACTGGGATTAATACAATGCACTATGTTATTTTATAAAGAAGTTTTAGTTGGTCAATAAAAATTTTTATTTTGTCTAAATCAAATTTTTATGGTCATAAATTTAGCTAATCTGAAATTTGTTTTGTGGTGATTATTCTTACAAAGTCAGTTATTTTCCATGCCAAATTTTGCAAACATACATTTTGTCAGTAAGAGTGATATCTTAATTTTTAGTTAAAAGCATATTTATAGTGAGCAGTTTTAAATATTGTCAGTTTCATTTCATGTTGATTAGTTCTACAAGTTATAAATTGTGTAAAATATTCCATGCTTATGCTTGTTTCTCAGCTAATCCATCAGAAAAAACATAAAAAGTTATCAAGTGTCACAGAATTACCTCATTTTCAAAATTCCTAACCCATCATAAATTATTTAGTGCATGTCAGTTTTCCATAACTTCTTATCCTTGAAATTACCTTAAATGTGTATTCCTAATCTCTTCCAGAATGGATCTGTATATTTTGTCAATGTAGAATGTAAGAAGCTGGCTCTCAGAATTCTGCTGGCTTAAAACAATATGGAACTTCAACAAAGAGATTTATTCTTATTGTTTACTGAGTGCAAATAACAAACAGATTTCAAATACAGAGGAAACAAGGGGATTACTGAATTTTTCCACAATGTATGCACCCAATCTCATGTCTTCTCTCCCTCTCTCTTTCTTTCTCTCCCTACTTCCCTTTTTCCCTCTCTCTCCTTCTAGCAATGAAAATAATAAAGTAAAAATAATAATTGAACTTAAAGCTTATGCAGTATTTTCCATATACAAGGCATTATTCACGTCCTCTACATCTATTAACTCATTTAATCTTCTAAAGAACCATATGAATTAGGTACAATTAATAAATACTTAATAGATGTGCAAATTAAGCCTAAGAGATTATATATAAAACCCAGATTTCCAGTCTAGACAATCTATAAATAGAGACTGTCTCTTAATGGCTACAAATAGAGAAAGAAAAATAGCCAGCTGATTCATTTTCCAGGGAAGATGGGTCCCTCTCATTCTCTTTTCTCTTTTCTCTTCTGCTATCAGTCTCTTCTAACTAAGCTTCTTCCTCTTTCCACTCCAGTCAACTTCCTCTATCTCCTTTCCTTCTCACATCTTCCAAACTCCCTACAGGATGTTCTATCATTTTATGAAATGAGATTTCCCCCTATTTTGGGACTTCTCTAATATATATCTTCAACATATCTTAATCTGTTAAAAAAAGATCCCCCTCTCTCTTCCCCTGCAATACAAATGCATATAGGTAAAATCCAATAAAAATGATAGAAATACATCCTTGGTTAACCCAAAATAAGAAGGAAATAAGAACAGAAAACACGATAATTTATGTTACAAACAAGATTCAAAATGATAGGCAAAAGCAATATCAAGATCTACAATAAATGTAAATGGGCTAAAAATTCCAGTTAAAGGCAAATATTGTCACATCAGCTCAAAAACACAAGAACAAACTATATGATGTTTATAAGAGGTACACATTAAATAGAGAGACACAAACAGGTTGGAAGTAGAGGTAGAAAATGGTATACTATGCAAATAGTAAGAATGAAAAGCTTGTGTGGCAATAATAATATCAAAAAAGAAACTATTCAAACCAAAATTACCAGAGATAAGGTAATTTCATAATAATAAAGGATCAATTTATCAAGAAGATAATACAATCCTAAATGTGTATACATCTGATAGAAAGCATTAAATTACATGATGTACAAATTGACATTACAAAAGGGAAAACTATACAAATCCATAATCATAGTTGAAGACTTTAATACTTTTTCAGTAAATGATTTTTAAAAAGTAGACAAAAAACAACAAAAATAGATGTTGTGAACATTATGAACTAATTTGACCTAATGATAACTAGCAGAAGATACATGTATACATGTATTAGTCCCCAACAGAAAACACATCCTACATCATAAAACATGTCTTATTAAAATTTAAAGGATTAGAATCTTATAGAATATATTCTTTGACCAAAGTAGAATAAAATTAAAAATCAATAATACGAATATGATAAAGAAAATCCCCAAGTGTTTATAATAAGCAATATACAACTAACATGGCCCATAGCTTAAAGAAGAAATCACAAGGAAAATTAAAAATACCTTAGCTGAATAATGAAAACATCAAAATTTGTGGAATAAAGATAAGCAATTCTTAGGAAAAAATGCACCAAGCTTTTACGATAAAAACCTTTTGCAAATAAGAATAGAAGTGAACATCCTCAATTTGATAATGAGCATTTACAAAAACCTACAGTTAACATTATATTAATAATGAAATATCAAAAACTGTGAACAAGACAATGATATATGTTTTTTTCACTTATAGCCAACATTTGTGGGCCCTAATCAATGTCAATCCAATGGGGCAAAAATAAATAAATTAAATAAACAAATAAATAAATAAATAAGACGTGGGGGCTGGGAAGACATACAATTTAAAAAAAGAAATATTTCTTTAATTTGTAGAAAACATGGTTGTTTATGTATAAAATCCCAAGGAATCAGCATAATAATAAATTTGACAAGTTCTCAGACAGAAGATCTGATTTTAAGTTACCATAAAACCATAGTAATCAAGAGAGTGACATAAGGAGAGACAAATACATTAATGAAATAGAAAGGTAATTTTGGAAATATGTCCGTACTTATAGGATCAGCTGATAGTTGACAAAGGCACCAAAGTCATTCAATGGAGAAAGAATAATCTTTTCAAAAAATGGTGTTGAAACAATAGTAGATCTACAAGAAAGAAAAAACCTCAACCATCTAATTTGAGAGGACTGAAAAAGCTAAATATTAAAGCTAAGAAACATAGGGAAAATCTTTCTAATAGTAGAGGCAGGCAAAAATTCCTTTCAGAGACCAACAACAGAAAAGCAAAAAGAATTTCACAAAAACAATTAGCTATACCATGTTTTAAGTTGATGGATTCGATTTATACACTTAAGTTTCTGTTATTCTCTGCTTGATTTATAGAAACTTATAGAATCAAATGTTAACTGGGAATTTCTGTACTGTCTAGGAATTATAGTTAAATACAAAAGGTAAGAAAAAAGTCTTTAAGTACCCTGCATTCTAAGGTCAGAGAATTAGGGAGGGCCATTGCTTCTGAAGACATACTCTTCTGCTCCTGTCCAAGTCAGTACTCCAGCAAACACTGAGAAAACTGAAAAAGGGGTGAGCTGTATGAAGGCCAAATGAGCAAGACTATGAAAGAGTCACTCATAAAGAATAGAAGCTCCTACATGGAAGGGTACCAGCATGTTATTCCCTGGCTGAACAGTGAGGATCTTATTTGATGGGGCCCCAGAGTGGAACACAGAGAAGGAGTTCTTGAAGAGCAATCTGAGAAATTAGGAGTATAGCACATCATTGTTCTTAGATCTTCCATTCCCACAATAGAAAACAGGGAGATACTTCACATATATTCCCAGAAGTTGGGAGATAAACTGAATGTAAAAATTCTTACCTATTTCTTGCCTGGGTTTATTGGCTAGCCCTTTCCAGCTAAGTTTGAAAGGACTACAGTGTAGCATAAAATAAAAATAGAGCAAATTGCATACTATTTCAGCACTTTGTGGCCCTCAGAGAGAACAAGAAAGTACCACATTGATTTCTATGGAACTGCTTGAAAAGATACTTCTTAGAGTCTCTTCTAAGAGAAAGAAGGATGAGGTATAAGACCACATCCCCTCCTTTTCTCCAAGTAGGGACATTGTGGGAGGAGAGAAGCATTGGATTAAGCTTGATTTTTTTTAATGAAATATTTTGAAATAAAGAGAACTGAGTATTACTGTATGAGACTGTTTTGTACTCAAAATTACTGAGAAAAATTTAAATGGAGCCAAGCGTTTCCAAGTGTACAGTATGCAGACAGATACAGGAGAGAATTTAAACCACTTCATATTTATATCCCAATGAGTAGATTCCTCCATAAACCTGTTATACATTTCATTGTCATTTCATGGTAAAATAAAATCACATTGTAATAAACTAAATTTGCTGTTATTTAAATTAGGGGTTAAAGCTATAGGCTTATCCTCTTTTGTTATATTTTAAGTTGGGGTCTCCTCAGACCATCATTGGGCTATCAGCAGGAATAATACAAATTATTATTTTTCTGGGAAGACATTTTGATATGGTAGATTCTAGGAGTTAGCTGAAAAATTTAGAGATGGTGACCTCTATTCATGTGTGTATCTCTGTAAAACTCTATGAAAGTAACTTTAAAAAGATATTCATTCTCAATAATTATATTTGAGTTCTCCATAAGGAATAATTTAGTTCCATGAAGGTTGGCTTTTTTGATCATTTTCAAATGGAATCTTTTATTTAAACTAAAAATCAATCAAACTCATCATAAATATTGAGATTGATTTTTGAGGCCACAAACCTAACTAGCAATCCTCCTACAGTTTTTGAAGAGTTGAAATGTACTTTGCATTTCAATATATAAACGTCTTGTGTATATAGAACTAAGATCAAAATCAAAGGCAAAACTTCAGTATTTCATCTATTGTATGATGAATTGGATAATTAAATCTAAAGTTTAAGAAGTTCCCCAAATCTTAAGTGTTATGGACACACTTCAGAAAGTAAGATAGAACAGACCCTTGAAGGAGATAAGTGAACTTTTCAACTGAGAATAAAAAGTTGATTTTTCCAGGTTCATTGTCAAGCGTGAAATGATTAAACAGCTGCAAATTAGCAGATGAGCCTATGTTTTATACACATGGATGAAATCAGGACACCTAGATTGTGTCTGTTTCTATATGATCGACAAAATGTGCTTATGAAATCACATTAATAAAATCTTCTAGGTCAGCCTACCACCAAGAATTTGTCTCTTTAATAAACAGAGAAAAGCACCCTCCTTTTTTAAAAAAACTTTATTTATTTTTGAGAGAAAGAGACAGACAGACAGAGTGTGTGAGAGGGACAGAGAGAGAATCCCAAGAAGGCTCTGTACTGTCAGCACAGAGACTGATGTGGGGCTCAAACTCGAGAACCATGAGATCATGACCTGAGCCTAAACCAAGAGTCAGAAGATTAACCAACTGAGCCACCCAGGCACACCTAAATCAACCCTCTTCGTAGGACACTTATCAGTATTTGTAGAGAAGTTCTGGCCAAAAATTTTCTTTTCTAAATTGTTCCATAATTGCTCTTCTGCAGGAAGTGGTAACATAATTGATATCTAAAGGAAATCAAAACTGGCTGAAAACTTTAAAAAATCAATTCAATCATCTGGATCATGTTAGTGTCATGAGGACATAAACTGAGGTCTACTTTGGTGAGGGAACAAAGCGCAATCCAGTATTAAGAGTAAGCAAATATGTAATTATTATTTTTGAAAACTGTACATTTTTATACACATACTTAGATTAAAAATGGCTCCCCTCATGCAGTTCCTAGTTTATGTGTTTCCCCACTCCCTTTTCTGTCTGTTACAGTACATTAGGAGTTTTCATGCCACAATGCATCCTAGAACTGCAGTCTTGAGCCTTCTACTTAACACATGGGAGGAAAGGCATGCATCGTTGTACACTGAGTTATTGGACAAATGGGTTTGGTCCAATTATAAGTTTCAAAACTATAACAAGAACAAGTAAGAATTCCTTATCGGGGGGGGGGGTAACCCACCTGAAATCACTGTTTTTATTTGGTCTCTCAGCAATGGCCTCATTTTCTATATAAACACTCAGAAATAAAGAAGAAAGGAGCCCCTTTTAATTCCAAATCCAAACTTTTCCAAGAGGGTGCTCAATAAAAATTTTAGAATACTACGCCCCATTAGGAGAGTAAACATTTGCTTCCATTGACTGAAACATAATTTTCCTTTATCAGATAAGGCTGTTAAATATCCAGTCTTAGGAAAAACAAGCCTGGAACTGTATAAAGAAGTAGGTATCTTCCTGGTCATTTAGGTCAACAGAATCGATCCTGGCAATCAAAGGGATGGCAGATGTCCTTTTAAGAACACCCTTACATGCCAACGAAACACACAATCTAATGTAATCCCGACACACCAGCAATGCCAGTCTAATGACCTATGTTTAGTAGTACTTGAAGCATTAGGTAAATTTTAATCATGGTTATCATTCATATCCTTTGTATAACTTAATATTTGTTCCTCAAACTATTGGAGGCTCAACACTTTCTCTCTGTGGGTTTATAGACTGTTTCATCAATTATACTTTTTTTCCTGTCTCTATACTTCAGCACAGTTCTGAGAAAATTGTAGATCCATGTTTGTTTTCTTTTAAGTGGAATTTCTAAGTTTCAAACAGAATGAAGTACTTAGTTAGGTGTTGAGTTAAAATATTTCAATAGTTCAGTCATCAGTTATGGTATAGCCATTGTCCAAAGGAGATCAACAGGGAAGAGCACTGGGTGTTATATGGAAACTAACCTGACAATAAACTATAAAGTTAAAAAATAAATAAATAAATAAAAAATAAAAAAAAAAAAAAAACAAAGGAGATCAACAAATACAAAGCATTGCCAGTTTTACTTCATATTTTACAACCTTGGTCTAACAATTAGCATTCATGGTTCATTTTTTAAGTACTACAGGGCAGCATCACCCACATTAAAAGTTTTGGAATCCTGAGCCACAATATTAATTGTCATGTGGTTTGAAGAGTCAAAAATGGCTCCATTGATAAAAATCTGTAAAAGCGTAGATATCTATGAAAAATTCTTATAGATTATGTTAAAAAACTATCAGGGGAAAATCACTAACCATAAAGTTTTATTCTTTTTAGAATTAGAGCAGAAAAATTAGCTAAATGATGTGATAGCAGAGCAGTGGCCACATGAGGAACAATTTAGCAAGCAGATGCACATACCTCAAAGCTTATACTTTTTTTTTTCCAGAAATTTTTCCACAAAGAAAATGTCACTTTTTACCTTCCCAAACTGCACTGAAATAAAGAGAATATATCAAGGGAAACCAAAATCTGCTTGTTTATTAACCAGTCTTTATATTATATGTTATTATATTTTCTTTGTTTTGAATAGAACTTGCTAATCTCTATCATGACAGATGCTACCAAACCTGCTGGGTCATTCTAACAGAGCAAGCTAGGCTTAGGAATCAGATACAGTTTATAGGATAAACCACACTCTGCAAATAACGTTTTTAAAGGTGGTCTCCTTAAGAGCAACGTTAATATATTTTTCTTCTTGCAAGAAGATGGGAAAAAGATAATCGACTTCAATGAATATCTATTTCAACAGAAGAAGTCCTGTACTGAGGTCTAACTTAAAATGAAAATGAAAATATCATCAGGATACCCACAACAAACCTATTGTATTAGTAAAAGGCGAAAGATTTATGCGATCTGAAGAGAAACAAGAGTATAAACCTATTTTATTAGACCAGCAGTTTAGAACAAAATACTTATCCACTCCTGCTAACATCTTATTTTAAAATTTGAGTGTTTTTTTTCCTTCCCACAGAATAATGTGAAGTAATTAAAGCCAGCAAGTCTCTGATTAGTATGAAAATGTTACTCTGTTATTAAATTAAGGGTAATAATGTCTTCTGTGCACACTGCAGGCTAAAACCTGAAGGATCCTTAAGAGGTTGTTTGTGTGTAGGATAAGGACTTGCTTCATCAGTGTGAGGACTAGGAGAAGGATGCTAAGAACAGTGGACCTTTCAAAATGGCAAGGACAATTTGCTTACTTGCGAAATTGGCAGGGTAGAGTCACTCCAAAAAAAAATTGGCAGATCTGGCAATAATAGCCATGAGACTCAGGATCGTTGCCTGGCAAGGAAGTTACCCAACCCCATTCTTTAACTATTTTATTTAATAATTAAACTAAACATAACCCCTCAATTGCTGGCCCAAAATTTCCAGCCGTTCTCTTAGCCTATCCTCTTGCCATATTATTCATTCCTGCTGGTTTTCTGAAACCAGTTAGGAACTAATATATCCAGGGGTCTTGAATAACCACTCCAAGTCTGTTGAATCTGATGGTCTGTTCTTTGATCATTGTACTGACAACCTATCAAATACTTATAAAGCAAATATGTCAGAGCAAGCCAATAGGTTAGAAAGAAACTATGTACATTTTTCCCTGTAACAATTAAGTCATTCCTTCATGGCACTTTCATAGCATCATTTACCTTTCCTTGCAACTCATTTTATTATTATAATTTTACATGTATTTGTATTACTCTTTGCTAAGGGATGGCTATATCACAATTGCATAGCACGGTATCTGGCTTATTATGGGTATATAACACTGTGTTGAATGAATGAATGAATAATCAAGTAGATGATTTTTTTAGTGCAGAAATGCTCTTCTACTAGATTTTAAGGCTTATAAAACTGGGGGTATGTTCACTTTATCAAAAATAGTATAAAATTCACTAGCACAGGACGTGTTGGGAATCTCTGCACAATTGAGGCTCTTATTTTCCTTTACATTATCCTTGACCTAAAAGTTTGCAAAGTAAATTGATTATATGAGAAAGTTTCCAGGAAATGTAAACAATATTTCACAGAATGTTCAACTTACTAAGGTCAAAATCTTTTCAAATTACTTGAAAGGCATCAAATTGAATTTAAATATTATGCTATTCATTACATTTTAATCTAATTCATAAATCTGTAAGTTATTTCCAGATAACCCTTCCACAGCAGTTGCCTCTAGTATTTTTCAGGGTAAAGAGAAGTAAAGTTGCATTTCAAGAAGCACCTTTCACTGAATTCAGATGTGCTTTTCTTCAGTTGGTCTGAGCTAGGAAAGTTTAAATGCAGATTAGATATGTGAAAATAATTCTCAAAGGGAAGAGGGAAAAGGACAAATAATCATGGTGGTTGATATATATGATCTGGGCCATATGGATTCAAGTCCTACATTTTGGGTCTCTATAAAAGACTACAATAAAAATGAACCTAGACCTGGAATGAACTGATCAAGAAATTGTTCTATAGATCAGAGGTGTGGCCCATCATCTGGAAGCTTTATAGAAATTCATGGGTGCTGTACCAGATCTCCAGACTCAGAAGCTCTGTGATAGGCTTAGAAATCTGTGTTTTTATGATGTTAGAAATTCATTTTTATGAATGTTTTATAGTATTTTATATAGAAGTACATGCATATAGCATAAAAATAAATATTCACTATAGGATGTCAAATGTTTTTACTTATGAAGTCAAAAAAGTTTGGACACTCTAAGTCCAGAGAATAGTAAGTAATCAATCTTTTTGAATAAAATCCCTTTTGTCTGCATACATCCTTGTAAGTGGGTTCTGTTCCCAGGAAGGGAAGAGGAGGGAGAAGAAGAAAAACAACAACAACAACAACAACACACACACACACACACACACAAGAAAGTAGCAAGAGTTTAGTATGGATGATTAGGATTTTGTAGCTTTATCTTTAAAAATAAAATGAAACCTGTTCAAGGAGTACATCTTAAGTGCATTCCTCTGAGGAAGATGTTAGAAAGGCTTTAAAAGGCTTGCAGGGAGGAAAGTACCTACTGTCAACCTAAATGGAGTCAGGTGGGTTGAGAGCAAATAAAGGATTAGGCACTTTAGGGAAACAAACAAATAAGGAAGTAAATAAGGGTTTAGGTTCTGCCTGAAGTCTAGGATCAATTAGTCTGGGTTGCTGCAGGGACATTTGACAATTTAAACTAGGTGGAGTGAGCCTGTAAGCATCAAATTTAGCAGTTGAAGATGAAGTCCCAAGTAACAAAGAATCCCATTCTCAATAACGGTGAAATTGACTTCAGCTGTTGGAATGTAGCTAGAGTAGGACTTGACTTGAAGCCTAGGGAAATGTCTTGAGAGTCTACAGAGTATGATCTTCCCTTTGTTATTTTTTCCTGTCTTGTATTGTACGCTGCCTTCGATTTATGAAAAAAATAAATAAAAGGGACTGTAATTGAATTAAAAACAGTGAGTCCCAAACTGCACAGTTCTTCACGTGAGACCAAAGGAAGATTTGGTTTTGATCTTAGAGTAACCAGATGCCTCCCTTTTAAGATTTCCCTAACTTAACACACACACATACCCTCACCCAATCTTAAAAAACAAAACAAAACAGAAACTATATGACAAATTTGAGGAGGAGGGAGTGGGTAGAAACAACAAATGCTTCCTTTTTCCAAGTGTGGGAATAGAAATGTTCCCTTCTCTCTGGTCTAAATGTAAGTTTGTTTGCATTGATTTGTGGTAGATCAGGGAGGAAGTCAGAACACTAAAGAGTGCAAAAAGACTAAGAGATAAGTAAAATTTGGATAAGTTTTGTCATATATCAATTTCCATTATTTTCTAAACAGGGGGAAAAAATCTGCCAATCATCAGGACATCGAGAAATAAACGAACATTTTACATCAAAGGAACATTTGACACCCTCTTAGTGAGGTTTTAAGATGGCACTATTCACATGAGTCTTGTCTTCTCTATAGTGAAAGATTTTGGGGTAATGATTTACAACAGAGACCTTAGTTCTCCTGAATGTTTATCCACGTAAAGTCTTACAACCATTATTTTATCTTTTGCAGTTCATTGTGCTTATTTCAAAATTATATAATAGGGAAACAAATAGCAAAAAAACCTTCTTACATAGTAAAGGGTCCCTGACTTTATATTGTTTATTTGACCACCTTATCACTTATCACAAGTTGATCTTAAAATTTCCAAATAATAAGTCACTCCCAAAAGAAGAGTTATTTTTTTTTTAAATGAGGCTTCCTATCTTTCATCCCTTCCCCTTGCCACCAGCCAAGGTAACAAGCACAAGACTCCAGCAGTAAGAAAACTTTTTTGTAAATCTCCAAGAATGATAAGCCAAAACAAACAAGCAAACAAAAAAAAGTAAAATGTGCTCGGAGTTCTAAAGAAACAGAAGCAGGCCATACAAAACACATTTGCACCCTTTCTCTTTGTCCTCAACGTTTTTTTCAGTAAGCATGCTGCAAGCCAGGGGCATCACAGTTTTCTTTATTAGCAACTGCCAAAAACTTAATCTTGAAGGTACAGCTGATCTCTGGTGGTTGTGTGTGTTTTCTGAACCAACGTTTCATGGGTGTGAAATCAGACGAAATGTGTTTATGAGGTTTTGACCCAGATATTCCATTCTAAGTTTTGCCAAGACATTATATGTTTGGATCCTTTACCATATTTGCTTAAATTAATAAACTGAGGTTAAGTGCAGACTTGACCCTAAAACATGCTGTGTTTGTACTCTGTCAAAATGTCACATATGGAGCTAAGCTCTGTGTGTGTGTGTGTGTGTGTGTGTGTGTGTGTTCTTTTCTTTATACAGAGGAAAGGTCATTTGCTAGTTGTCTGGGATCAAGCTTATGCACCTTGAGGTAGAATGGAGTACTTGCCATCTTCCAATAAATTTCATCTGATACACTACATTTCACAACCAAGAGTCACTCATTGGCCACTTTAAAAGAATGTTCCAATTTTAAATCTCTTTGACAGAAGCTATCATTAAGATTAAAACTTCAAGATTTTCTTAAATGGAGTGATTTCTGGTATACAAAAGTTTCCAATAGTTGCTAGAAAAAATCCAATAGTAGCTTCAGCCATGCATCCTTTATATAAAGTCTTTACCATCATAATCTATTCTATATCACCAGTCAGGTTCACCAATGATCCAACGGGATGTGTGTAGTCTATTCTTCCAGTGGAATTCTTGTTTTTGGAGTCTTGGCATTTTATGTGAGAGTAGACAGTAACTTTGCATACGATGGTCAAATGTTTAGTTTGTAACATATCACGTTCACATAGTGCAATGCTTAGAAATGCTTTAAACTCAACCTTAATTCTCCAAACTTCATAAAACCCTTAGATCTTAAGTATTGTTATTAGTCTTCTTACACTGATGCAACATTTGGGCAAGATATTTAGTATATATTTTTAATAAACTGTCACAGAGCAAAATTTCCACAAGCCATGTATAGGCAGATGATTGCAAATCTTCAATTTGGTGACTATAAAAAAATAAAGTCTTGTTATATAAAGAACATAAAGCTGAGCAAAGATGGCATTACAGATTAGCACTCTACTCATGAAAACTCGTATCAGCACTGAAGAGGCTTTAAGTAAACCACTTCCTCTCTTCTTGGTCTTTATAGAACAGATTGATTAGTTATTTGCTTATTTTCCACTTCATGTTATAATGTATAAATCTGGCCTAATGGTGTCATGCCTTGTGAATAGGAATGTAGATGAAAAAGTTAACAGGGAAACAAAAATCAGCCCTTCTCATTCCAAGGTCTGCTTTTAACTGGCTGTGGCTCCTACTACCCAGCCCCACTGTGAATCTACTTCCTCTAGATGGCTCAGGCAAATTTTAGATATTTTTAGATACTAACAGATTCATTTTGAAAAAATTAAAAAATACACATCTACATAAGTAAATAAATAGGACATGAATGTCATCAACAAGCAATAAATTTCATATTCTTTATTGCCATGTCATTTCATAATTTTTTCTGTCATTGAACATCGCTTAAAAATAGTTACAAATTTTCCCATTGTATAGATGTGTCAAAATGATTGAACTAATCCCCTATTATAATATTTAGGTTATTTGAAGTTTTCACTATTGAAATCAACATGCAAAGAATAAACTTATGAGATAACTTGTGGAAATTCTTAATTTCTAATTAAGATAAACTCAACAGAATGGAAATGCTTTTAGCATGCTACAATTTTCTTCCAAAAAGCTTATACCAATTTACCCTAACAATGGTGTCTAGGGATGTCTATTTGCCTGTCCCCTTGCCATCATTGGTTAACAGTATTAAAAATCAATCAAACAAGCAACAAAACAGCAGAAATAAACATTATTTTATGCTATTTCTCTCAGAAGAAAATCATATAAGAAATTTTTTAGATTGGTCTTGTTCTGGCTAAGAAGAAAACTTCAGAATCAGACATTCCCATTAATATGGGGGAATTGGGAACATGAGTGGGTCAAATCTAGGACAGGGAGAGAATACATGGTTGCTGGGTTGAAATAGGAAGACATCATGGAGTCAACACAAAGAATTTTGACATCGCCAAAGACAATGGGCTCAACAATGAGAATTGCTCTTTTCAACAACTACTACTAACCACCAGGAAAAAAGGTAAATTTTCCATAAGCCTCCTCCCTACAAATGTCAAATAAAGATAATGATAGCTAAATGAAAGGTGGCCAATGAGTTGATAGATAGATTGGTACGTAGGCCAAATGTCTGCCATTATGTACCCCCAGGTCCACACATTTAGGGGTCATTCTTTGCTTCTCACCTAGCAAGGCTTGTATTTTCATCCTATGTACTATAAAAAAAAAATCCCAAGGTCACCCTCATTTCTCGGAGAATTCTTAAGGTATTATACTTTTCCTTCTCCCTTTTATTTTTTATTATTATTTTGGCCTTTATCTCAGTGTCTGCAATTTCTGTCACACTTTTGTGCCATTTCATCCCATTTATCTGTCCAAAATGATGCAAAAATTAAGTTTTGACCAGAAGATTACTGTAAAGGAGGGACTAAAATACAGCTCAATATAAAAAACAAGCTGTTCATATTAATTATTAGTGATATAAATATTCATCCACTAACATTTACCATTTTTTTTTCACTGAATGTGAACTGGTGATTTACTGAGATAGATCCTGAGGGATCTGTGAGAGTTAGCAGAGATGTGGCAAAACGGCATTCCATCTCCATCAGAGGTGTTTCAGGTACAAGAGGCAATAGCTTGGAGGCAGAGCCAATGACAGGAGCCATATCTGTAGGCAGTGATAGATATAAGAAAATGAGCAAGGAAAGCACTCCAAAATTATGTGTGCCTCCCCAAGTATTGGAATGCATTCCGAGAAGGATGGGGATGTAGCAGAAGGTTTGCAACAGGACAGGACATGATTGCATTAAAAAAAAATGCACTCTATAAGTAGCATGGAAGATGGCACTGTCAGATTCTAGAGAATTCATAAGGAAGCTACTGTCATAGCTCCAGAAAATAATAATAATAAAATCCTAAAGAAGAACTGGAGTAGTGGAGATGTGGAGAACATCTTGGGACATATTTGAGACCATGAACTGATGGGTCCTGATCCTGTCATAAATTAATAATGAAGCATTATAAAAAAAAATGTCCAAGATTTAGACTCAGCCCCTTTAGACATAGGTAGCAAATTTCAAGTTCCTTTTGTAAGACAGATTTTTACATTTAAAACTATTTATTTAGAAAAATGATCAAGAAAGTGAACTCTTCCTCCTTAGATGTCTGTTGATATATATGATGAAGTCTGAGAGAATCAAAATAATTCCTTCTGTTGTTTTTTTTTTGTAATTTGTGCCCTTTAAACTGAATCCAGATCTAAGAATTTCAAGCTATCATGTAAGACAGAAAGCATAAAAGCATTTTGCCAAAGCCACCCAAACTACACTTCTTTTGGGAGATCTACCACTAAGCAGGCAAGAGAGAGAAAATCGGAGAGCAATGCTTTTAAGATGAGAGACAAGAAGCAGATCAAACATTTTGGGTTGAGGTTAGTGCTGTCAGCTCCTTTAAATACTTGACTTGCATTAGAAAGATCTGTAGTACAGACCAGAAGGCGGAATCAGGTTCTAAATTTGGAACCCTAGCAGGAAATTATATTATAGTTCTGTGATTAATTTATGCAAAAGTGGAATCATACTGACTCAGAGCATAGGCTGGAAACTGAGTCCCTTTGTCTCTCATCTTAACATTAGTCTGCAGATTATCTAAGCCCCTCCTCTGGTGAGTGAGTTTGCGGACCTCACTAAGTCAGATGACACCTTTACATAGACCTTGCCTAAGCACTGGTTCTTTTCTTCAGTTGGTATATGGTTTCCTGCCCTTTATTTAATGTTTCCAAGGTGATGTTTCCAAATGGATGAGACACAGTTTCCTGAGCCTGAATGTGAACAAAATTGGAACTGTGTTAACTAGTCCTATGGGCTCTAGCTAGGGGCCTTAAACACTTAAAAGCTTGATCTTGGCTCTCATTGTATTAAATTAACGTCTGTGATTAGCAACCTGAGAACATTGTTGCATTTTGGCCGTCCCTTGAATCCCAGTGTAAATCTATCATTAGAGCTCATAGATTTCAGGCTTTTGATGCAGGGACGGCAACACACAAAAGCTTCTAACAACTACTGGAAAAGTGAAACAGTGGCTCCCAGCCATGGTTCTTTTGCATTTCTGCCACGGTAATATGTTCCACATTGATCTTGCAGTTCTTACCCTCTGAGGGGTATTTGTAGTGCTCGAGAAAGACAGCATCCTGCTACTCAGCTCTTAGTTATCAGAGTTTTATATTGTATATATGTACTTTGAGGACAATCTTCTATATTTATGTAGCACACAAATATCTTAAGGAGTTGTTCAGAAATTTCTCTTTGCAAACCTTTAACATTTTATGTTCACTCTTCATGTTTCTCCATTTCCCAATATAGGGGTTTTCTTTGAAACTGTGGAAAAGGTTTTAGTATCTGGGCTCTTGAAAAACACGTTAATAGAGTTTTACTGTATAGAAACACTGTAATTAGATTGCTATATAAACTTATTTAGCTAAACCACTCAATACTCTTTTGAAACAAGATGGTATTGTTATTCTAACAGTTTTTATGGATACATAAAGGTATAGAGGGGGCATATGAGCACATGCTACCACACATCTGGGATTTACCCAGACAGTCTGGAATCCAATGACCTGGTCTGGTGCCTGAGACATGAGGAACGTCTGGGATGGTGACGGTGCCAATGGCGGCCATGTTCAAACTCCCTTTCTTCCACTTTCATTCTTCTTTCTTCTCTTCTCCTGCCAGATCCCCCAGCTGGGAGACTAGAGAGTAAGGGTACTACTAAAGGTACTCCAGTAATTGCTTTCATTCTGCATCACTATTCTGGACAGCATTCTGTGACGCCTAAGCACTGTTGGACAGCGGGCCAAACACATTTGTAGGGTACTTCCTGTCTGTTCTGCTGAAGAATTAGATTCCTTAAAACCTTGAAATTCTGTTTCTCAATAGCTCAATTAAAAAAGTAAAACTAATAAATAGTAACTCTGAGCTAGACCCTGTGTTAAATAGGTGCTGAGGAGACATAATGAGCAAGATATAACTCCTCATCTTGACTTTCCTCAACAAACAGTTTTACTATCTGTATGATAGTCTCTCAGATTTGTGGGATGGAACCATAAAAGGGACAAGTACCCACAGCCAAATGTGCCTGCTCTAAAAAAGGCAGCCTTGCTCCTTCATTAGAATAAACAATGGCCAAACAGAACTGGAGAAGGCAGGAAGGCCTGAAATAACTGCATGAGGAGAAGCAAAAAAGAACTCCGAAGAAAAACAGATCTGGAAATGAGAGGGAGAGTGGGATAGGGGGCAGAGATTAACAAGAGCAGTTTGCGGAAACTTTGGGGACAAAGAATGCATCACCCTGAGGGAGACTGATGAATAAAAAAGGCTTTTCAAGATCTATTGTTGTGCCTCGTGCAATATAATCCTCCTCTGGGCAAATTTTAAGGGCCACAGTAAAGATTTAAATTGTCTGCAATGGTAGGATTTTATTTCCTCTGAATGCTATACTGTGCTGAGGATTGCTCATAGGGTAGCACAATTGTATGGGATTTCTCCGTACTTCTGTTTTGCCTTTGAATTGTTTGCTAATTATTTTGAGTGGATTTATTTCTTCTAAATAAGTTTTAAATCACTCAAGTGTTACACAGCGCTAGGCAGATTTCAGTTATCTGTAAGGTCCTGCCCACTATTCCTTCCCCATTATTTTATTTATGTATTTATGTATGTATGTATGTATGTATGTATGTATGTATTTTTGTGGTTCTAGCTCACTTTTCCTGTGAAAATGTCTCTTTTCCCCCATTACATGTGGTTTTGATAGGAATATAAATCAAGATGTCTTGCCACACATTTCTTCTCATCACTACAACCAAGATAAGTCCACGGCTTATACTGGTGACCAAGATGAACTTAATGTTTCCCTTTTCTTAGAGAATTTTCCTTATTAAGCTTATAATTATGAATTCTTTCCCTGATGCTGTGAATTGGAAATCTTTTTAAAGCTCCTTGCCAGTTTACAACCCTAGACTCTTTCTCAAGGATCTGGGAGTCATCCCTTTGAAGTGTACTCATCAAGAAAGATAGCACCCCCATGTCCCAGTTTCTGTGGTAAGGTAGGAGATTAATTTTGGTGGCAGACTTGTTCCAAGTTATATATTACCTCCTTTTATGAAGATACAAGAAAGTTTTCTTTTGGATAAAACCAATTAGTAAATACAAATGGCCCACAATCTACTCCTCATCCCATCTCTTAAAAACCTTATTCCCCTTTGTTTCAACAGAGTTCACTTCAGACTGAATTCTGGACTCTCACCCCTATTGCTATAGCCTTAAATAAAGTCTTCCTTGCCTGTTTATTTTTTTCTAGTGCAATTTTTACTGACATTGGGCTCATCAGACACTTTGTTTTCCCTGGGAACTTAGATCTTGAACAAAATAATGCTAGGACACCAATCATGTAGAAATGAGTTATCCCAATGGTAGCAACTTGAATACATGGCCTTTTGGTTCTTTCTCCCTACATCTCTGAATTTGCCCTCATTCACCCTCCTGCTCCATATCCTTCCAGTAAGTTCCTTTCTGCTGCCCAAATTTGTTTAGAAACTACTGTCACTGATGAAAGTGAGTTATCTATATTAATCCTCAGAAAACCCCTATTAGGCAAGGAGTAGGAGTCCAATATTAAAGATGAAGAAATTTGTTTTTTTTTTGAAGATTAATATTTTTATAAAGGTCACCAAAATTCTAAAAACACAAACTCTTTTCAGAAATTATCATTAAATTCAAACTCACAAATATAGGGGTGTCTGGGTGGCTCAGTTGCTGAGTATCTAACTCTTGATTTCGGCTCAGGTCATAATCCCAAGATTGTGGAGTTAAGCCCTGCATCAGGCTCCATGGGATTCTCTCTCCTTCTGCCTCTGCCCTTCCCTCTCTATCACTCTCTTGCTCTCTTTCTCTCTCAAATAAAAATAAATAAATAAAATTCACAAATATAGACCTCATGAGATTACAAAGAACAAACTAATCTCAAATACATAATTTTGCTTTCTTTTGTTTAATAAACATTTCCCTTTTCTTCTCTTTACACTCTTTCATAATGACTTGTATAAAAGTTAGTATCTCTCAGAACACCTCTTAGTCTATCAATGGGTCATATTTTCTTTCCCTGAAAGTTTTTGTTATAAGCAGAAATGCTTCAGAGAGAGAGAGAGAGAGAGAGAGAGAGAGAGAGAGAGAGAGAGAGAGAGAGAGAGACTTAATTCTGATAATTCATGCATTGGTCAGTATCAATTTTTATTTATATTTGGTATGGGAGGGGAGATTATTACTCAACTCCATGCTTGTCTTGCTTTCTACAAGCTCATCTCCATTACTTCCTAATCAAGAACCTTAAGGTCTTTCTTTTACTTCTAACCTTTTCTGTCTGGCTTTTGAATCCCTATATGATAAATTTCCATATTCCAAGTTGCATAGTACTATGAATTTAAAAGACATGGATTCTATTCTTTTAGATAGCTCTTGTCATTTCCCCCACATACATCTTCTGTCTCTCATCCATTATTTTTTATTTTTGCTAATTTTGTTCCTTTTATTTGAAAATCTGTTTTGATACTCTCTAAGTTGCATTACAATTTCCAGCAATTAGATCATTCTTTACAGATCTCTTTCTTGAACTTTAATTGTATTCCTGGTCAGCACAATTTATCCATCAATTTTTCTCTAATTGTTACAAGTTCGTTAATCTTGTTTCTTTAAGAACTGTGCCATAATGTGGTATCTTTATAGTGAACTCATGAACAAAAAGACAGATAAGAAGCTTTTAATAATGATCATTTTTTAGACAGGACTGGGTAATAAAATCTAAAGAAGGTATTAAATGGATGAATGTTACCCCTTTCCTTTGAAAAGAATAAAGGATATGTAAAAAGGTTATAAACTACAATAAGCTCTGAGAAGTTTTTTTTTTTTTTATCATGTTTAATAGGATGACAAACAAGAGAATTCTCTTTCACAGGTTAACGACTCCTGAATTCTCTGACACTCACAGCATCTTTATTACAACCCTGGGTAGTAGTGGTTATTAACTCAATTTTGCCATCCAGGCAACTCAAGGAAGTTAAGTAACTTGCCCAAGATCAAATAGCTGATACAGAGTTGAGAGCTACATGCAAGTCTGTTATTAATACCTCCATATTTTTGCTTCTCCCTGTGGTAGGCAGAATACTGGCCCTCCATAGATGTCCATAACCCAATTCCTAGAACATGTGAATATGGTAAGTTACATGGTAGAGGGAAATTAAGGTAGAAGATGAAATTAAGTTCTCAAATTGGCTAACCTTAAACTAGAGAGATTATCCAGGATTATCCAAGTAGGCTCAATATAGTCAGAAGGGTCCTTAAAGGTGGAATAGGGAGACAGAAGAGTCAGTGTCAAGGTGATACAATCTAAAAAAAAAAACTCCACTGGTCATTATCAGCTTTGAAGATGAAAGGGAGCTCCAGGGCAAGGAATGTAATGTGAGCACCTCCAGAAACTGGAAAAAGCAAGAAAATGGGTTTTCCCTAGAGCCTCTAGATCAACACAATCTTCCCACACTTTGATTTAGCCCAGTGAGATCCATTTTGACTTCTGATATCCAGTACTGTGAAATAATAAATTTATGTTTTTTAAGCCACTAAATTGGTGGTAAATGGCTAAAGTAGCAAAAGGAAATTAATATACTATCCAAACTAACAGTTAAAATATTTCAATGGTTTAAGAATTTTTAATCATGGGATACATGATCTTGATCCCAAAACATTCTAACATCTACAGTTTAACCAAAGACCATCCTGAGGCAATAAGGATATTTGAAATAGCTACTATAGCCTTATACCAATGGATTTGATTTAATTCAACAATATCAATCCATAAATTTAGTAGTCTCTGCTAAGTAGAGATACAACTGTTTTTTAATGCAATACACATTGCCTTCAAGAAAGTTTCTAAAATCACCAATTTATAGCAACTATAATGAGTGAATATTATTTTATATATACATATGTATAAAATACACACAAAGAGACCCTGATTTATACAGAAATTATGTACACTAGGCTATGTGTCTCATGCAAGTAAAAATATTCATACATCACCCTAAATATCTCCCAATATATCCCAAGTTACAACAGTTATACAATGACCCTAAACATTTAATTTATTAATTCAGTAAGTACTCACTGAACATTCACTATAGGTGCTTGGAATACATCAGAGATTTGCTCTATTTCCTAGAAAATTTGTTTTTCTTGAAAATGTAAAAAAACTAATATTGTTTAAACCTGTTTAACTTCTAACCCACACAGTATTTCAGGACCCATAATCCTGACACCCGTAAATTCTATTCTACTAGTGAATGCCTGGCACAATGATTTAAACAACAGGTCTTAGAATCAGACAAATTTGAGTCCTGGACACCATTACTTTCTGGCTGAGATATTGGGCAAGGTGTTAAAAGTAAATTTTAATTTTCTTTCCTGTAAAATAGGAATAAGTTGTAAGGGCAACACAGCATATATATAATATCTGACACTGTGTTTAGTACATATCAAGTATTTATTAATGATCATTATTATACTTTTGTTGTTATTTGTCTATTACTATAAGGCTCTACAAATAAAATATATAATATATCCTTACAAAGATATAGAGGTAATTATGCCATGATATTTATCCCGCTGATTTGCAGCTTACCTGCATCTATAATAATAACATTCCAATTAATCTCGAATGGGTCTTACCAGCTTGTTTGTTTTTACCCTAAATCTAAGCAGTCTGATCATCCCACTCACTGAAGAGTTTCTACAAGCAAATGGGAGGAGAGGGAGGGCGGAGAAGATACACTGTCTTAGAGATATACAGCAAAAAAGCCATTTCTATCCATTCAAACATCATAGTTAACACCTAACTTTTCCTTAGGTTACATTCACAAATCCAGGTAAATATCACCTGTTTTCCAACCAACTCAATAGTAAGGAATATAATTTGGGCATCTGAGCTGTTTTCTATTGTTACAAAAAAAAAAAGCTGCAGCTATTTTAAAAGAATGTTCTAAGATCACTTTTCCAGGCACCTGGAAAGAGAATATTTAAATATATGACAACTAAATGTCATTAATATAATTCATAAATTAATTAATATAGTTAATTATGTGTCTGACACCTAAATCAACACTTCTACTATCCTTCTCTCTCTGGTTTCCCCTACTGAAATCCAAAGAATATTTTTTGTGTGATATTTCAATAAGTCAGTTTTGTTTTTATGTACATATTTTTTATTGAGCAAATAATTATTAGAAATGCTTCAATTTCATTGGCAGGACTAAGTATACTTTTTAAAAAACATTTTAAAAATTAGCCATAGAAATATAAACATATTTATCATCCTTTGCCTGAGATAATAGCTCCCTGTTGGGACCAAATAAATAGCCTGTAATGTTTATTTGGTCAATAAACAATTAAATTGGATCTAAAGGTCAACACACATAGAGCCAGAATCCATGAATGTGTAGCTCTGCCTTGGAACCAGCTATTTAGCCTTGATGCACACACTTCCCAGCTCAGAGTGGGCACTTTGCATATCAGCCACACACGGTGTTGATCTGAAGAACTGAGCTGGAGCCCCAGCTGACAAGGCACACCTGCAGTAGCTCAGCCTTTCAACACATCTCCTCCCGACACTAACCAGGTAGGGAAACGGGTGGGGCGGGAGGTGAGCCTCCAGTCCCAGGAGTGTATCTCCACCTTAACAACATGTGAATGATTTAACACAAATCCACCCAGCACTTTGGAGTAAATAATTTCCATCTTCCACATTACCACTATCAAGCCAAAAATGTGGTATTTGACCATTTTGGACATATATTGAAGACATTGATATTTTCAAACAAAAGTTCCTGAGTAAAATGTATAAGACTGACAAAAGAATGTATTCATTCAAAATCAAAGTCATTCTTCCTTTTCCTTTTTTTCCCCTTCTGTAAAGAAAGGAGACTTTACATTTATGCCGTCCAACAGAACTTTCTGTAATGACGGAAATATTCCATATCTGAGCTATTACAGTAGCCACTAGCCAAGTATGATTAACAAAAATGAAGCTAATATGACTGAAAAACTAAATTTTAATTTTAATTAATTTAAACTGAAATAGTCATATATTGTTAGTGGCAACCACATTAGATAGCACAGCTCCAGATATTTGAGAGAGCATTTCACATTTTGAAATTTGGAATTAATGACAACCAAATGAACATTCTAGCAAAATAAGATAAAATTGATGTAAGAAAACAGAAGGGCAAAATCACTATTTTAGCTATAATTTTCAGTGCAAACTCTAAGGGCTTTTTAAATACAAACTAGTTCTCAGGCAACTGTAATTATTTTGTTCAGGTCAATTGACTATCTTGATTAACCAAAAGTTACTATATACCATGGATTTCCAGTTTGCAAATGATGCTACCCTAAATAATATATAGTTCTCACAAAAATGCCCTCCAGGACTAAAACTAACAAGAATCAAAATATCATGGATGTACTCATCTGTTCCAAAATGATGGGAATAAGAATGCTTCTTCTTGTTATTGTACTCAAAATAACACTCCACCAAAATAATGTAAGAATTTTCCTTTGCTTATTCCCTTCAAAATAACACCCCAAAATAACAAGTAGAAAAAGAAAAGATGCTCAGACTTTGCCATCAATGAAAATAAAGCCACTAGTTACCCTTTCTTAAGAATGTAAAGATAGAAAGTGTAGATGGGAGGGAGAGGAGAAATGATAAATGATCTAATGGAGATCAAGTCAATCATTCCGATAATCCTGCAGGGGGCTACAGAGAAGGAGAGGAGGCTGAGGCAAAGTAGAATTTTGCTTGTTCTTCCCTAAAGAATCCCAGAAAGTCTCAGGAATTAGAGACTGCAGGTATTGAGATCAGGAGTCAAGTTCGAGATGGTGAAACAGAAGGACTGTCTAAAAGCCTTATAAATTAGATCACGATGCTGTGCAGTTAGAGATGTCTCACTCACCTCCATGCAAAACCATAGGATTATGTTCTAGAGCAGTGCTTCTCAAACTGTGGTCTCCAGGTCTCCAGTGGGAACTGTAAGGAGTAAACCTTCTCCAGCCTCACTCCAGACCAACTGAATCAGAAGCACTGGAGGTGAGGTCCAATTGTCTGTGGTTTAGCAAGACTTCCAGGTGACTTTGATATATGTTGTTTGAAAAACACTGCTCAACAGTAATTGAACAAGAGAAGCTCTGGCCTTATGAACCCAGACACAAGGTTGCCATTTAAATTCAATACTGAAAACAAAAGAATAAAGTGAAAGTACTTACTGAGAGACTCCAGCTCCAGGAGAGCAACATTCACACATGCCCTTCAGACACTAGACTGTAGGATCCCCTACTGACTAAACCAACTAGCCCAAACAAAAAGAAACAATTAAAAAGTGTGGGCTACCTGATTGCCTTTAAGCCCACAGTGCTAACCAATTAGTTTTTAAGTGCCCAATTTGAACCTTAAAAGACATTGAAAAGTTAAATGAGATGAGAGAGAGAGAGAGAGAGAGAGAGAGAGAGAGAGAGAGAGAGGGAGGCAGTAAATGTTAGTTTGTATTAAAAGCCTTTTGGCACTATGTGACTTTTAAAAAAATTTGTATGTGACACTTTACAAAAAAATTAAACAATTTAAAATATGAATACATAACATTTCCCCAAATGTAAGCAGACCTCTTTCTAGAGATGTCTTATAAATCTGTTGCTAAAAAGACCTTGGAAACACTCAGAGTTCATTAAAAATTATAATCTGGTGTACTATTTTTCTATTGCTGCATAGAAAACCAACCCAAAATTTAGCAACTTAAAACAAAACAAAAAATATAATATATATTTTATTTTGTTCATGAATCTGCAATTTGGGCAGGGTTCAGTGAAATTAACTTGTTTTTGCTCCAAACAGCATCAGCTGGAAAGGCATGACTTGGTACCAGAAAACCTACTTTCATCCATGAACTACACGGACCCCTGCATAGCACGGTGGTTATGTCCATGAATAAGCAACCCACAAAAAATGGTATCTCTATGACTCATCCTTGAATGTTGCATAGTGCCAATTCCTTTGTACTTCACTGGTCAAGTCACCGCAAAAGCCTAAGTTCAAGGGGAGGAGCCAAGGGGTCCACTTTTAAGGATGGAGTGATAAGGCTCTAAAATAGCACATGATACAAGAGATGTAGTTATCTCTAGAAAAAGCAATACAACACAGTCTCCCATTTGGCCACAATTTATAGTTTTCCCACACTCACCTCTCTTTCCCAAAGAATCCCCCAGTCTCATTTTAGAGCATTAGGCTTAGGCTAGAGGCCCAATACCTCATGAGCTAAACCAGACCCATGTGTGGATCAAGCTCCTCAGGCACAACATCCTCAGACAGAGTTTTTAATCACCATTCTTCTTGAACCCAAACCTGCAAATTAAAGATACAGTTTATCTGCCCTTTCCATACCCAACATACTATGATAGGATCTGCATACTGCATATATGGGTCCTTTGCAATTCTGACATCCAACCAATTACATGTTGCCAGTTCCTTGACTGGAACTCAGTTCAACTCTTTGGGAATTATTCATCATACCTTCTGGCTACACCCTCTGCGTTCTTGATTCTACCTTATGAGTCATATTTTCTTTTCTATAAAAACTCGCCTGTGTTAGCATTCTGCCTATTTCCTACACATAGAAATTTCAGAGACAAAGGCTTCTTTTCATTTTATACTGCCTCTGTGCTTTTCAGACCAAGCCAATATAATTCTTTAAAAAATATTGTGGGTTTCCTATGTATCAATTGATAAAACCCAATGAGTTAAGTCCTATGTATAAATTCATAAATCTTTTTGTGTTAGTTCTTTCTCTACCTAGTGCTCCCTGGAAGACTTGTGGGACAAGATCTTTAAGATTCTTAGAAGCCTTGTTGGTAAAAGGACAGAATTTGTAAATTATACACTTAGGGTCCTTAAGGAGTCTGTTTTCTATCTGAAAATGTCTGTGAGGTGCAACATTTATATATTTCTGAGGTCTTATCAAAGGATTTTATAGTCCTACAATTGAATGAACCTTGGGCCCGAAGTCCTCTTTAATTTAGAACTTGTTGACTAGAACTTGTTGAGTATGGAGATCATGTGAGAAAGTGGTTTTTTCTTCAATCACACCAAGTCCTGAGTTTATGTTCAATGGTTTAGTCTTTAACTAATTTCTCTTTCCTTACATTTTATCCCCAGCCGTGAGACAAAGCCAGGTGACATTTTCTGTATTCTTCTTGAAAATCTTCAGCTGTGTCATTGAGTTTCTTTGCTATTTTCCAAGTCACCACAGGCTATCAAAGTGCCAGAGTTTGTGCCACTACATGACAAAGGCTATGTTGTGTTAAACTTTTGTTAAACTTCCAATAACATTCTCCTTAGTTTCTTTCAAGTCCTCAATATCAGTCTCTTAAGCCACTTCTGCTTCTGTTAACTCTGTCCTCGAGGCCTGTAGGCTTCACTAATAACCTGTTGAAGGCCCTTGGAGCTTTTGCCTGCTATCTGGTCTTGAAGTCAAAGCCAAATGTTTTAGGTCTTTGTTATAGCAAACACCATACTTCCAAGTGCCAAAATCTTTGTCATCTATTGCTACATAACAAATTTATGTAGCCAATAAAATTATGGCTTAAAGCACCAACAATTATCTGTTTTGTTCATGAATCTGCAATTTGGATAGGGCCCATTTCTATGTCACATGGTACCAACTGGGAGGGCTCAACTGGAAGCTGGAAGATCCAGTCTCAAGATGACTCCTTCACGTGACTGGCAAATTAGGACTGGCTGTCAGCTGCAAATTCAGACGGGGCAGTGTGCTGGGATATAAGTTCATCTACATGTAGGCCTCTCCACAGGCTGATTAGGCTTACTAACAGCATGATGTCTGGGTTGTAAGAGCAAAAGTCCCAAGAAAGATAGAAATTCATGGCATTAGCATGGAAAATCATGAATTGTCACTTAAGTCAGATGCTATTGGCTGAGGCCAACATAGGTTCAAGGAGAGAGGACATACATTCTGTTTCTCAACAGAGGAGTGAAGAATTCTAAAAGAGTGTATGGAATGGAAGCTATTGCTGTAGCTATATGACTAACAATATTACAAACTGACCTTCAGAAATGAAGATTTGGTAACATAAGTATAAGAAAATCAACATGGACTATATGAAGAATTTCTACTAACTTACCCTCTTTTTTTAGAGTCTCTAAGGGGAGGATACAATATCTAGCTGATGCATAAACTGACTGATACACTCTTAGATATAGACTTTAACTGGTTTTGAACCACTCTCTAGTGAAAGCCTTCTCTAGAGGAAGGAGATAACAGCTAAGTTTTTGGCACTGTGCTCTTAGCAGAGTTCTAGTACAAAGTCAGCATTCATTACATGTTAGGCACTCTTGAATCACATACACACACACACACACACACACACACACACACACACACACCTTTGCTGCTGTGCCAGCCTACCATTTGGTAATTATGCAGTCTATTCAAGACATATTCATTGAGCTCCTTCTATGTACCAACATTATATAATACAAAAATGAATGAAGTATGGTCCCTCTCTTTCTGATGTCACAGATTAATGGAGGACACACACAGGTAAATAGATAACTATAACATGTTTCTAAAGAGCTTTCATTATACTGGCCATATTATCAGAATCACAAACTAGAATAGAGCTTAAAATAAGATTTTCCCCTAACTTGTTAATTAATTTGTATAAGAACGTACATAAGAGCTAAATGTATATATTTATTAAAATGAATTTATTTAAAAGAACAAAATTACATGAAATTATAAGTCTCCCAGTAAATAGAGTTGTTATATTTAGCAAATAAACATATAAAACACTAAAATTTGAATTTTGGATAAAACATTAAGAATTTTCTAGTACTAGTGTCTCCCCTGTAATTTTGGGGACATACTTATACTAAAATTTATTCATGGTTTATCTGAAATTTAAATTCAACTGGATGTCTTGTATTTTTTTGGGCAGTCCTACCAGTAACCACAGGTTGTGTGGCCACAACAACATTAACAAAGTAAAACCAATAAGTAATAAAACAAAAACACTAACAATGTACTCTGGGAATTACAAATTTAAAAATAAATACTAGAGTTAGAGAGTTTTGCTCATTATTGTTTACTAAAAACTGGCTGCATGTGGATTAGAGTTAGGTTAACTCAATCAAGGGACAATTGCCTGAATAAACAAAATTATGTTTAAGGTTGATTAGCTTTAAAGCAACGAACTTACAATTAGTCTGTACAGCTCTTTCTAATCCATAAGGCAAAATTAACAATAAGATTTAAGGTCACAAGGCAACAAATAATAGCAAATGCAATCCCAGGCAAGAAGATTATTTGCATTGTTTTCCAAGATCTGGCTCTACTTTCTTCTCTAACCTCACACACATTATTTGGATCATCAGACTTCATTTCTCTATATGAGAAATAAATGCTAACTGTGGCCTTATCTATTTTTCTAACTCATAAAGTTTGGTCAATACATTAAGTGACAAAATTGGGGAAAAAAAAAAGACAGGTTAGAAATGTGACCGGATGGACTTGAAATCAAACATAGACATAATCAGTCTCTTGTAATCAGAAATACTCCAGACTCAGGAAACAACTGTCTTGTACCTCCACATAGATTGAAGCAGTGGAAATTTGAGCAAATAGTAATTTTCTGGATTTACTACATGACAGGAACATCAGGTGGCTGGCTAAATAATGCAAGACACAGAAGATTAATAAAAATTTCCCCATAGGCCTCCTCATCACAGAAATAGGCTGTCCCATTACAATTTCTTTTAAGTCTTCTCAGCTGGGAAAACAGAAAGTCTTATGACAGTCATTGACAGTCTGAAAACTGGGATACAGTGTGTCTTCCCATACATGGAAAATGGAAGCAGATTTTTTCATTGTAGGTATTTATGGCAGGCATCAAGACTTTGGGATGTTTTTAGTTCCTTTTAAATTAACAACACTTAATTTCTAAAACAAGAAATTCAGGAATGCAGTGGTCCTAAGTGATTGTGTCTATGGTGAAACCTTAATAATAAGTCTTCAATAGGCTTTTAATAAGGAGGAAAAAAGTTTACTATTTCATTCAGCCTTTGATTCTTGTCATGTGAAGCTCAATAGAAACTGTGCCTTCTGCAAAGGCAAAGCTTTCCAAGTGCCGATCTCTCCAATTGATAGAAGAAGTGGGTTATAAATACTGCAATCCTTACTGCATAATAAATAAGAGCAAGCAAAAGAGAGAGAGAGAGACAGAGATACAGGCAGTTTATAATTTTTTGTGACTTCTTCACCTTCTTATTTCAGTATTTTTCTCCAAGGTTCTAGATAACAAATGAAGAGGAAAAGGGGAAGAGCCAGAAAACACTAGATTGAAAGACTGGAAGAAGGAAGAAAAGGAAAGAGAACCAAACAGTTACAGACCTATTTGGAGGAGTTTAGCAAAGGTCAGATCAGAAACAAGGTACAATTTCTAGGTTATGTAGAATGAGCTTTCCACAAAGATAGGGGAAGAAAATCAGTAAAATGTTTTGCTTAATGTCATGCAATGCGTTACTCACTTGTTATTTTTCAAGAGAGTTTTATACTAGTTACCAAAATAAATGAATAGATGCCATATGGATTTTTAGAAGAGGGGGAAGAGAAAGTATCATTGATAATGGAGTCAAATTAGAGAATGTCAAAATATCCAAATTGTGGGAAATCAAGGCGCCTAACAAAATTATTTATAATTTAAGAACTACTGGACCAGCTCCAGTAAAAACCAGGTAGAAAGGAGGCAGAAAGGAATATGCATACATTTAAACTTGTTGATGTGTTCACAATCCTTTGAAAAACCTGAAGCATTTGTTCATCTCCTCTCCTCCTTCTGAGGTCATTTTCTTAAGTATTATCATTGAATGTTCCTGTTAAATCTCCCTCCAATGTTCCCCCATGGTTTGTAGAGTAACTAATTTCTTAGTGTGGTATTCCAAGTTTCCTATAATCTGATCCCAATTTCTAGGTTCTTATTCTATTGTATCTACTCAAGCTCATTTTGGTAGACTACTTTTCTGATTCTTTATCTGTATTTATTATATTCCCTCTACTTGGAATATTCTTCCCTAAGGGAATGGGCTTAAATCTAGGCTCCATTACTTGTTAGCTGGGTGGGCTTAGACTCTCTTTTATGTCTCAAAATCTACTTGGTAAAACACAGCTAATAATAATTTTTACACCAGAGATATTCTGTAAATATAAAATAATACATATAAAGAACTCAGCACAAGGCATAGTGTCTAGAAGTTATAAGATAGCTGCTATCAATAAATTTTTTCTCTTCTATTAAAATCATTTGCATCTTTCCTTCAGCTTCATGGAATCTTCCCCAATCTGTACCTTACTTTCAACTGACATTTCTCTTTTGCTCCTCCATGCCCCATAACATTTTGCATTTGGCTTTTGATGTACTTTCTACATTCAAACTTGTTTTATAATGGGTTGGAGCATATTTGTTTCCCACTAAAATGATAAACTTAATTTTTATTGGGGCAACATCTTATTTATCACAGTGCTTCCATAACAGAAATTATATTCTGTTATATATGTTGAGCATGGCACAATGCTAGCTGCAGGGGAGAAAAGGTCAATTAGACCTCACCCATGCCCTCAAAAGGCTTCTAGTCTAATGAATAAATTCAACCTTTTAGATCTTCTTCTGTCAATATTTGTTGAATTAAATTGAATCTGCTTTCCCAGTGTTTAAATTTTAAAGAAGTGCTACGCTTCCAAAGGCTCGGTTTGTTTTACCAAGAAGCACAGCCTGAGATGGAAATTGTGTACAAATGATTTAAAGCGGGAGCATTCTCAGTGAGAAAAATTTGGATAGGTGGGGATGAAGCTGGGCAGAGATGTTTACAGAATTCTAGCCTCAGCGTCATCCCATGGGGAACTTTGGAGCAAGAATTGTACCACAAAGTTTATCTTGCCTAGATGTAAGGGAACTTGGATATTGTACCCTCTTCAGCCCCCTACCATCTGATAAAATTGATTATCAGAGTTGGAGGGAGAGCTTCTAAACCTTCCTGCCATTCCCATGCTAGATAGGCCTCCAGAGAAGGATGTGGGAATGAGCAAAGCAAGCCATAAAATCATGAATAGAAGAAAGGGAAACATAGGGAAGAAATAAGGGGCTGTGGATATGGAAACCAACCTAATTGTTGGGGGAAAGGCTACTTTATCAATGATCTGGACATCTGGAAGAGACAGATGTTTTGTTGGGTTTTATTCCCCCTTTTTCCAGTGGAGAGAGACTTGCTTCTAGGAGACAAGACTTTTGATAGTACAAGTAGTTAGAAGTTGTTGAAGTTCCAGAGGGCTTGGGGGTGAAAGGTAATTTATGTGCTAATGGAGGAAAGGGGAAGTTGTTGAATATATACTAATTGGCTCAGAGCAAAGGAAACATGGAAACATCATATTTTAAATATGTCACCATCTACTAGGTCTCTTACTAACTGCATGAAGGCAGGAAGTTTCCTGGACTAAAAAGCAGTGTCCTAGTAGGAGGTCTCAATTACTGGGGATTAAGGTGTTTTCCCTCCTTGTCTTCTCATTTTGGTATTACTGAAGGTAAAATGCAGCTCCCAGCAGCAGGAGGCTTTGGGGTTTTCTTTTGGGTTTGCTTGTTTTTATGTTTTTAATATCCATAGGGTTTGGGGTTTATTGAGTGGAACTCCTAGTGTAATTCACTAGAGCCTTTCCAGATTCTCAGCATCTAGAGCAGCCAAGAATCTTGTGGTTTTCTCTCAGTTGTCCCATCATGCACTTCTGGGGGACCAACATGATAAAAGGCAAAAAAAGCATAAAGGAAAATCCTTACACATCGTTTTTTTTTATTTAAAAAAAATCAATTACATAAGGACAGGATGAGAAATACATGGCTTGACTGCACTTCCTAGGGAAAAATAAAAGGCCTGGGGCTTTAGACCACAAGTTCAATAAAAGCCGTGAGTATAACGCTACTGTTTTAAAAGCTAATGCAAACTTAGGCTGCAATGACAGAAATACCATTTCTAAAGCATAAGAAGTTATAGTCCAGGGTTTTCTGCCCTCCTGGCCTGACCCTCAGGCCACATCTGGCTTATTGAATTCTTGTGATGGAGGAGAATATCCAGAGGAGAAAGTCCTGGATGGTGAGACATCTGGAAACTAAGTCAAATGACTACTAGCTGAATGAACTAGAGATTTTTGCCTTGAAGGAAGGGGACAGAAGAGGGGGGCATTAGGAAGAAACCGGGTAATTCTCTTCAAATAATTAGGAGTGGCATTGGGAAAAACCAGAAGGTTTTTTTGTTTTTTGTTTTACTTTATCTAATATAATCTAAAACATCATTGTTCAGAATACGGGGAAATGGGGCAATGTTATAGAGAGGAAGATTGAGGCTTATGATCAGAAAGAACTATTTAGGAATGATAAATGCCTAACACTGGGCCAGACTTACTCAAAAGTGATGAGTTTCCTGTCACTGAAGATGTTCAAATAAAAGTTGAATGGTACTATGAAAGGATTACAACATGGCAAGGATGTTTCTAGAAGTTTTCTCCACTAGGTGATGGGTTGGACTCAAAATCTTTAAGGAATGTGAGAGTAGGCTAGAGATTTAAGAGCTAAATATGTTGGGGGTAAAGTGAGAGGAGGTATTAGCTTTCTTCTTGCAATTTGGATTTACTGTACATTATATATTAAATACAGACTATGAGCAATACACAGAAAATTACTCATTAGCCTATCAAGAAGTGTTTAATATTTGTAGACTTTCTGTTCACAAAAGATTTTTTTGAAAACTTTTTTCTATACAGGATTTTATTCTTATTGACTTGAACAAACCTGATATTACCATAAAACTATGAATTTTAGAATTCACTTTTATGCCCCAAATCTTATTACCCAATATAATTTTTCTGTTGGATGAATGTCTAAATTGCATCTGAAGTCATAGTATGTCAAGGCCATGGCGTTTTTTATAAAACAATTGATTTTATCACCATAAACACTGAATTGATCGATACAGTAAGATCAACCAGTTTGGGCAACCACTCTGACTGAATTTCTTAAACAATCAAATCATCAAATATTTATTTATCATTTACTTGTAAGAAGCTATAGGGAGGCCAAGTTACTGATGATATGCCTGGGTAAATACTACAACATAAGAGCATGCAAAAAATAAAGTCTACCAAAAGTATCAATACTAGCATGAGACAATAATAAATTTGCCATAGAGCACTCACAAATTGAATTATGTGTCCAGGAATTTCATGTCCACCTTTAGTATAGGGTGGTTAGATAAGACTTTAAAAAGGAAGTGGAAAGGGATACATGCATTATAGCAGCATTATTTACAATAGCCAAATTATGGAAACAGCCCAAGTGTCTATCCATTGTTGAATGGATAAAGGGGTACATACACACACATGCACACACACACACTGGAATATTATTCAACCATGAAAAAGAATGAGATCTTGCCATTTGCGATGACATGGATAAAGCCAGAGAGTATAGTGCTAAGTGAAATAAGTCAGTCATAAAAAGACAAACACGCATATGTAGAATTTAAGAAACAAAACAAATGAGAAAAAAGAAAATGGGTGGATGGGGGGGAACCAAGAAACAAACTCTTAATTACAGGAACAAACTGATGATTACTAGAGGGGAGATGAGTGGAGGGATGGGTGAAATAGGTGACGGGAATTAAGGAGTATACTTGTGATGAGCACTAGGTGATGTATGGAATTGTTGAACCACAATATTGCACACGTAAAACCAGCAGAATACTATAAAAATAAAATAACATAATAATAATAAAATAAAAAGGAAACAGGGTTTGTGATAGGCTTTGAAAAATATATGATATTTCACTTGACAGAAGGAAGGGTATTCCAGGTACAATGGGATGAAAACAAAGAAGGACAATGGCAAAAAAAAAAAAAAAAAAAAAAAACTCTTTAAGACACACTTAAGAAAATATAATAATTTGCTTAAAGGCAAATGTTTGTGGGAGGCATTATAAATGTTGGTTACAAACATAGCTTTGGTTAAGCCCTATCTCTAGGACCATGTAACCTTTTGGGAGCTATTCAAATCTGCCTGAGTTTCCTTATGTGAAACATAACTTCCTTATGTGAAAAATGGACATAATACCCACTTGGTTGTGACAAGGATGAAATTAGATTGTACAGCTCAGTACTTGGCAGATTGAAAAGATTCAAAAGTCTTCTATAAGTAATAGTACTATTGTCTGAGTGTTTGTGTGCCAGCCCACCAAATTCACACATTGAAATCCTAACCCTCCAAGGTAATGTGAAGAGATGGGGCCTTTGAGAGGTGATTAGGTCATGAGGCAGAACCTTCATGAATGGGATTAGTGCCCTTATAAAAGAGGCTCAAGAGAGCTGCCTTGCTTCTCTATGTGAGGTTACAGGAAAAAGAGGCCATCTAGCAAATGGGTCCTCACCAGACACCAAATCTGCAGGCACCACGATCTTGAACTTTCCAGCCTCCAAAACTATGAGAAATAAATATTTGTTCTTCACAAGCCACACAGTTTATGGTATTTTTGTTTTAATAGCCCAAGTAGATTAAGACCACTAGTGTTAATATTATTTAAGATAGAATATGAAATGACATCTGAAGAGAAACCTGACCAATGGGTTTGGAGTTGAAGTTATTACTAAAGAGCTCAGAATGAGAGAAGAGAAACATGACAGTGATATTTTAGAAAGACAGACCAGACAGCTTTGCATGCAAATTATTGATGGAACAGACTGGAGTGGGGTGAAAAATGAATTAAAGGCAAGGCAAATGCATAGAAAGATATTGACATGGTACCTAGCTGGTGTTGTAAGCATCTGGAGAGCAGGGGCGTGTGGAGTTAGAAGTCAAAGCAAGAAGACAGTCAAATGGTAAAAACAGAGATTATCTAGGCATGGAAAGAATCAGACTTGTAAATCAAAGTTGATTGTTCAGTTTAGCGCTTGGAAACCGAGAAAATTAGTACTAGCAGTAGAAACTGTGAAGTTAGGATTAGAGAAAGATTCAAAAGGAGAATGGAGATTACAGTTTTGTGCCTACAAAGCTAGTGATAACATCAAAATGCACCTATGGAAATGATCTTTAGAAACCCATAGATTTTTTTTAACCCATACTTGCCTTAGAATTGAGTGACAGCGGAGAACCAGTTGAACACACTAATGTGCTCCTTTGTACAATAACATGATTTTTTGCTTTGATCTAAATGGAAACAGTGGGACACATTGGGGAAGAGATGTGCTAGAGATTAAAAATGAAACCACCTCAGTGACAGCTGCATAGGCCTGTGTGCTTCTCTGCAAGGTTACTGACTGTGAGATGTGAAAAATTACATAAAAAAGCCAACTCCACGTGGTTGGTATAAAAGAAACACAAACATTTCTTTGGGATAAGCAATACAGATCACATGGAAAGTGGAGTCCCTTAAATCGTCCAGTTTAAAGAAAAAGAGGTGATGGAAAGTTTTCTCTGTGCTGAAAGAATTAAAAAAAAGATAGGAAAGAGTTTTAAAAGAAAGGCTCCAGTGTGTATGCTTCTAATTACAATATTATGAACAAATGTTTTATAAATAAAAACAGAGGTTTTTGAAAATGGCCCAAATACTGAAGATGTATATAGTACATGGTAAATGTGGAATTTTTTAAAAATAGAGAATAATTTAACAGGGACATTGATACCTAAGACCAAGTTATTTTGTTCATATGATTACTTTGAGAATTTACTTACAACACAAAATAGGAACTACTTAAAGTGTTATTTACGGGACTATTATACAACTTTCTCTGAAGTTAAGAGAGGTATAGTCTCTCTGTGACAGATCAAAGTTTAACATCTTTCAGTCAAGAAAAACACATAAAACTTTCCCTGAAAATATGCTATATGGGAGATATTATACCCTAATATTTTTAAATTTTATGCTTCACTTGATTGATAACCTCTAAAGGGACTGCAAAAAAAAGACATTTTTAAATACTGCTTCACAGCCTCCCCTTAAACAGGCAGATGAACTGTGAATTTTTGTTTCAAGATTTCATTGGTTATGTATTAAAATATATGAAAGATTATTACCTCTATAGGCAAAATGGAAAACTTACTGCTTTTTCAACAATTATTTTTGAATACTTGAAAGTTTAGTTTTTGTCAGCAAATGGGAAATGATGAACACATTCAGGGTAAAAGTACTGGAGAGGCAATATAATTTATATTACCTGGATGGTAAAACACTACTGGATTTCAGTTAGCCTGGGATAGGCAATCTTACTCATTCTTTTTTCTCTTGTTTTTGCTTCTTGCACAATACAACTATAAATGCAAAGTTCCAATGACACCGTTTAGGAATTGAATACCCCCTCAATGCTTCATCAAGTTTCCAAAGATGGTAGAAAATAAAATGGGAAACCATAACCAAAATAAGGCAAATATGTTTTTAAAAAGTAATCTCTTCTTTGCTTGTATAATTTTTAGAAAAGAAGGAAAAGGAAGATTTTTCGAGCACATGTTCCAGCCTGGGAACACAATTTGGAAGAATGTTTTTAGATTAAAACCAAAGTAAAAAAATAAATAAAATTCAAAGGTAGGGTGTGTAATCTCACAAAACAATGACATTGAGTCACTCGTGTTTTCAACGTGATACAGCACAATGTGACTTCAACAATTTTCAAGACAGAAACTCCGAAGCCATTTGAGCTGCTCAAATCTGGTGAATTGACTGAAATTCTCATTAAGTGTCAGTGTAAAGTTCAAGGGTAAATTAAAGTCTCAGTGTAAATTCAAGAATTTTCTCTTCTCTACACCCCTTATCCCAACTAACTCTAGGTGGCCTTAAAAATAGAGAAACAGAGTTTGTTCAGGATTTTATGTTATCAGGCATAAGAGAGACTTTTCTGTGAGGCTGCCAATGTTCACATATACTAGCGCTCACATACCTGGAGAGCAACATGGAAGGTAAGATGTAAGAAGGGGCTTCTCATGGCAATTAACCTCTACTCCTTTCATCAGCAAACAGGTTTGCTGTCAGAATAGCTTAGGGTACTGTCACAAGAAAATTAGAAGATCTTGTTGGGCAAAGGAAGTAATAAAAGAGACTAGAAAATCTCTAATAAGCATAGAAAATCCAACCCTCTCTTTGGAACAATGCTTCCTGTCCAACAACACTGGATAGATTAACATCCTGGTGTCGATAATGGATCACTGCAGATTTTAAAATCTTCAAATCTCATGACAATTACCAGGAAGAGTTTTCATGCAATTCAGAGCCTGCCTATTCACAGGATTCCTTACCACCAACATCACTGTTGATGTAGGATGAGGGTCTCATGAGTACTACATGGAACACTTTGGAAGATTATTCGTCTACCAAACAATTAGGAGCAAAATGGCATATTTAAATAAGCAAGCAGAGCATTTGACCCATCTACAAAGTCAGGTAGAGGTGTCACCAGGAAAAAAAAATTGGAACCCTCACCAATGAATCTGTCCTTGTGATACTTAGCATTTCTATCTTTGATTAGAATAATCTCTATACATATTTGTTTTATCTTCCTAGTAAGCAATGTGCTGTAATAGAAAGCACCCAGAATTATAGTCAGAAATATTAGTGTTTACATCACTGCTTTGCCAATTCCTAGTTGTGTGTCTTTGTTGAGTTTCTCAACATTTTAACATGCCCATTTGTTAAAAACAAATGGAAATTCCCACTTTGAAGAGTTGTTATGAAGACTAGAGATAAGAGAGGTAAGCACCTAGAATTATATCTGATCACAAATTCCTGCCAGATTTAATGCTACTGACATCTAAGAAAACCATAGGCAATCCTCCAAATCACCTTTGCTATTGGTATATTTAACTTCCTCATCAAATACCTAACACAGAAGCAGCAGGTCCACATCAACTCAGTATTAACTGCATGTGTCCAGCATTGAGACTGGGCAAGAAATGGCCAAAACAAAAAGCAATGGCAGAAAGGAGGAATGATTCTGAATAAGTAGGGCAAACTATTCTCTTCTCAGTCCTATGAAGGCAGTTCTTTTCTGACTGGAAAAGGTCAGGACTCCTTTTCTTTCCCATGTTCTAGATTATCACTGTCCAAAAGAACTGTCCAGATGATGGAAACAGTCTCTATGTGTGCTGTCCAATAGGGCGGCCATCAGCCACATATGTCTATTCAATTCCTGCAGTGCGGCTAGTATGACTAAGAAATTCTAATTTATTTAATTTTAAAAAGTTTAAATTTAAAAAGCCACGTGTAGCTAGAGGCCATTGCATTACACAGTGCAGGTCTAAATGTGAGGAACAAACAAAAATGTATTAGACAGAAGATAAATACTGATCTGAGCAAACTTGGGTAGCTCAATCTCCTGAGCTGACTTTATCATGTTAAGTTGAAATTTTCAGTGGTGGCCTCTGATGCATCTTTTGGGTGACTTATTTCTGTCTCTGCTGTTATGTCTAATTCTAACCTGTGGCTCAGTTCCTTCTTGTTTAAGCCAAGATTGACTTGCTTAGGTTTCTTAGGACAGTGTCCTTACAAAAAAGGGCAGAGATCTCTCCCCACTGGCTTTACACTTTCTTTGTAGACTCCCAAAAAGATCTTTCAATTTTTATACATTACTATTATATGCAGACATATATATTATGCATTGTATATGTATTATTTATATATATATTAACACATTACTATGGTATACATACATATACTAATATATACTATACTACATGTTACTACATGTCATACTCTTATTACTATCACCATGATTAAATTTGCTGTTTTCTTTTTACAGACTACACTCCTACAAAAGTTGGAGTTTCCCAGACTGAGCTGACTCTAACTGAGTGGTCCAACATAGCAACACATCCCAAAATCCTTTTCTTTCCCCCCAATGGGGCAATATAAAACCCAAGCACCCACATCAGAAATGACAGATGTTGCTTATTGACTATGGCACTCTTTCCTACTGGGTCTTCACAAAGCTTCTGAATCCTCCTTAACACAACTCTTAAAGACTAACAGCAAATTTACTGTCTTTGACATATGACATCAAATATATATATATATATATATATATATATATATATATATATACCCCAGAATGAGTTCTTACCATATAAGGTTGAAAGCTCCAAGGATTAAGACAGCCTTTGTTCTCATTGTTCAGGAGTCATGGTTCTGGGAAATAATGGTAAGTCTGACAGTGCTTCTTTCAAGAGGCCCTTTGGGTTTGCATGAATACAAAACTTTTGGCAGCCTGCTCTGGCATGGCAGAACTCCCCACACATATTCGTTAGGACATCCTCTTGGACTTGACCTGACTAAGCAAGAAATCCTAAATATTAACATTGCTGCCAAACACAGGTTGCAAAAGTCACTTGCTCACCCTTAGCTAATGACTAGATATTTCTTGTTGGCTTAAAAAAAGTGAGAATTTTTCTACCACAATCCTGCTCTTTTCACTGGACCATTTTAGAAATGAATTTCATATGCTACTTGTAGTTCAGAAGCAAGACTCAAAACTGGAGTTGACCTTTTTGGCCACTCAAATTGAAAGCTGAATTAGATCAATTAACTTCTAGGTATATATGCCAATCTTTTGTATTTTAGTCAGAGATAGGGATATCACAAAGGACACATGGCTCCCATAAACACTCACTGTGCTTCTCTGTTTTAAAAGAAGGAAGGAGGGAGAGAAAGGGGGACTGAGAAGGGAGAACATAGGAAAACAGAAAAAGACGATAAGACTGATGCTAATGAATGCTTTTTTCCCCTTTCTTACTAGTTTTTGAGGATTGTTCCTCAAATCATGAGTTCACAGATTTAGTCATTCATTTTTATTGTTATTTTATCATTCTCTCTTGTTGGTTGTGAATGTTGCACAATTAGCACATTTCTGAAAGCCCGATGGCCATGTCCTCAAGCTTCCTTCCCAGTTCCTGGAATTTACGCTGTAGGACCTCAGCCCTATTTCTGTCTGTGGTTTTGATTCCAGCTCAGATTCTGACTACAGAGACATCCCCTCTCCTTGGCGAATACCTTTTTCTCCTTGTGGTGATGTTTCCAGGCCAGCTTGAGGAGTCATAAAGTGCTGTTAAAACAGTCATCCCTCTTAGTCTGTCCTCGGTAGTCATCACACAGTATTGCTATTGTCCAGAGGCTGGAGGCTGAGGCGAAGACTGAATCGGAAAGTTGGTTTTAGTATCCCAGCAGGGCCAGGGAAAATAAATCCCTGAGCGAGAATATGGCTTGGTGTCAAGCAGCTGGAGAACCGGCCCGTGAACAGGGTCCAGGGGCAGATTATTTGGGTGAGTGTGCATGGCTACCAGACATCAGTTTCATTTGACTAATATGTTCTTTTCCATCCAATTGAATGGATTACCACAGTGTCAAATAAATAATGTGTTGCCACATTTGGCCCAACAAGAAAAATACTGGGTATAAATAAGCAAGTGTAAGACCACATGAAAGCCTGACTGTGTTTGAGAAAAACAGGAATCAGCCCTCAGGTATCTTGAAATGCAGACATTTTTCTTGTCAAAATGTTCTAGGAGCCAAATGTGTGGAGCCCCTGCTGCTGTGACAACACTCTGGTCTCTGAAGCTCATCCAACATGGCCACATACCCAAATTAAACCCTAGGTATTTATGAAGGCCACCACAAAGGTGGGACAATGCCTCATTACCCAATTCAGAATGCATTCAGTCAATGTTTATTGAATGCCTGCTGGTTGCCAGGCACAGAGGTGGCATCTCAGGGTGGCGGGGAGGATAATCGGGGTTGAGAAGAAATAGAAAGTGAACAAGGCACAAACTCCTGGCTCACATTCTAGTGGAAGACACGAACACATATTCAGATGATTCTTGTATCATTCAGCAAAGTGCTATAATAGAAATATCGGCAAACTGCTAAGGAAGCAGAAGTTAAGAATAGGTCAGTCCACTGCAAGACAGAGAGCATGGGGAATGTCTTCATGAAGTGATGACATTTGGGTTCTGCCTTTACATATGCTGTTTTAATGCAACAGTATTCTTGGAATGTATAAAATGTACATTATAAACTATAATAAATCCCCCCAAAGCCCTTCTCTCTGTAACACAAATTAGCATCAATGGCATTTTATAACTGAGTTAAAGGAATAATAAGAAAAATAAGATAGGAATAATAAACACTGCCCTAAGCATTTTACACATACTGGTTACTTCAGCTCTCATGATATTTCTTTGCTGTACATACTCTCCTTACTTTATGAAAGTAGAAATAAGGCACAGAGAAGTTAAATAAATTGCCCAAGGTCACACTACAAGGTCAAACACTGTGCTAAATGCATTAGACTATGTCTGACTTTATTCTCCCAATAATGTTTTTCTGATCTACTATGTACAGTTATTTCAGCATGGGGGTGTGTGTGGATAAGAGGCTTAAGGGCCTAAAGCTTAGAGAGATTTAGTTTCCTTTAAGAAACATCTTTCAACTAGAAGACAAAATATGACAGTTGACCCAGTGGTATGGAAATACATGCATAGTGTATTTAAGGCAAATAGAAATATTGTATACATCAAGGGCTTGACATTCATTCTTTAGAAATGAGGAGCCATTCATACGAATAACATCACTGGATATATATATATATATATATATATATATATATATATATTTAAATCTTAAAGTGGTACTTTTAATGGAATAAAGGAGAGAAGGGTAATAGGAAAGACTGCTTGATGGCTCTTGAATTGATATCAGTCAGGTTGGTGGCCATTGACCAAGGGGGACAGATTTGAAAGACATTCTGGAAGTAGAATCAAGAGAATTTAATGACTGGTCTAGTGAGAGATGTATGGTGTGTTAGGAGAAATAAAGGTCCACCCTAGGTCTCTCACTTTGACCCCTATACTGGAATATACTAATGCCAGCAACCAAAATAGGAAAAGCAGAAAAATTGGTAGGTTTGATGAAAAAAAAAATAATTGGTTTGCATGCACTTAGTATAAGGTGGGCTGCTAAGGGGGAAGTATCCATTAGACAGCTGAATATACAGTTCTAGAATGATCCACTAGCCCATTTTTTTCTCACATGTGAACAACGCATTGCCTAGCATTTGGGGACATTCTTTGGTGGAATAGTAACATCAAAGCTGGCATATCTTTATACGACTGACTTGGTGACAGACACTTCTAACAATCATGTATTAATTTCTACAACAATCCTAACATGAGGTTACCCTATTATCTCCATTTCAGAGATGAGAACACTGTACCATAGAGAGCATAAATCACTTTTCCAAAGCAGCACAGTCAGAGGAGCGCCAGAGACAAAATTCTTCCCTTCCCTCCTTAAACAGCATTTCCCACATCTGTGATTTCAGGCTCTTACGGCTAAAATTCCATTTCTCAAAGTTTTTCCACCTATTCTGAGAAAAGGAAAATGAGGCTTGAAGATTCAAGTGTAGGTGAAGGCCCATTGCACTATGTATTTCCCTGCCCTTTGGCCTTTGTAAAATTTGGTACATATGTTCTTGACTTGAAGCTGCTGCAGGACAGTTAATCTCCCTGTGCTTTGTTTTCCGTCTCTATAGTATGGGATGACAATAGCCCCTCCTCCCTAAGATGGTTGAGAGGATTAAATGGGTTCATGCATCAAAGTGCTTATCCCTAGTACAGATACATGTTCTAGAAATGTGAACTAAGAAGATGACAAGACGATGAGAACAATGGTGATGATGGCTGTCTATCTTTACACTATTTTCCCCAGTGGTTTCAAGAAGAAATGACAGGTCAAATCCTGCCCTTCTTAGCACAATGAGAGAGAGAGAGGGAGAAATACTACTAGTTGTCAAGGTTTTGACTGTAGAGGTCTCTGACCTATGCATTTGGGGAAAGTAGGGGAGGTAGTACTATCATGGCCAATTGGGAAATGAGAGACAGAGACCAGACAGTCAGAAAAGCTCATTATCCCTCAGTTAGTCTCCAATCATACCAAAGGAGATAAAGCGAGTGAGGCCTCATGAGACAGGATTAAAGGACAGAAACCCAAACGCTCTGGTACTCAGGCAGTCCTATTCAGCACCAGCAAGAGACTGGACTGGGTCCTTTAAGAAGAGAGATTCAAGGGGATCAGTCCAAGTGCAGGACAGCCTTTGTTTGGACTTTTAATACCTAGGAGGGGAAATGCTTGAAACATAAAAGACCAACTTGGACCATCTGGTTCTGTAACAGTCCCCCATCAACACGTCCTCACTTGATGAGACCAATATAATAAATGAGGATAGATGTGTTTCGCTCCTGTCAACAACCATACGAGAGGAAAGATAAGAGAAGCTTTTGAAATCATAGAGATCTTTTGGCTTTAGCTATTCCAGAGGCAATTAGTTCCATATGGGAAGCAAATCCATGCGGATAGATTTAACTATCAATTCTGTAGCTGCTTATCAAGAGGCAGTATATTTTGTAACACACACACAAAAGCCAGATCCTGTTACTGTGACACCTGCTTTCACCCAGGCTGGACAGCAATGTATTAGTCTTAAGTCTCTGATACTCCATGTGTCAACTTGTTTTACAGAAATTAATTAATTATCCCTGGAATCGATATTAATAGTGATAAACTGCTTTCTAAAATAAGCTAAAGCAGGGTGACACTACTTTCATGAGACTCTAAAATGTTTAAAACACAACATAATAAGTCCAAACATTTCCTCTTATGCCACAGTAAAAGCTAAGTGATTCACTGAGGAAGACTCTCAGATTTTTCTGTTCTCTGATGGAACTTACAGGGGGTAATCCTCAAGAAAAGAAATAATTAGATCACAGATAATTCATTCGTCTATGCTACCGCAAGCTTTCCCTTATAAGCATCCTGTTCTTACCCATTCTTCCAGTTGAGAGAGAAAGAAAAAAAATTGGGGAGGGGAAAAAAGAGATAACAAAATAAGGAAGAAATAAAGGATGGAAAAAGCAAAGGGAAAGTGTTGGAAAAAAAAAAAAAAGAAGAAACAGAGAAGAAAAAGAGGAAGAGAGAAAATCCAACAACAACCTCCCCCTGCACCCCATTCCTTCCATGCTCTTGAAACTGATTTCCCTTTCATAACTGCACGCTCATGTGCACGGTGAGGAATAACAGGGGACAGAAGCAATGGTGACAGGAGTTGATCTTGACAGGTAACACAATTCTCAAAGCCAAGGAACCTCAAGACCCACAGGGTTTGTGAAAATATCCATAGGACGAACCCATGGCCTTCAGGATTTGGCAAAAACTTCAACCCATTATTCAAACATTTTGTGCTAAGTGAAGTGCAGTGCATTTTGTCAGGCAGTTCCCCCTTAATTTCCAAACCCATGTGTATTTCCAAGGGAATGTGATCCATATGTTTCTAATTCATTTACATTTAAATCATCATAATGCTGTTTTGCTGAGCTATTTGATGTCCAAGAAGACTATGAGGCCTTTTACAAGCCCTTTTAAAGGTTTTCTCCTTTGAACCTGCAAGTCATGGTTTTCCTGTACAGAATGTGAATTAAAATAAAGAAAGGTTATAGCTTCTCTTCAAACTAAATTCCTCTGTATTTAAATGGATAATAATAATGACAACCATTAAAATAATGTGATCTCAAAGGCAACCTTACATATAAATTTAGAAAAATCTATCAGTTGAAAAAAAAAGTTCCAGATTTTCCAATGCAACAGCCATGAATAGTAATAGTTAGATTCTGCTCTGTTTGCAAATTAAGTTAAAAATATTTATTTGCTTTTTAACCCCCTGATTTTTCTAAAGCCCAACATAATTTCTTTCAGACTCTGAATACATTTGTGGATACTAATTGTAGCTATACTCTAATTCTTTTAAAGAAAGTTTTCAATGTCTTTGTACCAGAATCGCATAAGTCCTCAATAAATTTTTGAAGCACTAAAATATTGATTTTTCTTTAAAAAGGAGCAATCACAATATTATCTACCATGTATTAGACACATTGATATTAGTGAGGCACAGTACTGGATGCTTTACATACACTACCTAATTTAATATTTATTAGATCTCTGCAAGTTTATCTCAATCGCTACCCATTTCATGAACACAGGAAACAGACAAAATGTGGACAAGTTACTTGATTTAAGGACACTTGTTCATATTGACATAGCTAGTAAGCTGAAGAACAAATATCTAGAACACTGAGCAGGGGTGAAGCAGTTAGCAACTACTACTTTTGAAACTTCCAAAAGGGCCACTCATAAGACATGAGGAGGAGTCTGTAAAAATGTAGTATAAACATCTTTCAGGGGTGCCTGGGTGTCTCAATCAGTTAAGCATCTGACTCTTGATTTCTGCTCAAGTCATAATCCCAGGGTCATGGGTTCAAGCCCCATGTCTGACTCTTCACCAAGTATAGAGCCTGCTGAAGACTCTCTCTCTCTCTCCCCCTGCCCCTCTCCTCCACTCTAGGTCTTTCTGCCTCTCTAAAAGCAAACAAACAAACAAAAAACTTCATTCCTACTATCTCCCAGCTACTGTGCTAATCACAGTGGAAAACAAAAACAAGCAAACATCATCCTTTTACTCAAAGAGCTCTGAGTCTCACCATCTGAAAAGATGTAATTGTCAAGGCAGTGTGATTCTGTGCTGTAATTAGAGACCAGAGATGAAGGTGTATGAAATAGTGTTGGAAGATGGGATTCGGGGTTCATTCTAAATATACATATACCAATAATACACATAAACCATTTAGGCCTAAGCCTGTCCCACACTCAGTGTTTTTGGTTCTCTTCTCCTAAGATGTTTGGAATTTATCCTGAAGGCAAGGACCAGGTGTTTTGTTTTCTTGGAAGAGAACCTTGCCAGTAGTGCAAAGAATAGATTCAGAGACACTTACAGTGGAGAGGTCAGCTAGGCGTCTGTTTCAATAATCTATTGATGGATGCAAGGCAGTGGGCTGGCGAGAATAATTATAGAGATCCTTATATTTCACATTTTCTAAATCACTTTACAACACTTGGCCTTTTAAACAATAAGAAAGGCTCATTTTGTAGTATTTGCAGAAAACTTGAATTTCTCTCTCATTTCCCAATGTAATGTCTATGCACCCACAGACATACACATCCGGTCATCTACACTAAACACTAGCCTAATGATCATGTAAGCAGAAATGCTTCTTTCTGGATAACCATTTCACACAGGAATGATTTTACACTGGGTTTTGTCTTTCTCCATTGATACTGAGAAATTGATCGAACGTAATGACTTTCCAAGAGAAAAAGAGAAAAAAAAGACCTCCCAAATTAAAATGGTCAAAAATATTAATATAAATGAAAGTTTTTCCCCATTTCCTTAATAATACATCATCAGCAATGCCATCATTACATATATTGAGTACGTGGTCATTGACTGGAGAAGAAGTTCCAAAATCTCTGCCCATCCAAACATCTCTCTTCACTTGCTAGTTTGAATTTCCCTAAAAAGCCTTAACTTACATTATTTTAAAAAAGGTATTTAGGTCTTTTATGATTTAGGGCTTGGGTGTTGAGGGAAAAAGAGAACTCTTTGAATAGTTCATTAATACTTGAACCTCAACTATCATTTGTGAGTGACAAATGATATAAATGAATTAAATATATATAATTCAATGTCTTTTTTTGAAAGTTTACTTATTTTGAGAGAGACAGAGAATAAGCAAGGGGCAGAGAGAGAGGGAGAGAGAGAATCCCAAGCAGGCTCCACACTGTCAGTGCAGAGCCTGACAAGGGGCTCGAACTCACGAACTGTGAGATCATGACCTGAGCTGAATGAAGAGAGAGATCATGACCTGGGCCAAAATCAAGAGTCAGACGCTTAACCGGCTGAACCACCCACGTGCCCATAATCCAATGTCTTAAAAACCTCCTTTTTTTTCCCTTCCCAAAGTCTCTAACTTGAAAATATTTAATTTGCTAAAATATTTGCATTTGTTCACTTCTCATGATCACCCCTACTATCACCTTCTCATTTGGACCTTGACTCTCAGCTTCCATTCTTGTCCTGCTATAAGCTCTTTCCCACGTAGCAACCAGAACAATCATTTTTAAAAATAAATTAAAAGATACCACTTACCTATATAAAAGCTTCCAACAGCATAGTATTACTCCTCATTGTACGTAGAATCTTAGCAATCCAGCTCCAGCCCAGCCCCCAACCTCACCTGGCTGGCTTCTCTCCCTGCCGATAAGCTCCAGCCACCTAGACTGTCCTGCTCACGTTGTACCCTTAGGCTTAAATCTCGCCTCAGATGTCACCTCCTCAGAGAGACCTCTCACCACTCCAGATAAAGCACTGAGTATGCTGACTCACGAGGGAGGGAAATGAATGAACAGTCATAACTGGAGTGTGTTACACACACACACACACACACAAACACGAAGAGAAAAATAGTTTTATGACACTTTTGCTTCAGTGAAATATCAGTCTCCTACTGGACTGGAATATAAAATGCATGTCTTCTGGGTCACAATCAGATAAGTGACCAAGGTGATAGCCCCTTACAGCATGTCCATAAATTCCATCACGTTGCGGTTTCCTTCATTGCCCTTCTCATAACCAGAAATCTGGCTAATTTATGCCAACTTGTTTTTTGAGAATGTAAGTACCTCAGTATTAGGACCTCGTCTCTCTTATGTATTTCCTTAACACCAGCACCTAGAACTGTGCCTAACATAAATCAAATTCTAAAGGAACCTTCATTCAAAGGGTATCTGAACTATGATTTCATGGTTTATTTTATGTGTCCACCTGTCTAGGCCACAGTTGCAAGATATTTGGTGAAATGCCTGTCTAGGTGTGACTGTGAATGCAGCTTTTAAAATGAGATTAACATTTAAATCAGTAGACTCTGAGTAAAGCAGATTACTCTCCATAATAGGGGCGAGCCTCATCCAATGTGTTGAAGCCTTAGGAGAAAAAGACTCAGGTCCCTCAAGTAAGAGGGACTTCTGCCTCCAGACTGCCTTTGGACACAGGACCACAACATCAATGCTTCTCTGAGTCTCTGTCTGCTCCCCTGCCCTTCAGACTACCAGCCCTCACAATGGTGTGAGCCAATTCCTTCAAATAAATCTCTTACGCGCGCACACACTCACACACACACACACATATCTTAATGTCCAGAAAGATGCTAATACACATGTGTTGAGCACAGTAGAGTTTACTAACATTTCTCATCAGACACTTCTCCCTTTGTCCACAGCTCCCAGGCAGGATAGGAGCTAAGGCAAACTCTTCCTTTTTCCATACCTGCAAACTCTCTGTCCCATCTCCCTTTCCTGTTCACTTTCTTCTCCTTACCATCACTTACCACTTGACCTCCTGGCCAGAAGTAACTTCTCTAATTTCCTCTCTCATCCTCCAAGCTATCCATGTCACCCTAAGAAAAACCTGAAACCCCAGGCTCCTTGTTGCCTTGATAAATACAATTATTCTATTGCTTTGACTAGTTTTCTCCTGCAAAATTTCTGTTAGATAAAATATTCCATGTTGTTCCATAAACATACTGAGATGGAAGTAAAATCAGAAGACTATAAGATAACCACAAAACAGGAGCACCTAGGTGGCTCTATGGGTTGAGCATCTGACTCTTGATTCAGCTCAGGTCATGATCCCAGGGTCATGAGATCTAGCCCTGGTCAGGCTCTGCACTGAGCATGGAGCTTGCTTGAGATTCTCCTCTCTTTCTCTGTCTCTCTCTGTCTCTCTCTGTCTCTGTGTCTCTCCCTCTACTTTGCTCATGCTAAGCAAATAAACAAATAAATAATAAAATAAAATAAAAAAAAGATAAAACAAAAACACAAAACAGACTTGTGCCACTCTGTAATGTCAAATATTTTACACTAAGAATTTTAATTAAAAGTAACTTCTGAAGAGCATATGATTTTAAAAAGAGAATTTGAGACATGAATGGAAGTTAAGCAACAAGTCTTCATTGAAGTGAGGACTCTTCAGTGAGCTAACATGCTCATCAATACCATTTAAATTGGTACCTGATCTGAATGCAATTCTGAAGGCTTCATGTGTGACTACAATGTCACCAACAGGACTTTGAGCCTTTTTTGAACAGGGACATTGTCTTATACAACAATATGCAAAGAGTGTTTCACAATCTGACAGACCTGGGTTAGAAACATTATCTGTCACAACTGTTTGCCCTGGTCATGAGGTTTAATCTCACTGGTTCTCAACTGCCTAAAGTGAGAAAAATAAGACATTTCTGTGATGCACCTAGCAGTGGGTTGGTTCATAGAAGATGGTCAATAATTGCTAGTGCCTATCATTGGAGTTATATTTTAATTTCTATATCACCTAACAACATGCTAAGCACATAACAAGATAAAATAATTCTATATAAAATGAAATAAAGTGAAATTATGTTGATGGGGAGATACTTTTCTTTCTCTATATACATATCACTGTGATCACTGTACAGAGGCTGTCAAATATCTATGTTCATGCTTTATTATTAGATAAATCTGCCCTACATACATGACACTTTTATAGTGTTTCTGTGTTTCTTAAAATATGTGTGTGTGTGTGTGTGTGTGTGTGTGTATATATATATATATATATATAGCAGTCTTGATAAAAGTACTATTTTATTCTTAACATTAAATTCATCTCTTGCCTTTATTTTGAATTTGTCATGTCCTAAAAATGTCAAATTTCAAAATTTTGTGCAAACGTGATTCTTTCTACATAGGAAAAAATAGTGAATGATTACAGGTACCATTTTTCTTTAAAACCTTAGTTTCAAAACTCAGCAGAGCCATATTTGATAAGGGCAGCCAACTTAAATGCAAAAACAAAATAAAACAAATAGGATAAGCACCCTTTCTCTAAACAAAAATAGTTACTTAAAAACATATATTAATAAAAATATTCTAGTCTATGAGTAAAGGGCTTATCAGCTAGGCAAAACTAAAATTAATAATACACTTCTACCCTAAATGAGATTTAAAAATATATTCCAATGTGTTTAGTTGCCATCCTTCTTATCAGAGACAAATAGAAGTTTGAGGTTGGTTTGATCTAGCTATAGAAGAAGTTTCTGTATTTAGTGAAAGGCTCTGGAGACTCTTCCAACCCAGAGATTTTATAGTTCTGTGATTCAGCCACCCCAGGAAATTTCTTAAGTGTTCATTCCTAATATATTTTATGTCTCCATTTGTGTTCGGTGTTATACAACAATGACCTCAGTGTTGAAAATCTAGTTTTTTTAAACACTCAATTTCTTGACTTTTAAGAAGTAAGAAGAAAAAATAGAAAGAAAGAAAAGAATTGCACAAAGGTTTCTGAAACTTCACAGGGTAATTCTGCTTAACTCTAGAGTTACACAAATATATGATAGAATTATGCAAATATATAAAACATCTGCTTACATCACCCTGGAGTTGCATAATGCCTTGTATATGACTTCCCAAAATCATTTCAAGAACTAACGCTGAAGTGTTAAAATTTAAAGTATGTCCTAAGTGACCTTTATTAGATGTTTTAGTGTAAGAAACTTGAAAAACAAACTGGAAGTTTATGAATATTACACATGTAAAGTCTCTGTTACTTATGCTTGTTTTCAGTACTTGATTAGGCATCCATATGTCCTCCTGATCCTATGGAAGGTCAAAGTAAACAAAGCACTTCTGAAGTTAAGTGCTCAAACATATGAGGCTACTGATTTTTCTGGAGTTAGAGAATACCATTTATTTAGCAAATGGCAGCTGATATACTTGGAAAATTCACACATGTCACTAAATATGAATTGGTGCAAATGAATAAAAGAACTTGCAACAAGACCCCAAGTTCCAAAGCAGTCAAAATGTCTTTGGGATGCTGATTTTCTAAAAAGGTGGCCAGTTTTTCCAGGATTAGTGAAATTTGCACATATTAGAAATTGCAAACAGATTTATTTTTTTCTAGCCCCATGGGAGAGAGAAGACAACATACATTTTGAAAAGTGACCAAGGAGTGTCTGTTATCCTGTAATAGTATAACTGGATGGACAAATTGGTATATAGCAGTCCACCTAAGCCCCTAAGATTTGAGTCCATTTTTTCTGGTAGGTATCTTGATATGTGCCTAGTGGCCTACCTGCACCTCTAAACAACAGCATCTTACTTAGAAGTTCTGTAAGATGGCTTAACATTGGAGAATTTAAGTGGTCTACTACAAACAGAAATCCTGCCTACATAGCAAGGCCCGCCAAAGGGATCCTAATCTACATGTGTCTGAAGAACCATGAGCTATCTAAACAGTCAACCATGTGTCCTATTCCCAAGAAAATCTAACAGTCCTCACAGAAGTATCAGTGAACAAGAATTTGGGGACAGATGGCTAGTCTCCTGGAAAACTGAGCTTAACAATCTTGAGTACAGTAGGCAGATCATGATATATATTTTGGGTCTGGGAACTCACCTAAAGTTAGAAGACAAGCAAAGTATTGCTTGGGCTCCATAGTGGGAGATTGATTCAGTATGTTTATTTAGGCTGAAAGTACAATGAATAGTAAAATTTATATTTTCTCTCTTTATAATAAAGAATATATCTGGTGTTTGTCCCTGGTTCCTAGCACAGAGGTTCAAAAACCCTTGGAATTTCCAGAATGATAGAATCATCTTTGTTATATTAACGAGGTGACACATTGTGGGCTCATAAATAGCTTCAAAATGGGGACTGGTCACCAGAGAGACCAACCAGGTAATTAGAGGGTTGGAATTTGGGGCCTCATCAATCTTTGATCTCCAAGGAGGTGATGGCTGGACACTGAGTTTAGTCATATGGCCAATGATTTAATCAGCCTTGCATACGTAATAAAGACTCTGAACATCAAGGCTTGGAAGAGCTTCCTGGTTGGTGAACACACTAATGTGCTAGGAGGGTAACTTATTCAGACTATACAGGGAGAGGGCATGGAGAAGGCATGGAAGGCCAGGAATCTTCCAGACCTTGTCCTCTGTGTATCCTCTATAACAAAATTACAATCATGAGTATGATGCTTTCAGTGGACACTGACATCAACAACATTTTTGAATATTTTCTATGTGCCAGACACTCTGCCAACCATTTTATGTGCATTCTCTCAACTAATTTTCACAACAGCAGCATCAGGCAGCAACTCTATTGTCCCAATTTACCTAGCAAAAAAACTAAGGCATGCAAATAAGTGTTTGCAAGCCTGAAAGGCTGGGTGAGGCTGGAGTCCTAAGAAGCATGAAGTCCCCTACAGTTGGTATGAATCTCTTTGTGTTCAGCTGAGAAAGAGTTAAGACCAGAATCAACAGTAATGACAAAGAATTCTAGCAGTGGCAAATGCAGCTGCCATATATTTATAATAAAAAAAAAAACAATATGGCTAATCAAATTGGCCATGTAGTCAACAGAATTCAGTCATTATAAATCTAAAAACAAAACATCAAATAATTTTTAATATGGAGATTTTCTTTGCAAGGACATAGTCTAGATATTTTCCAAAAGAAAACTCAACAATAGACTGCATATGTCCTTAACTGTGCTGTTTCAATAAAATAAGACTTCTTGGAAACTGAAAGCATCAGGAGGGAACTAAAGAGTGGCACAATCCCATTTAAGGGCTTTGGCCTAAGTCTTGGTATATTCAGTCCTTCTGAAGATTCCCACACCTTGTGGACATATGAAAGAGCTTAGTATTTGGCAGGTTTTTATTACTAAATCATAAATATTTTATTTACCCAAACCAGTAAGGAAGGAAGAAATGAGGGGGAATTTGGGCATCTTTCTGAGGACATCCTTGCCAAAGGCCCCATTTGCATTGACTTTGCAGAGTACTCAAAAGCACTTTTGTTTTGTTTTAAATCTTGCATTCTGTTGAAATACAGTCATCAGGTATGTGGCACAGATAAACTCATCTGCCAATATCTGGGTTTAAATCTGAAAAACAAATATGTCAATGAACTTGATCTAGGTAACATCTTTCACACTAGCATCTGCTCTGTTTCCACAGGTCCCCGAGCAATGCAGTCAGTATCAATCCTTTATGAAGATAAATCTACTGAGCCAACACCATTTTGGGTGTCTGCTTTGAGAATTTCCCTGCAGAAAGCTGGTCCGCAATCACTGTGTTGACTAAATCTCAGCGTGCCTATGATAAAAGCTTGTCAGGATGAAATGTATGGGCCATTGCTGGAAAAGAGCAATGTAACTGGTTTATGTAGGGATGGAATCCTTGACATTGCCCTCAAGATGGCTCTCCCTGGTACCACAGAATCTGTCTTCACCATCCCCATGACTGAAGTGCCCCATGAAAGTTATTAGCCCCAGTTCTTTTCAATCTGTCCTCCACATGTCCTCTAGAATTGATTTTTTCTGAAATGAAAACCCATCATGTCACTCTGCTTAAGAACCTTCAATGATTCCTCTATACTTCCAGCAAAGGCAGATTAAAATTTAGTTTATAGATAATTATTACTACTGTTATTGAATTAGTTTCTAATATTGAAAAATCAGGAGAGTTTACCTCAATATCTGTACGTTTCTGTCTTGTTAAATTGAGATGTCTGAAAATATTGGGCCCTTTTCTGTACCTACACTGGAATGGAGAGGTTGCTATTCTCTTTAAAGAAGGGCACTCACACTGTTGTTCATCATAGTCCACATGATCTTCTCAAATTTGCACTTGTCAGTTACCACTTACTGGGCTGCTGGTTTAATTTTAGAAAAGTGGAGAAATACTCCTCTCCACATCCATCAAGGGAAAACAGTGTTGTGCTGGTAAAAAAACAAACAACAAAAAAACAGCAAAAAACAACCCCCCCCCAAAAAAAAAAGAAAGAGAGAGAGAAAAGAAAATACTCTGATTCATCACATTTGCCAATTTCCGTGGTATCAATACTTCCACTGTGCTAGATGTGAAGTCACCAACATAAAACCACTGAACTCAAGGTTAAGAATCAATCATTGCCTTTCATACCAGCTCCAACACATCACTGTAATAAAGACAAAGAAAACTGCGTATTTCAAAATTAGCAAGTGAAACAACAAAAGAATGGGGCTTATATCCTACCCTACTATCACTTTATTTGCCTGGCCCATGCAGACCTCTGGGTGTGCAATTCTTGTGGATGATCAAATCAAATTCAAACTTACTTAAAATGGCCTACAAATCTCTTCACAAGATGATCCCAACCTAAATTTCTAACCCATTTCCTGCCACTACCCACATAACCAAATTAAACATTGGTCCCTATGCATACCAAGAATTCTAATATATCTATGTCTTCACACATGATATTCCCTACACCTGAAATACTATGCTCATCTTCCACACCTATTATACATTCTCTGTGATGTCTTCTTCAGCAATGCTGGGCAGAATAAAAGACTCTCACCTCTGTTTCTAGATCACTTCTCACTTGGGATTATAAATTGTGTGCTCTCTGATGCACCATATAATATTTATCTGTGCATTTGAAATGCCAACTATATATAGTAGATGCCAGATAAATGCTTGTTGAAAGCAAAATCTAACTGAGGTCTTAAATGAAAGATTTAAGTTTCTTTACAAAATATATTTTAAGACCCTAACGCTTATCAATTAAAAAAAAACAAACAACTCCTTCATTAGGACTGTAAGTTTATGTCATCTCTTCTGAAATCATCAGTTTTTAAATTTCACAACCATGGTAATCTATTTATTTCCTCGATTCCTCTGCTGGTTTTCTTTTTAAGTTTATTTATTTATTGTGAGAGAGGGAGAGAGAGAGATAGAGAGCGAGCGAGCAGAGGAAGGGCAGAGAGAGAGGGAGAGTATCCCAAGCAGGCTCTGCGCTAGAGAGAGGGAGAGTATCCCAAGCAGGCTCTGCGCTGTCAATACTGAGCCTCACTCAAGACAGGGCTCAAACTCACAAACTGGGAGATCATGACCTGAGAGCAAATCAAGAGTCAGACGCTAACCCAAGTGAGCCACCCAGGTGTCCCGCTCTGCTGGTTTTCTATCAGAGTACATGCCACAGGAGTAAGAGCGTATTTATCTCTCTATCTCCAACCAGCCAATTGTCAACACCATCAAGTAACATATTCTCATAAACGCTAATGTGGACACTTCCTCCTCATACAACTCTTGAGAGATACAAATTCGGCATTAGGCATCCCAGGGTCAGCACTTTCATTTACACAGAACTGTTGATGCTAAAGCATTGAATGCAGATAAAATTTAGCTCTATCTTTGACAGCTGTCAAACCTGAACGATGAAGAATGGACTGAACATATCGACTGGAAATAACAGACTTAAGAATTTCTCCCTGGGGCACTGTGGCAGCTGAGTAGGTTAAGCATCCAACTTTGGTTCAGTTCATGATCTCAGTTAGTGAGTTTGAGCCCCAGTTCAGGTGAGCTCAAACCCCTCTTGAGGCTCTGGGCTGACAGTGCGGAGTCTTTGTGGGATTCTCTCTCTCTTCCTATCTCTTCCCCTTGCTCGCTCGCTCTCTCTCTCTCTCTCTCTCTCTCTCTCTTTCCTCTCTCTCTCTCTGAAAAAAAAAGAAAGAAAGAAAGAAAGAAAGAAAGAAAGAAAGAAAGTAAGAAAGAAAGAAAAAGAAAAGAATTTCTTCCTGTCTTGAGGCACCTGGGTGGCTCATAATCTGATTCTTGGTTTCAGCTCAGGTCATGATTTCAGTGTTCATGGGTTTGAATCCCGTGTTGCTCTCTGCACTGGATTCTCTCTCCCTTGCTCTCTGTCTCTGTCCCGCTTATGTATGCATGCACACTCTCCCCCTGCCCCCCACCAATCTCTCAAAATAAATAGACTTAAAAAAAAAGAAGAATTTCTTCCTGTCTCAGCTACTATGTAGAAAAAAACTAAGCAGCAGCCTAGGTAATATCTACATCTTACCCATTTTTTACCATTATGTTGCTTAACACACAAATTTTCTAAGTATCTGATTTCAGAACCCCTGTACATGTTTTAAATTATTGGAGAACTCTGTAGGGATTTAGTTTATGTGGATTATAGTTATCCATAATTATTTGCTGTACTCAAAATTAAAACAGAAGTTTTAAATACAGGAATCCACAAGCACACCTATTATTAGCCGTCAGAAAGATGATGCCATTAAATCTTAGGCACTCTCTGGAAAACTCCACTGCAAGTTGTGGGAGAGCAAAAAATGAATATCACTCTTAATATTATTATATAGATGGCTTTGACACTGCAGATCCCCTAAAAGCCTCTTGGGGACTCCTAGAGGCCCCTGGACCATACTTTGTATATTGCTGGCTAGCTCAAAAGGTGCAAATAAACATGTTTGTTATTTCGATTAATTAGCGATAGCCTAAGTTTTTAGCCAGCAAGTACTGCCAATGTTACATTTACACAACTATCTTTAATGAATCGTGATCAGAGCCTGCCTGCTTTTGCAGTTTTATTGCCATAGTACTCGATCAGTTTTGGTTACTAGCCAATAGACTATCAAACAGAAAACCCTAGGAAAAGAAAAAGTAAGTTACTAAAGGGCAATTATCAGCCTTGTTTGAAATCTTTGTTTATAATGATATAAAAGGAGACAGATGGAGAGTAGGGGATAGAGGGATACTTTTGATGGATTTGGTAAAGGCTGAAATTCTATAACTTAACCACTGAATCAACAATTCCATCACTGTTTTTAGATTCATCCCATTATGTGATGTCATTCAGATATAGAAAAGAGTCTACATTGGTCTAGTTATAGTATTTATTGTTAAGTTTACAAGTGCTACAGTGGACACAGTCTCATGACTCTCTTAGATGCTTGCAGAATTGCCTTGGTTTACGTGTTTTTCCACAAGCCAGGTCTGCTTCCATCACAAGTTCATTTTGACTAATAAATATGCAAATAAAGCCATAAGCTATAATAAAGTCTTAAATTACTAAGCATTTTTATTATGTTATTTAATTTGGGACCTAGAAGAGGGAAAAATCAAGTTTTCTTTAGCAAACTGTGTAAATATCCTTCAAACAAGAATCTGAATCTATACACTTCTTAGATACAACAGTCAGGACTTTCTTGCTTCTGCTTTCAATGTTCTTTACCATTTTCAGCCTGTTGTCCATTTCAAATAGATTAGAGAGGCAAATAAATCATTCCAGTAGAGGACAATCTTAAAATGAAATGTCTGTTAGGAAAATAGCTTTTCCATTTATTAATATTAATTTTTAACTTTACCATATGTTCAGTTCGTTTTCCACCTCTGAACGTCAGGGCTCATGGTGTGCATGTGTTTTTCTGAATAGTTGAAAGAATGATATTACCCATCCAGTGGTCAGTTTATAGCCTTCCCATTCCAGTTCTTTATCCTGAGTTTAGCTCAGTCCCAGGTATGGCCACATTCTGGTAAATCCCTTAAGCAAGAAACACTGCAGCCAATTTAAACAAAAGAGAAGGAGGGAGAGCTGCTGTGAACGGCAGCTATGCCAATGGGAAAGAAGAAATTAACTGTTTGCCAATACTCTGTGGCCTGAGGGTTAACGTAGTGTCCAAACAGAGCTTATAAAATAAGCCTTAAAATTGAAGCATCACAGAGTAGGGGAAAGAAACTACCAACTGAAAGTAACAAAATGTTTTCCTATTTCAGCATCAGGTTGTATCTTTAGCACGTCAGATAAATGTAAGAAAGATATCCAGAAACATGTCTCAAATTGTTGATCTTTTAGAAGACCTGATTGATATGAGACATAGGTTTAGATAAAAGATACTTGTAAATGGATCTATATTTGCATTAAATAAACCCAACAGGGTGACATCGTGCATTCAGGCCAGTTTGCATTTGTTGATGAACCTAACAGTGTTGATAAAGTGAGAACAAGAAACTGTTCAACATTGTCAAATGAGGGAGAGGGCAGCTATCAACTGAGTTTTCATAAATAACTTTGTTAAGTAATCTGTTGTTTTAGGCAAAAAGGAAACTAAATAATGTTGTGAGACAGCAAGAAGTTATTCTGACACTGGCCCTTCATAATCTCCATTCACCCTCCTTCTCCAAGGACTTTCTGTGCAAGTCACATGCAGCAAAATAGTCTAGTAACTAAAACAAGTACTAGGAATCATAGGTTTTGTCAGCATGACATTCAAGTAGTTTGTTTAAAAGCCCATACATACAAGTCCTGCTACATGTACTTAGATTTCACATATATTATGCCATGCTCCTGAGTGTTTGATAGGATATTTTACTAACAAGTAACAATATCAGCTAAATCAATGTTTTAGTCTGTCTTTAATGATACATAATCTTCACACTGACTCTACAAGATAAATGGTTGAGATTTGAACCCAGATCTTTCTCTCTCCACATTCTTCATTCTTTTTACTAAGTACAATGATATCTAAGCCATGGCCAAATGGATACAAATACATATTGCCTGTTGTTCCCATGCCTTTCATGTTAGAGTTAATAAGACTCACTCACCCATGAAGGGGATGGGATGTAAGGAAAAGGGGAGAGGAGAATGAACTATGGCTACCTGTGTAAGATGGATTCTGATGCTAATCAAGTATTTCAATTCTGGGGTAATAAAGCAAACACTGAACAAACCCTGATTTTTCTCTTTGCTGTAAACACCAAATATACTGCTGCCATTATCCCCATTATGTTGGATTTTCTTATAAATGTATAGAGTGAAGTCCAGGGTCAGATGGAGCCAGCATTCCACACATGGTAGCCCTAGAAATGGTGACTTTTACTGTTGATGAGCAATGGCTATAAGATGATACTTCTCAATTTTCTGACAAAGATGACCAAAAATAGAAACAAAACAGGAAAACACCATATGATAAGCTGAGAGATACGCCAATATCTGCAATGGGGAAATCTGATGTAAAAGATGTCCAATTATATGCCTAATATAAAGCTATTATTGCTATTTGTATTTAGTTAGTGGTTGTTTACTACATGGTTACCAGTCTGTCAACAGTCCTTGGTAGTCAAATTGAAAGTCAGGTAGTTGACTATCTTATTCTAATCCATTGAGATGCTAACAAATAAGTAGAAAGACTCATCTGTGTTATTGTTACAGTGTATTTATTTCGGGGTATGAAATAATTCTCATTTTTCTTCCATGTGAAGGATTAACAACCAATTTAAAGTGATTTCTGTAAAGACTCTCATTCAGGCATTCAATGACATTTGGAACTGTTTAAACGGGGTAATGCTAAAACTCATTCATTTTTCAAATTTTTAAAGCATGAAATTTTATATTAAAATGAGATCTTCTTACTGAGGCCCAATAAGTCAAACTAAGTAATAAGGAAAAGTGGGACTGCTTTGGTGAAATCTGACTGGGAAGGCTGCAAGCCGTCCCCAGTACCAGTTCTCCGTCACTACCTCTGACCACTCATCAGAATAAGGCTTGATGAATTCATTCTTCAAGACTCCTTGGAGCTCAGTTCTCTAAAATGATCAATTACATGATTGATTGAATTTTTTCTTGAAACTGGAAATCAACTATTATGTGAGCTGTAACTTTAAAGTGATTAATTTTTATGAGACAACAAGAACACCATGATTCATAAAATCCCATGGGTGCTGTCCACTTCAGGGTAATTCTAATTTCGAAACTAGGCACTTATGCCACAAAATGATGCCATTGCTTAAAATAGTTTTGGAACGTCCATTTTAGTACTGTCCCTTACATGTTCTTTTGGATTCTGTCGATATTGGCAAACCATTGTCTTTTGAAACTGAATTTGATCTTTTAGAATCATCAAAATCATAACAAGTAAATGGTAGTAAATAGCTTATAAGTGTAACACTGCTCACTTATTCATTTGTTTTACTAAACTTGGCATGTGACCATAAGGCATTACAATTTTGCTGTGCAGGTTAAAATTTTTTCTTTTTGAAAAGAAAAAAAAATCCAGAAGAGATCGAAAAGCAATACAGTTTGGAATAAGGTTAGGATTTTATAATGCCACTCTTTTAAATATGACATCTTTTTTGTGAATGTATATTTTCTTAGTGAATAATCCCACTTTTAAATAATCATTTTTCATATAGGAACAATCTACCACTACAAAACTTGACAGCTTGGTGTTTCCCATTACAAACCAAGGGAAATTCTACTAGCTCCTTATTTATTATGAAAGGTTAAGGTAAAAAAATAATTTTTTTTTTTTTTCTGTGTGGTCAGTTTCTGTGTGGAACACTATGGCCTTGAAAATCTGCTATTAAAAAAAGATATTTGATTGGGGAAAAATCAATTAGAAGTATGAGGAAATGAGGAAGGATTTAGCAAAACCACCTCTTGATTGACTTTTAAAAAATTTTACTCATGTTATTGTAAAATATTATTTAATAAGAGTTATTTTAAGATAATGATTTTAAGAGGAAATAACACAAAATTTCATAAGATGAGAGATACAGAGTAGTCAACCTGGGAACATCTGATTATATTGGGAGGTCACTTAAGATCCAGTCAAATGTTCAGGAGTGCCTACACACAAATACACAGCTCTAATTCATTTAATCCTCCAGACAATATTAGGAGGTGAGAAATATTATCTCCAGATTAAAACTAAGAAGGGGGTGTTTGGCTGGCTTAGTCAGTAGAGCATGGGACTCTTGATCTCGAGGTCATGAGGTCAAGCCCACGTTGGGCATAAAGCTTACTTTAAAAAAAAAGGCACTAAAACTGAGAAGAAAAAAAAATCTGGCCTCAGAGAAGTAAAATAATTTTCCCATAGTGTAATTCTGGAAAAACCATCTTCTGAGTCTAAACCCAAAGCTCCTTCCATTATACCATTTCAACTCTGTGACTAAAAAGGCCAAGATGCTAAGCATCAGCAGTAAAGGAAAATCAGGAGACATTAGAATTCTAATGGATTAGAATTCAAGATGAGAAGGTCTTCAGGATCCAATTCCTTAGAGAAGAAGAACTGATGGACATGTGACTTCTTTGGTTTCAGTGCAAGGTATAATTAGTCAGTTTATACAACATGAGACAGAGCCAATGAAGGAGATAGGGCTCACTTGAGGTGAGCAGAGGGTCTGGTGGGAGAAAAGAGGATGAAATCAGACATGAATACCCTTCAGAGTCTCCCATCTTCTTTCCATAGGTTCCTGTTGTCTCTTAGGGAGAGCCACAAAGGATAGGACCGATCACAACTGCTTCCTTATTCCTTGAGGAGTTGTGAGGGTGGAGCAAAGGCCTTGAGCAAAGGCCACACATCTTCTTAAAACATTGCCTGACAGAAAAAAGGCCACATCTAGTAATGATTTTGTATGACTCATTAGTCCCAGGGTAGTTTAGCCAATGACTTGGTAAAAAATAGTTCAGATAAATTAATGAATGCTAAATTCATAATGGGTTACTATAAAACTGGTATGGTATGGGGGAATGCCTTCCTTTTTGATCTTTAAATCACTGAGACAGAGAATAAACTAAGTTTTTAAGTGCATCTATGACTTAATCATTATAATAACCAATGATTAACACTTTTGCAGATATAAAATCAAAGAGATAAATAAACTTGTCCAGATTCACAAAGCCAGAGCACTGAGAGTAGAATTTAGATATACCCAGTCTGGTTCCTATACCCTTGTTCATTAGTCTCTTTCTTTCTGCTTCAGACAAAAAAAGATTTCAACATAAACACACACACACATTGGCTACCAGTATCAGGAGAACAAATCAGGGAACTGCATAGGCTATGGGTCTTCAGCTTGAGACAATTTTAAATGCTCAAAATTTCCTCATGAGTTCACTATAAAATGGTTGTATACACAGTTATTTGGAATCAGTCTAAATACACAAAAAGTACTATCGGAAAATTTTCCACAATAGCATTATCACTAAATGTAACTGAATGCTATAGCACTATACCTCAAGATACCTCACTCTAACTTAAAAATTCTACTTAAATCACAACCAAAATGAAACTACCTCTCTGTATTGTCATTCTGAGTTTCTAAGATGCAATCTCATTCATCGTTGCAGATTATTTTGTGAATTGGTATACTTTTTTCTTCAGCAATTTGCACCAATTAAAAATATTACCATAAGAGAAACTCCATCATCATGTGATATTTTTTATTAGCTTTTCATGCTCGGGAAGTCTGGTTATGAATCAATAAAGGGAGTCCACGGTGACCTTCTACCCCACATTTAATCTCTTTAGATCTTATATTCTCTTTCCTCCTTGAGATCCTCCCTCCAGCTTATATGTGGCTCTCCTTAATGTATGATGTGCAGTTTTCTTTCACAGCTCACGTTATTTCTTAAGTGTAATTCTTTTTTTTTTAATTGTTTATTTATTTTTGAGAGAGACTGAGACGGAATCTGAAGCAGGCTCCAGGCTCTGAGCTATTAGTACAGAGATCAACGTGGGACTCGAACTCACAAACCATGAGATCATGACCTGAGCCCAAGCTGGACACTTAACCAACTGAGCCACCCAGGTTCCCCTTAAGTGCAATTCTTTGATTAATACCATTCTTTCCTACAAGACTGAAAATGCTATCAGGTTGTTGACTCTACCCCTACCACCTTCTTGCTCAGTAGTTCAATAAGTAAATATTTATTGATAAATATATAATAAACCCATTCCATAAGGTATTATGAATTGAAAATAAAAGGGGGTGCCAAAATGAAAGTCTTTTGTAAACTGAAAAACAAATGCTGTATAGATATAAGCTCTTCTTGATCTATTGGCCTTTATCTGTTCAATCAATATTCAAATTAAGGGGAAGTGGTGGTACATATACTGTCACACTGGCAGGTTCCCCAAAGTTTCTGGGCTTAACAGAGGTGGCAGTTGGCAAATGCTTCATCATCTCTGTGGGGAAGAAGGAGAAGGAGAAGTGATTCACCTCTCCTATTACCCCTGGGGGACAAGCAATTCACATAATTGTTCCTGTAGGAGGAGAGAGAGAGAGAAAACTAAAAAATTTCCAATATCAAATTCTGGCCATACAATATCAACTTCTTTTGGGGATTTCTGCAACCATTGCAATTTTTAGGGGAAGCATTCCTTGATTCTAATATTCAAATTCATTGAGTATATCACACTATAGAGCAAAAGTTCTGTAGCCTATAATTTATTTTCTGAAACCCATCTACCTAAGCACCCTTGAGAAGAAATAACTTAATTCCATGTCTTAAAGTTAATCTAACTACTAAAGTCACAAAGACTGGCAATAATCACCTTAATCATTCCAGCTAGCATTGTTACAAAGTAGGGCACAGAGAGCTGCAAACAAATGCATGGCACTCAATCAGTCAGAGCTGAGAGGAAGTACTGTACACCTGGGGTAGGTTTAGAAACTGATTGAAAACTGTGTGAGCAGTAAGCCATGAAGATTGTACCTCCTGGGCTCCCACCTCTGCTGAATAGAGTCAACATGCCCAACTTCGGGACAGGCTGTTAATTTTGATTAGGGCTCCGACTCCTAGTCAAGCGAGGGCAAAGCAGAATAGGAAGAGATCAGATAAGAAGAAGCAAATTCCTGATCTGTTTGCACTGGCACCATGGAGGAGTCATGATTTGGGAGCCAATTGGGAGATGCCTCCGTGGTCCCCTTGGTGAGAGAAATTCCCAGAAAAAGCCAACTCTCAATATGCATATGTGGAGGCAGCATTGTTAGTCATCACCTTGTACATAGAAAGGGATCAAACCAGCAAAGAGTGCTTATACTGGAAACAGATGATGTGTCTCTTTTCCCTATCCGGATGCAAATTGCTTCTGCAAAGAGCTGACTTCATTATAAAGAACTGGTACTGCCTGAATTTCAGAGGACAATCACCAAGGAGCAGTGACCTTCTGTTTGGTCTGAATATCAGCTTATCTCAGTGCTGAATAATGCATGTTATATTTATGTTCTAATTTAAATATTGTTTAATATTTAACTTGCTGTTGCCCATTCACTATGTTAAAATAATTAATTCCTAAATAGTACAGATAGCACGTGTTTTGTGAATGGACTCCTGTTGACATTGGCTTTCTCAGAAGTATGTGGACCTCAGGCATTGGAAGACTTGGAGTCTGGGACATGTTACTTCAACTATTGATCAGCCTTAAAAGACCTCTGCAGTATATGTTGTGGAGAATGTTAAGGGAATTTCTTTTCTTCAAAAACAGTCTCAGTGTTAAGAAATGAACTAAGTTTTAAGAGGGTTATTTAAAACTTCGATCATACTAATGGGATTTTTAAAAACCCAATAAAGACGTCATCCTGATTTACTTGCTCTGGCTATTAGTTTATTAAATACTTTATTATTTGTCCCTTTATACACCATACACTGATTCTAAGTGACAGCAAACATCCAATGAAGAATCAATTAAAAACTCAGTGTTTCTAAATACCCGATGTTGGAGCAAAGAAGTTGACAAAAATTCTAAATGATTTAATTACTCTCCCATTTTTTTTCAAAGAGATACTGAGCTTTGATTTTAATATAATCTTAGATGCCGCATAGATATCTTCTGTAGAGTAGCATTTGCACTTAACTTGGAGCCCAAATACATTAGCAAATCCTTTTTTCCCCCGCTAAGGGAGGCCATGGGTGATCCATTACTTCTGGATGCCAGTTTACTCATCTGTAAGATAGATGAATCCATTGAATTAGGTGTTCCCCCTCCTTCCTTTCTGCTACTGTAGTCCTTGGTTCTGATACTAACTGTGGTGCTTCTAATAGATAGAGATGGAACCACAGTCCGCATCCCATTCCATTGTTCAGAGTCTAAGGGACTAACTCAAGAGCATGTATAACCTGAAGAAGCACCAGGCTTTGAAGACAAGATTGCTAATATCTAACTCAAGATTCCTCTCCAATGAAACAGTGACCTGACAACCTGACCTGCATTCAGATTGATGAGTAACAGAGCCTCCACAAATAACTCAGAAAGATTCAAAACTGCACGATTTCTAATTTTATCATCTTTAAAGATTATAAGGCAGAAATAAAATGAGATTTTAAATTATAGCTGGCAATGTGTTTCAAGTTGAACCTTTTAAAGTCTAAATCATATTTGGACGAAATTATTGACATAAGTAAATTAATAATTTATCTGAAAAATCACAGTGAAACATTATTGAACTGCAAAGACAGCCAGTAACATTCTTGCGTTAAAACACCAAACAAATAATGTATCTCCTATCCCCAGCACAGACCCTTTTATTTACAAAATTAATTATGGCAATGAGATTTAGAGGTCTAGGATGCAGACTGCTCTACCGTGCTTTAGTAGCACTGTGGCAACAATTATATTTAGAAGCTTTTAAATTAAAAAAATGTAAGAGCCTCAAATTTGTCTTTTTAGCTTAATTAGTTGCTAAGTACCATACTGGAGGTCACATTCATGACACAGGCTAGTGGTTGCAAAGCAGCCTCTCTAAAGGATTCACAGCAATTCTTTAAATGAGATATCATAAATGCCCCATAACAATGCATTTAATTTCAATTTAATAAAATCACTTTTATATGTTAAATAGTAAAAAAGGGAATCCAGTGCCTACATAAAGGGCTCTAAATTGTCAATTTGGTTCCCCATTGTCTCAGTGGCCTGTCTGAGAGAAAAAAAAATACATTGCAGGAACACATAAAACTAGCATAGTAAGTAAGCATTACTATTATACTTTTGGTAATATAGCTACAAATGTTTTCTCTAAATGAAGGATGATTTATCCAAGGTGAAAAAAGAATAGAGTTTGTCTAATGAGTTTAAAACCTGAAATAATTTTGTTGTGAAAGCTGAAGCTAAAATAGCTGATACCCAAGCCTGGCAGGACTGGCTCGCAAGTTTGCCTGAGGGTAGTAATGATACAGAGAAGACCAGTGGCGAGGATTTATTTCTCCCTCCCCTGTGTACTGCCCAGGGGGAAATGGCAGCACATGAGTTAGGTCTCAAGTCCCAAACTGTCACTACTCCCTCTACAACAGCTAATATAACTAATTCTATTGAGGTGTTGGTCCTTGCCCTCAAAGTACTTTAAGGGGTTCTACTTTTTAAAAATAATTACTACAAATGTGGCAGGCCCAGTGCCCGGTACTTTACATGATCTTAACAACCCCACGTTTATTTATTACTAACTCTGTTTTAAAGATGAAGAAACTTAGGTTCAGGCTAACAATCCCACAGCTAATAACGTATGGAATCTATATTTGAATGTAAGTCAGTTTGATCCAACAGCCTTTTCCACAACCTAGACTATATCCAAACAATAGGAAATAACTTCTGTATTCTGCCTTATATTGTCATTCTGTACCTGGATGCTGAGGAGTATGAAACATGTGTTTATCTTGATTGGGTTGTCGTGTTATGCATCCATATAGATGACACTTAGAGCCATATGTAGAGTCATGATGTGCTTTGTTTCATAAAGGGAAATGAAATGTTTGGGGGGAAAAAAAAACAAAAAACTAACCCATATGTTGTCATCCTTCTTTTAATGTGCCTGGCAGAGTGTCAGCTTCTCAATGAGCCAAACTTTTTGAAAGTAGCTTCTCTTCTCACTGCCTCCACCTCCTCGTTTCTCAACTCACTGCAATCTGAACTCTACCCCCACTTGCTGAAGCCATTCTCTAATTGCCAAAACCAACTGGTACATCTTACTTGGCCTCTCTGTAACATTTGGCACTGGCAACCATTCCTGTCTCATGAAACCACTGGTTTCTCCATTGGTTTCTGGCTTTCCTCCTTCCTCTCTGGCTGCCCTTTCTGTTTTTCTAATAGGCTATCTTTATCTATCTACTCCAAAAATGTTACTGGCTCCTGGGTTTAGTTTCCTAGACTGTGTATATACTCTATATATTCAATCTGAGTGATATCATCCTAATGCTGATGATTCCTATTGGGAGAACGTTTTCCAGAGGTCTCATATTCTCCCATGTTCTGTGAAGTAAGGCACTGATTGTCCTTTGTCTGAAACTATCATCTTAATAAAGAACAACTTTGAAACATACACATAGTGTCTCCTCCTGAAAAAAGGCAGCCATGCTTATTACCTGTTATGAGGCTAGGGTTTCCTCTTAAGACCAGATTTCTACTCCAATAATGCAACCCATGGGGTAATGGGTGACATCTTGGATCACCCTATGGAAATGCGAAGTAGTACAAACCACGATGATATTCTGGCTACTGCTATTGCTGTAATAAACGGTCCTTCATTTGGATCCAGGAGTTTCATATCATCTATTACCATCCATGATCCCTGAAACTGTGGCAAGCTAACTTGTTAATTTGAAAGTAGAATAAAATATCAGATCTTTTACAATGCTTAACTCTTCGTACCAGTTAGAGCATCATAGATTATAAACAGAAAAAAGGGGAAAAAAGAAGGGATGGAAGAATGAAAGAATATATATTTTTTGAGAAGAAAACAGAGAGGAAGGAAGGAAGGAATGAAGGAAGGAAGGAAGGGGAAGAAAGGAGCGGGACAAAATTTGTAGAATGCGCCAGATTGGTTTAGGTTAATCAGATCCTACTCCTAGAGAATGAAGTAGTGTCAACTTCTTCCAAAACACATGGACTGAATGAAGAAGAGGTGGCCACCTGAAATAAAGGTTTACAAAGGGAGGAAGGGGCAATGAATGCTGGGTAGGCAATTATCAAATGTCTTTTGCACTCCTGAATCTATATGTATCCCTGACTATACTTGCATTCCAGACCAATATTTGAAATTGCTTCATGGACATCTCCACTTGGCTGTCCCATAGGCACCTGACAGTTGGCATGCCTCTCCTTAGTCTCTTCCTTTTTCTGAATTGTCTGTCTTCATAAATAGCACGAATGTCCATACAATTAGCCAATACCCAAATATGAAAAGTCATCCTAATTTCTGCATGCCTCCCACCTCTACATCTAAAAAATTACTAACTGCATTTGGTTCTATTTCCAAATAATTTTTTGAATTATCCTCTTTTTCACATTCTCACCAGGATTTTCTAAATTCAAGCCATAATTGCTCCTCTCCTATGTTACCACAATGTCACCTTAACTGGCATTTCTGCTGTTGATTTTGCCTGTTTCTAAATTATTATCCACATTATTGTTAGTTTTGTTTTGGAAAATAAAAATCTTAACTTGTCTAAACCATATTTAAAATATTCCCTATGTCATCAGATAAAAATATATCCCTTAATGTGCCCCTTTATGATTTTCACTGTAGCCATTCTCTACAAAAGTTTTCCAAATATACCTAGCTGTCCACTCTGTATGGAATACCCTTTCCTCCAACAAATCTGAGTAATTCCCACTTATCAAGATGCAAGACTGAATTCAAGCTCCAAGGAGCACTTTGTTTTATGATTCCAACAAAGATTGAACTAATGGGCTTCTTTTTTGTACCTTTGCAGTCTGCTGTCTGAGCCTGAACTTCCGGTATGTGTTTGTACTGTACTACTTATCACTGTATTACTATCGATGACTTTCTTTCCTTTCTCTTTCTTCTGATAGACTGTAAAGTCCTTAATACCAGGAGTCCGTCTTGAACATTCATCCTCCAGCACAGTGGCTGATCCAGAATGGAGACCCGTTGTCATTGAACGCTGAGTGAAACAATTATGTTTTTACAGTGCATTCAAGAGTTGATATTTAACTTTGCAGCACACCCATGCCGGTCTATAATACCTGTATTATACCAATTGCTAACTATCTGAATTTTTTTAATGTTTATTTATTTTTGAGAGACAGAGCACAAGTGCGGGAGGGGCAGAGAGCGAGAGACACGGAATCCAAAGCAGGCTCCAGGCTCTAACACAAGAGCATAGAGCCCCATGTGGGGCTCAAACTCCCATACCTCGAGAGCATGACCAGTGCTGAAGTCAGACGCTTAACTGACTGAGCCACCCAGGTGCCCCTCAGTTGCTAAATATCTGGAATAACACTCCTTAGTACATAGATATTATCCCTCTACATGTTGTTTGACATGCAGGATTGTTAATGCCATGTATTAACAACTTATACTGATAGTTCCAATGATTGATTTTTGATGATGTCAAACACATTAGGCCTGTGGATGTGTGATTTTAATACAGTCAGGATTGTGCTCTATTGTTTCAACTACAACAAGCAGCTAGAGTTTACCAAGTGGAATAATTAACACTTTGCTAGCATGAGGAAGAGACGTGGTTAATCAGTCTGACCAGTAGATGCACCCAAGGGGCTCAGAAACACCATTATTACTATCTACCTACCGACCATCACTCATTCCTTTAAGATACCTCTATTAGTTTTAGAATATATTTCTGCTAATCCCATTGATACTCATAATTTAATGATAAAAACAATTCAGAATAATAATAGCTAATATTTAATTATATCTACTGTATGCCAGGCACAGCACTAAACATTTTATATTCAGTATCACTATTATTTCATTGAATTCTCTCAACATGACTGAGTATTCTCATTATCTGTATTCACCAGTGCATTGGTGTTCTATTGCTGTGAAACGAATTGCCACAAATTCAGTGGCTTAATACAATACTTACTGTATAAATCAGGATTCTGGGCTGGGTGAGGCTGAGTTCTCTCCTCAGTGCCTCCTAAGGCGGCAACCAAGGTATTAGCATGAACTGTGGTCATCTGAGGCTCAATGTCCTCTTCCAAGCTCATGTCCTTGAAGCTGAAGAACTCATGGAGGCCTGCAGGAGAACCAGTCTCACATGAACAATCTCTCTGATCTGTCTCTGACTTGTAACTCCATATTTAAAGAGTTAAAGTGATTAGGTCAAGCCCATCTGCATAATTTCACTTTTGATTAACTCAAGATCAACTGATCAATACCTTAATTACATCTGTAAAATCTTCTTTGTCATACAATGTAACATAATCATGGGAGTGACTCTTCATTCACAGGTTCTATCCACACTCAATAGGAAAAAAACTACAGAAGACTAAGGGTCATTGAGGGTCATCTTCTAGTTCTGCCTACCACAACTAGTAAGGAACCTGATTAGAGAAATTTTGTTACTCAGACAAGGCCAAACATATATGAAGTGCAGAGCTGGGGATCAAAACAAAACCTTTACTATTCAAAGCTTTTGATCCTACACACTATAATGTTTTTCTGATCCTGAGGAACCAGAGCTTTGATAATCAAGTTTGAATATTTGAATCTTTACCCCTTCCTACCAGTTCACTTACTTTTAGAAGAGAAGTAGGTTCTTCATCTTTATTAAAAGTCTTTTAAAGATCAATATCAAATTAACTTCATTCTAAACTCAGTTGCTAGAATATTTTCAGAAAAGCAAAGTTTTTATCAGCTCATTCCTTTTGTAGCTTTCTCTTTCTTGCCACATCAAATTCAAATAGTCTGACCCCACCCTACATTTCCATCTTCATTTCAACTTCTTCCTGCCATGTATTTCACTGGCCCCTCTCTGCCACATGCATTATAGCCCAATGGGAGTACATACTGTTTCCTTGGTCTGTGATGTGTTTCCTCCATCATATTCCCTTCTTAAAATATCAGCTCCAGTCTCTTCCAAGAAAACTTTCCCAATCCTTTCTGCATACATTGATCCTCCCTTTCTAAGAATTCCTATTACATTTAAAGTCAGCAGCATATACATTAGCATTTGATTATTCTCTAATTTTTCATGGATATTTGTTCCATTTTCCTAACTAGTTTGTAAGTTGCTTTGGGCAAGGCCATGCTATTCTTCTTTGACAACCTCCACATTCCTGAGAACAGCACAAAAATCACACTGTAGGCAGTCAATATATGTAAGTTGACTGATGGAGTTCTCCCAAGTTGGATTCTTCCTTTTCAACTAAGAGAATTTGCCTAATGTTTAGAAAGCAGCTTTAGCTCATCCAAAGATGAAAAATGTTGTCATTATGCATTCAGTTTGGTTTTGGACATCAGTACCAGGAATCTGTATGGCCACATGCCTTCTCATTCTGGAATACGCTACTTCTTCCCCGGGGCTAACGGCATCAGCCCAAGCTTACAAAAAAGACTTTTCTGACATTCCATTTGCTTGCATGTTGTTCCCACCAATTACTCTCAGAGCTTTATTTTGATTAGGAATAAGAAGACATGATATTTGAGGATTTAGATTTAAGTTTATATACAAAGTTAAAACAGGACATCTAAATTTGTTTGCTTTCTCAACAAAAATATTAGGAAATGGAGTGAGACAAGATGCTCAAAAGATGCAAGAAGTATAAAGGGAAAAAAGCAGTGAAAACTACTTCTATACCATGCTGGATTCTTAATTGTTTCTAGCTTTCTGGGAAAAAGCTTAGCATTTACAAGGGGGTTCAGGAAATAGTTATACCCAATTTCCGTCTACCATTTTTCTTCCATGAAATCTAGAGTTTTGATTTAAGTCATTTGTGATAATGTCAGGGAAAAATACTCTTCCATGTTTTTGAGTAAGTCACAGCAGTCAGAAGACCCTGACGCAAAATGAAAGACCCCTTTCTGCTGTATTGGCAAGGGTGAGAGACAGAACTATATTGCTGTGGATTTCTGAACCTTCCTTAGAAATTCTCCCAGTCCTCTTTCTCCCACCATGGCCAGTGAGAGCATAGTAGACTACTAAGAAAGAAGAAATAAGTTTATTACTCACATTCTGCAGGGATTCAGAGCCAGAATAATGAAAACAATTTAATATTTTATTGGTTATTTCTGTAACCACAAAAGCAGGCAATGCCACACAGTTCTGGACTCATGTTTAACATGAAGGAGAAGCACGTATCCAACCCTTACCTCAAATATCAGGTCTAAATCTTTGACTGGATCCTTTACACTCATTTCTATTTTGTTTTTGTTTTACTGGTGAGCATAGCATGACTCTTGTATTTCTAAGCTCTTGAATGCTGCTTTCCCCCAAGCTAACTGATCTTATGCATCCGTTCTAATTATGTGTTTTCATACAGACATGCCAGGCTGCATCTGTGAAAATCAAATGGGAAGATTCTCACTCTGGACCTCTTAGCATGAAAACTGGTCTTGGCCTTGGTTTTGGCTTTCAAGAGATACATAGTCGACAGGGTAACAGCCAACAGGAATTCGTAAGTTTGTAAGGCAACCATCATTCAGCAGACACAGAGTAGGGTGGGTGTCTTATTGCTTCTTCCTGGGCATTCATTTTACTAAATGAAACCCAACAACTTATAAGGATGTAGACAGTGGGGAACAGAATGAACCTTTATTAAGTGGTTTTTATGTAGCCAGAACTATGAAACTAGCTTTAATTTGGTATTTTGACCTACCACAAATGTTTGAGGTAGGTATTAATATGAACATTTTAGAGATAAGAAGGTTAAGCCTAATGGAAGATTAATAACATAGGTAATAAAGGTTGGTGCCAAAATTCAAACATTGCTCTCTTTCTAACTTGAAAGACCCTTCTGTTTCTACCATTATCACACTGTCCAATTTTGACTGGCTTACCACTATTTTAATGCTGAACTGAAATGGAAGGAATATCCAGCAAAGCAAATGCTAAAGTACTATTTTTTAGAGTTAAATAGTCTCAGCATGCTAATGAGCTCCCTTAGTCTAGTGTCAGCAAAATAACACTGTTAGAAAAATTATTCACTAACTTGTCTGTCTGACACAAAGTCCCTTTTTAATTTCCCCCTCACTGAGTTCTGAAAAAAAAAAGTACTCAGATACAAGTGTCATTCCTACTCTTCCCAAGTTTTCATTTTATTTTTTAGCTCTTTTCTGTCTATTTCTATTTATTTCTATGGCGCCTATCACCATGGTGTCTAAGTATCCAGACAAACATATTAAGCTAAAACAAAACATATGAGAGAATTGAAAAGAAAAGCTTCCCAGATCACTCTCCTCTGGAGCTGAGTTCTGTTGATTTAGAGATAACTGATTGAGTTGTGAAACCCTGAGGCTATGTTGCCAGTGGTAGGAATGGGCATTGGTAGCAATTTGCTATTATTTAGCCATGGAAATGATGATTTACCTACAAGCCATTTTTGGAATACAAGAGAAAATGAAACCAAAGACAGTAAGACATAGAAAGTAATCCATTTTGATCTTGTAAATTATTCACCTCTGAGAATAACACACCAACACCCCAAGGATACCAGAGTGGAAACAAGGTGCCCAGAAGAGATGCAAGAACTGTGCTTTCTATTGCCTTTTCTGTTCCATTTCAGTTTGCTTATCCAAGTAATGCCACTATGTATATATAGCTCTGAAAATGAAGAGCTTTACAACAAACAAAAGTCATTATTACATAAATAAATAAACTACTCCAAAGGATTGGGCAATATAATTGTAGTCTATATAACTCTGATGCAAATAGTCATTTTTCTTTAAACTATAGGAGAAGGGAGGTGAAATAATGGCATTGGCATTTGTGGTTAGGTAGAATGAACATTCTATAGACAAAGGAAGTTTGCTTTCTAATATTTTACAAATACTTTTCAAGTCTTGTCTTTTAAACATTTGATACCACCTCCTTTCCCACAAGCTTCACCACCCATGTAGGCAAACATACACACACACACACACACACACACACACACACACACATTCACATTACTAAATCCCTTTTATTTTCTGAGGATCAGAGATACCATAATACTGCTTTGGCTTCTTTTTAAAGAAGCATCTACATGATCAAGAAAGAAATGATCAGCAAGGGGCATCTGGGTGACTCAGTTGCTTAAGTGTCAGAGTCTTGATTTCAGCTCAGGTCATGATCTCATGGTTGTTATATCAGGCGCCGCATGGGGCTCCACACTGACGGCACAGAGCCTGCTTGGGATTGTCTCTCTCTGCCCCTCCCCTTCTCTCTCTCTCTCCCTCTCTCTCTCTCTCTCTCTCTCTCTCTCAAAAATAGAATAAACTTATAGGGGCGCCTGGCTGGCTCAGTTGGTTAAGCCTCCGACTTCAGCTCAGGTCATGATCTCACGTTCGCGGGTTCGAGCCTCGCATCGGGCTCTGTGCTGACAGCTCAGAGCCTGGAGCCTGCTTCAGATTCTGTGTTTCCCTCTCTCTTCCCCTCCCCCTCTCATGTTCTGTCTCTCTCTGTATCAAAAATAAATAAAACATTAAAAAAAATCAGGAATGATCAACATCCTGATGGACACAAACCTGGTGTTTCTGAACCAAGAGCAAACAATGGAATAATGATCATTTTAAAACACAAATCTTAACTGTGAATTTTCAACAGCTTTTTTTTTTAACATCAAAAGCAAAATCTTCAATGTGGCCTTGTAGGTCTTATGTGATCTGGCTGCTGCTCCATGGCTTCTTCTGGGGCCACTCTCTCCAGGCTTCTTCCATCCAGACATGCCAGCTTTGGTGTAGGTCCTTGAATAGACCAAGCTCTTCTCAACTCATGCCCTCTGCTTAGAGAGTTCTTCCTTTCTCTCTGAGGTTGCCTTTTAAAACTATTTCAAATATTTTTTAATGATGTTTCTAGTTACAAATGTAATAAATGCTCTTAAATAAAATTTAGAAAATACTGAAAAGTTTAAACAAAAAGAAAGTAGAGATAACAGGTTCATACACAGAGTCAACTGCTCTTAGCATCTGATGTGTTTCTTTCTCCTTGTGAACTTATTTCTTAATACAAAGTGTGACCATCTTGTGTTTTTTCTAATATTTCCTAGTGGGTTGGAACATAATTATTTCTTTTTAAGCTCTACTAATAATTCTTTTTTAAGTTTTTGAGAACATTTTTCAACAAGTATTTCCTGAATGAGCAAAATCAGATGTAAAGAGTACTGAGTAATTCCACCCTACATTTCTTTTACTGCCCATCTTATATACTAACTACCCAGTCTCTCAACTTTTTTATATAACCTAAGATTTTATATCTCAATTTTTAATATTTAATATTTATACTATAAAGTTTCTCTTTTGATAATAATTATTTTTATTATTTTTTATTTTTATTTTATGAGTTAAGTGTATAAAAAATATCCAGAAACCTAGATTTTAACTTCTTTAATGTTCCCTAGTTCCTTTATACTTTGACTTCCTTTTTCTTGGGTGTTTTGTTTTGATTCTTTCTCAGTCATCTGAACTACAATACCAAATAACATTTTAAATCAAACTGCCTAAGTAATACCTAAACTCTTAGCCTCACACAGTTGAAAAAGTCCTTCTGTTTACATTACAAATAAATTATCTGATTTTGTGTTTCCAATTTTAAAGAACAACTATTTTTCCTCAAATTAATATAACTTTTGCTTTGTGTCTTAGGACTTTGTGGTATGGAGGAAATGTCCAAAATCAGCTCGAATTTCTTCTCCTCTACTATATTATTATAGCAAATTTCCCTTATCAAGATATTTCAAAAAAGTTTTATCTGAATGCATTTTGATGTGGTTTCTTTTCTTTGATTTCATTTAAAACAAAATGAGATTTGTCCTACTCCATAATTAGGAATTATTTCAGTTCCTGGAACTGTTATCTAGTTATAACTTTTCTCATTGTTACCAATTCAATTGTTCTATCATCTTCCTTAGGGAAACTAAATTTTTAGGTTGTATCTACCTTTCATCTACCAATCTATGCTGTTGAAGCTCACCATTTCTTTCCTTTTCTTTTTTCTCTAACTCCCCATTTTTATCATTTTATTCTCTCCTCTGCTCTTTGGGAAAAATTCTCAAGTTTATTCTCTGCATCACTGATTCATTTTCCACAATGTCAGTTCTGCTCTTTACTGCATCCATTAGAATGTAACTATTGTTACAACATTTTAAGTGTTCTTAATAAACTTCCTTGTATTACTCTGTCCCTTTCGTTTGTGGCTTATAACATCTTCATTTCCATCTGTTTTAGATAGATGATAGATAGATAGATAGATAGACAGACAGATAGATGAGAGAGAGAGAGAGAGAGAGAGAGATTTCTCTATGTTTTCCATAGAAAAAGCTTGCTTTCTTAAGTCCTATTAGAAGGTTAGTATGTGCAATTGTTGATGTCTAGCAGTCTTGATCTAGTGAAGCTTAGAGCCTTTGCTGCCTCTAACTCTCTGAACAGATGGAATATATAAAAGCTAGAATCACAGATTAGTGCTCCCACTGCTTTTTCTGACTCTCGTTTTCCCTTAAAGTCCATGATGCAATTAGTCATCACCAGTGACACTTGCCTCAATAGCCTCACCCAACAGATGCACATCCAGTTTCTACCTTGTTGTTTTTAAGAAGTTAAAAATCACCAATTGGATGTAGGAACAGAGGTACTAATTTAAGAGGCATTATGCTAAGCGCAACAAATCACACAATCATTATAATGCCAGTCTAAATTTAACAATTAGTTTCTTTCTTTTTTTTCTTAAATGTTTATTCATTTTTGAGAAAGAGAAAGCATGAGCAGGAAAGGGGCAGAGAGAGAGAGGGGGGCACAGAGGATCCATAGAGGGTTCAAGCCCGATGTGGGGCCTGAACTCACAAACCATGAGACCATGACTTGAGCTGAAGTCAGATGCTCAACTGACTGAGCCACCCAGGTGCCCCAACAATTAGTTTTTTAAACAAGGTTGTATCACAATTGATTTAAAAAGTACAAGTAACAAAAACAATTATGTTAAAATAGATATAACATAAAAATTTCCATGTTAGCTATTTTAAGCTTAAAAAAATTTTTTTAATGTTTATTTTTGAGAGAGAGACAGAGAGACAGAGAGACAGCACCAGTGGGGGAGGAGCAGAGAGAGAGATGGATACACAGAATCTTTAGCACGCTCCAGGCTCTGAGCCGTCAGCACAGAGCCCAACTCGGGGCTGGAACTCACTGGCCGTAAGATCGTGACCTCACCCAAAATCAGACACTTAACTGACTGAGCCACCCAGGCACCCCCCATTTTAGCCATTTTTAAGTGTAATATCGAATGACACTAATTACATTCAGTGTTTAACCATCAACAGTTTCTATATCCAATTTTTAAAAATGACACCAGAGATTTTGTAACCATTAAGCAGTTGCTTCCCATTTCCTTTTCCCCCAAGACCGTAGTAAATGCTAATCTACTTTCTGTCCCTATAATTTTGCCTATTTATACAAGTGGAACCATATATATAGAAATTAAAAAAATAATAGAACAGATCAATTAAATCAGGAGTTGTTTTTTAAAAAATCAATAAAATTGATAATTATCAATATCAAAATGATCAAAAATGATAATTATCAATTATCAATATCAATATTTATCAAAGTTGATAACTTATCAAAAAGAAAAGAGAAAGGAACCAAACAAGTAAAATCACAAACGAGAGAGGAGAAATAACAACACCATAGAAATACAAAAATTATAAGAGAATATTATAAAAAACTACATGCCCACAAAATGGACAACCTGGAAGAAACAGATAGATTCCTAGAAATATATAAATCACCAAAACTGAAACAGGAAGATATACAAAACTTGAACAGATCAATAACCAACAAGTAAATTGAATCAGCAATCAAAAAACTCCTAATAAAAGTCTAGGAACAGATGGCTTCACAAGTAAATTCCACCAAACATTTAAAGAAGAGTTAATACTAGGTCTTCTCAAAATAGTCCAAAAAATAGAAAAACGAAGGAAAACTTCCAAATTTATTCTTTGAGGCCAGCATTACCCTGCTACCAAAACCAGGTAAAGACACTACTAAAAAATAAAAGTACAGGCCAACATCCCTGATGCAAAAATTCTCAATAAAATACCAACAAACTGAATCCAAAAATACATTAAAAGAATCATTCACCATGATCAAGTGGAATTTATTCCTGGGTTGCAAGAGTGGTTCTATTTTTACAAACCAATCACCGTGATACATCACATTAATAAGGAAAGGATAAGAATGGTATGATTATTTCAATAGATGCAGAAAAAGCATTTGACAAAGTACGACATCCATTCATGATAAAAACCCTCAACAAAGTAGGTTTAGAGGGAACATATCTCAGCATAATAAAGGCCATTTTGAAAAACCCACAGCTACTATTATCCTAAAGGGGAAAAGCAGAGCTTATCCTTTATGGTCAGGAACAAGACAGAAATGTCTACTCTCATCACTTTTACTCCACATAGTACCGGAAGTCCTAACCACAGCAATCAGACAACAAGAAATAGAAGGAATCCAAATTGGTAAGGAACAAGTAAAACTTTCACTATTTGTAGATGACATGATACTATGTATAGAAAACCTGAAAAACTCCACCAAAAAAACTGCTAGAATAGATAAATGAATTCAGTAAATTTGCAGGATACAAAATCAAAGTACAGAAATCACTTGCATTTCTATACACCAATAATGAAGCAACAGAAAAGGAAATTAAGAAAGCAACTCCATCTACAATTGCACTAAAAGAAATAAGACTCCAAGGAATAAAACTAACCAAAGAAGTGAAAGCCCTAAACTCTGAAAACTATAAAACTGATGAAAGAAATTGAAGATGAGACAAAGAAATGGAAAGACATTTCATACTCATGGATTGGAAGAAAAATATTGTTAAAATTTTTATACCACTCAAAGAAATCTACACATTTAATGCAATCCCTATCAAAATACAAACAGCATTTTTCACACAGCTAGAACAAACAATCCTAAAATTTGTATGGAATCACAAAAGACCCAGAATACCCAAAGTCACCTTTCAAAAGAAAAACAAAGCTGCAGGCATCACAATGCTGGACTTCAAGTTATATTTCAAAGCTGTAGTAATCAAAACAAACTGGTACTGACACAAAAATAGACACACAGATCAACAGAGCAGAACTGAAAACCCAGAAGTGAACCCACAATTATATGGTCAATTAATCTTCAACAAAGCAGGAAAGAATGGGAAAAAGAATGTATCTTCAACAAATGGTGTTGGGAAAACCAGACAGCAACATGCAAAAGGATGAAATTGGGCCACTTTCTTACACCATAAAATCAAATGGGATAAAAACTTAAATGTGAGACCTGAAACCACAAAAATTCTAGGAAAGAACTCAGACAGTAACCTCTTTGACATTGACTGTAGTGACTTCTTCCTAGATATGTCTCTGGAGGCAAAGGAAACAAAAGCAAAAGTAAACTATTAGGACTACACTAAATAAAAAATGTCTGCACAGTAAAGGAAATAATCAACAAAATTAAAAGTCAACCTACGGAATGGGAGAAGATATTTGCAAATGACATATCTGATAAAAGGTTAGTATCCAAAATATATAAAGAATGTATACAACTCTATAGCTCCCAAGAAATATTACAATTAAAAAATGGACAGAAAATATGAATAGACATTTTTCCAAAGAAGACATACAGATGGCAAACAGACACATGAAAAGATGCTCAACATCACTTATTATCAGGGAAATGCAAATACAGTGAGTTACCACCTCACACCTGTCAGATGGCTAAAATCAACAAAACAAGAAACAGGTTTTGGCCAGGATGTGAAGAATGGGGAACCCTGTTGCAAGGTTGGTGGGAATGCAAACTGGCCCAGCCACTCTGGTAAGCAGTATAGAGATTCCTCAAAAAGTTAAAAAAAAATAGAACTACCTTATAATCCAGCAATTGCACTACCAGGTATTTACCCAAAAAATACAAAAATACTAATTCAAAGGGATACATGCACCTTGATGTTTATATCAGCATTATCTACAATAGCCAAATAGAAATGTGCCTAAGTGTCCACTGATTGATGAATGGATAAAGAAGATATTATATCTATATAGATATATAGATATATATGTGTATATATATGTATACACACATACACCATATATATATGGTGTGTATATATATATGTACAATGAAATATTATTCAGCCATAAAAAAGAATGAAATCTTGCCATTTGCAACAACGTGGATGGAGCTAGAAAGTATTATGCTAAATGAAATAAGTCAATCAGAGAAAGACAAATACCATATGATTTCACCCGTACGTAGAATTTAAGAAACAAAACAAATGAGCATAGGGGAAAAAAAAGAGAAAAACCAAGAAACAGACTCTTGAAACTAGAGAGAACAAACTGATGGTTACCAGAGGGGAGGTAGGCTGGGGGATGGGTTAAATAGGTGATGGGGATTAAGGAATGCACTTGTGAATGGCACTGGGTAATGTATGGAATTGTTGAATCACTATATTGTATACTTGAATCTAATACTACACTGTATATGAACTGGAATTTAAATAAAAAGTTAAAAAATAAAAACAAGTAAAATCATACAACATTTACCTTTCCATGTCTGGCTTTTTCTACCTAGCAGAATATTTTCAAGGTTCATCCATATTGTAGTATTATATTTCATTTTGACATTTTTATAACATTTCATTATAAGTCATTTTATGATATATTTTCATTGTGATAACTATTAGGGATAAATATTATAACGAACTCATTTCAAAGACTGCGAAAGTGAGGGTCAGAAAGATTAAGTGGCTCATTCGGTTCACCTAATTACAAGGAGGCATGAAGGATCTAGTCTTCAAACTCCACAAAGCTAGTGCTCCCTGCATTTTGTCATCTTCTTTCTCCTCCTTTTCTAGATAACCTGTACATACACTATCTCCTCTGTTGGCACGTATTTCCTCTTTGTACACTTTCACTTTGTACATTTATTTCCTCCTAGGTATTTAAAATTTTTTTCATTGTTTATTTATTTTTGAGAGAGAGAGAGCGGGGAAGGGGCAGAGAAGGTTGGAGACAGAATTTGAAGCAGGCTCCAGGCTCTGAGCTGTCAGCACAGAGCCCAAAACGGGGCTCAAACTCAAGAACCATGAGATCATGACCTGAGCCAAAGACAGACGCTAACCCACTGAGCTATCTAGGCACCCCATTCTCGCTTAGATATTTAGTCTTCTATTACAGTTTGTGACTGCTGTGTGACTGTTGATTTCCTTGGTTATAGTCCAAACATGTAACCAATGATTTTTGGAGGAATAAAAGGAAAAAAACAGCATATATTTTGCTCAATTATCTTTAGAAAGAAAAAAATAGTATATATTTTTCTCACTTATCTTTAGAAAATCTCATACAGATTGCTTGTAGAAAGACTTTATTTTTTTAAGTTTATTTATTTATTTTGAGAGAGAAAGAGAATACAAACTAGGGAGGAAGAGAGAAAGAAAGAGAGAGAGAGAGAAAGAGAGAGAGAATCCCAGGCAGGTTCCACACTGTCAGTGGAGAGCCCAGTGAGGGGCTTAAACTCACAAACCGTGAGATCATGACCCAAGCCGAAATCAAGAGTCAGATGCTTAATTGACTGAGCCACCCGGGCACCCCTGCCGAAAGACTATCAAGAGTCATCTTAACTGGTACCAAAATATATATTTTAAAACACTTAAAAATGACATGACAAACATTTAAAAACTGCTCTGGTACTATACATTTCAAGTAAAGTGGGATTCTAAATTTGTAGGAAGAAACACAAAAAATATATGATATTATTATGTTATAATATATATTTAAAAATGAAATGTACACACATGATGAGGACTGGGTCATTTGCTTTTAACTTCTCAGGGAGGGGTGACCCTAGTTATTTTTTGAAATCTCCCAAGATATTTCTAACTTTAAAATGCCATCTCCTAGCATTCCATTGAAACACCTCCAGATTTCTCAATAATATAATAGTTATAATTTCAAAAAAGGGAAAAACATAAAAAAAGAAAATCTTAAAATTAAGACTGACACCAAATCTATTGCCATAAGTTCTTGGACAAATTATCATGGATTACATGGTCAGTGGAATGGATTGAAAAATGTAATCGAATACATTTGGACTAGGCCCAATGAGAAACAGAGAATTATGTTGCATCCCACCCCACTGTCTTCTCCCTAGATATGCAATACATTGCATCTAGCTGGAAACTAGAATATATATATTCATTTTTGTATGTGTATTCATATACATATATGAATATACATATATATATACATACATACATACACATTTTTGGAGATATGTCTCCCGAGGCAAGGGAAACAAAAGCAAAAATAAACTATTGGGACTATGTAAAACTAAAAAGCAACCTGTGGAATGGGAGAAGATATTTGCAAATGACATATTTGACAAAGGGTTAGTACCCAAAATATAGAAATAACTTATAAAACTCAACACCCAAAAAACAAATAATCCAATTAAAAAATGGGCAGAGGAAGATTGTAGGCAGAAGAATAGTCCACAGAAAATTGTACATGTGGCCAACAGACACATAAAAAGATGCTCAACATCTCTAGTCATCAGGGAGCTACAAATAAAAAACACAATGGGATATCACCTTATACTTGTCAGAATGGCTAAAGTCAAGAAGACAAGAAATAACAAGTGTTTACAAGGATGTGGAGGAAAAGGAACCCTCATGCACTGTTGGTGGGAATGTAAATTGGTACAGTCACTGTGGAAAGCAGCATGGCAGTTTCTTAAAAAATTAAAAATAGAAGTACCATATGATCTAATAATTCCATTACTGGGTATTTACCCAAAAAAAACAAAAATACTAAATTGAAAAGATATATACACCCCTATGTTTACTGCAGCATTATTTACAATAGCCAAGATGTGGAAGCAAGCTGAGTATTACTGATAGATGAATGGATAAAGAAGATGTGGTACATAAATATACAATGGAATATTATGCAGCTATCAAAGAGGATGAGATCTTGTCATTCGTGACGATATGGATGGGCCTATAGGGTACTATGCCAAGTAAAATAAGTCAGATTGAGAAAGACAAATAACCTATGATTTCACTCATGGCGAAATGTGGAATTTGAAAAACAAAACAAACAAAAGGCAGAATCAGATCTATGAATACAGAGAACAAAGTGATGGCTGCCAGAGGCAAAGAAGGTGAGGGGATGGGCAAAATACATGAGGGGGAATGGGAGACACAGGCTTTCAACTATGGAATAAATAAGTCATGGGACTAAAAGGGACAACACAGAGTATACAGTCAATACTGCAGTTGTGTTGTATGGTGACTGATGGTAGCTGCACTTGGGGTGAACACAGCATAACGTACAGAAATACCGAATCACTATGTTTTACACCTGAAACTGATGTCACATTGTGTGTCAACTATACTCAAATAGAACAAAACTTAAAAAAATAAAATTAGGCTGGTATTACAGTGATTGTGCAACTATATGAACAAATGAACAAATCAATTAATATAAATACCATTAAAAATCATTTATGTAATTCTCATGTACAGGGACTGGTCACCATGGCTACAAATATACTTGAGAGACAGTCATTCACCCAATTAAAAGATAATCCCATCCATCATTTTAAAATGAGTGCTTGGGATGTGCCTTCTGATTCTCTGGCAGTAAGAGGTACACATAATGATCTCTTACATAACTTACATCTCTTACATAACTACTCCATATGTGAGCATCCCTTTGAAAGCTATAATGGAAATGAATACTACAGCATATATTTTCACCACTCAGAAAGCATGTATCATTAGAGTATAAATAAATCTTCCTATTTCAAAAACTTCTTCATGATCCAAAGAGGTGCTGCTTCCACCTGAATTCCCCATCAAGTCTGAGGGTTACAGCTTTCCCCTGGTGTTATCAAAGCAGCTGGACCTCATGGAACCTGGGGAGCAATACTCTTGACTTGCTCTATTGGCTCCTCTCCCTCACAATCCAGCATCATCCCATTTTCACTTCAGCTTTCATGAAGCAATCTCACTCCCAATGGGAGTGACTGAGATCACCATCCCATTCCCCAAAGTTAAACCTATCAACAGTTCCATGATAAATGCATTCCCTGCACCAGATACAAAATTGAGATGGCTTCAGACAAAGACCTTAGGAGAAAAGAAAGTCATAGTTAATTCCCCAAACTGTAATAATTTTCATTTGTTGAATATTTTAACTCAGATGAAACATTTTATTTGTCAAAGTCACTTCCTTCCTAGTTTGATGAGTTAATTTAGACTGCGTTAACCCAAATTTGTATTGAATTACTATTGTATTTTTTATAGTTATTTACTTGGTTCTAAATATGTAATGAATGAAGTCTCCTATACTGAATTCAACTCAGCAACTATTTGGGGAGGGCTGGAGATAATAGCACCAATCCCTTGACTCTAAAGATTTCACATCTACAAAGAGAGATTACTCATGTATTTGTATATAAGTAAAATCTTAGGAGATATAAGGTTTCCCTTGAATATACTAATTTTGTAGAATTAGGAAAATTTTGGAGAAAGAAATGGCATTAATGATTTGTTTTATGGCAAGATTAAAATATTTATTATTGTCCATTTAATCCAGGCCATCAAGGTCATCAAGGATAAAGACTATCTTAGTTATCTGTGTCCCCGAAGCAATAAAGTTGTTGGTACAGGATCATAGACATATCCTGAATGGAAAAAATACTTTAAATTTGTGCTTCTTATTCAGAAGTATGTTCCTGAGTCACAAAGATTTTTATGAGCTGTTCCTTACAGTATGTCATATTTCTTTTACAAGACTGACTTAGGGACTGAGAAGTTGAAACATGATCCAAGTTGGATGATACTGGATAGTGCAACTAGATCAGGTTAGAAGGAATGGGTTTGAATCCCAGCACTGCTTATTAGCCAGGTAAATATAAATGAGGTATTTAGTCTCTCTGAACTTCCAGTTCACCTACTGAGATTAGAAATAACAAATCATGACATTTTTGAGAAGTTTGAGGTTTGAGAAAGATCGCATCAAGTAATATTAAGTCTTTTACAAAGTAGGAATTCAAAATATGTTAGATGAAGTTGAATTTGATTCAGCATGACTCATGTTTCCAAAATAATATTTTATTTATTATTAATAATAGCACATATGTATTGAATATTGATTGTGCATCAATATCAAAAATACTGTATTCCATGAATGGTCTCATTAATCTTCACATCAACAGCAACTCTGAGAGGTAGCAATGAAGAAACTGAGACTTTGTGGTATTTATTTGCCTGAACCAGGAAACAGAAGAGACAGCATTTAAACTCCTACTGTCTGACTCCAGAACTTTTACAATGAATTGTAATGCAAACTATTTCCTAGTGAAACAAACAATTGCACACTTCTGAATCTAGTAAGAATATAGCTTTTGAATCTGTTTTCTGTTAGGGAAGATGTTTTCACTCCCCCAAGGATACTGCTTATCCCTTAAAGAGGAGCTCTGGCTTTCTTCAAAAGAACTGCAGCTCAGGCTTTCACCTCTCATTTCCTTTGTATAGAAGGCACCTCAGGGAGGTTGAGGAATGGGATGTAGCAGGGCTTGATATTGCAGCCCCTCCTCTTCCACATGACCCCTTACCCAGTGTGCCCCGCCTCTGCCTGGTAGGACTGTCATTGCCCTGCTGTTCTGTTACCAGCTGAGTAAGTTCCACTCAAGGAGAAAGAGTAAGAAACCAGGATTTGTCCTTGGTTCCAAGCTATCTGAAACAATTCTAATATATTGATCCCTATCAAATTCCACGTATATTTATCAGCTGGTTCAACATCTGGAGGGGATAGAGGTTTGATGAGCAATTAGTTTCAAGTCCCAATACATGTTAAATCTGGCCAGTTGAACGGACATTTTATTTTTTATTTATTTTTATTTTTTTAATGTTTACTTATTTTTGAGACAGAGAGAGACAGAGCATGAGCAGGGGAGGGGCAGAGAGAGAGGGAGACACAGAATCCAAAGTAGGCTCCAGACTCTCAGCTGTCAGCACAGAGCCCCACGCGGGGCTGGAACTTGTCAACCACAAGATCATGACCTGAGCCGATACTGGACATTCAACCGACTGAGCCAGCCAGGCACCCCTGAAGGGCATTTTAAACAAAACTTAGAGAATGAACCATAATGGATGAATGAAGCTTTTGCATCCAGAATCCACTTTTTGCTCTTTCTCAGGGTATATGTAAATATGGATAAAATGTGAGCTGAGTATAATTAAATTTTAATAACAAAAAATCAAGAGAATATGAATTTAATCCCTCTTAAGCATGCACGTATACATGATACTTTAATATCTCTTAAGCATGTGTGTGGAGAGAGAGAATTTAAGATGAAGAGTCTCTGGAGCCAGCCAAATCCTGTTCTAGCATTGTCATATGTCTGACCCTCTAATCTTTAAGTCACTTAATAACCCAAAGTCAGTTTCACATCTATAGAACTGGAATAATAGTATTTCATTATAGGATTGGTCTGAGAATCAAATTTGTTGACAAACAACTTACCACATGTTGAATACACAATAAGCACTCAGAGGTAGGTAGTGTTATTATTAATATTGTGCTATCATTATCATCATAATCTAATAAATAAACCAGTTATTATTTTTTCCATAGAAAAATATGAGAAAAAAATTAGTTTAAAATTTGGTAAGACAGCACTCTTCCCCCCCCAAAAATGGGCTGTCAGGATGTAAAATGTGTTCAGCATTTTAACAGACATGTTTATAAATTGTTATTCATCAAGCTCATTTAGAATAGGATCAGTAAACCACAAGTATTTTCGTCTTATTTAAGTTCTTGGCCAAGATCTTTTCAATTAGATAAAGGCATAATAATACTTATGGGGAAATTTATTTTTTGTTTTGTCTTGTCATATTGATAAAGTAACAATGCCATTTTTAGAACAAAATTTGTTATATTTATGTTCCACTGAATTTTCTTTCTCTCCTCCAGAAACATTTTGCTTCTCAACACTGGTTATAACCTTTCTCAATACCCCATGACCACTATTATTACTGCTCTCTCAACTGTGGCCAATTTCAAATTTAGAATTTAAGTGACAGTTACTACTCTGGCTCCTAATTACTGAAGATGCTGTGCTAAAATTCAGACTCAGTTGCTAGGAAATAAAGTTTTAAGCGAACATTTCTGGTATCTTTTGTGTTTATGCTGACCCTAAAAATTAATGCGAAGCATGATATATTTCCAGTTGGTCACTAAAATAAAATCCAACTGCAAAAGGAAAGCAATCAGAAACTATTCTTGCATCCAGACAGTATCAGGGGAACCTGTGTTTTCCCTTTATTTTGTGTTAGTATGTCTTTGAAGCTGCATGGTGAATTGCATAATTGAGAGATTCAGAACTAGGCATTTTAAATAATAATATGTAGCAGTTGTCAAGGTAACTTGGGAAGGGTATTGAGGAATTTTTTTAACGTAAAAGGAAATAGGAACATTCTCCTTTATTGTTGGTATCAATATTCGTGCTTTATGCATTGACCTCACAGAATGCAAAATCTGGTATATTCATAGTCAGTGACTATAATAAAATCTTTTATCAGACTTCAAAGGAGCAAAATCTGAAAATGTTCTAGCAATCTATAATACTGTATAATATGAGCCTCTTCTATTAGTATGTGTTTCTGTTAAATTTTAGCTGAATTACAAGTGAGGCAGGTAAAGGATACTGCTAGAAGATACTATAGGACTATAAGACAAAATAAGTGGCATGGGAATTTACAGACCTATTAAGCATTGCACAATTTGAGTTTTTATTAAAATCAAAACTTGGACAAAATTTCAAACTATCTGGAAAGATGCTAGTGAATACTCATATGTCTATATTGCTTTATATTTTTTTAAGAAAATGTGCATGCCAGGCCCCCTTCTACGTTCTGTGCCCACTTATTTGATCCTCAGAACAATGTTGTGGAGGACATTCTATAATTATCCTCACTTTAGGAATGGGGAAACAGGGATGGAAAGATTAAATAACTCATTCATCATACAAGATAGGAAATGCCAGGACTACAATCTGAACCAAGTAATTTTTCTTTCAAAGTCTATACACTTGATACTGTAGTTCCTCTTATTGTGGAAAGGGCTGGGGTCCTTTATTTCCTAAGCACAAGTCTAATGAAAGTAGAAATATTCTCTAGTCTCTGAACTGTGCTTTCTCTTTGTGAGTTTTCAAGACAGAATGCATGTGCTCCCTGCTGGGGAGTCATGGAAGACGTGAGTTCTTACCACCTTAGTTTCAGAACATGTTTGGTTTCACCCCTTGGACTTAGAAGAGAAGAACTGAGATGATTGGGTCTTTGGGGGATATTTTTTTTGTTTTACCAGCTTTAGCAGAGCTGGCTTCTACACCTTCAAAAGCATGTCAGACCCACAGGCAGCCTCAGCTTGGGTATTTTAAAACACTACCACTGACTGAGGGAAGACATGTTTGCTATTTGTGTTGTCTTGGAAGAAAACAAGGTATTTTGGGGCCAGTGACAAATGTTTTTGTATAGCATAATAATGCAATTTGGCTGGTCTTACTCAAAGAAATTTGGACAATGGAATTAACTGTACACATCAGAGTGAAAATAAAACAGTTCATAAGAAAGAATAAAGAAAATAGGACAAATAAAATGCAAACGAATTTAACTAAGACGACTGACTTTGTGAGTTTTAGTCCTCAAATTCTCTTAAAATAACTGCCCAAGCACTTGGTTCAAAACTGATATAACAAGGCTTTGGTGGATAAACTCTAGCATGCTACCCAGAGGAACCGGAAACTTTGACAGAAATTATTCTAAATATAAAGAGCTTATCCACTCACATTAGTGAGTTTAAATTAAAATATCTGTAGTGTTATCATATATTTAACTCTTTAATCTTTCCCACGTCGGGCTGAAATATGTAAGCACTGGCAAAAAAAAATATTTTAAACTCTCCATGTAAGTAAAAAGGTAGCCTTCAAGGGTTTTAACAAAAGCATAAATATGTAGATAATTATAAAATTTGGGTCATGAAAGTCTTCATGGTTTGTTCTACAATCAAGGCTTCCAGATTCTATCAAAGTCCTCCAGGCTGGTGTAAGGTCTGCCTGATTTCCTGGAGATCCCAACTCAAGTAAGAACTGAGATGGAGAGGCACAGCTTCAGGCTTTCAAAGAATGGCTGAGGTTGGAAAGAGGCAACCAAAATCAAATCCATTCCTTCTAATGGAATCTTGCAGCATTTCAAGATTGGGGCCTAAATGAGAATGTGTGTATGTGTGTACATATGTGCACGTGTGTGTGTGTGTGTGTGTGTGTGCAAGAGAGAGAGACAGAGACAGACAGAGACAGAAAGAATGAAAGAGGGAACAGAGAACACAGAAGAAAGGACCATTTAAACATCATTTTTTTCCTTCTTGTGAACTACTATTCAGGATAACATGATGACCATTATTTCTCAGACTTTGTGAGCGCATTTGACTACATTTTCAAATGCCACCACTTTATGTGACAAGTGTTAAGCATAGGTCAATCAGTGACCCCTGCATATTCCAGAACTTGCACATGCCCACAAGTGAGGGCCTAAGGATTGTAAGAAGAAATCCATACCCAGGTCTGAGGTTAAACTCCCTTAGCAAGCTTCAACAACCTTAATTTAAGCAGCCTCCACAGCCACACCAGGGTCTGTGGCCCCAGATCAATGGAATGTGTGATGGCAAAAGGGTTTTACGCCTATGCAGGGCTCACTGTAGTGACTGCAGGCAGGGAGTGGCTGTTGTCTTCCTAAGAAATCTCTCCAATCTGGAGTGAATTTCAGTCATTTACCAAACATGCTCCACATAAATTATTCCAAACCATGTTTACTTACTTGGGTCTAAAATCCTGTAGATGGACAAAGCACACATGGCCACAAAAAGAAAAAAAAGTCCTGATTGGAGCCCAGCCCGGTGAACACAACTTTTCCTTCTCCAAGAAGTTAAGTCCAGATTTTAACCCCATGGCATCAGATGTGGCCACATAACAGAATATATTAAATTACCAGACGTTTTTTGCTTTTTGGTAAAAGACATGTAAATAAATGATCAGGAGAAGCAAAGCTAATATGAAAAAGAGATTCACAGATGAGTTTATCAAGAGCAGAAGAGTTCTATGGTTCTTAAAAATTACGTCCCAACCTTATTCTCTTACAAGTTTAAACACAATGACAAGAATGATACCAACTATAAAATTTTAGGGATTTCCTAGTCGTTTTTTTTCTTCAAACACTTTCTAAGGGAATAGGTAACAGAAAAGCTTCTCTTTTAGATAATAAGATGCATTTCTACTTGATTCCTCAGCTCATTCAACCTGAGATTTTTATGGCCATATTACTAACTTACAGGACTGTTGTGACGAATTAATTAAGCAGCATTTGCAAAATCCTTCAAGATGTTCAACATAAAAGGTGCTAAAGCAGAATCAAATCTGGTATCGTAACAGAGGGGCCTCCAAAGGGAGCCCTCCTTCTACTAATTTTTTCCCTTAATTCTAACCAAAATTTAGAATTTGGTAAATGCCAAGATACTGTCTGGAAATACTTGGACAATGGAATTCTGATGTTTGTGATCTGATTTCTTTCTGGCTTGCTGTTGGTATTGTATTCCTATTAGGGCATAATTAACACAGTACCCCAGGATTTATAGCATTTCCTTTATAGTTTTTCTCATTTGAGGGAATATTTTAGTTCAAGGGCAAAGAAACAGCCCAAGAACATTACAGCAGTCTGGTAAAAAAAAATCTATCTTCTTGTTCTTCTCTAACAGGGACACTAGCTCATTTTCAGTTTTGACTGTTCTTCCTATTTTCCACATCAACAATGAGAGATGAGTTTCTTTTCTCATTCATTTGGAAGATGTCTGCAACCATAATCTCTGAAATCCTTCTTGCGAGCCTTCAGGTCTGTTTGGATTATTTACCTTGTTGCACAATTTCCAATCATTTTGGCTCTGTGTTATGCAGCCCAGCATTATTTGTAAGGTCCATCAATTTCTGGTCCTGAGTCACTGAAGCTCCTATTTCCCATTACAGGATTTTAGGACTGTGCACAGCATGAGGGGTAATGTGCAGGCTAAGGCTGCAACCATCAATAATTCTAGGAAGTTAAATTTGCTAAGGCAAGTGTCAGACCCTACCATGCAAGGAGATATAGCCCCACAGAAGCAGAGGGTATGATAGCAGAAGGATTTTTGTCCTACCAACTGCTCACTATGAAGAACAGGCAGAAATCCTATGTACTTGCCCAAGAAGGCACCACCACACTAAGTTGAGTTTTCATGCTGCTTTTTATCTCTGCCTTTGTCATACAGGAAAGGGAAGTGGCACACAGGTCAGTACCAAATAAATAATAAGCATTCAATTGATGTTTGTGATGATGAGCCATTCAGTCAACAAATCTTGCTGAGCCCCTACTTTGTGCCAGATGCCTTTCTCAAAACAAGAGTACTTCAGCAATAAAAATAAATAAAGTCCCTGCCCTCATGGAACTTACAGTCTTATGCGGGGAAAGGATGAAAGTATTCTCAGAACTCCATAAGCACAACTGGCCAGTTACATGGCAACAATTTAGGCCAAATGCATAGCAACTTCTCAATAATAAAAGTGTGTTTTCCAGACCATAGCTGTAATTCTCCTGAACTTTAGTTGCAGCCTCACTTCTAATAGAGAAGCATCCGAAAACATTTCTGTTGAAACTCTGTCCAAGGACGCCTAAAGATAGAAGCTCTTACAGCATTTGGATTTGAAGTCAATGTGAGTCGTGGCCTCGTCACCTGAAGACCCTCCGTCAGAGCCTGTACTTCTTCTTCTTCACTCTGACTTCACAACTCTGTCATCAAGGCCATTCAGCAGGTGACTGCCTTGGCACATTCAGACTTAATGATTACTCCAGTTCTTGTAAGCACTTCATCAACTCTTCAGCTAAAGTCAAGATTGATTATGTCATCCATACTCCCTTTATCAACTGATTCACTTACTCTCTTTAATAAAAGAAAAAAATATAGGTGTGTCTAGGAGGATTTATTTATAGAGACTTCAGCAGATAAACTCAGAGTCCCCATGTGTCTTCCTCCTACAACTTTGTAACCAAATTGCTATTTTGTGACGCCTCATTGTATGTCTCCTAGATACATATGCAGTTTGATACCCTTGTTAACCAAGAGCTCCCCAGAAGGTTATGATGCTCAAAGAACTCTGCCCCTCCAGCACCTTCTTACACAACCATCTCATTCAACTTAAAGGAAAAACTTTTATCTTTTTTTTTTAATTTCTGGGGGCTGCTGAGTTTAGCCGACGCTGCATTTTTTCATGAGAAATAGGGATTCTCAATACTATGGAAAGCCACACTGGCATATTTTGGGATTAATTTCCTAGTAACAATGGATTTAATACAAAACATACTTCTATTGTAGCAAAGAAAAAAGCCAAAGGGAGCAATATGCATTTTGCAGATTCTGCCAAACAAGGCACTGTTTGTTTATGCTTTAGAGAAAATAAATTAATGTGTTTTGTTTACATTTGCATACATCTTTCTAAAAACACATGCAATACAAAACAGTTGTTGTTGTGTTATTATTAATATTTTTGTTATGGGGCCTTTTCCTGGCAGTCCATATGGCTTCCTCTGCATGGCTTTACCTTTATACCCTAAGAATTACTCTTTTAGCCTTTTCTAACTTGCCATGACCTCTGTCACCTAGATAAGAACCTTAGAAAGCACTGACTTCTGCTGTGGATTAACACTGCCGCCATATTTCATGGAAATTTTATATATCTCTCCCATAAGATTTACCCATCAATTGCATTGAATTAAAAAATTGGTGAATTCTTTCTAAAGAGTTATTCAAACTGGGCACATGATTACTTTCAAAGTTTGGAAAATCCAAATTAACAGACAAAACTCTCATCCCTTTAAAGAATTTAGTCTAACGTGTATATTCAGTCTAGGTTTTATCCAAAAGGATTTTTTCTCTATATACCAAAAGTCCTCTTCCTGATAGTTCTTTACCTTTACAGCCCTTATAGTAAAATATCATGTTTTTGCCCCAATTACTTCCTTAATGTCTTTTGCTCTGTGCAATTCAAATTTGGTCACAAGTGTGTGACTCAAACACACAAATTGGTCATTGCTTATATTTTAAAATCCTGTTTAACATTTTTCTTCCTTTCCCCATCTTCTTTTCCCATTTCTTTGCTTCCCCACTCTCTAATACATATATACATAATTTGCATATATATATGTAAGTTTATATATATATATATATAAACTTACAGGGCTAAGTGTTCATCTGACTTACACAGATGTATATTTGTGTATACATATAAAAATAAATTTATTTCTAGCCCTATCCACTAAGAGAGCCAGGCATTAACAACACTCTAGTAGTACTGGTCACACTAAATACCCATATCTTGGTTTCTAAATATTCTTGTCCACAAAAAGAAACCTGGGTTCTCTGGGAAATGAATGATTTCAGAGCTAAGGCAGGGAAAGTACAAAATTAACTTGAAACATCCAGCAATCAAAAAGTGAGGAAACGCTCAAAGAATGATGGCAAGATGTCAAAAATACACAGGAAGAGACTGCCACTGGACATATCAGGAAGAGGTTGAGCATCAAAATAAATAATGATAATAATGAAATACAACTAATTAAATTAAGTTGGAATCTATGAGTCCATACTAGAATTTTTGCAAGAAAAGCAAAAACTGTTCTTAAAATAAAACATCAACTAATAAATGTAGAAGAAATGATGGAGGAAGAAAATTACCATTAAGCAAGCAGCACAGTGGCAATTTATTCAGACAGGGTGGAGGACTGTTGGGGCCAGAATAGTGTGTATTCTCAGAATATCTTCCTACAAAATACTAGTCAATGGCAAAGGAGGATGTTGACATTACAATGGGGAAATCTGCCAGATATCACTATGGCCAGATGATTAAGCTTAACATCACCAGAGATGTGATGGATCAGTATTATGTGCCCCTGATATGATGTACTGAAAAAAACAAAAACAAGAACTAAAAAACCCAGCATCTTTCCTGTAGTGTTTCTGCCAAGAGAGCATGACCTGAGTCTGATCATGAGGAAACAACTTCAGAATGTTAAGAATTGTACTCTTTAAGAATCGATCAAGGACATAAAAGTGGGAAAGACCATAGAACTGTTCCAGTTTGGAGGAGAACAAGGAGATATGAGAACTAAATGCAGCGAGTGTTCCTGAATGCGATCCTGAACAAGAAAGGCAGAACTTTATTGGGACAATTGCCAAATTTGATTGAATCTGTTGATTGGATGGTAGTGTCATATTAGCATTAATTTCCTGGTTTGGAGGTTTGCATGATATTTATGTAGTAGAGCATCCTTGACTTTTGGGAAATATGCACTGGAGTTTTTAGAATTATTAGGGCTTTTTGTTTTCAATATATTCTCAAATGGTGTAGAATACCAATGTTAATGAAGATATATACTCTGTGTGTGTGTGTGTGTGTGTGTGTGTGTGTGTGTGTGATTGTACTGGGAAGGCAGTGACAGTGACAGAGACAGAGAGAGATAGAAAGGTGATGGAGCAAATGATTAAATAACAGTTGGGGAATCTGGGCAAAGAGACCTTTTTAAATTTCTTATAACTCTTCTATAAATTTGAAATTATTATTTTTCTTTTTTATTGAAGTATAATTAACATACAGTGTTATATTACTTTCAGTATATAATATGATTCAGCAATTCTATACATTACTCAATGCCCATCAGGACAAGTGTACTCTTAATCATCAGCACCTAGTTCACCCATCCTCCCACCTACCTCCCCTGTAGCAACCATCAGTCTGCTCTCTGTATTTAAGGGTCTGTTTTTTATGGTCTTTTTTTTTGGTTTGTTTGTCTTTTGTTTTGTTTCATTAGTTTCCCATGAGTGAAATTATATGGTATTTGTCTTCTCTGACTAACTCATTTCACGTAGCATTCTATGTTGTTGCAAATGCAACATTTCATTCTTTTTTATAGCTGAATAATATTCCATTGTATATATGCACTGCATCTTCTGTATCCATTCATCTGTGGATGGACACTGAATCCTCTGTATTTTGGCTTTTGTATTACTGTAATGCTTCAATAAACATAGAGCTGCATATATCTTTTTGAATTAATGGTTTTATTTTCTTTGGATAAATATCCAGTAGCGGAATTGCTAGATTATATGATATTTCTATTTTTAAATTTTTAGGAAACCTCCATACTGTTTTCTGCAGTGGCTATACCAGTTTGCATTTCCACCAACAGTGCATGAGGGCTCCTTTTTCTCCACATTCTCACCATCACTCGTTATTTCTTGCATTTTTAATTTTAGCCATTCTGACAGGTAACAAAGGAACCAAAATAACTCCAAACACAAAAAATAAACTCAAATTGAATTAAAGACCTAAATGTGAGACTTGAAACCATGAAAGTCCTAGAAAACATAGGCAGTAAATGCTTTGAGATCAGATGTAGAAACATTTTTCTAGATATGTCTCCTCAGGCAATGGAAACAAAAGAAAAATTAAACTATTGGGACTAAATAAAAAAAAAATCTTTCGCATATAAAAGGAAACCATCAACAAAACAAAAAGGCAACCTACTGAATGGGAGAAGATATTTACAAATGATTAGCTGATAAAAGGTTAGTATCCAAAATATGTAAAGAACTTCTATAACTCAATACCAAAAAAAAAAAAAAAAAGCCAAATAATCTGATTAAAAATGGGCAGAGGAAAAAAAAAAATGAGCAGAGGACCTGAATAGACATTTTTCCAAAGAAGACATACAAATGGCCAAAAGACACATAAAAAGATGCTGTCACTCATCATCAAGGAAATGCACATCAAAAGCATAATGAGATATAAATTTGAAATTATTTAAATTGTTTATTTTCTTATTTCAGATAATTTTTCAGTGTTTTATTTATAGTCCTCTTCTGCTGGCCTGTGGTGAAAAATAAACGATTCTTGAGAATTCCAATAGATATTCTCTCCAACTGAATGTGTATTTGTAATCCACATTTAATGTAGAAATGGAGGAAGCATCTTAACCTTTCCTATATTTCTTTAAGGTTCTCTAGATTTCACTAATTTGGGAATAAGATACTTAACAGACTCCACAAATTCACGAATAAGACACTCCACACTGAAGTTTTCCCATGGAGGGAGGAAGGAAATATGTAAATTAATAAAAAACAGATATCTAGACACCGTAAGAATTAATAAATAACATGCAGTATACCACACCTTTAAATTTAGTGTCATTTTTAAAAAATGAATAACATACCAAAAAAGGGGAAACGATTATTTTACATGTATAGAAATTTTACATTTTTACCCATTGGTGCATTCACATCTTCTATCATTCTGTCCCTGTAGAGAGGGACAGTGGAGTCTAATATTCTGATTTATCACATCAAGTACCCACTGTGCACTTAATAAATTATGTTGTTTTATATATATATATGTTGTCTGACTCAAAGTCATATTTTCACCACAGGCCAGCAGAAGAGGACTCCAAGATTTCAAATTCTTGCTTTCATCTGTTTCTAGATACTTCTTAAGTTGTCTGAATCTCAGTGCCTTGGTAGAGCTGTTGAGGGGATTAAACACATTAAATGAATGATTTTGACTGAGGGCAGTGGCGAGGCCATAATGGACTCAATCGATAGCAGTGATCCTTTTCTTCTTTAACATGTTATTACTTCTGGTCAAAGATGATAGGCACAATGAACTGGAACAAGTTGAAAATTGTGTAGTATAGAGACCCTGCATACCAAGCAGTTGGCTTTAGGGAAGGAAGAAGAGAGAGAATGTGTATGCTAACAACAGACAAACTACTCCATTCTATATTCCTTGTTTTGTTTGTTTTTTTTTTATCATTGTCACTATCATTATCATCACTATTAATGACATCATTATGTCATCACCAACATTCATGCCACACTTGCTCTATAACTGTGACACCTGATGGCAGTTTTTATAACAACTCTCTGAGATGGTGCTTACTATTTTCCCTCATTTACAGAGAGATTAAGTAACTTGTTCAAAGTCACCTTGATAGTAACTGGAATTCAAACCTAAACAGTCAGACTCCAAAACTGGCCATTTCAGTACATTATACCCCTGAAGGGCTCTTCCTAGTGTGCCCTCCAAGATCCATAAGGAAATAAGATAGTTACATCCACATCTTGGATCTCATCTTAATTTTCTGGCTTTAAGATTCTTGAGCTCACTGGAGAATGTTTAAACTCAAAGATCAGCAATGGCCTCCCATCAGATAATAAGACTTAATGACTGAAACAGAAGCCTGACAGATGTCTGTGGTATGTCAGGGGTGCATTCTAAGCAATGTGCAGCTGGCCATTACATTAAGCTCTAATGGCACTAGCCCTAATATTTAGAAGTAGATTCCAATCTCAAAAAAGTGGAAGTTTTGTCTTCTTTCATCAATACCAGGATATGTAATGCATGGTGTCACACAAACAAGGTGGCAGATAAACAGTTGCTGAGTAAATGAATGAACTCTTTTGTACCATTTAGTGACACTCTATATGCCTCAAAGGACTATTTGAAAATTAAATAAGCATATACATGAGTAGTGCTTAGAAAACAGTACCTGGTACACACTACATAGTCAATAGATGTTGGATATTATTATTTTTTAATTATTTTTATTTACTGTAAGACTCTAAAGACTTACAAAAGCTAATCCATACAGTTTTCTTCAACAAGTGCCTTATTTACTTCCAGAGGGTAGTTTCCATCACACTGACGCCTGAAGGATTTGCACCTGTTTGAACGTGTACGTCATCATCTTTCCTTTTTACTAAGCATTAATGCCACACCTACTGAGAAAGATCAGCATTAATAGAACTACTTTTGCATTCCCCACTCATCTTAGAAAGCTTCTAATCCTCTGGCATGTTTCGCAAGTAATTATAAGTAGCTTTATAAGTGATACCAATTCCCTTTCACCCTTGGATTCATGTAGTTTCTTAACTTTCCATATTTCAAGCCTTGGCTGAGAATTTTTGCCAATTACTTTTTCCTTTTCCCAAAAGGTCTTCATTAATTTCTAATTGTAGACTTTCTTATCTGCACTTTTCTTGCTTAAATAAAATTAGAAACATAAATGTTCAGGAATTTTGCCATTTTATATTCATCATATTGCCATGGCCTTTCTTGTTTGACTTTAAGAATGTATTTTCTTAGAAAATTTCTTCCTCCTTAATAACACTTAACTTAACTTCACTAAAATTGTGCTCATTCAGTCCTTGCATCTTTCCTGCACTTATTTTAAATGTGTACCTTTTATCCTATTCAGCTAAATTTTTTCACTAAAGATAATTTAAAATATTTCTTCGTCTAAGACATCTTACATTTTCTTTCATTCACTTTTTAATGTTTATTTATTTTTGAAACAGAGAAAGACAGAGCCTGAGTGGGGGGTTGGACAGAGAGGGAGGGAGACACAGAACCTGAAGGAAGCTCCAGGCTCTGAGCTGTCAGCACAGAACCATGTGGCTCTCGAACTCATCAACCCATGAGACTGTGACCTGAGCCAAAGTTGTACACTCAACCGACTAAGACATCCAGGCGCCCCTTCCTTCATTCATTTTGAGAGGAATTGCAACTATTTTATTTAACCAGAGTACCTATCTCCTAATACATAGATTAAGTTTTTCTACTTTTTGCATGGCTCATGTTTCTTCATCTAAAATTTCCATTCTAAAACTTAAAAAGTAATGCATACCTGTTGCAACAAATAAACTATAAGGAACATAATATTGAGAAAAGTTTCTAAAAGACATATACTATAAAAGAGATTGACAGACAATGATCTTTACAAACTGCGACAAACAAAATGGTATATGCCTTATAGGGCTATTATAAGAATGAATTTATACTTTGGCTCGCTCTCTCTCTCTCTCTCTCTCTCTCTCCTTTTAGAAGTCTAAGTCTATACATATTCTCCAAAACAGATTCTGCCCTGAAGAGTCAATCATTCAATTCATTACCTATATATTAACCTTATTTCTTTGGATTCTTACATTCTGTCTAGGCACTGTTGAAAATATCTAAAACACCACAATCTCACAATTTTTGTATCAATTCTTCCCCAAACTTCAATTATGCTAACTTTCCATGCATTCGGTTCTACTGGAAATTTAATTATTAATTCCTTGTATGGATGTATTAGTTTCCAAGATTGCAAAGTCCTTTTTTTCAAGTACTTGTAAAGTGCATGGGCCCTAGGCATTATATACATTGTGTCCAATAAATATGATGGTCCATGAGCTCTATGTTCGGAATATTAGAATCTTAATAAATGTCCTATTGGTATGTTAAATTTGACAGAAACAACCCCCAACACTCATATTTATCTAGTAAATAAAGAGTAATATTTAAGGGCACCTGGGTGGCTCAGTCAGTTGAAAGTGTCTGACTTCAGCTCAGATCATGATCTCATGGTTCATGGGTTCAAGCCCCGCGTTGGGCTCTGTGCTGACAGCTCAGAGCCTGGAGCCTGCTTCGGATTCTGTGTCCCCCTCTCTCTGTCCTTCCCCCCACTCAAATATAAATAAAAATTAAAAAATTTTTTAAAGTAATATTTAATTATACTTTAGAGTGACAATACACAACTATCTGATATAAAGACATTTCTATTCTTTTTGCAACTATGTGGTGGGTCTTTCATGCAGTTTTACTTTTGATTTTGTTTTTCCATGATGTCCTGAGGTTTTGTAATATATCTCACTCAGACATGGATCTATTTCAAATATTCACTTTCACACATTGATTCTGGCTTCTATTTCCTCTAAGTTTCCAAGAAAAGAGAAAAAGAAAGAAGGAAAGTAGGGGAAGGGGGTTCTTCCTTTCGGAAGAAATGAGGGACAGAAGGAAAGAAAAGGGACAGAAAAAAGGAAGAGAAGTGGGAGAAAAGAGAGGAAGGTAGGAAAGGAAGAGAAAAAGACAATAAACTACCATTTATTAAACATGTACAAGTATGCTCTGTTCCCACAATTTTGAATTGTTAAGTACTTTGTCTGCATCATTGATTTTAATCTTCACTAGGAACTTGTAAGATTTACAGCAGTTATGTTCATTGCCCAAAGTCACACAGCCAATAGGTGGCAAATCTAGAATTCAAATCTAGGTCTACTGACTTCACATTAGGTATATAATCCTTTCACTCTTTAATCTTTCCTGCAAAGAAATACTAACTTCATATTTCTCTTTTATTATGTTATTTTGCTCTAAAAAGAATGATGATAATCTCCCACTACCTACCAAGAAAAGACCGTTGTGAAGGGAAAGGTGGAAGCAGAAGCTGAAGACGCAGTCAGGGACCCATTCAAGGAGGACATACATGCCATACTAAGGAGTCTGGACTTCCTATAGGTAATGTAGCATCACTGAAAGATTTTAATGAGGAGTGGCATCATGAGATTAGAGTCATAGAACCACCTCTCTGGTAGGAAGCTCCATAAAGGGTTGATTATCATGGTACAACCTGGAAACAAGGAAAGTACAGGAAGGCATCTACGCTAAGTAACAAGGTGATCACATTCTCACTAAGGCCAATTGAGGAAGAGGGTCAAAGTTTTTGCCAGTATGAGCAGTGAAATCAGTAGGGCTCAATGACTTCTTAGATTGAAAGAGCAAAGGAAAATTAGAAATCATCAGTGACTCACCGATCCCCAGTCTGATGTCCAGGTAAAGATGAAGGTGCTGACAGCGGAGACAGAGAAAAGACCAAAGAAGCAAACTTTTTGGAAACAATGTTCTTTTCTGTTCTCTCACCTTTCCTCATTCACTTCTGTTTGCCATTAATTCGGCAGACATATCTCTTCTTCCTGAAATCCTACCAACTGTTCAAAGCCCAGTCCAAATCTATCTTCCACAGAAGACTTTCCTTGTTCATATGAGGAAGAAGTGATATTTCCCTCCACTGAATGCCTAGTAAATTGGTACAATTCATTTGGTAAGTAGCACATTCTGCCTTGCATGAGGGTGGTCTATGTCTCTTCGTATAGTTTACAAAATCCCTTAGAACTGAAACTACAGCTTTTCTTTGCACTTTTGAATCCTCAAATGATGTATTTGATATATAAATGCATCCAAATAATTTTAAATATGAGAAATAAAGCCTGGTGTTGACATTTTTTGAAGAATATAGCATCTCCCACAAAGCTGGAAGCATCTTGAAAACAGGCAGTAGTATTGTACAGCTTTTATGTCTCCTAAGCCACAATTCAACTTTAGTTCTAGTCTCAATGCTAAGCACCAAGTATGAGCCCCATTAATATTTGTAAAAGCACTTTGATGTAGATGGCACCTCTTCAACTTGTTTTTCTTTATCTAGTCCCTCTAGGTATTTATCTTTGAAGGATAGCATCTTAGCAATGAACATGATCTCAGCAGATTTTGTTTATCTAAATTGTAGTCATAGACTCCTTCACTCAGATGCACAGTTATCTTCTTGCCAACCTCCTATAGTCCTTGCATTTGTATAAAGACATTTTAGTACTTTCATTTTTTCCCATCTTTCATCATATGCTACAGAAAATTCTATCTTCTGCCTAATTTTTTTGAAAAACTGCTAGCCTGCCAGTTTTGGCAGAGCAAACTAGGAAATAGAGTCTGGCAACAAAAAGGCACCAAGCAGCAGACAAAACTCAAGGTTTGCAAAGAAGTGATGCTCTTCAACCTGTTGTATTGGGTGTGAAATTAGATCCTATCAATGTCACACTCACCCCCAGAGCAAATGTCCCCTTGTGACAACTACATGCTGTGCTTCAAGCCAAATGATAGTATAAAATTTCCAACAATTATGTTTTTGGAGCAGAATCTCTCCAAAAGTATCAGCATGTTATTGATTGGCCTTTAGCTACTTCCAAAGTGTCTCTGGTAACAAGTGGCCACCACCAGCTTAAAAAGCAGATGCTATAGGATAATTGGAAGTAAAATAAGCATTCACTAGGGTGATGGCAGAAATATTCCAGGGTATAGCATAACACAATGTAAAATGGGAAAAACAGGCATCAATGACTCAGATTATAACAGTAGGGAATGTAAAAGACCATGTCTTTTTTCCATTTCTTTCTTCCCTTCCTTCCTTCTTTCCTTCCTCCTTTTTTTCTTCCTCCCTCCTTTCCTTCCTTCTTTCCCTCCCCCTCAGCCTCACTCATTCATTCCACAGTTGTTTTATTGAATGCCTATCAACTCTACATCAGACATTGTGTTTGGGACTGAAAATTCAGTGGTGACCAAGTCAGAAAAAGATAGGGAAGAAGGTGAAAGTGATTCCATTCCTGTAGAGATCACAACTCAACAGAACTCAGGGAAAGCCACAAAAAGCAGCACCACCCTCTGCTGGGTTCTGCAGTTAGCAGATGGCATCTATATACACACATCCCTTAGACTTACATCCTTCATATCTACATAAAAAGAATAATCCAAGATAAGGTAACTCCCATTTCAGAAAAAGAAGCAAAAAGAAGCAGTAAGAGCCTTTATGCCTGTGGCTTTCACCTAAAAACCTGATTTTGCATTTGGAAAGAACTATTCTTTAGAACATTTAGGAAGTTGTGACTCTTGCCAAGAGATTTAATGAGGATAAATTTCTCCTACAAGAGCTTTAAAAAAGAAATGAACTGACCTTAGAGTGAGCTCCAATCATGGTGGTTGAATGGGGAAGAAAAGTAGGAGGAATGGGAAAGAAATCAACCTATTCTGCTTGGAAAGGAGATGTGGATATGCAGTATTATGTAGTGTGTGGAGTGTGTATCAAGTATCTGATACCTGATACGTACAGGTATCAGACAGTCTTGAACAGCATCCTAAGATTACATTTATTAGAAAAATAATTCCATAAAATGTCAACAGTGATCAAAAGGAAAAAGTTTTGAACATATTCTTTTAAACAAAGTGAAGCAGGTGTCTCTATTAAAAGACTTTCAGTCCCTTTATTTTTTAAAATTTTTTAACATTTATTCATTTTTGAGAGACAGAGACAGAACATGAGCGGGGGAGGAGCAGAGAGAGAGGGAGACACAGAATCTGAAGCAGGCTCTAGACTCTGAGCTGTCAGCACAGAGCCCGACACGGGGCTCGAACCCACAAATGGTGAGATCATGACTTGAGCTGAAGTCGGACACTTAATCAACTGAGTCACCCAGGCACCCCACTTTCAGACTTTAAATGCCAATGTTATCATGAACTTCTGCAAGACAAGTATGAAGATGCAGCATGTTCCTCTCTCAACTGACCATACTTTGAAAATTGACATGAAGCACTACCTGTATTTTAAAAACTGCAGTTCAGGGAGGTTAATTAACTTATCCAAAACCACCAGCCAGCTCTTTTGATCTTGGCCTGTTGTTCTTCCCATTGCCTCACAATGGTCACCAAATTGCTAACTGGTTCTCTAATTTTGATGATACCCCCCTTCTCCTGTTTTCAGCTCTATGCTTTATCAAAAACAGAAAATCTAATATTCCCATACTTTCCTTAGTTTGAGATGGCCCCAGCTATAAAAGAAAAGAGAAGATATTTTACATATTTTCAGAAGTAGGATGTTAAGCTCTTTGATATAAGTCTCAAATGCATCTTCCCCTGGAGAAAAATGTTAATATGAAACCCTCTATGTCAGACCAATTCAGGGAAGGCCTCCTGTGTCTTTTCACAGCCTTTGCTTTGGGAAACTTTCTAAGATAAGATGTGTGTGCACACATGTGCACGTGTGTGAGTGGTGCTGGCTTTTCCATTGGCATATTTTGACTCTACATACCCATGTCTCAGATCATTTCCAAAAGCTATAGATTTATTCCATTTATTCCTTCAATCATTTATTCACTTACTAATGTATCCAACCAACATTCACTGAGCCCTAACTCTTGAGTGCAGAGGGCTTGAACCCTGTCTATAGCTCCACCATATCCCTTCCCTGAGCATGTGTGTTTATGTGGTGAGAACTCCCAATTTAGAGATTTCTTCCTAGAACTCCAGATCCTGTTTCTACCCATAGTTACTCTGAGCTAATTGCTCAGATATGTTTGCCTTAATGCTGAGATCCACTCAATATGTTGTCATTTAGCAAAACAGTTACCCCATTGGTTTCCCAGAAGCAAATGGAAGAGTGCCATCTCTTCACACAGGGGGAGAGAAATTTGCTACACAGTGCGGAAATAAGTGTAGACAATCATACCTAGACACATGTAACTGAGCCATGAAAATATGGTAGAGTGCATAAAATCTAATCAAAAATCTATGCTTCATAAGGACTGGTTCCCATATGAAATCTAGACTAGTGAACACTAGATTGACTGGAAGAACACATCTCCAACTCTTCCCTGACCATTCTACCTCATGTTGTCCCATCCCCCATCCTATTACTCTCTCATATCATCTGTTTCCTTTACTGCATGCTATTTCTCATTCTCTGAAATCGCCTTTTTTTTCTTTTGTTTCTTCTTTCTATCTCTTATTCTCCAGAATTTATGCTGTTTGAGTGCAAAGATTTTACTTGTCTTTTTTTTTGTTTTATCTCCAGCATTTAGAACTTCATTAGCACACAGTAGTCAATCAATAATACTTATTGGATGGATGAATGGATGAATGAATACATGAAAAAACTAAAGCCTTCTTTTATTCCTCTCCCTAATCTTAACATCTATAATAACCTTTATTTTCTTTTACTTGCCACTTCAAATGCTGAGGTATTTAGTTGAAACTAAATAGTCCAAAAGTTACTTCAAATTCCTCTAGAGCAATATTCTGAAAAATATATACATTTATCATATGTAATTAAACTTAATTCACTGATTAGTTGAATTGTCTAGTCTGTAAAACTGCCACCAGCCTATTTCAAACATCTGAAAAAAAGAGGTTTTCAATGTAAGTAAATATCAATATGAGTGTATATATATATATATATATATATATATATATACTTTCATTTTTATCAGAAATCTTCCCCAAGCCTAAATTCTTCCAGGCACCAGGCCAGGGGTTCCCTGTGAATTTTGCTAGGTGAACCAATAAACACAGAGGCAGCTTGCTGACTACATCTCTTCACATAAGATTACTATTTCTAAAAATCTCATCATTATAGGCTTTGGTTGCTATTTTACGGATAACCATCAGTCATCTCTGTAAAGAAAGTGTGCATGTTGTACACATCTTCACCAGCAAGGAAGAAAGGTCTCTAGAAGTAATCTCGCCTTCTCAAGAAGCAGGGACCACTTCCAAAACAATCACCAAGCACAGAGTCTTTGATCACCAGGCACCTGTTCATTTCCTTTCTCCACAGTTACATCAAGTCAGCCACAAAGCCCATTATGAATGCAGTTTTGAGTTTGTCTGGATGAAGTGGATAGTAATTAGTTCCTTTTACATTTGGTAATTTTGTTAACACAACTCAGTAGGTGTCTTGTTAATTTGTTCATTACTAGGTGGATGAAAATGTGCATCTCTTCTGTGAATACCAATTATTCCTAAATGAGGTAATTTCACCAAGACAGTGAAATTTCCTCATTCTTCCCTGGTTTAAGAATATCACTGCCAAGAACGAACAATTCAAAACAAAGAAAGCTGTGGGAGGTGGAAACAGTGCTCTTGCATGAAAAGGGGGGGTACACCCTATTATTTTGCAATCTTAAAAGGAAACCCATTTTCAGGGTGACTAAGAAGTGAGGAGAAAGAGGCAGGACATGCCGGTGATGGCAGTGTTGTTTCAAACTCTGGTGGCCCTGGATCATCAGCTGCTCTTTCCAGAAAACAAAGGGACATCACATGGTGGGGATGCAATAAGAATAGTGGTCACCTCATCATTTTGGGGCAACTTAGTCACACTCCAGGCTTCTCACCACCAGTGACACAGAAATATCAGTTACAAGATCTTCAAAGAAGCTTGCAAATCCCACTCCTATCTCCTGCTCAAAAACATTTCTTCTTTCTCAATCAAAGCAGTTACATAAGTCTCAGTCTTCAGATAACTGAATTTTTTGGATGGGTGTAGTGGGGAACCAGATGATGTCATGGCAATATTACCTGTAAGGCCAAGGAATGAAATAAGTGCATATCTGGGCTGAACATGGTAGGGAAGGAAAGGATTCACATTCCCTTAGAACAGAGACTGTTCCTTGTATTTGTATCCCTGGACATAGCATGTTCCTAGAACATAGCAAATAAATCTGAAGACCCCCATTTCCTCCTAAACAGGTCCTATTGTGTCCCCCTTGTTCATACACACACTCTGTATTGAAAGGCCAGAGAAAACTGATGTTGGCCCTTTAGTCAACTGAGTTGATACACAATGCAAAAAGGAAGGGCTGCGTTGCCCTTCCCTGAGAGCCTCAGTGACTTCTACCTTGCCCTTATTCCCAACTACACAGAACAGTGAGCTTTCAGGACATCTTCGGAGTGACCCACTGGAGAACTGGGGAGATGCAGTGGCCTGGGGAACACATGAGCTACCTGGTGCTCTCTCTGTTTCCCTCCCCCCCCACCCCGCCAGCTGCTCTCAAACGACTTTCCCTA
>CM053569.1:21359198-21397319 GCA_028646485.1 Cryptoprocta ferox | reverse complement strand
TACAGGGCTCTCTGATTTCCTTGCCATTAGAATTATTCTTTGGGCTATCTTCACTCCAATGAAAGAAAAAAGGGAACGTGGACAATATATCTCTGTTTACTATAGATCACTAAGTCATTAACATAGTGTCTGGTATACAGTAGTTGCACAATGAATACTGTTATATATCCATGGTGAATATTAATAGGTAATAATAGAAACAATAATGAATAACTAATAATTCTTGGGTGATCAAAGCATTACCCTAAATATTATTTACATATCTTAGCATATTTAATCCTCAAAATCACTTAAAAAATAGGAAACATTATCATATTTATTTTAAGGGTGAGAAAACTGAGGCACACTGAAGTGTCCAAACTTTGTAAGTTGCAGCACAACAAGTACCTATTCCCTCTACTACCATTAGCTCCCAGAGAACAGGAATTATGTCCTATTTGTGTTGGTATCCCCCACAACATCTAGCAAAGAGTCCTGCATTCAAGCAGTGTAGTGTAGCTGTTAAGAACTCAGGACTTTGAATGAGACCATCTCCATTTGAACGGTAACTCCATCACTTGCTGACTGTGTGACATTACTTAACACTTCTAAGGGCCAATTTCCTCCCCTTAATGTGGATATAACCACAGTACTGTCCCTCAGCATTGTGGAAGACTCACACTTGGCACAGGACCTGCTCTATAGTAGTCATTCAGTAAGTGCCAGCTCTCATATCTCAATGGCCAACCCAGTGCACGGCAGAAGAGAGCTCAGTAACTACTTCCTGGGTGCGTGAAAGAATGAGTAAATGAATGAATGAGCATGAAATGCCTGCATTCCCTTCTTTCCTTCCAGGGCCTAAGCCACTAGCAGAGCTCTGCTCACCATCTCTGGTGCTCACACAGCATGGTTGTCAGCTCATGGATCCTGCTCGTCTGTTCACACCTTAAAAGTAGTAGAGGGAACATTGAGCAGGAGGTGTCTTATTCCACAGGGTACTGCTAAAAGCAGGACTGATACAATCTGCACTTTTTCAGTCTCAAATCTATGGGGAGGCTCCTTGGCTTAAACAAGGAGTGGGGACACAGAAGGGGGAAAAGAGTCCAGATTGAACTCTTTACAATGTCATACACCACAGATGTAGGAAATCTGCTGAGCTCAATGAAATGGGGACACCTGAGTTAGAGACGGGCTCTGGGAGACATCAACTCAGTAAGTTTTCCACGCTGGATGGGAGCCAAGTCCATGAGAAATTCTGCTGTCATTTCCTTTCACAGCCACTGGCAAATGAGTGTGAAATCTGGTGAGCTGAAGAGACAGGCATGGTGGCAGAGATTTAACAGCAGAGTTAAGTAGATGAGACAGAAATATGCTTCAGGACTCTAGAGACCTGAAATATGGAAGACAAAGAGCAGAGGCCAGTCCACCCAGAGACTGGAACACTTAGGAATTGCACTTCTTTCCACGGAAAGAAGTAAGTGAGCAAAGTACAGGAGGATCTGGCTGAGATGGATGCCACGTGAGGACTGCTGGATCCATTTCTCTTGGGTCCTTTCTTACTTTACCATACTGGAAGCCTGCATCTGGCCCTGAGTATAAACACCACTTCTTCAGAGAAGCACATGTAGAATGTAACAAATTAATGCTAACACATTCATTTTATTTCCACTTATTGACACATTGTTTTTCACTTTGAGTTTTTTATCCCCAAAAGGGCTGTTTCATCAGACACGGAAGAAGCCCATCGACAAAGGAGGGTGTCTTTATGATGTTTCTTGGTTGACGCAATAGCTCTGCCAAGACCATGAGGAGTTTTTCAGACAGATGGGCTGTGAGACAACGTAGTCCCCACCACAGAAGTTGGTTTCCATCCTGCGTGGCATGTGGTCCTGAGGGGCAGTAGGGGGTGGTCTCTGTAGTACTTGAGAAGATCTCTTGCAAAACTACCATGTGACACAGTCCTAAAGGAAATCATCTGCGCTTACCAGGATTAGGACAAAACTTCAAGGGAACCTGAATTACCTTACTGTAGATTTAAAGACCTCCAAAAAGAGAATTCCGGATTTAGAAACAGAAACAACAAAGCCTACTGAAAATTCATAGAGGTTTTTGATCAGGTAAAACCTCTGGGGGTGCTTGCCACCAAACTTATTTGCCATGATTATTAATGCCTAAACCATATAATATCCCATCAGGAAATTGTGTGTTAGTATACCTAGGTTTTGTAGATGAGTAAATTGGTGCACAGGGAAGATGACTGAGCTTGCCGCAGGCCCTACAGTGAGTCATTGCCAACCCAAGAATTACAACTCTGAGCTCTTGACTTGCAGTCTGAGCTCACACCTCCAGGATCAATCTCCTTAGATCCACCAGACAATGGCTTCAAAAGCTTTTACAGCAATTAGAGGAGGAACACTGTCTCCTATTAGGACACACCTATCCAGTTGCCTTTTGGACCTTGGCACAGTTGCTGCCAGTGAGCAGGGAGCAGGAGATATAATTTAGTGCTTGAAGTCTTCCATGTCCAAGCAGACTTCTTAATGGCAGAAACCACACCTTATAAGGAGAAAAGTCTGGGGATGGGAAATCTCCCTGGCATAGCTTGTAAGAAGGAGAGTATGGGTGTGGGGGAGCAAAGAACCAGGCATCTCATTTGTTTGTTCTTGAACTTGAAACTGACATTAACTGAGTTTAACTAGCATTCTGCCATAGCATTGTTCCCAAAGTGTTGACCCATGGTTCTGAGAAAACACCTTTTTCTTCCTTGCAACTGTATATCATATATTAAGAAGCACTTAAGGAGATAAAAAGAGCGTTCTGAGTTTTTAGCTCCAAATGATGCCCATAGCCAGGGATGTAATGCCAATGGCATTCACAGAGGTTTCACGCAATCAAGACCAGTTAGGCTCTATGGAGGGAGGCAGGGATGATCACAAAGAATATTGCAAATCTGCTATTTTCCTTCACATAGGTCAAAATAAGTGAATATGAAAAACTCAGCTATAAAGAGAGAAGACTATGCTAATGAAGATCCTATAAACACTACCATATAATCCTTTCTTGTCCAGAGGTGGGGATTGGGGTGGGTGGGGTGAAATCTGGTCCAGAGTTTAAAGGTTAAATCTGGCAAACTAAATAATTGATTCTCTTTTCAGGGAAGAACACATTTCACTTACCATTTCCTCTAACTTAACTTGTCAACTGTACTTCCAAGTCAATGGCAAAAACCATTTTTTGAGCACCTACTCTTCTGGCAAGGAGTGTCCTAGTTAAGTGTTAGAGGGCAGTTTCTGTGGATTTGTATGATTCTTCACAGATCTGTATGAAGACCTCGGGTGGAAAGCCATTCCCAAAGAGAAAGCCTCAGACTGGAGTCAGTTGCAGTGGGCAGGCCCTGGTCTTGGAAAGGGCTCTTAACCAGTCTGAAGGCAGGGTGAGCCCTTCACAGCAATATGAATCTGCAAGCCTCTGCCTTCCAACTGTCCAGACAGCAAGCACTCTAATCTCTGATCATGTCAATTTGACCACCAGCCAGATGTCAGGGAGGAACAGAGACCTCATATCCTATGACAAGCAAGGGTTGTTTTTTTTTTTTTCTTTATAAGATCTAACTTACTCTGAGACACCTAGAAAGCAACTGTCCTCAAGACCATTTTATGCAACTGCCTAGATCTGCCTTGCTTCTGGGATTTTTAAGTAGAACAACCAAATTTAAAAGTTTTATTTCAAAAGGCTTGAAAAGTACTTACATAAGCTGAGATGGGGAGTTATGATTTGGTATTCACTGGGAATAATTTGGAGGAAGAAATACATGACTCAACTCTGGGTACGCCCCAGGACCACATCACCCTTTGAGCTCTCTGCAGCAGATGGATGCCTTTCTGCTCTGAGGCCTCAGAACCATCCAACAAGGCCTCTGCAATAATAGCTGGGCAAAACTTTATCAAAGGAAGAAGCAAAAAGGCCTGACACATGATGCTGCCAGCATTTCAGCAGCCAGGTTAGCTTTGTTCTAATGCCATTCTGTCAGGTTTAACAAGCAGATATTAAGAAAAGTTTATAGAGAATCGAGATGAAAGGTTGTCGGTGGAGATGAGAGCTGCCAGCAAGCACCTCGAATCACAGCTGGGTGTAGACTCTGCCGCAACTGGCTGAGAGAAAAAGAGGTTTGATATGGGAGCAGCTGCTTCCAACCCCGGCGAGAAGCAGGGCTTAATCATCTGGCACCCAAGAGTCTGGAGCTCCACCTGGAGAGAAACAACTGAGAGTGTTCTGGGTGTGAGCCTCTCATCATTAGATTAGAAACAAGTAATGTATTTGCAGAACTTGGGTCCTTCACTGGTCCTGACCTGGTATGACATTTCGTGTGTGGAATGCTTTCACCTAAGCACAAAAGGACAATGGAAGCAAGAGGCTCAAGAAGGAGATTAGCAATTTTACTTGAGGGTTTGGGGGGGTAGGGTTGAGAAAGGAGGGGAACTGGAAAATGACAAAGGCTAGTGGCGCTCCAAGATATGGGCATTCTAGAGCAAGGTGATTATGTCTTGGCATGTAAGGCAAGCCAATCTGAGCTCTCTTTTATCAATTTTCAGTCACGCTAAATTCTTCCTGAATCCACATTCCTTTCAACCGAGCACTTTTTGAAATGTGGAAGAGTCAAGATGCCTCAGAAGGGCTGTGTGTCATCAATACAACAAAGGTCAGGTTTCAATCTCTGTATAATAATGCCATAACTCACCCATTTGTGCCCTCTTTCCACTAAGTCTCATTTCTGTGAATTGAAATCAGCCAGAAAACAATTATTATATTAGTTTATTGAAAAACTCAGCTTTTTAAATAATGACTCCTCTTCTAAATGTGTAGATGTCACTTCTATTTCAGCCGCGTAGCTTTTTCAATGAAGGCTATTAATGCTTTCTTTTTGGAAAAAAAAGAAAATCTAAATAGCAGCTATTCCATCCAAAATCATTAACAAAACCCCTCTACGTATCTGCCAGCAATGATGCAAGAATGCTTTCACTGAGGGAGCGAGCACCTTCTATCTTGAATTATTAATGTATTTTTCTTCTATTGAGGTGAAATTCACATAACGTAGAATTAACCATTCCAAATTGAACAATTCCATGGTATTTATTGCATTCACAATATTGTGCAACCACCACTTGTCTGCTTCCAAAAGATCTTTTTAAATATTTTTCTTCAAGTTTTTATTTATTTTTTTTTTGAGAGAGAGAGAGGAGTGGGCAGAGAGAGGGAGAGAATCCCAAGCAGTCTCTGCACTGTCAGCTCAAAGCCCAATGCAGGGCTTGAACCCACGAACTGTGAGATCATGACCTGAGCTGAAACTAACAGTCAGATGCTTAACCGACTGAGCCACCCAGGTGCTCTTATTCCAAAAGATTTTTAATCTCCCCAAAAGGAAATCCTCCACCTACCAAACTGTTACTCTCCATATTTCCTCCCCCACCTGCTTGGCACCAGTATATTTTAGAAGAGTGTCTGTTCATACATTCTTTGTTGGGGCAGAGTATTTCTATTCCCATTAGAAAACCAGTCATGTTGGGTTAGAGTCTTTCTCAAGATCCAATCACAATTAAGATCTCGGGTCTTGAAACAAGTGCTTTCAAAGTTGATGTCTCTGCCACCCCAGGAAAGCACTACGTTGTTCCAGCCACTATAGTCAGGAGCCAAGCTTTGGACAGTTCTTTAAAACCATCATTCTTTTGTGTTGGTAGTGGGTTTTTTCTTCAAAGTCCAATGATAAACCTAAAGTTCGTTTCACTGAGGCTTCTTTGAAGCCTCATCTTACAGGTAAAGAACACAGGTAACTAACTCCCCAGGGTTAAATGCTCTTCTGGCCAATAGATTTAAATGAGGCCAACAAATTTAAAATCACAAACCCTGAGCTTTGAGTCAAGGCCTCTTATGCTGCTCTGGGACTTTACAGGCATGCACACCGATTTCCATTATAATGCCCCTATTTTTAGTTAAACATAACTTTTAAAGAAGTTTCTCTTGGAAAGTGTAAGGGTTTTCAGCAGTTATTTTTGTGATTCCTGAGAAGGAAGACCTAGCTTTTTCCAACCTCGGAAATGCCAATTTTTTTTTCTTTTTACATCTGACTCAAACAGCTGAATTGTAACTTGCCCTAATTCCTTCTCACGAGGCTCCTCTTCATTCTAGGGGAGCGGTTTTACTGAATCAAAAAAAAAAAAAACTCATTTAAAAATAATTTTCTCACATGCACAGTGAAAAAAAATTTCTAATAAGGTTCATTTACATTGTTACTGGAGGCCATAGAGAGTTGTGCAAAGCACATTGCATAATCCCTCCAGGCGGTTAGTAGGTGTATTTTTCCCCCTAAGTAGAGAAGAGAGCATTTTCAAAGAGATCAGGATGCCAAAAGAAAAAAAAAAATCTTATAAAAATGTTCATAGTGATGCAATGGAGAGTTTTTCCTCTGTCCTCTGTACTTAGGTTTCTATTTTTAAAACTAGATTTAAAAAATCACTGCTGCAAATATCATAAAATATAAGAGTACTGATAAGATGTCTTATATACTGAAAAGTCCTGAGTATATGTATCCTGTGAAAATGTCTAGTTCCGAGTTCTCCCCCTTCCCATTTCAATTTAGAGGTTACCAATATTACTCTTGAAAAAGGATGCCAGAGAATATTCTTTCCAGTGACGAAGAGAGGGCCCTAATGCTGTGGCTAATTGAGAGTTCATTCATCCAACAATTATTTTTAGCACTTGCTCAATTATTCCTCTTCACAAAAACACTCTGTAGAAAAGCTGTACTTAGTCTTTTCCAAACCAGAAAACACCATCAATACTTTAGCAATCACAAAAAGGGATTCTTTCATGGGTTTGATGATTGATTAATCCATATTGAGGTCCCAGTAGAATTATGATACTACACGACTGGTTAATTCATGTGCAAAAACTCAGTACATTTGAAATCCAACATTGCAAGTCCTATCCCTATTTACACACATCAATTTCTTTAACGGAGTCACTGCATGCACCCATAGACCTAATTTCTACTCTGACACTCCTTTCTCAGTGGCCACAGTGGAGTTGTGAGCCAGAGCTGGAAATAGGCATCGATCCATCTATTCACAGATCCATCATACACCTGTTGGTTGGTAGACCCATTGTACTTTCTTATACCAAAGATAAAATTCTTGTTAGCATTAGAGTAATGAAGAGAAAACTGGAATTCAGAGAGACCTGCTTAGTATTAAGTATTAACTTAAGTATTAAGTTACAAGGTACAATTCAAAAATTACGATACCTGCATCAACTCTTGTGATTTATAATAATCCTAGGGAGGTATTGGGTAAGCATTATTATCCTCAGTTTTTCTGGGGAAAGATTTAAACAATCTTCCCCCACCCTAATTCACAGAGCTGGTACAAGGCAGAGCAGAAACTTGAATCCAAATCTTCTGAGTGTCAATATTTGTGTTCTTTACCTATATCCTGATCTCTCACATTTAAAAGATAATGTCAAGTCACTCATTCCATAAACATTTATCAAGCAGCCATGAATATTCTCAATGTTGTGCTAAGCAACGTGATTCCCTGAAAGGCAAGTGAGACCCAGTCCTTAACTTAAGGCAAATATGTCAAGTACCCAAAAACCCAGAGAAGAGCCCCATGATTACCACAGAAGCCCAAAATGCAGTGGTGGTTCAAAGAAGGTAAAGACCCCAACTATGAGGAGAACATCTCAGAGGAAAAGGATCAGATCTCCTGAATCTCTAAAAGGCAAATGAAGATGACAGAAGGCAGCTGCAACAAAAACACAGTGATAGGAAAATAAAGAGCAGATTCATGGTCAGTGTGAGATGTTTGTTGCTGGTGAAAATATTAACTGCTCTGAGTGAGTGTCTTGCTTACCGCCAATCTAAAAACTCCTCCAACAGTGTCCACTTTCTCCTGAAGCAAGGCAAGGTTGTATCGTCTCAAAATCACCCTTCTGAAGTATCTGCTCCCCTAAATATTAGTGCTCACAATTGAAAATTTGTTTTTTTCTTGGTGTATTTAAATGGGGTGTGTGTGAAGTATGGAATTCAGGATCATTCATGTTGTTAACTGATAGTAAACATATTAAATGTGCCAAATACATATAGAGTCTTGGCAGTGTAAAGACAGAGAAGATTATGTTTTCTCCACGTGAGGCAGAGCAGAGTAGGGACAAGACTGCCTGTCTCTTCTCTAGACAGTTTTGGCAGCTGACAGACCACCTTCAAGAATTTATATCATGGGATGAGAATAAATGCACAACTGAACCACAGAGTCGTGTGGTAGCTGCCATATTGCAGTGTGACACACCTGTTTGACTATGCCAGGTATCGATCCTGGGATGGAAGGAAGAGCTGATCTGGGAACCTTGACTTGGAAGTATGATTTAGGAGTAAGGTGTGACTTTCAAAACCTGGCAGGCAGTGAGAGGACAGAAGGAGACAGGGACACACAAAGAACAAAGAGGACATTTCAAAGTCACTAGTGTGAGTGAAGGCCAGTGCTGAGAGGAGGCAGAAGTCCGCTGGTGATGCAACTGCTTTTTGGTCCATCTTTAGTGCCCTTCATGCAGTCTTCTTTCATCCTTTCTTCCTTCATTACCCCCTCCCTTCTCTTCTTTGGATATGATTTTTGTTCACAAAGCAGACAAGTAAGGTCCCTGGTATGGAGCCTTTCTTCGGACAAGAATCCAATTGCAAACACATACATAGCAAATTTTTCAGTTCAAGGAGTTCTCTAAAAACTTCATCTCTTTTCCCTTCACTTAAAAAGAGAAAAGTTTTTGCCCAGTGTGTTCTTTCAGGATGAACTTCGATGAGATTTCATTAAAAGGGGGAAACTATAGCAAATCAACCTGAAAATCAGCATCTCATTGCCATCAGATGAGCTGAGGACAAGGAGCTTGTGACAGCAGACAGGATGGCCAAACTGCCAAAGCACTAATCTGAGAGGTGCAAGACACAGGGTTTTTCCTGCAAACTTCCAGACTGCTGCCTGACCAGCCTCCTGCTCTTCACCTGCCACACCCACTATGAGGTGGCACATGTAAACTGTACAGGCAGAGCCCTGAGAAAATAATAACGTAAGAGTCATTTAGCAAGAAAGCTGCCCTTGTCTAGGACCCTCATGCTTCAGTTACCCATGTCCAGAGAGACAGAGAGAGCAAGGAAGAGCATTACAGGATAATCCAATCCCCCACTCCATTCCATGTGGTGAGAGACCCCGAATGGTGTATATTGAGACACCAGAGTCCCTGAGCTAATGTGAAATGTGGCTAGAAATAGCCGAAATTATTATTTTGATAAATAGTACTTCTAAATGTTAAAACTGGAAAGGAATGATTTATTTTAGGTTCTCTTTGGATGTGTACCCCAATTATGGTCATCATGTTTAATATGATGGTAAGGGGTAGATGGGTACCCAAATCTTTGAAAAGTTTTTTTTAAACAGGAAACATATGATTTTCTTGACTCATCTCTATTTTTAAACCCCAAAGTACACATTACCCATTTGCTGCAAAGATGAATCACTGTGGACATTTCATTTTCAATGAAATTTCATGTATCTAAAGACTAGGATTGGTTCATCTTGCAGGGATAGCACAGCAGTCACAAGCAAAATAAATACCCAGATATAAAAAGGGAAGAAAAATGTACATATAAAACTTGAAAGAGTGGTTTTACTAGTTTAGAAAAGAAAGAGGAATCTAAAAGGAGGAAAAAGAATAAAGAGAAAGGGAAAATAATTTCCTTTTCAGTCTAGACATCAGAACGTATGCTGAGAACCTATTAAGAATTCAGTATGGCTTTGTTGCCAGAGAGAGCTGAGTTCATATCTTGGCCTGAGACCTAATAGTTATGTGACCTTGAGCAAATGACTTCCTCTCACTGAACTGCCCTTTCCCCATGTGAGATGAGGCAATGATATTGCTTACCCCTTTAATGAGGCTTGTCTGAGACCATATTTCATTATAAGCTTAATGAGAACAAGGCTTCTTGTCCATTGCTGATTCCTCAACACCAAGAACCAGACTTGGCACATATTAATAGTGATAACTAATACTCGGCAGATATTTATATGTGCCAGATCCTGTTCTAAATGTTTTAAACATTTCAACCCATGCAATCCTCACAACCCATGGGATGGGTGATATTACTGTCCCATTTTATAGTCAAGGAAACTGAAGCACTGAGAGATTAAGTAAATTACCAAGGTCACACTAAGCAGATGAGCCAGGATTGGAATGTTGCTTCTCAAGTATTATATAATAAGTAGACACTCAATAAATATTTATAGAATGAATTGATGAAATGGCATATCGAAAGCACTTGTAAAAGTTCAGCCACAATGCTGGCACTCAACAGATAATAGTTGACTTTCCTTTTCTCTTTGTCTTCATGTTTGGAAGACAGAAGACATATTACTATGCATGATTTTTGCCTCAGAGATCTGCCATCTTGTTGAGATAATATGAACGAAAAGGACAACTAGAGAATTACATGGGAAAACATTTTAAACTAAATTGTTTGGCATAGGCCAATGATCTCAACTGGCAGCCATTTTGCTACCTCAGAATATCTGGATCCTCACAACGCAGGGGGCGGGGGGGGGGGGACGGGAGGGGAGTGGACACAGGGAGAGGGCAAAGGGTGTGCTACTGGCACCTAGTGGATAGAAACCAGAGGCACAGCTAAACATCCTTCAAAGCACAGAACAGGCCCTCTTAACAAAGAATCATCTGGCCCAGATACCAAGAGTACTGAGATTGAGAAACCCTGGCTTAGTCTACAAGGGCTATAGTCATTTTAAGTTTAGAGAGAGAAATGCCCAGAAGCTAGAAGAGTTAGAGCAGACTTCTCGTTGATGTGGTAAGACTCTGTAGGGTAGTATGATTTAAATAGATGTGGAATGGCATGCTGAGGGAGGAACCAAATCCTCTATCATCTTTTAGCTCTGTTTCTATGTACTAGTAAATATCTACACATAATACATTTCCATTCAGATAAATACTGAGATGAACTGGTTAATCCTAGCATTAGTCAGAAAGATTTGGCCTGTGTTCACACTTGGGAGAATAGTGATCAAAACCAGAAATTACTAGAATTACAAGTAAATGGGTGACATTTCTAAAAACCCAATTACTAAGCAGATACTTCTTTTATTCTTTTTATTCACAGCTTTGACAAGAGGCTTAACTGAGCACAATGTACATACTGATACATGTTTCTTCCCTACTTTGAATAAATTGCTTAGCAAGGGCTCCAGCTGGACTCTGAGATGAGATTTAGACACGCCAGATCATGTGTAATCAATAGGTAGGACTCATCACAACACTCTCATTCCCTAGAAACCTCTTTGCATGTGTTCCCAAGGATTCTCCTTGAAGAGGGGATGTCCTAAAGGAGTTTGACCTGACAATCTTAACCAAGAAACAAAGCTTCAGTCTCTGAAAGGAGATGGTGTACTTAATGTCCATAATACCTTGCTATCAAATCCAGCCAAAACAAACCCCACGAAATCATGCGTCAGTCCTAGAAGGGGATATGATATAGAGGTTGTGAGCACAAGCTGTGGGATCAGGTGCCTGGATTATATTCTGACTCTGCCACTTATTAGCTATGTAACCTTGGACAAGTTACCTAACCCTTCTGAGCCCTCATCTATGACATTTGGTTAAAAGTATATAATAATACCATGTAGATTGACAGGAGGATGAATTAACTAATTGACGTAAAAAACTAATTTATAGTGCTTGACACATGATAAGTATTCAGTAAAGGCCAGCTAATTATTGTTGTCCAGGAAAGAGAGGTATAATAGAGATAAATTATCTGATTATTGACATTTCTGTAAAATATTTCAGCCTGAACTATACAGATTGAGCTTTTTTCCAACAGATAGTAACACAAAAGATAATATATGGTTCTTGCTTATCCCACCACTGGTCATTTATGACCTTTGGTCCATGTGGGGTTCTCAGAATCCATAAAGGGACTTCTCTGTAAGCTCACGTACTGTATCCCAGGAGGACTTCAAGCAGTTCCTGAGGGCTTCTTTCTGGGTATTAAAACTTCTTGGTAAGTGAACAAATGCAAGAGGGAAGTGCTATTAATATGCTATAATATGATCTCACATATTCACAGGAACTCAGATTATCAATATGATGCATAAAGTCATGGGTTGTTGTTTTTTTCAAAAAAAAATCTGGAGATAGTAAATTATGTCCCCAAGGTCATACTAAAATAAGTGACAGAACTGAGATGCATATCCCCCTGCTTTGGCTCTGAAGACCAAGCTCTTTCCATTGTTCTCTCTAGTCTAGCTGACTATGGACTGGGCTTCCAGAAGTGCCTAATTCAGTTAAGGCCTATATTCCCTCAATTAACAGAATAAAAACGTGTTAATTGCTGCTGTATTCCTGAGCACTACATGGGTAGAGACTACATCCAAAGTAATCAAATGTATTATGCAGGATGTTTAGGTTACATGCGACAGGAACCCTACTCAAACTGGTTCAAGCATAAAAAGGAATGTATGCGGTAATACATGTAAAAATCCCAAACACGGAACTTGTTTCAGCAGGCACAGCTTGATACATGTCTTCCAATTATGCAATCATTACTCTGCCTCTCTCTCTATTGCTGATTTCTACTTTCCTCTATTTTGGCATACCCCTCAGTTAAGTTTTCACCAAGTGATGTAAAGATTTCTATTCATACATTCATTGATTTGCCCATTCAAGAAATGTTCAGTAAGTACTAGACATAAAGGGCTACATAATCTCTATGAACAGGTGGAAAGAATGGAGAAATCACTTTAAAGAAGAAAGTCTCAAGGGGGGATGATATAGTTGAAGTTCATCACATAAAGGAAAAATTATCCTTCCTCTGGTTTCAGATGGTAGACTGGAGAGAATTTACAGAAAGACTGAGACCCTAGACCCGTATCAGCAATTTTACCATCATAAGGTGGAGAACTTGCCTGTGAAGGGGGTCAACATAGAGGAAAAGAGAGAACAGAAATGAATCAAAATCTCCTCATGAAGTCATTTGAGCTCCTGAATCCAGTCACATCAAAAGCAGATCTACTCTTGGATATTTCACTAATATGAGATTTTTTTTTTAATCGCTTTGCTTAAACAATACATTTGGGTTGACTGGACTGAGTTTTTTACTTGTAAATAAAAGAGTACTGACGAGTACAAGAACCATATGGATCCCAGTTCCTAGAAAAATCCCCGGAACATGGTAAGCACTTAATAAACATGAATGGCATGAATGATCAAATGGTTTAAACAACATGAACATGTAAATGATTAAACAGTCCAGAGCATATACAATATAGCACAGCCTTGGGAAAGTCCCTCCACCACAAGAAACACTCAACCAAATGCTAGGAAAATCGTAAGTCTCAATGTTTCAAAGGGGTCTCAAACATCAATAAGAGATCCATAGTCAATGAATTGTGACGTCCTTTCCAATCCTCATATTCTATGATTCTGTGTTTTCAGTTCTTATCCAGATGAACTCTGCATAGATTTGGATTTTACACTCTCTGAAGAAGAGTGGCTTGCCCCATAGGAAAGAATACCATGTCAGATTTATCCATTTCATCATACTATTACCTTGATTTAAGAGAGAATTGCCATCCACTAAATAATTGGGTAAGTGATGAAGAAGGACACCTATTACTGACACCCATCAGAGAATTTTGCCTTCTTTTTTGCTTCTCTTTTAATACTTTGATATATGTCATGGGTTTGTCTAAAACATTCCCTGCTTGTTATTTGTGCTTTGGGTATTTATATGCAATAAATAGCCTTAAATAGCGAGTGTGTGAATGAGAACTACTGAGACAGATGGGCCTACAGCAAATACATTTGGCCTGTTGCAACATAGAATTTCATCTTTAAGAAACTGCTACATAACTCCTTAAGATGTAGTCTACTGCAGTACAATCCAGATAAAAAGGAAAAAGTTGGCAGTGACGGATGATGGAATGATTGTTCATCTATTCAACATATGACATTTGCACCCATAGATTTATCTCCCATTTGAGGAATGTAATCAGTTCTATCATCGTGTTTATCATTTTCCTTGCCCTAGTTACCTCCTGTGCACAGGTCTGCTCCCTCACTCCCAGGTATGTATGATGTTATCATCTTATATGCAAAGTGGGCTTGACATGCTTCATAGCTGGACATGAAAAGGAAGCAAATATAGTAACTTGTTCCCTGGATGAAATCTTAACATTGATGTTGTATTCAATTAATTTGCTGGTATCTTTTTACTATTATTATGGATTTGAATGTGACAAAAAACTTTGAGATTGTTGTGAATGGATATACAATAGAATTCCTTTATGAGTCTCATGGTGATCATTATAGTACCTGAGGATCTTGACATTAATTACATTATAGGAAAAAATATTTTACAACATTTTTGTTTTATTTTATTTTTGCCCAGATGCAAATTGCCTCACTATATAGTTCCCAGCAGATAACCATGCTTTGTCATGGAAATCTGTGGCATTCAGAGTGCCTATGATTAATAAGACTGAGGATTTTATTTCCTATATAATTTTCAAACAAACGAACCAATCTCTTGGGAGAAAACAAACACCTTATAGGAATCTCCTATAGTATAGAAGGTGTGGGGCCAGGTCTCTCTAAAGAATGCAGATCTATCAAAGCAGTCAATAACTATGTATTGACTACCTATGCCCTCAACAATTCAGCACACAGAGAAGGAAGTTTTAGAGAGAAAAATGCACATTAGTGAATAAGAAAGCCTTTATGAGTCAGAAGGAAGATGCAAAAATTAAGTAAATCTATTTTCTGTAGATGGAGCTACTTGTTAACAGCCTGCTTCAGAGTATGAGAAGAGAGATTTTTATAAAAATCTGGGGAGAAAATCATCAGACAAGCACTTTGTTTTGAGTGCTCCCTATGTTCTAGGCTTGTGAGATATGAAGAAGAGTAAGACATTGTTGTTTCCTAAAATGAGCTCACAAGGAGGGAATGTAAAATAAACATATGATAAGCTGATTTGACAACATTAGGGACTGTTATCTGAAGGTGACATACACGGGATTAGGCTTCAGAATGGCTTTGGATTCTTCAGTGGCAACATAGGAGAGAGGCCACTAAAATCCCCAAAACAATGGTGAATGGCATTGTCTGGATTGGTGGCGGCACCCGATGCAGAAGGCACCCAGTCCAGACTATAGCAGGGCAGAAGGCCCCTGGCTAGTACTTCTCAGTGCTAATCATAGTGCGGTATGGGCATCAACATCAGCACCACCTGGAAACTAGTTCCAAACGAAAGTTCACCAGCCCTTCCCCAGAACGTGTGAATCTTTGAGGCTGGGCCAAGGAATCTGTGTTGTAATGAGCCCTTCAAGTAATTCTGACTGTGCAAGCTTGAGAACTACTGCTCTAGGTGATTCTCCTTTAGGGAGATAAAATTGTTAGAGTATCTGATGCTTGTGAACAACTTATAGAGATCATTAGACAATTGCTAAAGAGGTTGAGGATGAATTAGAGATAAGTACAATGTAAAGGAAATTAAGAAAAGGATAACAAAAAGAAATTCTTAAATCCAGGGAAAACAAAATGTTATACAACAATGGTTAAGTAACCTGGTTTACTGTGTAATTCAGATGTGAATTACACACATATCCATAATTATGTAAATAGTGAATAATGATGTAAACAAAATTAGAATGTAACTATGCTGGGAGGCAGGGTGGGTGACCAAAAGGGTGTTTATGTGGTGGGAGTTGGGTGAGAAAAAAACATGGAATTTCTATTGTCCATGATAGGAAGTCCATTGACAGCACCTGAAATTAAAACAATTAAGAGGAATATAGATCCATGTTATTTAGAGATTTCAAAGTGTTAGTACTAGAAGAATCAGCTGAAAGAGATGAAAATGATTGGCTCTTGGACAGGGGAATAGAGGAGCTGAAGGTTTTTCATAGTAAATCCTGCAGAATAAGTTGACTCTTTATAGTTTGTGCATGTTTAACCTGGATAAAAAGCAAATTCAAAAAAATTTAAACAATCCCTCTCCTATTGAAAGACACTCTCCCAACTCTTGATAATCATGATCTCTTTAAACTCTTACAGCCCTTATACACCCAAGGGTCAATACATTTATAGACCTACACACCTGTTTTCTTAAATAAAATTTCATTAGAACTTAGCCATGGTCATTCTTTTACATATTATCTACAGATTTTTTTTTTCATGCTACAACAGCAAACTAAAGTAATTGTGATAGACAGTATAGCCTGCAATGCTTAAAATATTTCTCTCTCTCCCTGTATAGAAAAAGTTTGCTAATCCCTGAGCTAGTCTACCCATTTAGCACCTAAGACAATACTTGAATTTATGTATTTTGTTTTCCCTACCAGATATTATTCAATTCTTACAACAAACATGCTAGTTAGGCGGTATCATATCGCCAATGGAATAAAGGCTCAGAAAATTTAGGAAAACTGACCAAGGCCAAATAGCTAATGGGTGGTGGAGCTAGCTTTCAGGCTGAGCTCTGTTTGAAACCAAAGCTCATATTCTTTCCACTAGCACTGTAGCTGGTGTCTAATCAGTTTTTCATGTTAGCATAGCTTGCTCTTCCTAGATGTGAGCTTTATTTAGGGCAAGAACCACGTCTTAATCATCTGCATATCCCCCGTGCCTGAAACATAGAAAGCACTCAGAACAAAATTCTGGATTAATTATAACAAAGATGAAGGCAAAAGAGCCATTCATAATTCTCAAAGTAAATTCCATGTATTAAATGCAACTGTAGTGATACTGATTCTTCTATTTTCTAGATGACAAAAATATGCCCTGAGCTGCTTTTTAGTTGCAGCTTTCTGAGTAAATAAAGCATTATTGTCTGGAAGAAATCACACATGAAGGTATCAATGATGCCCATTCATCTTCTTGTGATAAAGCTCAGGTTTCCTGTTTTGTGTTTGTCTCAATCTAGACTGGAAGCTCTCAGAGGCAGAGGTTTCATGTTTATATGCCCAGGAAATTCTGGGCACCTGTGTTGTTCCATGAGTAATTGCTAAAAATAAATGAGTAATAATGCATTGTTGGTGTGAGGTTTGCTTCATGTCCTGAAATGTATTCTGAAAACACTGATTATGAACTTTCTTTAACCAACTGAATCTTCCAAAAGCAGAAACCTGGTGAGAATTACTCAAGGGAAAATGACATTATTGTTTTGATTGGAGAGTTTCTTATGACTGATATATAACTAGCTATGTACACTGTCAACACTGACTTGAGTAAAAGCAATGCTGTTTTTCTTTAAAGTGAATAGGATTATTGAAAAGAAGAATTCATGGCTTGTAAGGAAGCATAGAGTACATCTATTCTCCTCATCTACCCCCATTACAACATTTCCTAGCTGCTATCCAGCTTGCACTTGAATACCTTGCCAAAAGAGAAATCTCCTACCTGCCCAGGTGGTTTATTCTTGCTTCACTTCATTTGTTCGTTCATTCAAACATTCTAAACTACCTCTTTGACGTTAGAATAAGTTTATACTGTTATAAGTTATTTGCTTATGTAAGGTTGAAAACTGAGTCCTTAAACCTTACATCAATAAAAAACTAATATTTGCCCCTATTGAACTAATTAAATCTAAGGCCCTTAAATCTTATTCAGGTAGACTGCTTCTAAACCATATTCCTCCCATCCTATATTTATGGGGTTGGTTTTAGGAACCCACATTCATTGTATTTAAATATATTAACTTCACTCTGTTATATTAACTCGTTATTGTTTACTTTTTTTAAAAAAATAGATTCTGGACTACAGAGATGATAGACAGTGTTTTTGCTCTTCAGGAACTTAGTCTATAGGTAATGATGGATAATTTAATAAAAAGTTTTTTGATCAGGATAACTGCTGTAATTGGTATAAATACGAGGTACACTGATAACATACATAAGGGATGCATGAGTTTTTGCTATTGCTATTGCTATTAATGTAGAAATCAGTAAGGGAGGAAAATAAAAAGAGAAGACTGTGAAGACTCCTCAAAAAGGTGATATTTAATGTGTGCCTTGAAGATAGTAGAAATTATCCAGGCTAAGAATAGATAAAGAACATTCTAGAATATTCTGTTCAACATATTATCCACTAGCACATGTGACTATTGAACATGGGAAATTCATCCTGTACAAGTTGGGATGTGTTCTAAGTATAAATTTTGAAGATTTAATAACAAAGAATGTAAAATATCGCATTCATAATTTTTATACTGGTTCTTTGTTGAAATCATATTTTGGATATATTTGGAATAAGGTACATTATTTAAATTAATTTTTAAATTAAGTTTTTAAATCTTTTTAAAAAATTTTTAACACATTCATTTTTTGAGAGACAGAGAGAGACAGAGTATGAGCAGGAGAGGAGCAGAGAGACTGGGAGACACAAAATCTGAAGAAGGCTCCAGGCTCTGAGCTGTCAGCACAGAGCCCAATGCAGGGCTCAAACTCACGAACTGCAAGATCATGACCTGAGCCAAAGTCAGATGCTCAACCAACTGAGCCACCCAAGTGCCCCAAGTTTTTAAATCTTTTTAACATAGCTACTAGAAAATTTGAAATTACTTATGCAAGTCACATTATATTTCTTTTGGACAGTACTGCTCTAAAAGGTAAGTAGGCGAGAGATATAAATAAGAAATTTGGAGAAGTGGGACTTTCTTGATCCTAATTCTGAATTCAGTTATTCACCGAATTTATCAGCCAATTTGGGTGAATATACAGGTTATACTTTCAAATATATAATTTAGGAATTTTTGATACTAGAGAGTCTTAAGACCTGCCACTGATTACCTTCTTCAGATTGACCTCAATCTTTCAGATTATTTCAAGTCCACCTAAGTATACTGTTATTCAATCAATATCTCTCCATATTGCTCACAAAATTTTCTAAAACAGGAATCACTTCCAACACCTATCAGCCTTTCTGACAAATGATGCTTCAGCATGTTCCACGGCTTCTCAGAAGATCCCTCATGAGACCACGGCCCAGGTACCCACAGGGATGATCAACTTGGTAGGACAGTCTTAGATTGGTTTCCTTTCCTTTTTTCCTTCCCCATATCAATCAACTCATTCCCCAACTTCATTCTGAGGAATCCCTTTCCAAAAGAAATCAATTACATATAAACCTTTTATCCAGCTCTGTTTTTTGGATCACTCAGGCTAAAATCATTGTTATGAGGAATGGCTCTGGAAAATTAGACATCAGAATAAAATTCAGAAATTGGGTATCAAAGGAAAAAAATGGGACTTCACTCCCTAGGCAGATAGCAATAGGACCTCTTTGATAGTAACATGTGGCATGCTGTAGCATCAATACTATAAGATGTTCACCAGTGAAGAGGTGTAGAAGGTAAAACATTGACTTACATGGTAGCATTGGCACTGAAATGGAATGAGTCATAACTGAATTGAAGCTAAATTTATCTGCCTGGTCCCTGGGTACATAATGGAATGAATATCCTTAACACCTGGCAGCATCCTCAGGATGGTTCCCTGACCTCTGGAGTGGAGCTATTATGATATGAAAAACCAAGAAGAAAGCTATTTGTCAGGTGACTCAAAAGGCTGTCAGGGCTGAGCATGACCAAGAACAAGAGAGGCCCAAGCTATCATGGAAATTATCTTGCCACTTGAAGGCATTTAACCTAGAAAACTGATGGGCTAGAGATATATATAGGAGATCAGGAAGCTGTACAGAATCTCTGACAAGCCCTAATGCAAGTGTCATCAGACCCCAAGGGTTCTGCCACAAGGCCATACTGTCAGCAGTAACAAAATGCTTGCCATTTTAAAATCAGATCCTGGGATTTTTCTAGACTGTAGACTGATTTTTCTAGACTACTTTTCTAGTAGTGGGGACTGAGTACCTGACCTTTAGCTACTATATGACTGTGTAACTGGAGCTGGTATCAGGAACTCGGTATCATCAGATCTAATGAGTCTTAAGTTCAGGTGGGCACAGAAGGAGTTCATTGCATGATGGGATAGGATATGAGCAGATACAAAAAGCACAAGTAAGTTACATAAACAGATTATCTAGATTCCCATATCACCTACCTGCATTGCAGTGAAATCCGTCCCTGGGGGATTCCCTAAAACTAGCTAACCCAGAAGAACAAAAACTCAGGCCTGGATCACAGTGTGTTAATGCTGAGCTAAACCAGACTGTCACTGCACTATAACAATCTTTAGGGTGGCCCTGGAAGACATAAATGAAAGGAAATCCTTTCAGTTAGCAGAGTTGCAAGTAGTTTGTTGGTTGTCCCCCTTTTAGGACAGTAATAGTGGCTTAACATGTAAAGATATATAAGAATTTAGGGCAATGACAAATCACTTAGGTAATCTGTAAGGGACCTGGAAATAATAAGATTTGATCATTTGTGAGGCAAGGAAATTTGGGGAAGCAGCATGTGGATGAACCTATATTAAAGGGCACATAGACTGAGGATACTTTTGTCTTCTGAAAATGACCACTATAGAATATCCACTATAAAGGAACACTCAATAACCAGAACACCCACACAAGTCAGAGGACCTCTCCCTACTTCTACTCCAATGTTAATGGAACCAGTCCATGAACAGAATATCCATGGTGGCAAGAATGAAGACTATACCTGGAACCAAAAATCTGTACCAAAACAAATTTAGGTACTGCTGCTGATGAATGCTCAACAGCTCAACAGCTGCACATTCAATATGGCAGCAACTCTCAAAGAGATTAGCTAGGCAGTTGGTAGAACATTGACTATACCAGACTCATTCCAGAGGGGATGACAATCCATACTTATTAGAATTTACATGTATTCTGTTTGTACGTTTACTTACATTGCAAAATGACTCTGGCAACATGACTGCCTGAGGGCTTATGGAATACTTGGTTTGCCAACTCAGAATCTCTCATAACATAAGAACAAGGGACCAAAGTCATGCTTACAGTTTACCACAACATCCAGAAAGAAGGCAACTTAATAGAAAGATAAACAACCTATAAAAAGTTCAGCTTAAGGGCTACACAACCTATGAATTTGGGGCACTGTCCTGTAGGATGCAGAGTAGGAACCAAACAATCAGGCCACACATTGTGCTACATTCCAGGAGTGACAAAGTACGGGCATGAGAACCAAGGACTGGAAATGAGATTGCTTTCACTCACTTCCATGGCTTCATTTGCGGAATGGTGCTTTTGGATTCTGTGGGTTCTATTGGTTACATAGGTTCTATTCTTTAGAAGTCCAAATTCCCAGTGGGAAATCCTTTCAACAGAGAACAAAGCAGGGGTTCCATTTAACCTGATGCTATGAGAACCCTCTGGTCATTTTGGGTCCATTATGTAGGTAGACAGCTGATAAAAAAAAAAAAAGAGCTATTTGTGTGGGCAAGATGATTGTCCCTCATTACCATGAGGAGCTAAAGTTGCTGCTATCCATTTGGGACAGGAAAGAATATGTTCAGAACCCAGAGAATTCAATGGTGTGTCCTTATCCATGGTCAGTAGCAACCAAAAATGGACAATTGCAGCAACTATAAATGAATATAAATAAACTGCAAGCATTGGAATTATTGGGCCCTTCATTAAATGCATCATTAAATTCAAGATATGAAGGCCAAAAAATCAGTATCATACAAGTAATAAAATCAGAGACCAAACAAGGAAAAGATATGGAGAGTTATATTAAGAAAAAGGTTTTATTTGGATATAAACGCTCCCCCAAATTAGACAAGAACAGTACGTTGTTGGTAAAAAATATGATCTTAGGAGAGTCATGGGAGTTTTCCCATCTCAACTCTGAAAACAGGCAATGTTTTAAAGCTGTATGTGAAATTTGATGTCCCCAATCCCTGAAGCTTCTGGGATTAGCCCTTCCTTTGACACCCAAAAACATGACTCGGGCTCCCATCACTCATACAGCAAGAAGACCAATGTAATCTTTCAAGCGTCTAAGAATTTCAGGGAGGTATAAACAGAAAGCTGACAGCTTACATTTCTCTAACCTCTCCTTCCAAACTTTGCTCCCTGTCTAAGCAATCTCCATTTTCTGTTTTGAGTCCTTTCTTTGCCATCCTCTTTTCTGTCCCATACCACAAATTTTGTGGGTAAACTTTTCTTTCATTCCTTAAAAAGTCTGCATTATCACAACCTAAGCTGTCAGTGAAAAATTTTTATTCAAGGTTTAAAAATGTCTCTGGGTCGCTCAGTCGGTTGAGTGTCTGACTTCAGCCAAGTCATGATCTCACAGTTCATGAGTTCAAGCCTTGCACAGGACTCCAAGCTGTCAGTGTGGAGCCCACTTTGGATCTTCTGTCCTGCTCTCTCTCTCTCTCTCTCTCTCTCTCTCTCTCTCTGCACCTCCCCCGGTCTGTCTCTCTCTCAAAAATAAAGAAATGTTTTTTTAAAACGTCCAATTGTAGTGCAGTGCACTGTAGATGAGAAAAGGACCTCTTAAAGTGTTCTGGTCACTCAGCAAGAAAAACCATTGGTGGCGACCATTCACTTAGGCTCCAGCTTGCTGCCACTTTGCTAATTTTTCCAGGTGAGCCATTTTTCCAAATAAGATCTACTAATCATCCAAAGAACATTATCCTAAGAAGATGACAATAGTTAACAGCAAACACTTACATAGTCTTACAAAAATATCCCTACTTATCTTCTTACATGTTTGCCATTAGTGTGAGAAGGACTAGAGGGCTAGCATTGACCCAGTTAAACCCAGTCTAAAGCAGAGACCACACCCAACCTGCAGATGAATTGCATGCCCAGCCTAGATTAACCTGAATCAGTTGATACCCAGCCAACCCAACTGAAAGACAGTAACAAATGCTTGATATCTTAAGCCAATGAGTTTAGGGGGGATAGAACTAACTGACAGAATTGGTAGCTTTTTCTCAATGTGAAACCTAGGGCACAGAGGTTTTATTTTTCTGACCATGACAATGTATTACAGACAGAACAGAATGGCATGGGTCCTGAAGTAGAGCATGCTGTGTATTTTCAAGGAACAATAAGAAGGCCAGAGTGAACTCAGTGGAGAGAGTGAGGGAGAGATTCACAGGAAACATATTAGAGAGGCAGTGGTGGAGGAGGCAGTGAGGGCCATATAGGCCTTGCAAAGACTTTGACTTTTACTCTAAGTAAGATTGGAAACAATTGGAATGATCTGAGCTGAAGAAAGACATAATCTGAATTATTTTTCACCACACTCTTCTGATTTCTGGTTTGAGAATAAGGGGGCAAATGTAGAGGCTGGCAGAGCAGTAAAGAAGCTGTCGCAAATATCCAGGGAAACAATGATGATGGCATGGACTAAACTTCCCAAGTAGTGTGGAAAGTTGTGAAACATAAAGATATGAGATGTCATCTGTGATAGAAAAAAAAGAGGATTTCCTAATAGAGTTGAATATGAGATGCAAGAGGAAAAGTGGAGTTCAAAATTAACATCAAGAGGTTGGGCAGGAACAACTAGAGAAGCTGAGGTGGCATTTTCTGAAATGTAGAAAACTGCAAAGGAATAGGTCTGGAGATCAGTGTATCCTGAGATACTTATAACTTCCATCATGAATTAGTTTTAAAGATTTATCCCCAAATGGGAATGAGTCCCATTTGGATAAGCAGTCTAGTTGAGATGAATAGCTGAGTTGCTCTAATTAAATGCTGATTTCCCCTCACCATTTTTTAGTCTTTTAAGGATACTAAAACAAGTTTATCATGAGCCATTTTATAAAATTTAGAGAATATTCCTCAAAGCATTCAGGGGAATATAAGACTGTATTTCTACCTACCATTTGTAACTTTGTCATCTGTTCTTTGTGTCTCCCTGATTCTATGGATGGTCTCTATGGCTTCATGTTACTGGCAATAAAACACATGGGCAACTGAGTCTCTAGAAGCAGGGCTTCACTTTGTCCATGCTCAACAGATTCACCTTCCAACAGTGGCGACCAAATTAATCTGAAATAGAATTTATGTATTTGGAAGGAAGGGCCTAACTAATCTGGTGTTGAGCTTTTCAATTAGAGTGCTGAATGCTCAATTTCTAGTAACTTCCTTCTAAAATTCATTTTCAAAATATTTTCTCATGTTATAAGATTTTTGGGGAGTTGAACTTTTCTATAAGATAAGGGGAACTATCACTACTTGCTCCCAGTTTCCCCAAACATATCTAACTGACATCTTGATGACTATTTTTTTATGATTCTATTGTTTCCTTTACAGAGTATAGTTGTTTTCTTTTCTAGTTTCATTTGATGCTTTTATTAAAAGCAAAGTCAGTCTGAAACAAGGAGTCAGTGAAAAATTAACTTAATCTGAACAGTCTGAAAGAAGCTCATTTCCAACAGTTGTGGAAAGCACATTTAAAACATACTAGAATTTTTATAAAGCTTATGTGTATTTTAATGAAAAAAGAAAACTCAAATCCAGACTTTCATTTATATGTATAATCCACTTGAGATAGAAGGAAAAATGTCAAGCAGTCAAATTATACATTCCACAAGTAGGAACAGAAATAAAAAACATTAGCAGGGTCTTGATAGACAATATAATAAAAAGTTGATTTATGTAGTACAAGGGATAGAGTGAAGGGTGCCGGAGGGGAACACAAACAAAGAAAATAAAATACTATTGATGCAGAGGAAACAACAGCACATTCACACACACAAGACAAGTAAAAACACAGGCCCGGAAGAAAAGGAAAAATAAGCTTATTGATAAGAATTCTGTGAGACCCAGTCAACCTACAAGTAAGTAAGAAAATTTAATTAAACTCAAGTTTGAGAGTGGACATTTAATTTCAGTTTCTATTTTTAATTTCTTGCTAATCGAGTCAAAGGACTTTTCCTATTTGGGAGACTCAAGAAAAAGAAAATCCTTGATTGAAACTGAACAAGTAGGAAAAGAGGATTAGATATTAAAAATAAATAGCTAAAGGTGAAAATAGAAGAATCTAAACAATAAAAAAGGCTGCAGCATAACCAAACATATCAATCAGCAGTATTTGTGATTAAGGAAAGATTAAAACTGTTTCTCCAAACCTTTCCTTAAGTTGTCCTTACTATTAACTACTATGGGCAATAATCAAAATATACTCTTAAATAAAAAAATAGTCTTCTAAATGTGCATACCTACTTTGTATGTCTGCTTATTGTTGAAATTTGCATAAGAAAGTAAACCTCGTATGCTCAGAATAATTAATGACATATTTTTTGGCAGACATATTCAAATGCATTTAAAATCCTTGGAAAAGGCTGAAGATCTCAGCCAAGTTTAATCAACCCTGGTTGATTTAAAAAGGATGTACCTAAGTTTATCTTAGATTATTAAAGTCCAAAATATAAATTAAATAAATATTGAGTCTAGGTTAACCAGTTAACAAAAACAGAAAGAGATAAAGGAGATGCTACATGAACAAACCACTTATGGTACACTAAGAGACAGTGAGGGTTATGCCACCATTGTAAGAAAACATATGCTGGACAGAAAAGGAAAGATCTCAAGGATGATGAGAGAGTAAGGTGATGGATAGAAAGGCTAACACCTGGTCTTTAGGATTGAATAATGTAAATACTAGGCAGTTCCTAATTAATTCATGAAATGAATATGTAATAGATGTGGCTATGGAATTATCATACTCAGCATCCTAAAGATTCGATGTAATGTCTTTACAGATGGAGAAACTGAGACATGGTGAGAAAAAGGTTGCAAAAAGTGCATAGGGTTGGTGATCCCTTGAAGAAACAAACTCTGGCAACACAGAGAACCTCATCTTGGAGAACTCTTCACCACATCCTTGACAATGTGCCATTTTCTTTAGGCCTCTGGAGCTGGGTCTGCATTCTATCCCTTGAGAAGTACACTGAGGCATTTGCTTCAAAATATATTAAGTCTCTAAACTGAAGATATTAGACATGACTTTCACTTCCCTCCACCACTTTTTTTGCCCTCCCAGTTGGGGATATGCTGTACTTTTATAAGCATTATTTTTCATGTTTATGTGGGTTTCTTAAGTGCCTGGTATCCATCTTTTATTATTAATCTTATCTCCTATTGACATTAACTCTGAATTGGAAAGCCCGGAGAAGAAATGCTCTAGCAGGAATTTAGTTCTGCCTCTTCATACTTATTCCTCATCAATTTATTATTAATAATATTTATTTAATGTTTTTAGTTAAATGACCAACTAAGACAAATAAAAATTTGTATTCCAAAAGACCTTAAACATGGTTATTCTAGGGCCATTGAACCTAAGATGAAGAAGAAAGAAAAGTTAACTTAGGAAACAATAAAAACAATTATTTTTGCTATCTTCAGTTTCAATTTTGGGATCCACAAATGCATGATAGAGCTGTTCTTGTTGTTGTTTTTTAAACTACAGTAGCTCCCTAAATCCCACTGGAAGTGGAGACCATCAATACCAAGATATATCAAGTGGACCATTTCCAAACCAAGTGTCGTTATTATTCAAAGAGGTAGCACTTCAGTTACCAATCTGGCAAGAAATGAATTGTCAATTAAGCTTCAAAATAAAGAGGCAGAGGAAGCAGGAATAAACTGCAACTAGGACAGCACTTAATTACCCACCATATTTATAGAAAGAACACCATACCACAGATCTTGCTCACGTGCACAAACCAAAGGTTTCTTCAAAGAGAAATTTCCCCACAACTAGAATGCCCCTCACGCTCACTGCTCCCAGACATGAAGTTCCTGCCTCCGTCGCTCTTCTCTGGCAAGCAACAGCTGCACAGCCTTTTCATTTGCCCTGTTGATTTGCAGCTTGATAGTCATCATGACCCCAAGCTAAGCATCAACTACATGTTATTCTAACAGAGACCATGCCAAAGTGCATGGAAAGAAACAGAGCCAAATATTTCACATATAAAAAAAGCAAACATTAAAACAAGAAAAACTTCCATGGTTCAGAAGAGCATGTCTTTGGGGAATACTTCCTAGAAATGGCATGCCTTCAAACTGCACTATGAAGAATCAGAGATTCGTGGAAGGCCGGTTTTATCGTCATCCATTTACCATTCTCAATGGCATTTACAAACTAGGCACCCAGGAAGAAAACATATGTATGCAGTAGAGCTACTCTATGAAACATTCACATTTCACTTTTCCTTCTTCAATATTAAGAAGGAAATATTCTTATTTCTGGCTGGTTGATTTAAAGAAATGTTTTCTCTAGGTAAATCTTCTCTCGCCTATTAAATCCCAGTGGCACTTTGCATGTGAGAGCACATCTGATCAGCTAGCAGATTCCTCCCTCTCTGCTAAATACAGCCAAAAAATAAGAACAAAGAAAAGCAAGAATGAAATTGTAACTAAAAATATTTGGAATAATCCTCAAAATACTACAAGTTGCCAGCAACTAATGGCTGGTGTATTGATTAACAGCTTGAAGTAAACAGGGGACAGTTAATGCTGTAACGAACCGATGGGGTTTATGACACCAATAATTCTGCAAAACTACTAAGTTTCAAGAACCTATTGCTGAAATAAACCATATTCTTTAGCACATACCAGCAGTGGTATTTATATACATATATATATATTTCCCTTCCTAAATAAATTGCTTGTGTGGGAAATTGATCATTTATATTTGCGCAGTCAGAAAACACAGCACCTAAAGGTTTATCACTAGATGATGTGATCTTGCAAACTTTACAAGTCCTTTTTTTTTTTTCTTTAATCTTTTCACCTCCCTCTCAGGAAGAAGTGCCAGAACTGAGATGCAAAACAGCTCAGCACAGAACTGGAAAAGATAGTGCTAATCAAAGAGCACTGACTTGAACCAGGCCTTAGAAGGAGAAGGTATTAAGGACTAATGAATTAATCTGTTAAGCCTCTGTGTCAGCTAGCAGAAAAAAAAAAAGAAAGAAAGGAAAGAAAAGTATTCTTTGGTAGAGTGCCCTTAATAGGATATACTGGGAACTGAACTTGGGAGGCAGTGCAGATGAAGAACTGCTTTTGAAGTGGTAGAAAACGGAGGGAAGCGTAATCAGAACTGCAAGTAGCCTTCACCATGGTGTGGAATCCAGGCTGTTTGCATATTCAAAGGAGAGGTATATAGTAATTGACCATTCTTGCTACATGTACTGCGAACCCTGGAAAGCACTGGAAAGTGCAAAAATAATGCCTAATTTTGAGTTACTGCTAAGTAGTAAAAGCCAACCCTCCTTGCCTCTCAGGCTTCTGTATCTCTTCTCTCCCTAAGGTCTGAGCAACGAAGGGCTTTGTGTAGGCTCAGATTTACCTGTGTTAAATGATGACTGCCACTGTCTGAATTTCAACCATTTACCAGGCACTTTCTAGGCTCCTGTCTCTATTCTTTCTTTGCTCTAGCTCTGAAAGGTAAGGATCTTCATCTCCTCCCACACCTGTTTTACAAGTTAAGTTAACCTGAATCTATCACACAGCTAGTAGAGTATAGAGATTGGCTTTAAAACTAAGTGCAAGGGCACCTGGATGGCTCATTTGGTTAAGCAGCTGACTCTTAATTTTGGCTCAGGTCATGATATACAGTTCCTGAGACGTAGCCTTGCGTTGGGCTCTGTGTTCTCAGCATGGAGCCTGCTTGGGATTCTCTCTCTCCCTTTCTCTCTGCCTCTCCCCCCATGCATGGTCTCTCTCTCTCTCTCTCTCTCTCTCAAAATAAATAAACATAAATAATGGAGGAGGGCACTTGTTGGGATGAGAACTGGGTGTTATATGGAAACCAACTTGACAATAAACTATATTAAAAATTTTTTTAAAACATAAATTAATTAATTAACTAAACCTAAGTCCAACCCCTATGCACTTTTCATGATGGCTCATTGGCATTCAATGCTTCCCTGAAGAAGGACGTGTCAATGTCCCCAAACATGTTGCCATGTACCAGCAACAAATTACACTAGCTGCCACCTTGCCCCTGGTTGGGTGCCTGTGTAGGATAACTGAATTTCTGCCTACAACTATGTGTTGTAGTTCGGTCAGTTATGGAAAATTGGGCCTCTGCCCTGGTCATTGTTCCTATAACCACCAGAGTATCCCAGACATATTTTCTCTATACCACTGCCTTCCATTTGTACCTATCCAAGAACTACAACTATTATGAAAGAGAGTACTGATTGTTGTTTATTCAACTTGCACAAGGGACTCTGCTGAGTCTCTTAAAGACATTATCTCATTAACTTTTCGCAATCACCTTATAAAGTATGGACACATGTATGTATTATAATCATTTCAGGAAGCAGGAAATAGAGGCTCCAACAGATGAAATAATTGGCCCAAACCCAAATAGTTGATGTAGTGATAAAGTGAGGGTATAAATTTAGGTCCACCTGACTCCAAATTCCAAGCTTCCAGTTACCATGCTACATTGCCTTCTTGGGTCTCCTCTTAAGGACTGAAAATTCTAAATTGTAACATAGTGACTAGGGATCCTTTTGCCTAACCACCTGAGTATTACAAATTGTGTTTCAGTCACTTTCTGAGATTTGCGGTCACCTCCTAGGACTTAGAGCTCTGGGGTCAAGTGTGTGCCAGGATTTTAGCTCACTGACACCCTACTCATGGTGCAGTATGCTTCTCTATGGCAAACTATCTTCAGGTGAAACTGAGCCCCAGGGCTCTGTCCCAGCAAACTCAAACCATGGTCTCTTCCACTACATGCAGTTTTGTCTGGATATACCCAGATTATTCCTAATATATAGATTTCTCACTCCTCACATCCCTCGTTCTCACTTGCAAAAGAACAGGGTAGGATAGTCCTAATGAAAGTGGTGAGCTGGCTCTGCCCCCCTGCAGTTCACAGAGAAATGAGGAATGGATTTGTTCATCTTCCTCCTCAGTCCAGGCTCTCAGCCCTTCCTCCTGGAGCACCTGCATATATACATTTGACCCTTGAACAACACGTGGATTAAGGGTACCAACCCCCTTTCCCACAGTTGAAAGTTCACATATAACTTTTGACTCACCAAAAACTTAACTACTAATAGCCTATTGTTGACCAGAAGTCTTATGCATAACATGAACAATTAACCCATATTTTGTATGTTAGATGTATGATATATTGGAGAAAAGAAAATGTTAAGAAAATCATACAGAAGAAAAAATACATTTATGGTACTGTATTTATCACAAAAAAATCCACATGTAAGTGGACCCTCACAGTTCAAGTCCGGGTTGTTCAAGGATCAACTGTATGTTTTTAGACAGTAAGCTTCCTTAGGGCCAGGCCAAAGACCTTCCCAGTCACATCTTGCACTTCTAGCTCTCCATCTCAGAATTAGTGTTCAACAAATTCCTATGAGAGACAGAAAATAAGGAATAAGGACAATATGAAATAGGGGCAAAACAACAGCAGGCACAAGCGCTATGATGTCTGTAGCTTTTATAATCAGCTTCTTGTAGCAGCTAATGTAAATCATGGCCTTCCAAAACCCAGCACAGACCTAACTCCAAGTATTGAGAGAACACGGGAAAGAGAAAGGAAATTGGCAAAGAATGAGATTTTGATTACTGTTAATCAAAAAGGTCTATTATGCAAACTCTCTCTTCATAAACTTGCAAAGACATCAGCCAGGATTAAAGTAAACTCCCCAGCCAGGCCTTGCCCAATGCACTTACATGACTTACAGTCTTTTTCCAATCATCCTCTTGCTTCTGCATATTCCTTTCCATGTCTCTTTTGACTTCCCTCCATGTAGAATCTAGATTAGTGCCACAGGCAGCTTTTCTTACACAGTAGATACAATACCTGAGTACACATCAGAGCTCCACCAATTGAAGCATATGTTGACTTATCATTTTAGAGAGTCTAATTTTCAGGTTTGGCTTTCTTCAGCCAGCATCATTTCTTATCATTTAAGGTGAAAGTTTCTCTGCTTCAGAGCATCCACATTTAATAAATAATGATCTGTAAACAACACTTGAAAGCAAGTATTGGAGTTCTCTACTTAAGCAACTACAAGAGGAAACTACATATAAGGTTAAAAATAGAAAATTATCATCCTTCCCATCCTGAATGTTATGAGCAGAACTCAGAGGGACTTGATAGTTGGTGAAGAGGAATTGTGGGAAAGAAAGTAGATGGTTCTAAGGAAGGGCAGTGGTTTCAATAACTGATAAGTGTGAATTGGTGAGCCAAGAATTACCTAGAAAATTCTTTAGGGATGTAGATATTCAGGCACTTCCTTCATAAGATTCTGACTTAGTAGACCTGGGGCTGGGCCCTGAAACCTGCCTTTAGAAAACGTTTCCAAACAACTCTGATTATAATCAGAGTCAGAGGACTATACTTTGAGAATCACTAGAGTAGGGTGTTCTAACGTAGTGTTTCTCAGCTTTAATCTTTCTAAGAATCCCTCCAGAGAGCTTGCTAAAACACAAACTCCAAGAAAATCTGATTCAACAAATCTGGACATATAAGAACTTGCTTTTAGAACAAGATCCACAGACAACACTTTTCAGAATACCACTAATATAGCACACTGTTTTCCAAATTTGGCTGTAGAATGGAATCACCAAGAACATTAAAAAAAAAAGAAAAAAAAATGATGCCTGAATACCACCCAAAAATTACTCTGATTAAAATGGTCTGTAACCTGGGCACTCAGGGTTAAAAAAAAAAAATCCCAAGGGATGTTAATGTGAAACACATGAATATCTCTCACATAGCAAGTATTTATTCAGTATCTTCTGTATTGGTCATACAGGTTAGCTACTATAACAAACAACTCAAAATGTTAGTGTCCTAACATAATAAAAAGTTATTTTTTGCTTATACAAAGTCCAATGTGGATGTCCCTACTGAGATGGCTTTCCTGGAACCCTTCCTCAAGTAGTGACTCAGAGAGACCCAGGTATCTTCCATCTTGTGGCTCTGCTATCTTGTGGTTCCAGGGTCATTCTGGCATCATCAGGCTAACAACCAGGGAGAAGAAAGAATGGGAAAGATATTTCATATTCTAAATCATCCCAGTTATGCCATTGGCCTGAATAGTCACAAATTGATCTAACTGCAAAGAAAAATGAAGAAAGTGAAGTAGCACTGGATACTAGTGAGAAGTAATAGCTTCCATCTAGCTGGCTATGTATCAGGCATTATGCTAAAAATGGGAGAGGGGATTCAGAAAGAATATAAGCCCTGGTATTGAAATTTAAGGGTTTTTACAGGAGTAAGCCTCGTTGATCAATATAGAAAGTACTGAATAAATCTCATATCAGCTTTTCTTCTGGAAACTGAGAAGTTATCACTTGACCCAAAATATTCCAATTAAAGAATCATGTGGAAAGAGTCCATTTACACAGAATAACTAGGGTGGCTGACATATGACATTGTTAGATCTACTTCTTTTTGGCACATGTTATACAGTCTTGAGCTAGAGCCTTAATGTCCAGATCAGTAAAACAGAAATAATGATTTCTATCTTTCAAGATTGTTTTGAAACCAGGAGAAAGATCCTACGTAGGGCCTTGAAAAATGTGTACTATTCTTATATTCTTATATATTATGTTCTTACATATTCTTATAGTATTACTGATAAATTCATATAACTGCTTTGTGGGTTTCCTCTAATACGACTGCCAGTCCTCGAGAGTATAGACCATAGCTCACAATTTGTTGATATGACCCAGAGTACCTGGCAAGTGATGGATACAGAAAAGTTCCTTGGTAAGTATTTGTTGAATTAAGGTTCACTAGGGGTGAGTCTGGAAGCCTGAAGCTGGCAGCTGTCTCAAAATTTTCTGGGAGAATTGTTCCTAACATTGGCACATCTATGACAAGAAACACTATAAACATCCCCAAGGAACTAATATGATAAAGTGAAACTTCTGCCAAATGAGAGCAGTTAAATTTCATGAAAATGCCTTCACTTAATCATCTTCAAAATGCTCTAGGATTCATACCTCCCCATTGGTTCTAATCAGCCCTTCCCTCTCAACACAGAACAATTGCTCAACAGAAAAGAATCTACAATTGCAGATTCAAATATCACCAGAGTCTGTTCTACAGATGAAGATCTACACTCTAAAAGGATAAGTAACTTGCCCAGGTTTAAGTGTCTAGATGTGACAGAATAAAGATTCAAATCCAGTTTCCCTGCTTCCAAATCTCAGACTGGAGATACATCTACCCACTAACAGTGAACAATAACCACCAGAAGTATGCCAGGATAAAAGTGGTACCTCGGCTTGAAATGTCAGTTAAAGCATTTAGACACTTTTATATATAAGGAAACACAAATATATAGTGATATGAAATGCAAATTTTCCGTAATATATGACTACAAAGAATTTTTTAATTTGTGGTGATCTGCTTCAGATTTTGCCACTAGGCCCTGGGGGGCCACTCATGTTTGTTTCTCAGGAAACATGCAAGAAGCACTGCCCTTCTCATGCCATTAAAGGGCCACTGAAATGCCAAATAGAGCCCATTATTTGAGCCCATTACTGGAAATCTGTCTGCAAAACTCTGTTCAGATGCAATAATGATTTAGGCAGGTCAGAGTTCCCAGAAATGAAGAAAAAGTGCTGAAAATAAATAGGAGACAATAAATCTCTTAATGGTGCAAAGGGGAAAAATAAAGCAAATTATGTTTTATCTGGCAAACATATCATGGCCATTTTTTTTTGTAATTCTCATTTTTCCTTTCTGTAAAAACCAGTTAGTTCAAAATTGAAGAAAATTTAGATTACAGTTTATAACACAGTGTCTCAATTGAGCTTAACCCAGGATGCAGAGATTAGCCATTTGTGGAAAACAGTGGGCCAGTGACCACTCTGGGAATTTATTTGTGAGTTCACAGATCTAAACTGTGCAAATTATTGATGGTATAAAGGAATCTGAGTTCCACCTCCTCTCTGAGAGCTCTGGAGGAAATATCCACATAGGAAGCAATAGCAAAGAGCAAAAATGTTTCATTTTTTTATATCTAATTTTAAGTTTAGTCCAACATCCAATGCAGAGTTCTAGTAAGGCTGGGTTGAGATGAACAGCTTGCCCTAACAGCTAATGAGGGTCTCTACCACCCCTGACTCAATCCAAATTTTGCAATCTGACCATTCTTGGGTTGTCTCCATGAGACTGGAGATGAAAGAAAAAAATAATACACATGCTTAAAAGAATATCTAAAAGAAGAAAAATGAAAAATAAAGGACCTCACATATGATGATATTTTTTAATAAGCAGTGACTCTATCCACTCTTAAGTGACCCTATTCATGTCCTGAAAAGGGATGAATCCAATAGCCAAGTCCTCTCCTAGATGGTGTGAGGAGTGAGGTGAGGTAAAGCGATGGAGAAAGAAAACCTCATGAAAGAAGGAATTCAGGGCACAGATCTGGATCCTAAGAGGAGAGATGGGCAATATTCGTTTAGGGGCACTTGCATCCCATTTCCCACTTTTGGTCTATCCTCTGGTTTGAGTCAGACAAAGTAAGGAATTAGGCAAGAAATTAAAGAAGGTGTTCATCAAAGTGTATGTGAAACTCTGAGCACAATCAGGATTGCTTTGAGGTCCAGGGCCATGAGTTAACATAGAATTAATGAGAAGCAAAAGGAACAGTCTCTCCCTGACTCCACCCTCAAACTGTCAAAATCCACAGCTCAGCTTTGAGACATTCAGGTCCTAGAACAGTGATTTGCAGAGTATGGCTATGCCTGAAGGAGCAGCGTGTTTCCAGAGAAGATAGCTGCTAATGCAATGACTAGACCCTTTGGCAAGCAGGTCTACAATGGAGACTTAGTGGACTGGTTCCTGAACACAACTGAAAAGCCTTTTAAGATTAGGAAAAACCATTGAGGGAACTTTTGAGAATTGGTGATAATAATAAGCATGTGTGTATTATTTTGTAGTTTACAAATTATTTCCACATATCTCATTTGTTTCTAACATTGACCCTAATAGGTAGAGATGACAAGCATTATTAGTATCTTTGTTTTGCAGATGAGAAAACTGAGTCTCAGGAGAGTCTCTCAGGAGTTTAAGCTACCTGCCCAAGGTCATTCATCTGTTAAGCATCAAGGTTAGGAATTCAAAAACAGGACTTCTGACTCTAAATTCTGTGCTTTTTCCACTAGAACATATTACCAGTTGGGAGTTGTGACAGTTCAGTTAACCAGTCCTTAAGAAAAATATTTAATGAAGATGACTTAACATGAGGGAGCTGAGAGGAATTCAGTACTGGGTCTATGGGGAAATGAAGTTGCAAAAAATCATAGGACTGACTAGGACTTGAATCCAGATAAGGAGAAAGATGCTATCTCAGGACTCCTATGGCCTGCTCAGTGAGAGTCCAGGACGCACTGCCAAGACTAGGGGACTCAGTGAGGGGTGGATGGCAGGAGGCTGAACCACCTACTGAGGAGAGCAAAAGGAAGGAGCATGTTGCTGAGGCAAATAGAAAATCTCCTAATTCAGAATGAAGGGTATCTTTGTGCTTTAAGGTTGTTTTCCCTTTGGGTGATGAAGTTCCTGGGTACAAAGAATGTACAGGGTGAGATTACATTCTCTTCCCGAATAAGGACATTAACGAATCATCTTGGCAAAGTGCCTGACCTTGACCACTGTAACCATTACATCTTTGGCTTATACTCACAGATGCTATAAAAATGAGGGGTGGGATTTAAAAATATGCCTAGAGTAAATATAAAGCTAATAATTTAAGAAATGATAATTTGGAGCAGGGGATGGCAAACATTTTCTAGAAAGGGCCAGACAGTAAATACTTTCAGCTTTGCAAGCCATATGGTCTTTATCGCAACTACTCAACTCTGCAACTGGTAGCAGGAAAGCAGCCACAGACAAATGAGTGTGGCTGTGTTCCAATAAAACTTTATTTGTAAAAACAGGTGGCAAGGGTGGATTGGACCCAAGAGCCTTAATGTGCCAACTACAAAGTTAGAGAAAAATCTACCTAAAGATCTCTTTATTCTCATTTCTATTCCTGAATGAAGCTGGACCATGGAAAAGGGTAGAATACATCACATTAGCTAGTTGCTATCAATATAAAATTAGCATTTTATTCACTGCCACCATAAGAAATGCATTTCAGTACTTGTTAATAAATTATTATTGAGGACACTGTTTTTCACTATTCCCTATGAAATGCTTTTTGCAAGACTTTCTGACAGTGTTTTATATTAGAATACAATTTTTTTCCACCGTAAGTGTGTGTGTTTCCTTCTATCAGAGGAGTCAAATATTTATCACGCATCCCTCTTCATCCTCACTAGAAAGGTTTGAATAGTTTTATGTTGAATCTAATAACTTTATGACTTGTACAGTTGGCACACTCTTCTTGTTTCTACCCTCAAACATGTATACATACACACACACACACACACACAATTATTTCTATTGCATTGTAGTCTTTTTTTAAAAAAACTACCTCAAATTTTTGTAAAAGAGAAATCAAGTTCAAATAAGCACACATTATTACAGAGAAATACTTCAGTGCCAAATAAAGAGATAGAACTGACTGGAAAACATAAACCAATTTTTTCACCCAACTTGAGAAATCGAACCCTGTCAGAAGAAAAAAGAGATAAGTTTATTTTAAAGAAGAGGAATACAGTGGAAAAAACTCCCATATTTTCTAAACATTTCAAATTTCAAGTAATTAAAAAGTATAGTATTGGCTCTGCAATAGACAAAAGATTAATAGAATGCACAAAGGAGTTTAGAAACAAATGCAAAACTGAATAGAAACTTGGTTATGACAGAGAAAGTGACTGACTTCCCATGTGGGGAAAAATTAGCTTTCTACCTTATTCAATACATATAATTCATTTCAAATAAATTAAAAACTACATGTGAAAAGTGAAAATAGAAGCTTTAAGCTTATAAAAAAATATCTTTATAACATCAGAATAGGAAATATATTATAAAAACACAAATCACAAAGGAAAATACTGACATTGACCCCATTAATATTTCAAACTTTTCTCCATCAAAAATGTAAATGAAGGAGAGAAATCACAGAATAGAAGATTAAGGGAAGAGATTTGCAGCTCATTATCAAATAAAGGATTAGTACCCAGAAAATATTAAGAATTTCTACAAAGCAATAAAATAAAGAAATAAACAAACAAATCAGTCAACCTAATGGGAGGGGAAGAAGGGAAAGGCAAAGGATATAGAATTCAAAGAAAAGAAAAAGCAATGGACATTAAATGTAAGAAATTAGGCTCAATCTCACTATTAATCAGAAAAAAAATAAAACAGAGATATCATTTGTATTAACAACAAATTTAAAGACTTATAACACCAAGTTTTGTCAGGATAATGAGGAATAAGGATGCACAGATTGATAGTGGAGGTATATATTGATGCAAATACTGCATGTTTAGAAATCCCTAGCAGTGTGGAAATCTCTAGCAAAGTGGAAAATATATAGACATCCAATGGCCAAAAATTTCACCTATAAGTCAACCCTAGAAAAGTGGCTCTCAAAGTTTGGCCCCAACACCAGCACCAATATTACCTGGAAATTTGTTAAAAATTCAAATTCTTGGGTTCACCTACACCTTTTGAATTGGGAACTCTGGGGGTAAGGACTGGACATCTGTGTTGTCACCACCATCTTAGCTAGTTCTAATGCACACTAGTGTATCAAAGTCACTGTGCTAGAAAAATCCCCACATCTGGGCTCCTGAAGACATGTGCAAGAAGGTCCATTAAAGCATTGCATGTAATCACAAAAATGTATACCTTACCAATGGTCCACTGAGGGAAATGAATATGTAAACTCTGATTTATTCTTTCTATAGAATGTTTTGCAATCATTTAGATAAATGAAGTAGTCTGTATATCGTTATGAATAAAACTCAGAAACAAAGTTGAATGAAAAAATCAAGTCAAAAAAGATTTCATAGTATGGTTGTATTCATGTAAATTTTTAAAACTCCAAAAAAGACAGATAAATTATTTACATCTTTAATCATTTATTGTGAAGTAAAAAAAAAACAGGTAAGAATGTCACACCAGCATTGGGAGGACAGCTGTTTCTAGAAGGGAAATGGGAGAGATTAATGAGGCAGGGAGAATAACAATATCTA
>CM053569.1:21345969-21358698 GCA_028646485.1 Cryptoprocta ferox | reverse complement strand
AAAAAAGATTTCATAGTATGGTTGTATTCATGTAAATTTTTAAAACTCCAAAAAAGACAGATAAATTATTTACATCTTTAATCATTTATTGTGAAGTAAAAAAAAAACAGGTAAGAATGTCACACCAGCATTGGGAGGACAGCTGTTTCTAGAAGGGAAATGGGAGAGATTAATGAGGCAGGGAGAATAACAATATCTAAAATATTTCTATTTCATATGAAAATTCTGAAGAGAAAATGGTAAAATGATAATATAATTTAAAATTGGGTAAGGGATGCATAGGTGTCTCCTGTATTATATATTGTACATTTTGTATTTTTTAAATATTAGAAAATATTTTAAAAATACAAATATTTTTTAAAAAATAATAGCCCAGTGTGTTGGAAGGAGGGCTCCTGTGACATAGGCAAGTGTTTTCTTAGATACTGCCAGTGCCTTGTTTTATGCATCTCATGGATCTTAAATATCAACAGAGAAAATTTTCTCAAACCCCAATTCTACAGCTCACAGAAATTGTAAATAAAAAGATAGATTCAGAGTTTATTCCATTTTCATTTCTTTCTCCTCTTGTTTCTTCATGAAAAATCTCGATCACATATAAATTCAGATATGTGTCTCAAGATTCAAGTTAGATGTGCTTCTAAATGGCTTACTTTAGAAAATTTAAGTGTACCAACTATGGACTCAGATGCAACAGATACAATGAAAAGTGATAATTAAAAGAGGTAAAAGAATCTGAAACTCTCTATGTGGAGTGGAAGGACCCCCAGCTCATGTGCAGAATACCTGTCAATTGTCTTGTTGTTCTAAAGACATTCAATAGAAGTGAAGACCTCCACATACTGCTATTTGTAGGATATTCCCAATGAAATAGATGGTTTTCCATACAGGAAGCTCAATTCAAAGACTCCAAGTCAACCAATCTCCTCAAAAAAGAATCACAAATTTACTTTTTGTCAAATCAGTTTTACTGTGATATCATATAGTAAAATTCACCAACTTTATGTGTACAATTTTATGAGTTTTGACTGCTCTCTATGGTAATACAACCACTACCACAATAAAAATACAGAACATTTCCATCACCCCCAAATTTCCTTCAAATTCCTTTGCAGTCAAATTTCTTCTACAGTCCCTGGATCCTGGCAACGTTAACTGCTTTTGTCACTAGAGTTTTGCCTTTGCAAAAATTTCCTGTCACTGGAATTTCGTGGTCCCACTTCTTTCACTTAACATAGTGCCATTAAGATTCATCGCTGTTATTATTTTTATTTCTGAAGGGTATTCCGCTGTATGGATATACAATTCAACCACAATTTAAAAGGCTTTAGTCTTAACATATGAATGGATCAGCTAACACTTAAGAAAAGACTCCCACATTAAAAAAGGAACCACGGTGAATAGAAGGGGGGTGGGGCATAGAGGAAATAACTCAGGAGATAAGGAAAAAAACTGCAAAAGGATTTTAATTAATATTATCAGAGAGAGGAGATTTTTTCTAACACATGAAGAGACTACTATGAGAAATGAACAATTTAGAAAGAAACAGTTCTTGAAATGAAAAATACCATTAAAAATTGAAAAGCAAAATGTAGACCAAGTGAAAAAATTTTCCAAAATTTCAGATAAAATGAAAATCTAGGGGAAAATGAGTTTAAGGATTAATGGAAGGGATCTAATATCCAATTAATATGAATTCCAAGACAATTTGAAAAAAACAAAGAGGAAAATTATCACAGGAAAATTACATAGAAATGTCACAAAACTGAGGAACGTAAATGGCTAGACTAAAAAAAGACTTATTTGGATGCCTAGCACAATGAATGAAAAACACCTATACCATTGCACATCACTATGAAATTTCAGCACACTGAGGCTAAAAAAGCATACCTGAGAAGTTTCCAAAAAAGAAAGATTCAGATTTAATACAAAGGGTCAATAATATGAAGGCCATCAGACTTTTCATCAGTAATGTTGCCTTCAAAATTCAGAGAGAAACAGAAATTATTAACCAAGCAGTTTAAGTCATTGGCCAACTGCAGACTAGAATTAATAAATGCAAGTAAACAGAAAATTATTCAAACATTTTCTCTTTTTTGGTAAGCTTATGAAGGAATGTACTTTAACAATGGAATAAAGGGAAAGAAGGAAGTATGAATCCAAAAAAGAGAAAGCAAAAATCCATTGCAGAAGAATCAGAACCGAATTCTCAGAGTAAAGCCATAAAACAGAAATAGCCCAGACTGGAGAAGGAAGACTAAGGAGTCTGGAAGAGAAGACTCTAGTAAAAAGGGAAATTTGATAGAACAATTGATATGATGAACATTTGAAAATGTGTGTCTAGAAAATTATGCAAGTAAAAAAAAATTTGACCCAATTAGAAACTCCAAGAAAAACAAATGTTTTATAAGAAAAAGATGAAATCCTGATACACTATTTGGCTCAGTAGTCAACAATATTTACAAATCCTGATGATACAATCACCAATTGTGATTTAACTAAAAACAGATATATAACCTCATTAGGGGGTACAAAACTAAAATGTCATCTACATCAGGATATCAATAACTATTGGGCAAAATAGACAAATAAAGACATCAAGCTATATAAATCAAGCCTTCGAAGTGCCTTCTGGTTACGTGATCCCCAAACTCTCCCATTTCTGATTCATTTTTCACAAAGTCACCTGACTAACTTTCATAAAACATTACTTGGATTTTATTACATTCTTGCTCAAACATCTTCAGTGGCTTCACTTTGTCTAGTGAATAAAGCTCAACCTCTGTGATGGTTCATTTTATGTGCCAACTGCACTAGGCCACAGGTTGCCCAAATATCTGGCTAAACATTATTTCTAGGTATATCTGTCAGGATGTTTCCAGAAGACATTAGCAATTTAATCTATAGACTGAGTAAAGCAAATTGCTCTCCTTTCTGTGGTTGGGCATCATCCAATACATCAAGGGCCTGACAAGAACAAAAAGGCAGAGGAAAAAAAGCATTCTTTCTCCTTCTATCTGCCTAAGTATTTTGCTGGGACATCAGTCTTCTCCTGCCATTGGACTGCTGGTACGTATACCCTCTGGTTCTCAGTCCTTTAGGCTCAGACTAGAACTTAAAATATTAGTTCTGTTTGTCAGGCCTTCAGGCTCAGACTGAAACTATACCACCAGCTTTCTGGAAACTCCAGCTTGCAGACAGTGGATCATGGGACTTCTCAACCTCCATAACCATGTGAGCCAACTCCTTTCCATCAATCTGGAGAACTCTAATATAACCTCCTTAGCATAGTATTCAAATGTCCTATATAAACCAGCCCTTTTATAAAAATGAACCAGATACACTTCCCCAACATGCTTTGTGCTTTACACTCTCTTTTTTTTTTTAATTTTTTTTAATGTTTAATCGTTTTTGAGAGAGAGAGAGAGAGAGAGAGAGAGACAGAGCATGAGTGGGGGAAGGGCAGAGAGAGAGGGAGACACAGAATCTGAAGCAGGCTCCAGGCTCCGAGCTGTTAGCACAGAGCCTGATGCGGGGCTCGAACTTACAAACCGTGAGATCATGACCTGAGCCGAAGTTGGATGGTCAACCACCCAGGTGCCCCTGCTTATTTGTACTCTCTTTATGTCATGCCTTGTGTGTACAAACGCTTCCACCCCCACAACTCCAAACTGACTTATCAAAATCCTACCCCAGTCTTCAAAGATGCCTCAAGCTCTATCTACACTGTCATCTTCCATCACAGAGGCAGAAATTATTACTCCTTATCTGAACATCAGCTTGGTTTCTGTTTTGCACCACATCACCCCTCTTAGCCAATTCTCTGCTTTTTTCTACACCACTCAGCACCACTGACTGCATCCTAGTTTCCCTTGTAGTTCTTCCCTGTCCTTTTCGGCTCTAATGCTGTGTCTCTGACAGCAGTTGCAACGAGCCATGGCCACAGTCCCCAAATGGTGGCCTCTCTTCATGGTTCCTACTCTCCCTGGGTTCTGTTAACTCCAGTTTCCCCTTGTATTTCAGCCCTACAGGGACAATGGCTACCCATTGTTTCTATAGTCTTTTCCTTGCATTTTTCCTTAACCCTATCTGTATCACTGTAAACAGACTCATCATTAAATTCAGAAGCATGTGAGCTAGAAAGTGACTATCAAAATGCCAATAAGAAGGGAAGAGAGCTAGATGAACCATCTGGAGTGAATTCTGTGTTCAGCAGGACTCAGCCCATATGACATTCATCTCATTGCCTCCTATCATAATGAATGTCTGGTTTACTTGCAGATTATGGGTTTTCTGACTAGGGAGATCATACTTGATTTGTCTGTGTTCTGTAGGTGCCTCGTACGTAATAGATATTCAATAAATTGGGGAGTAAATGAATCATACTATGCCCATTCAATGCACTCTGCAAAGATCTGGTCATTAGCAGTTCCTGCATGGGAGAAGATTTTCATATAAATTTTCTATTCTTAGATATCATACAGATTAGGATTACTGAGGGGGACACAGTCCTGACAACAGTGAACAAAGCAGGGAAACAGAGGATTCTGAAGAAGACAGCACTCTGAACCAGAGATGTGTGGACCCAGAAGCATTTCGAGATTGGCATCATGTCTTGAACTAGTTTTCAAAGGAATCAGACTTGGCCAAACCCAAAGAGAATTTTGCCAAGCACTTTTCCCCTTAATTTTTAAACCCATGTGTATTTGAAGGGAAATTCAATCCATATGTTTCTGATTCATTTACACTTAACTCATCAAAATGTTTTGTAAGAGTTATTTGATGTCCCGGTCTTTTGAGCTTTTGTGAAGAAATGCTTTCTCCCCTTAGAAACAGAGACCTTTCCGAAAGTCTCTCTCTCTCTCTCTCTCTCTCACACACACACACACACACACAATCCCCAAAAGGTTCAAAGTCCCTTCAAACCTCAAGGCCCACAAGGTTCCAGTGGTTCTTCACTGAACCTGATGTGACTTCTATCTTTGTAGAAATCTGAGAGCTTTTGTTGAAGAGTCACAAAGTTGCACAAAGATGGAGGTCTGACCAGCAAAAACTACGAGACAAAGATATTTAAAATCCCAGGAGAGAGGAGACATGTCTAGGTTGGTCAAAAGATGAGAGGAAGCTGTAACTCAAACAGCAAAAACAGAGACAAAAAGAGTAAAGGATCAATTTTCTGTATACAGAAGTTCAAAGATGAGGAAGGAAGAGAGGAAAATTTGTGCACATATATGTCACAGAGCACATATATCAGAGTCCTCAGAATCCTGTGTTAGAAAACCAAATGCCTTGATCATTTGGGAAATGAGCATGAGAATGTGTTACTAATTGTTTAGATGTGACTGTTTACTTGAGCAATAACAGTCCTTGCTATGGAACCTGCCAGTTTGCCTGCCTTCCTACTATCGCCAGAGTTGGTGCTACTCATGCATATTGCAATAAGTCCTTCATTTTTCCTTTTGCATATCCACTGCTGGACTCCTATGGATGCATTGTCAGATATGCCATGTTCCACAATGTCAAAGAGAAGTGGATATTTATAAACACAGATAACCAGAAATTGGGGCAGGTCACTGGGGCTGTATATTTTGATCTTGTTATACATGACACTGTTGCCAGAGAAATAAAGCCAAGCGGTACAGTACCTTAGATCTCAAGTGCTTCATTTGTAGAACAGCCTACCTAAGATGCCATACAAATGATAAAAACTCAAGAAAACAGTAAGACATCCTGCAAGAACAAGGCAGAATGAGGGTACTCTGATTGCGTGTTTAATGTGAACAGCAATCAGTATGGGCCTTACCTTTAAGGAGCGTTGATTTTAAAATGCCCAGAGAAAACTTGAGAATAATTTCCTGGGTTCACATTCTCAAAGGAAAGAAGCCCAAGGGGAATAAATGAGAGAATCTTAAAAAAAGAGAAAAATCATGGCAACATAATCATTTATGTTTTCAAGTGGAAGTGAATGAAGCTGGAGACATCTAAAGAAAACAGGGTTATTTTCTAGTTTTCTTTTAGCAAGTTTAGGAATTTTTTTTAAAGGGTTGGGAGTGATAGGAACAGGAGCCTATAAATAAACACAAGGTGAAAAGAGTGGCTTAGACAGGGAAGAATAAAGGAAGTCCCACACTTGCAAAAACATGCTTATGAAAATATGAGAACAGCTATCCTGGAGTGTGGGGGACAAGGGAATAGGGAACACTCCTATCTGGAAGCAAATCAGGTAATATTATCTGATGGCAGTCAGAAAACAGAATTATTCAATCCCATTATCTGCCCTGTAAGTTTGTTTGTATCCCCAACTAGAATTTGACCTCCTTGATAACATGGGGTAATCACTGTTCACTCCTTTGGATCCAAAGCAACTAACATAGTGCTTGGCATCTAATTCATGTTTACAAAATATTTTTGGAATAAGAAGGTGACAAGTCTAATTAAGAGAATGCTTAAACATGATGGTATCCAGCTCTGCTCCAGCACCAGCTCTCTCCATATAGGTAATCTCCTTCCAGCAACGTGAAGACCATTCTACCTGCCCTCCTCTAAAACCAATAGGGCTATGTCTTCAGTCTGTTTGCCTGTCGTCATTTTAGGGGGAATCTATCACACACCTTATCTAGTTACTGCACCATCTTTCTTTCCAACCCCAATTCCCTGAAGTGGGTGGACCATTAGTGAGTCTGCCTAGCCCTGACTACTCCTCCATCACTGTTGAGCACACTTCTCCATAACCATTTCTTACTTTCCATCTTGAATTATATACCACTCCAGAACTGAATCACAGTTATGCAGCCCCCACTGGGATATGTCTCATAACTGTCTACCCTTCCATAATGCCACCTCTTCTAAGAGGGTAGGTTCTGCTTCCTGTTTATTACCAGATACTGTTGCCCCAGTTCTCCCAGCATGCTGTAATCCTGAATGCCTCACGAGAGCCCATGCTGGAAGATGTCTATGAGGCAATGCCCTACAAAAGCAGTAGTCATATCACTGCTCTCTAGGGGAGAGTTGCCTCCTGGCCCAGAAAAATTACATCCAGGGCCATTGGGAAAGGGAATGGGCAATGTGCAATAGGTCAGGCCAGATTAACTTTTTTTTTTCTTTTTCTAATTAGGGATACCAGAAGGATGACATGGACAAATCTTGACTTAAGCAAGGCATTCAGAATTATAAAACTTTAGAATCAGCTGAGGCCTTATAGAAGCAATGTTCAATATTCAGTTGGCCATGAACTCCACTGAGAAGCTGATGGAAGCCAAGAACCCTATTTGCACAAGTTTATCATGCAATTTCAGAGGCAGTCGTGTAATACATATTAAGAACCTTGCTTTAGCAGTCAAGGACCCTAACTGTAACCCTCTGCAGGTGATGAAAAATTAAGCATGTTTGAGTAGATGGCATCTAAATTGCATTCAAATACTAAGATCTCAGGACTCTATTAAAATAATAATAATAATAATAATAATAATAATAAATACTTTCTTAATGCCTGTCATATGCCAGGTTCTATCCTATGTACTTTATCTACACTGCTCTATTTAATTCTCAAAACAACCCTATGAATTTAGCTTTACTATAATCTCCCAATGAAATGATAATACAGATAGAGAAATGGAGGCTTAGAAAGGTTAAGTAATGTATTCAGAGACACACAGTATGTGTCAGACGTAAGATCAAAACATGGATTTGTCTACCTCTGTGTCAGGCTAGGCAAGGTTATGACTTCCCAATTCCCAGTAACTTAAAATTACAGAGATGTCTTTGCTTTTACATTAGATGTGTGTTACAGCTCAGCAGGGGTCTCTGCTTTTCTTGATCACTCAAGGTCCCAGCTAACAGAGCAACCAAAATTTCCAATGTTGCCCGTCACTTTACATGAAAGAAAATGGAGATCTGAGGGTCTTAGGCAGCAATTCAAACGGCTATAGCCCAGAAGTAACAGATATCTCTTCTGCTCACATCTCATTGGTCAGAAGGAGTCACATGTGCAAATGCAAGGGAAGCAGGAACTGGAATCTTACCATGTACCCAGGAGATGGAATCCTGAAAATATCTGGCAAGTGTGAAAATGTCTACCTGACTTCCAAAGCCCACGTATTAACAACAAATTCTATATACCTTCAACCTAAGGAATGAAATGTTAAGCAAAGAGGTGTATTTAGCTCTGTTCTTCCATAATCATGATATAATCATAGAATAGGGAATAATCCATGCCAAATGTCATTCCTTACAGTCTGGTTCTGTGCACCTCAAGTTTTATGTTACGATCTGATTGGAATGTTGGAATTGCACTAAATCCCATATACCTGCCCATGATCTGTCTTTAAAATGCAATATATTATAATACATATTTTATTTTAAGTAAAGAAGCAATTTTAGACATAACCAAATTTTAATCCTTATTTCTTCTGATCCTTGCTCTTATTTTCTGGGGAACACTTTCAAACAAAGTATTTGCTGTGCTACCACAACATGCATTAAAACAATGTTGTCAATTTCCTCTTTTATTTCCAAAATCATTCTATTCTGGGAACTTAAAGTAATAGAAATAATTCCCTGATTTTTATGTCTTCAAATGACTTTGTATGGGGCTTTATAGTTTGCAAAACACAGGCACTTTTCACATCAGTGATCTCATTTGATCAGTCTTTCATAGAGGCATTATCTTCTCTATAGTTCTCCAGGAAGCCCCAATACTTTAAAAAAAAAAAAAAAAAAAAAAGATGAAGAAGAAGCTAAACTAGCCTAAGGCTGATACAGCTGGAAAGGGGTGTTTGGACTGGGATTCAAGCCCTCTCATCTGGTCCCACAGTCTGTGCTCCTTCCTGTCACACCTCCCAAATCTTTGTGACAATCATCTTTAACTGCTGATAAAATCAGCCATGGCCCATCCTCTCTTTCTTGCAAGAATATCTGAGACAAAGGGTCCCTTATCCCAAAATGACTCTGACCTATGAGTCTCCCACAAAATAAGATTCACAAAGTTTCAAGGGGAAAATTGCAAAATTAACATCCATAAGAACATTCCTAGTCACAGAAGTTTTCATTAGCAATAACAAAATAAATAAAGCCCTGAAGAGGAAAATGTTAGAGATGGGAGAACTAAGATTTATGCCACACCTATTATGAACCAAGCACCTTAATATTCTTTGTGTTAACAATGGTTGATATTTACGGAGGGCTTTCTCTGGAAAAGTTGCAGGGCTAAGAACTATCCATGAAGTATTCTATTTTATCCTCACAACAACCCCATGATGTAAATATGGCAAGAGTGTTGGAGACTGGCAGCTAACATCATATGCAATTGACAAGCAGCTGAGCTGGGATTTGAACATAAAATGTTAAGCTCAAAGGCTTGCTGTTTTGTGATTTAGTGACCACAGCAAGCCTGGTACACGGAAATCATTATTTTAATGTCATGAATATAAGAACAATAGCACAGAAAAGTTAAGTAATTCTTTCAAAGCTGCACAGCCAGCAAGTGGCAAAATGAGAGTAAGCTCAGAGTCACACCATATCAAAGGCTAGTTTCACAGGGTGCTAGAAAAGCAAGGGTCTTTGTCCGAAGAACTTTGTGCCTTTTAACAAATGAGCTCTCAGCAAAGAGAAAACTACAGAGATAGTCCCCAGAGGATGTAGCACAGTACCAGAACTGCATTTTTACTCTGGCTGTCCATCTTACTGATGCCATGCATGGTGTTAATCTTTGAGCTTGATGATAGTGGGAATTTCTGCTGTTTCCTGAACACCTTTGAGGCACTTTCCATTAGAGACTCAAACAACATTGTTCCCCTGAGAAAGGCTCCAAGCATTTGCAAGTTCTCTTAAGTATTGTTCTTTTTCCCTAGGTTTGTTTGAGGCATTAATCTTCCAGCACATCTTTAGACATCCTCAGACACTTCTCTCACTAGGGTCACCATAGGGCTAATATTCCCATCCATAAAGACAATGTGCACCCCACATCTTTAAGATTAAGTGTGTCAGCTTTGAAGGAATGTTCTGCCTACAGTTGTCCCTCTCTGTGCCTTTCATTTCACATTAGATGAAATGAATAAAGACAGTAAGTCATTACTTTAGAACCTTCAGAGTAATTATCTTTCTTAACAACTGATGAACGGTTGAGCAAGAGTGTTGAGACATTTTTCTGACTTAAAAATACCATCTACAGTGTTATGATGCTGCCCAATCTCCCTCTTAGAAATAAGCATAATCTAGGAGATCGTGCTCTTATAGTAACATGCAGTTGCAGAAACACAGCAAGCAAAATCAGTGTCCCATCAGGCTCACATGACAGAAAGATGTGCAGAGCTACCTCATGGCCCACAGAACTGGGCAAAGAGTAACAGTAGACAAAAAACTCTGCTGCTTGGCTTACATCTTTGAGGAGGAAAAGGAAGGAATTAGAACCAAGGATTGATTAAGAAACAAAAAAATTCACCATCATAAAAGTTGAGATGCTGTTTGCAGAATTAAAGTACTGAATTTAGAGGCTTCTTACATATGTGATTTAACATGTATTTAGGGGCCAATTTCTCATCACCCAAAGATTCAGACCATGTAAATGTCCCCTCTTAAAAAACAAATGTTATGGACAACAGCAGCCAAAGCAGCCTCTAATGGCTCCCTGCCTCTTCCTCCTGCTTCTCAAGGAGCTTCTCTCTCGTGATCTCCTCTAGACCAAAGGAAGAAAGAAGTCATGTTGGTCTTCTGCTCCCTCCCCTGATCTGTTGGCCATCTCGCTAAGGATCATTATCCCCAACTATGGATCTGTAACTAAAAGATTAGAGAAATAAAGCACAGTAATTCTTTGCTCAGGCTTTGTATTTAAGGGTGTTGACAAGAACAACCATCCAGCTGTAAAATTATCTAAACATCTCCATATTGGAGATGGACAGCCACTGCTATTCCAACTCACCCAAGTGCCCCATTCCTGTAGCTCAAGCCACTAAGACCTTTCCTCAGGATCCTTAGGCCTTTCCACCTTCTAATAACTGAATTGTTAATGTCTCCATTTGGGGAAGAAAGTGATGATGCCAGGACCCCACTGTAGCCTGTGCTCAATATCCATTACTAGCACATTTGCTTAGATTTTTTTTGTGTGAACTGTTACCTGAGTATCACTGATGTCCCATGATGCATTAAACGTGTATTATACAGAAGAGCTCTGAGGGAATCCATTAAATTTCTGAATCCTCGGATTAACAAAACCAAACAGTTTCTTTACTAGAGAACATCTTGGAATTTTGAATATTCTAATGGGTATTATGAATCTTCAGGAAGGATGCAGAATATACAGAATTTCTCCAAGTTATTTGAAAACAAAACCTTTTTTTCTAGAAACGCTTAACACATGCACTCAGTCATTGAACAAACAGTTATTGAGTGCCTATTGTGTGGTCCTCAGCACTATGCATACAACAGTAATAAAACCTGCTAAAGTCTGCATTCTTTGTGTCCTTCACAGAGCTCACACTCGAGCAAAAAAGTAGATAATAAACAAACAGTATATAGAATATAACTCCTATGAAAAACTAAAGCAGAGTAAGTTTTATAACAGGCAATATTTATAACACAGCAATAGTTTGTAAGCATTCAGTTGGCAGTAAGATCAACTTGAGGGGATGTAGCCAGAATAATTTTTAATGAAATAATTAGAATGGAATGAGATGAAATGGAGTCAAATTGGAATGGAATAAGATATATTGGAGTGCATCTCCCATAATAAACATAGGTATTGTGTTATGAATTTTTGTTGCACTCATCTGTATACATCATATGGGGTCATGATACAAAATGTATTTCTTACTGTGGGTAACAGTCAAATGAGTTTGAAAAACACTGGGGTAAGAGAACAAAGAATGACAGATGAGTCTTATTTTAGACACAATGGCTGGAGAGAGCCTTTCTAAGATGTCATTTGTGCAAAGACCTAGACCTGAGTGACATGAGAGAACACTGTGTTCCAGACCAAGCTAATGGCAGTTGCAAACTCACTGCGCTGGAAGCATGCTTACAGGTTTGAGTCCCATGAAGCTGGAATTGAGTGAGCATACAGAAGAGCAGGAGAAATGAGTCACAGAGAAAGCCAGGAACCAGAGCATGAAGGTCTTTGTGGATATGGGAACAACTTCAGAATCACATCTGGGCAAAACATGATATGACTGAAGTTATAAGTGGAACCACCCAGACCTATGGTAAGATTGATCATAGATGGACAAGAGTAAAATCTGTAAGACCCATGTGTTAGAGATATTGTTGGTCCCATCTCATAGGTCACAGGCATTCCCTAAAACCTGATTTGGGAATCTTTGCCAAGATCAATTCCTTAGCACTTGGGTATCTGCCCCAGGGGTGACTGAATGGCAAGAGGAATTGTAAGGTAAGAGGAAGAAAAAGTAGTCCTACCAGGCAGTAACTCAGGGGTATCTGTACCAAAAACACCCTGAGGCTTCCAACCATACAGTAAACTCATAAATCCCCCAACCCACCCTCCTGCTATCAATATAAAGAGAGAATTTTCCATGCGACCACCCTCCGGCCATGTCTTGATTCCTTCAGACCTGTTTGTGGTGTTCTTTTTAATCTATTCCTGCCAGATAAAAGTGTTGGAGGAAGTGAGGGCAGGAGGAATCTCCATGGCAGTGTGACAGTAACATATATTGCTGATTTGAACCTGATGCTCAGGTTTTATATGAGATAGTGCTAACTCGCCAGGTGACTTTTAGAGAC
>CM053569.1:21203611-21345869 GCA_028646485.1 Cryptoprocta ferox | reverse complement strand
AAAAAAAAAAAAAAAAAAAAAAAAAAAGAAGAAGAAGAAGAAGAAGAAAGAAAGAAAGAAAGAGAACTTGTCTAACTTGATGAAATGCATCAACCAATTTCCATTTGTTTTTCTAAAAGTGAAGTGCATAGCAGCTCAATGAAGCATTTACATTTGCAAGAGGGAAGTGAATATTCATGAAGTTTATTTTCCTGAAAGGTCTCTGTTTTAACTGTGCAGCGCAAGCAGTCAAACAGAATCATTTAAAAATCAGGTTTGAAAATCTGGGTTCCTTCCAAGGGTTTAGCCTAGTGGGAATTATTACTTCTGAGATACTGAGGAAAGCACTGGCAAATAGAGATGCTAGGAAAGTGAAGATAATATCTGCTGTTCCATAAACAAAGCAGTTACTGTACTGCAGGTAATTTAGCCATCTGATGCAGGTGAGCGCCGCATGCTGTGTGCTACCATCCCCCTGTTGGGTACCATCTAAACTGTTCCATGCCTCAACATTGCTGCTGTTTTAAATTGCCCATCAGACCAGGGAGAAAGAGAGAAGCCTCATGTTCATGATAAGAAACACGTTCAGAGAAGTAGCTGGCATCAAGCTTGAACATGAGTAAAAACAGGGAGAAGAAATGTCTACAGAGAGAAGGGGAGAGGGCTAATGTAAAAAGACTTTTAGAACAGCAGGGAGAGTCACAGAAAAGAAGGGAGTGGGGAAAGTCCACTCACTAGATCCACCTGGAGATCAAAGTCTCCCCAGTCTGATATGTACACGTGTTCTAGAGTTCTGTAACTACACAGAGTAGCATCAGTCGCGGGGTCTCTGCCATCATGACCGTGTGCAGTTGCCTTCATGAAACCAGCTGAGCAAAGATCCGGGAACACAAGTCTAGGGTAAAGAACTGAAGGAGAGAAGCTGCAGCGTGAGGCTTCCAGGGGGAGGGCAGGAAATCCAAGGCAAGGATGAGTCTTCATTTCCACCAATAGATCCCATCTTGTGGATGGGATGGGATGGGGAGCAGGGGGTTTGGAGGTAGCTTAAACAAAACTGTGAAGATCGATATCTTTGGTACTTGTTATCCTGGGTTCTCACTTCACATCCTGCCAATGCTAAGTTGGAAGAAAGTTTGTAGAGACAACCCAGACTCTGCAACTACCTAGCGGAGTAACCTTGGACAGAATATTCAGATCTTCATTTTACCTTCTGAATAATGGGAGTATCAAGTGTGCTTTATATTTCCAGTATTAGTGAGGATTAAGAAGACAATATTCCTGAGGAACTTTAGCATAGCAGTGGTGCACAGTAAGTACTCAATGAATATTCATTTGTTGCTGTTATCAAGATAATTCTTAACCAATAGCTAAAATGTAGTCTGACAAAGCCCTAAGAAATCATTTTTACCCAAGAGTTGAGAGAAAGTGCTGTTCGATAAAATGTTTGGTTGAGTTTGGGGGACAGGAAATTTCCCTGGTGCCTTCTAAATGCTTGACACAAATGTATGTTTACATAGAGAACAAACGTTTATACCATGTCTATTTCGATCAAGGAGCTATGCTAGGCATCAGGAGGAAAAAAGATAATATGATAGTATGACCCCTTCTCTTAAAAAAAAATCTTAAAAAGGAAATCAAATTAATGAGAATACGAAATATATAGCCAAATTCCTATCTGGAGAAGAACTAAAATGTGTTTTAGAATTTAAGCCAGGCTTTTTTTGGCTCAATTTCTTATTTTTGAAGTGATTTCTTAAAAAAGAAAATTCTATTTTCTCATTCCTGGCTTTGATTGAATAGAAAAAAATATGTATCTCTTTAAATGTCTGGTACAAAATGATTATTTCCTTCCTTTAAAGATAGTAATATTTTGGATACACTCTATGTTGACTTCAAATACAAGCACAGGTTCCACATAAGAGTCTCTACTTTGGATCTTATGGGATAAGTGTAGAAGGCTGTGTGACTAGAAAAGCAAATTCTGAAAAATGAGAGGCTTTATAGCCAAGGCTGAAAAAATTTTTAATGAAAAATTAATCTTCTGAAGATGAGTGTTCGTGAGAATTTGAAATACTTTGAGTTGTTATCTATATGACATTATCCTTACCTATGGCCTGATTCTCTTGCTTCACTCTGTTTATATGTTTTTTGTCATTACCTTACTCAAGTATATACCCCTTGTTGCCATGGTGCCAAAGGATCCTTCTAGAAAGGCCCTTATTGATGGGAGTTAAAAGATTAACCTTGTAATTTGACCTCTCACCTGAAAGTTTGACCTGACACTTAATGTCAAAATTAAATATGGAAAAATTAAGAGAAAAAAGTAAGGCTTTCAAAATTATATTTAACACTGTTAAAATCTTTTTGATATCATAAAGTGGCATCTGAAATTATTCTTGGGTAAGCGTTTTACTTGAGAAGAAAATAAATCTCGTAGCCTCCCTCTTCCCATTCACTGGATTTGAAAACTTTAATGTGATGGAGAAAGAAAGAAGAAGCAAAAAGCCAAATTAATCAGTCAATTCAACTTTACCCCACTTATTAAAAAAAATGTACTGGAAAAGAAAATTAAAATGTTTTAAAGATTTTTTTATTGATTATAATTACTAATAATGTCACTTTTCCGTTATTTCACATGGAAAGTATTTTTCAGAAATAAGTGATAATTAATAAAAGTTAACATCAAAATTTCTTATTAATTATTTTTGAAGTTAGAATAAAAGGATAAATATGGCCAGTATTTTCATCAAAGATATTCATATTTCTCATTTAAATATTTTTTTAATTCCTATATTATAAGCATTGGTTCCTCAAAGTCTTGAGTATTGAAATGTCAGTGATTTGAATTTACTTCTATAAAAAAAGTATGAGTAAGGATTCTGTATTTTAAAATATAGCTTTATTACTTTTCAATGTCTTTTAGAAGAGACCAATATCCTGACAGGGCAATTTTTTGGAAATTTGTTTTAAAGGATAATATTTATTTAAATAAACCTAATTACTAATAAGTAAGACCACCACAATATGAAACCTCTTTTAAAAATAAAACAGCACAGAAATAGGTATGTTTATCCATAACAACATATTTATAAAGCATTTCTGACATATTATTTGTTATTGTAATCCTGTGTGGTAAGTTGATTTAGTCATCATTTTAAAGATGAAAAAAATGAAACTTTAAGCAAGCATGTTGCTTAAGGTTTCACAAACAATAGTTGCAGAACTATGACTTAAAATAGGTTCTTACAGGGGTGCCTGGATGGCTCAGTTAGGCATCCGACTTCAGCTCAGGTCATGATCTCATGCTTCGTGGGTTTGAGCCTCATGTCAGGCACTGTGCTGACAGCTCAGAGGCTGGAGCCTGCTTTGGATTCTGTGTCACCCTCTCTCTCTCTCTGCCCCTTCCCTGCTTGCACTCTCTCTCTCAAAAATAAACATTAAAACTTTTTTTAATTTTTTTCGAATAGGTTCTTACATCCTATTAAAAAGAAACAACAAATCCAAAATGGAGTCACTTGTGCTAAGTCCACATCATCAAATCAAGGCTTAATATCTAACCTAACTGCAGTTTCAAACTTCTCCAGGAATGTAATCTTAACCAGTCATTTTGGAATTTTCTGGTCAGCACCAGTGAGGTAATCTGCCCCATAGACCCTCCCATCCCCAAAGGAAGATACAGTAAACCACTCCTTCCTTATCTCTTCCCCCATCTGCCCAAAGACGCCTTCCATTTTGTACAACTCTTTGGAGCTCCTTTCTGTTTGTTAGATGGGATGCTGCCCAATTCATGAATCACTGAATAAAACCAATTAGATTTTTAAATTTACTCAGTTGAAATTTTTTTAACAACCCTAAACCCAAAATTATTTCATCTATATCACAAAAAATTCCTTGTCAATTGTAGTAATACTATTTATGCTCAAAATATTAGTAGAATTTTGCTTTTGGAATTACCTTTGGATCTCATTTAGGAAACACAGAGTAAAATCAATTTAATTATAATTACAGTTTCAACTTAGCTTTGATCAGTTAAAAAAAAAAAAAAGAAGTGGCCACAGATGACCATATAATTCCTCCAAATCAAAGCCACTCTCAAATTATGAAATTTTGCCATCCAGAGGATGTTCAAAAGAATATAGTTTGGTCTTAGCAAAAAAATAAAAATAAAAAAATAAAAAATAAAAACTTGAAATCCCAGAACTACTTCAATCAATGCAGAATGTTTGAAATGAGTATATAGCCTCTGATAATTGATACATTTAAGTTGCTTAGAACCTTTTTGTTTCTTCAATGAGAATAAATAACCCTCTATAATTTTGTCTGCTTCCTTTGTATTTTTAGTGTAATGTATAACACAGTTGGGCAAGAATAGATCTTGTTCAATGAAATTCTACAGGAATGCTACTTTCTTGTTCTGACCACTGTAAGACCTGGAACTCTGAAAAATAAAAATCAGTTAAGGACATTTGATTGCAATATCTTCTCTTAACAATACTTGAGACGCGTTTAAACCAGATCTTTTAAAAACAGAGTAGGCAAGATAAATTAAGAATAACTAAACTAGGGGCGCCTGGGTGGCCCAGCTGGTTGAGCATCTGACTTCAGCTCAGGTCATGACCTCACAGTCTGTGAGTTCGAGCCCCACATCGGGCTCTGGGCTGACAGCTCAGAGCCCGGAGCCTGCTTCAGATTCTGTGTCTCCCTCTCTCTCTGCCCCTCCTCTGCTCATGTTCTGCCTCTCAAAAATATATGTTAAAAAAATTTTTATTAAAAAAAAGAATAACTGAACTAAAGACAGAACTGGATCATTAGTTTAAGCGTAAGTATATATAGTAAACTACAATTATGAAGCAACTTTTACTACAAAGTTCATCTGATCTTAATCACACTCCATTTTCCCGTCAGAGAATTGATTATATTCAGATTATGTTCCTTTAATTCATGTTTCTTTTTCATCATCTGAGATCCATGCTAGCTCAAGAGCTAAAATATTAAAGCAAAGAATTTGAGATCTTTCTGTATCCAGTTATTTAAAGATGAACTGTTAGCATAGGAGAACTCACCACGTGAATTTCTATAGTTCTAGCTTACATTTTGTTTCAATTTATGATTACCAAGGCAAAATAAGGAGAGCATAAAGTCTCAATACTCTCTGACCCATCCTAGCTAGTCTGTACTCTGCAAATAAACTTTATTCCAGTGTACATAAGAATCACCTAGGGATCCTGTTAAAAATTCAGCTTTCTGGCCCCACCCACAGAGACCCTGCTACAATGGGTTTAGAGTCAGGCCTAGGGAGTTAACATTTTAGAAGGCATTCCCCAGCCCATGCAGGCAAGTCCCTAAACCACCCCTTATAAGGTAACAAATATATGTGGAATTTAAGAAACAAAACAAAGGAGCATAAGGAAAGAGAGAGAGAGAGAGAGAGAGAGAGAGAGAGAAACCAAGAAACAGACTCTTAACTATAGAGGACTGAGGGGAGATTACTAGAGGAGGTGGGGGGGATGGGTGAAATAGGTGATGGGGATTAAGGAATGCACTTGATGAGCACCAAGTGTTGTCTATAAGTAATGAATCACTGAATTGTACAACTGGAACTAATATTACACTGTATGTTAACTAACTGAAATTTAAATAAAAACTTCAAAAAAAAAAATACCTAGGGGCTCCTGAGTGGCTCAGTTGGTTGAGAATCTGACTCTTGATTTTGGCTCACGATATGATCCCAGGATCTTGCCATCAAGCCCTGCAACAGGCTCTGTGCTGAGTGTGGAGCCTGCTCAAGATTCTCCCACCCCTCTCCCCAACTCACACTCTCTCCCTCTAAACCAAAAACAAAACAACCCACAAACATAAACTATTTACAGTGGGTTAGTAAGACAAATTTAATCAACTCCCCTTGCTTTTTTATCAAGACTAGAGAAGTTCCGAGATAATGCAATCCAAAAGTTCCTTCCCAAATAATTTTTGACTTTCTGTATCACACAGCTAACTACTATATCCCAGTTGCCCAAACCTGAGATTTTGCTGTGCTTCATTCTACTGCTTTTTGACCAAAAATACTTTACACCAGTCTCCTTCTGATTATTAACAAATATTAAAATATTATATTAATTAAAGGCCTCTATGAGATTTCTATGATGTTTTCCTTTGCAAACATCTTTGAAAAGTTTGCCAGTTTACCATAGCAGTGGAGGAGTCAACAGTTATTCTGAGCCTAGAGATAGATATATGGTGCTTTCACTGTCTTTTGTGGTTTGGTAAAAGCATGTATATATACCTGACAGACTAAGAGAAATTTTAGAAAAACTGAATTTTAGCCACAAGAATGTTACTGAATATGGATTTGCAGGTTTTAATAAAGATATCACATACTATATTATTTCACTTTTATAAAGTGAAGGTGATTGGACAATTGGTTTGGAGACTTAACCTCTGAAATCATTTATCTGATACTATGGGCAACTAATATCTGATCCAAAGCAACTTTGGACTTGCTTCTCTCTTTTCTGTTCATTACTGGGGTTAATTAAAGCTTGGATCTTCCTCCAACCTCAAACATAACTGGCTGAGACAATTGATAAGTATATTGTTTTCTTTGATTTTTCACACTGTCAGTGTTTGGTAAAAGCAGGGGGGAGAAGACAAAGAAATTATGAATGAGAACTACCTGTGGGCCTTTCAATCTTGTACAAGCCTCAAGTAAAGAATTTCTACATGTTAAAGACAATGTATCATCACTGAAGGTCAAGTGCTTGTTCCAATAAACTGCCCCTTTGGTGACATTCACACTGCCTCACATCCTAGAGACTTGTCTTTCAGTGTCTTGGCCATCACTAGAAGGAAGGCCTCTCAAGATAAGAATGTGGGTTTGGTGTTCTCTTGTGTGGGAGCTGGATTTTGGCTGTGTTCCTTCTGATTGCACTAAAAGTGAAAATATTTGAAGGTCCATAAAAGAAGAATAAACTCCAAGCCATGCAACATAAACTCCATTCTTTTTATGATTATGATTAAAAGCCCAGCACAATGCAGTTTCACATTCTTGTCAGCAAGTTTAATAATTCCCTATGTAACATTCACTTTAAAACATTAAATTCAAAACAACGATTCATGTTTGTTTTTGAGAGAAAGAGATACAGAGCATGCGCATAGGAGGGGCAGAGAGAGAAAGAGACACAGAATCAGAAGCAGGCTCCAGGCTCTGAGCTGTCAGCACAGAACCCGATGTGGAGCCTGATGTGGGGCTCAAACTCACAAACCGCAAGATCATGACCTGAGCTGAACGAAGTTAGATGCTTAGCCAACTGAGCCAGCCAGGTGCCCCTCAAAACAAAGATTCAAAAGACATTTCACTGTATATAATGTTGAGCCTCAATCCCAGATGAAACATACATACACACACACACACACACACATACACACACACAAATCTATGGGAATTCTGTATTTTCTGTTCAATTTTTTCATAAAGTTAAAACGGCCCTAGAAATCTACTTAAAACTGCTTTAAAAAAGTTACTATGGAATTGACATGATACTTATATGCTAACCTATATCTTGAAATTTTCTTGACTATGAATTACATAATCTCATCTGGATAGAAATGCTGCTCTTGAATCAAAATTTGCCAAGAAAAATCATTGCAAAAGCCTGTAGTCATTTAAATAAAGTAGGTCTTCATTGGGTTGACAACTGCTATAAAAATGCATAAAAGGAAACAAAAGGGGAGGGGAAACTCTGATTTACTTCATTCCCAAGCACATCGAAGGATGTAGAATGAGGTACTTAAACATGAGAGCATCATTAAACTAAGAAGCCTGTCAGAAAACTTATATGTCAAGCATGTGATACAATTCCTCTAAAGCTTCTAGAAATTCTGGTCAAAAAAAAAAAAAAAAAAGAGTGGTGACCTGGAAAAGTTTGAAGTTATCTATATAAAGTATAAAGCACAGATAAATAGCAGTGGCAGAAAACTGGGAGTCTATTACTCTTGGAGATACTCTGAGATATTACTTGAGAAAAAGATAAGTAATACAGTGTTGATTTATTCATTCACCTGTCAAATGTTTACTAAGCACGTGTTACTTAAGGCAGTGGTGCTCAAATTTTGCTGTGCATTAGAATCACCTGGGGAGCTTTAAAAAATTCTGATGGACAACTCGCATTCCATACCAATTAAATCCGAATACCTGGGGATGGGAGCCAGGCATTAGCATTTTTTACAGATCCTCAGGTGATTCCAAAGTGCCTCTAAGGTGGACAGTACTTATCCACTCCAAACAAGAACACTGTGCATAGTTCTTCCTCTCAAGGAACTTGAAGCCTAGGCAATGAGATCAGCCACGTGCACAAGCAAATGTAAAGTGAAATGCAACACCATCTCATTTCAAGGTTGGCTCAACATGGTATCATTTCTCCCACCAAGGAGCTCTGTGACTCCACACAGCCCTGTGGGGAATATATGTGTTATGATTCAGTCATTTCTGGAAGCCTCATTTCCAGAAAGAGGCAGACAAACTGGAAAGGACTCAAAGAAGAGTAACAAAATGATTATAGGCCTGGGGGGATGGACTTATGGGGAAAGATGAAAAGAGCTAAATATGTAAAACCTGACTAAGTGACAATTAAAGGGGGGGTCATGATAACAGTGTACTAATACCTGAAGGGTGCAAACATCAAGGAAAGAAGTGAGTTACTTTGGATAATGCAAAAGGTGTTAGCTAAGAGTAATAGGATGGTATTACAAAAGAAAATGAAGGCATGGCATCGGGTAACCGCTGCTGACTGCTTAAGCTACCAGGCCATGGAGGAGCTTCCACAAGAGAGGAAGCAGCCACATCACTGGAGTTCCCATAAAACAAGTTTGGACAAATACTTAGGAAATTGTTCTTAGATTAGTAAGAGCAATTTTCTATGACCTGGACAGTGGCAGGAGGTGGGGAAAAATGAAGAGGAGAGAGCATGATTCAAAGCTTTTTCAACTCTAATACCAAAACGACACTATAACAAGTTCGAAATTGAGAAGAGGGGTGCCTGGGTGGCTCGGTTAAGTGTCCGACTTCAGCTCAGGTCATGATCTTGCAGTTTGTGGGTTCTAGCCCCGCGTCAGGCTCTATGCTGACAGCTCAGAGCCTGGAGCCTGCTTCGGATTCTGTGTCTCCCTCTCTCTCTGCCCCTCCCCTGCTCACATTCTGTCTCTCTCTGTCTCAAAAATAAGTAAACATTAAAAAAAAAGAAAGAAATCGAGAAGAATCTTTTTCTTTAAATGCAATTGCAAATGAGGTTGATCCATTGGCTGTTATTAATGTATTCATTATAAACTCAGAAATTACATTTTGAGCCATACTGCGTATGTCCTATGTGATATTTTATCAGCTTTTTCATTTCATTTTAATACAAATATAGTCATTACATGTATTACAAGCTTCTTCAAAGACATTTAAGTATAGAAATTTTGGCTATAGTTTTATAACATTCTTAAACTGGGACATCTCATTCCCTAAAACCAAGGACACTGCACTTCCTTTTATATGCAGTGCTCTTAAATTCTACAAAATTGGGGATGATCATAACAGCTACTATTTTCAGAGCATTTTCTATACGCCAGACACTGTGTTACAGTAAGTTCCACCATCATCTAATCTAAAGTAATATCACCACAACTCTGGGTAGGCACTAATGTTTTTCTCATTATTTTTATAAAGAAAATAATATTTAAGGAGGTTAAGAAATATATTCAAGGTCACATACATGTGCCATGGAATGAAAACCCAATCCTATGTGGCCCCAGAGCCCACAGACCCTCTTATTTTTATGGAATGTTATTAAATAACACAAAACTGAAAACAATAAAAAATTGTCATCTTACAAATCCCCCCTCATAAACCTTATCTGTAGTATCAAAATAATAATGCTGAATACAGAAGGACAATACTTTTTAGGGTTATTGTGATGAGTAAATAAGATAATTTTTAAAACATAGTTGGCACAAACTGGCACTCAGTAAATTCTTAAGAAGTGATAGCTTAAAAAATAAAAAAAAATTAAAACTTAGAACCCACAAATCATTCATTTGTACACCAATTTCTCCACATATCTTTTATATAAATCTAGACATTATCCTTTTCTCTGCCCCCTTCTCCATGAGTTTGTTCCAAGCAGGAGAAAACAAAGTGATAAGCTGACTTTCACTAGGCTGTCATGTCTTAGGAGTTGTGCCCTGAAGTTTAAAAGAATCATGAACTCATAGACTAGAATGGTGGTTTCCAGGAGGTGGGGGGTAGGAGAGATGTTGGTCACAGGGTATAGACTTCCAGTAGTAAGATGAATGAGTTCTGGGGAGGCAATGTACAGCCTGGTGACTATAGTTACCAATATTGTATTGTATGCTTGAAAGCTGCTGAGAGCAAATCTTAAATGTTCTCAATACACACACACACATACAAATAGTATATACATACACACAAATAGTATATGTGAGGTGATGGATGTATTAACTAACCTTACTGCGGTAACCATTTCACAATATATACCTATATCAAGTCGTCATGTTGTATATCTTAAATTTACACAATGTTATTCATGTCAATTATATGTCGATAAAGCTCAAAAAATCATGTGAAAAGGCATTGTCTAAATAATTCATTCATCTAAAAAATACTTATCAAGAACCTATTATACGCAAGGAGCTATAATGGTGAGGAGGCAAGTGATGGCCAGACCTCCTAGAGCTTACACTCAGGCAGAGAAGACCCTGCAAAGCGACAAACTAACAAAGACAAGATAACCAAACACCAGTATAATAGTATAAAATAAACAACTTGATGTTATATATGGTATGGAGAGCGGTGGGGAGAGAATTGTGGTTATAGAGGGTGGTCAGAAAAGTGTTCTTTAAAGAAATAATTGCTGGGGCACCTGGGTGGTCCAGTAGGTTAAATGTCTGACTCTTGATTTCAGCTCAGGTCATGATCTCACAGTTTGTGAGACTGAGCCCCGCGTCAGGCTCTGTGCTGACAGTATGGAACCTGCTTGGGATTCTCTCTCTCCCTCTCTTTCTGCCCCTCCCCAACTCATGCATGCACAGGCTCATGCTCGCTCTCTCGCTTGCTCACTAAATAAATAAATAAATAAATAAGCGCTAAAAAAGTAATTGTTAAGCTGATATATAAGAAACAAGAAGAAGCCAGAGGCACACAAAGTCTCAGGAAAAAACTTTCACATAGAGATTACCAGCAACTGCCACGTTCCTGCAGCAAGAAAGAGTTTAGAATGTTCTTGAAACTCAAAAAAGCTATGAAACACATTGAGTGAGGGTGAAGATGGCATGAAATGAAGCCAGAGTGCTAGACTGTGGTCGTATCATGCAGGATTTTCTAGCTCATGGTAAGAAAGTGGGCTGGATTCTGAGCATGTTTGAAACCTTACAGCTCTAAAGACTTTTAAGTAAGGCAGTGATATGCTCTGCTTAATATTTTTACAAGTTTACTCTAGCACATATCAGGATTATAGATCCTGTCCTGTGCTGCAGGGCAGTAATGATGGGGGATTGAGAAAATAGGAGAAGAGAAGAGTATTTATAATTTTATAGCTTCTATATTCATTTGTTGACTCTTTCTTTGGTTCTTAAATAATTGTTAGTTTGTTGTCTGTTGTGTCTTCCCCACACAGAGAAGACTGGAAGTTGGAAGATCAGATGAGAAGTACTGATCTGGACTCACATGGCAGCAGCAGCTAGAAGGAGAGGTGGATAAATATAAGATCTATTCTGGAGGAAGAACTAAAAGGAGTGGCAGATGGACTGAACATAGGAAACAAGGAAAAGAAAGGTGCTGCCCAGGTTTCCAGCTTATTTTTGGAGGTAGTATTTACTGAGATGGGGAAATGGGGAGGGCCAGGTTTGGGGGTACATTGGTAGTTCACTTTAGGCAGGTTAATTCTGAAATGGCCTGAGGCATCTAAGTGATGGTGCAGAGTAGGAGCTGGAGAGATGAATATGCATGAGAGGGAGGTCTGGGAAGCAGACACCAACTTGGGGATTTGTGTATTAACTATGTTTTTCTTATTTTCTGCATTCTTGATGCTGTGCCATCGAAAAGGTCTCCCTAAGAGCATGTCTTTCATATGCAAATCAACTAATCCAGTGCTCACATCACAACTACCTCCTTCATCAGGCTCTCACTGTCAAACCAACATGCCCCTGCCCTAACCATCCCACAGCCAGGCACCAGACAAGGAAAGGCCATCCCTCCAGCCCAGAGCCCACGTCAGGTTTTTACACTGTCCCATCCTAAACCTCCTTAGCTTGCTGACACTGCCCCTCCCTCCTTCCTCTGAAAATCACACTAAAGCCTCCTGTGCATGCTTTCCCCTTGTTCTTTCCACTTCCTGGCAGACCCTGGTGCTTCCCTACGTGGCCCTGTGAAACGTGGCATGTCATTCCTCTTGGGAACTATGAGTAACAAACCACCTTTCAATGACATTTGTCTCCTGATCTGTTGGCCTTGCCATTCCTGAATAAAAACAAAGTTCTATTAGGCACATTTTATAAAGTATTTAAAGCCTTTAGGGTGATGGTGATGACTTAAGGCAGAGTGTAAATAAAGAAGAGGACACAGAAGGACCCTCAAGAAGCCCAAAGGAATAAATATCCACATTTTGATTTCAAGCTGTGTGGCAACTGAGTGGAAGAACTACTTTCAAGCTTTCTCAGCACCTCACAAATCATGCCACATAAGCCACTGCCTACTCTGCAGAAGGGTAAGGCTGATCCTGTTTCGGAATGAGTAATCTTCACTAAGCCCACAGCATAGCTGAGTTATCTTACCAGAGAAACAACGTGAACTTAAAAGCCATCTATAGGAAGACATACCCATTACGCAGAACTCTTGAGATATAAAGCAATCACCTCAGCCTGCCAATTAGAAGGAAAAACATATAAGGAAAACTCCTACACTGACAGGCATCTGTGGTCTGTATTGTCAAAATATCAGGCATCCAAACAAATGCTAACCTATGTCCCCAAGGCAGGTCCCGTGTTCAGCCCCAACACAGAATTCTCACAGGGTCCCGTGTAAAATGAGAACAAGAGAGCATGTTTTCAATGAAACAATGGATTCACTCTTGTAATATGAGATTATGGCCTTTCCTTTTTTGGTATTTATATGGCCTGCCTTTCATGAAATGATGGCAAAAGGAAGTAGAGCTTGTTACTTTTTTTAATCTGACAAAAGTAAGGTTGTCCTAGGGAGACCCCTCAATTTTTTTATTGGACCACAAATTTAAGAACTTGGGGTCTACTAATCTACAAAATGCGAATATCCAGATATTTGAAAAACTCCCATCATTTATAACCATCCATATCACCACTTTCCATTTTCATACTGACTAGAATCACAGGGACACAGCTTGAGTGAGATTTCCCAATCCCACCCGTGATACAGAGTTTCCATTCTGACAGGTTAGCCATGAGTAAGGAAACTCTTATCACAGTGTCGGAGAGAATGAGTAGACATTGTGAGCTAAAGTGTATGTTTTCTCAGATACTGACAAGTAAGGACAAAGGTTCAACAGTGACTAATGAACAAAATGTTAAGGTGGAGACAGGACCTAATTGTTTAAAAGCAGTCACTCGAGGCATATAGTTGCATTCACTTTGAAACCAAATCAAGATACCAATGATGTCCCAGTGAAATATTTATTTGTTCATTTAAACAACAAAAACCCCTCAACGCTTAATCAAGGGCCACCACTCACTGCCTCTACTCTAAAGGGCTACTATAAGGAAGTATAGGATCAAATTACAGGATCAAATTTCTGGGATTGTTCTTCAATAAGGAGGTCAGACTCAAAATGTTTGGATAGCATAGTTTAGGAGAAGCTGGTCCTGAGGAGGTGACTAAGAAGGGGAGGAGGGTGACAACCAAAAGCATACTAAGTGATGAATTATGCAATTATTAGGCCATTCCTTCTTCTTCCTATTGGGGTTAAAAGATTAAACTATTGATCTAGCACTGGGCATTTGGTCAGATGAAAAGCAGTGAGAAAAAAAAAAAAAAAACTTACAGTTTTCCACAGTGTACATGCTGCAAAGTTTGAGAAGTTGCTCCAGGATACCCTTCAGTCACTTCCACATAGACCTCCAGTGATTACACTGAACCAAGTCTATCGCAGTGAAAGGGAAGACATCTACCCTTGGGCTGTAAACATCTGATTTGTCTAACATCTTCACAAGCCAGATGGAGAATGCAGACAGAGCTACCAGAGGGTCTGCCCATTCTGTATAAAGAAAGAAAAGTGACCTCAATTCCTGACTCTGTTGGGGCTTTTATTCAATTGCAGCTACAAAACATTGACATCATACCAAAGAAAAAAAATTAAATATTTTGTTTATCTAAATATAAGCATATTTGCAACGGCATGCATGAATCATGTTTACGTACGTGTGTGTATACATATTTAGAGAGGGGACTGGGGAGAAGGGAAAACATAATCTCATTAGAAATTCAGAGTAGGAATTATTCTTTTCTGTTACAAAAACAAAAGGTTCATGCAAAAATTGGTTCGTAGAATGAATGGTCCTTCAGCCTGAAGACAACAGTTTACCATACAACTCTAAAGATACCTTGCTTACCTATAGTAAAATTCAAATGAGAAACATTTGAAATTTTAATGATATGAAAATCAGGTTGTTTGATCTCATCGTATATTTTAAGCAAACTTATATAGAGAAGAGAAACTCACTAAATGGGGTTTTGCCCCCAAAATCTCAATCCTAACTGAATCTTTCTTCAATTCTGAATCACCTCTCTTTCCAGTCAGACTCTCTCTCTCTCGCTGACCCATATCTTACATAATTTCAAGTGCTACACTGGGGACAGAAAGAAAGAAATCACAATTGGGTTGCATTATTTCCCAGAGACTTCTAAAGCTCTGGTAGTGGAATGTGGATTTGCTAAAGAAAAGAAAAAGAAGTTGTCCCAGCCCCTATCTGAGCAGGTGGAAAACACATAATTAAAGTGCAGAATTCAAATTAAAACTAAAATCTCTATCAGGCACTCTCCTAATTTAGAAGTCCAACAAGCAGAATACCAGCAAATGAAAGAACAAACAAAAGTAACTGCTCTCTCTCCTGGCAAACTGCTGAAAGCCCACAGGATTTATGATGACCAATTCAGGGTGTGGTAGCCTGGGAGAACAGAAGCAATAGTCTTTGTTACATGAAGATGGAAAGGAACATTACAAAAACACCCAATTTTAGAGCTCTCATTTTCTCCCAGCAAAAACAACTTGTGCATGCATTTAAACATGTACCTGTATATCTGAAGGCCTTCGAGTCTCTGATCTTAGAATTTAAACTAAAAATTAAAAAGAGAGGGCTATCAGCATGTGGGATGATAAAGCAGGAACTCATTATGATAACATGTAGAAAACAAAAACTTGAATGAAACTGTGGTTCTCAAAGAGATAAATGTTATTCTTCCTCTTTAACAGTGACAAAATATGTTCCACAGAGGTAATTGAGAAGTCCAAGAGACCTTAAGAGTTGTTGGTCATTGAAACAAGCAATAGCAAATCACTTAAGAGAATGTTCTGCTATGTAGAATCTGTAACAATTAGACTCATTTTATCTCATTCCTCATCTTAAATCTGCTTAAAATATTCTAAACTAGCTAGATCTGATTATTTTTGAACAGCACCGGAGCCCTAAAAGGCCCTACAGCCCCTGTTCCTGTATCATTAGGAAATGTGTGACTCCCACCTCTTAAAATATGAGGGTACCACTGGGGGCACCTGGGTGGCTCAGTGGTTAAGCGTCCAACTTCAGATCAAGTCATGATCTCAAGGTTCGTGAATTCAAGCCCCATGTCAGGCTCTGTGCTGACAGCTCAGTGCCTGGAGCCTGCTTCAGATTCTCTGTCCCCCTCTCTCTCTGCCCCTCCCCTGCTCGTGTGTTCGTTAGTTCTCTCTCTCTCTCTCTCTCTCTCCCAAAAACAAATAAGCGTTAAAATAATAAAACAAAACAAACCATGAGGGTACCACCAACATCCCTACTGAAGCACATACACTTTCTGTCCCATTACAGGTTTCTCCAAGCAGCTCTGAAGCATGAGCAGCTACTGAAACTCCACAGGCTGATCAGCTGCAGGGCCCGGCTGTTTATGAGCAGCCACTCCTAGTTATGGGCCCTGGCTCACTGAAAAGTAACAAGCAGGAAGCAAAGAAGAGAGATCCTTCATCTCCTGGAAAAAAATGGAAATGTACAGCAGAGTAGGCTGACTCCTTCAGAGAGACTGGCAAGTGGACAGAAAAATAAATAACACCCAATTTAAAACAAGAAAAACATGTGCACCTAAAGAATAAACCTCTTATCATCTTAATAACAGCAACACTTACAAGCACCCTGAACAATGTGCTAGACACCACATTAAGCATTTTGTTGGCATCAACTAACTGAATCCTCAAAACCACCCTATGAAAACTGAAGCTTCAAATATATGACAAAGGCACCTGAACCTAACATATCTAAATTCCATCCTAGTAGTCAGTTCCAAGTTGTAGGACTCTAAAGGAATTACATTTTTTTCTCAGTTTTAATTCACTCCCCCCTCAGAAATGGGCTCTAGCCCTTCAAAAGACAACCATATGAGAATTTATTTTATCTCCAAAATACATCCTAAATATCTCCACTTTTCTCCATTTGCTCAGCCACGATCCAAGTTGAAGGGCAGAGCCAGGTTTGGTAGAACCTGAGGCTTGTTCAATTTAAGAAGCCATATTTAAGGAGCTACACATACAAAATTAAGTTTAAAAAAGAAGAATATAGTTTTTTAAACAAGGAAAAGAAAATCACACAAACACACATTTTTAAGCTGAAAAATACTACGTTTATAAAAACCTGAAAAAACTATTTTTATTAAATTGTTCACACATCTCTATAATTTTTCCTACACAACTGGCTGCATACTCTTTGATCACCTCTTCATACAACAGCAGTTTTATAAAATAGTTTTTGGTGAAGACAATAGAGAATTCAATCTTTCCTCCAGCAAGTCGAGGTTAGCTGCTGATAGCTTACCAGTTTTACGTCAGCATCACCACGTGTTATTTTGGTGCCATGTACATCTTTCAGACTTTTGTCAAACTTTCATGGTTTCTTTTGTAGATGAGCTCTACAATGTCAGAGCACTTCAAGTTTTCTATATATTTAGTGACTCATCTTAAATACTCTTAGAATCACCAAAACTCATTAAGCAATTTGTTGATGTTCTCATTGGGAATGGTATAGCATTAGTTTTTTATGTTCTTCCTCTTATTAAAACAGCAAGAAATTTACATCTTTTCCCAAAATGCCCACATGATTCACTCCTCTTCATTAATTGGGTTATCAAACAATCAGTGAATTATCAATTAATTCTACTCAAAATTTGTATCTTAATGAATTAAGGCAATTTGAAAATTTGGAGGTTACACAATTCGCTTCTACAAGTCAGAATAATTTCCAGTGATTTTATGGTTCATCTTTATCCCTTTTGTTTATCATTAGTTTTTAATCTATCTTTCTTTGGTTCTCCAATAAACGTAAAGATTATCAAAGAAGCATGCTTCATTTGTGTGATGAGACCATTCCAAAACACCTTTCCAAATTGTAGTTAAAATGATATATGCCCAACTCAACTTCCCCTTGACAAGATCCTAAAAATGCCTATAGCCACTCTAATATCACCCCACCCAAGTGAAACTATGGTGGACGGAAGGTCAGAATGGAGAGACACAGTTGTCTTAACAGTTGATAGCTAAAATGTCTTATTTTTACTAATATCGCCAAGATACATGATGTCACGAATATGTTGCTCAGGCTCTTCCCCAGCCTAAAAAGTAGGTGTTGAAGCAAGGGGCCCTGAAGATAAACCTTTATTAGCTTCAAGGTGAATGCACCCAGGCCACCACCGCTTCTCAGAGAGGCTACTCTAGTAGCTTCCTAACTGATCTCTATGCACTCGCCCTCCTCTACCCACAACCCATTTCCATAAGGCAATCTGGGAGACTTTCTAAAATGTAAATTAATTCATGTCACTCTCTTGCTTAAAACCTTTCAGTGGCTTCCCTTTGCATGAATAATAAAGGGCAAACTCCTCATCACCAAATATTGCCCTACAATGTAGATGCTGCGTAGCTCACAGACCCAATCCACAACTCCCCCCGTTACTCATAAGCTGGCGTTACACTGGCTTTGTTCCCAAAATTAGGTGCCCCACAATCACAGTGAAAATTATGCATAACTGTTTCATAAACTGTGAAGCGCTCTATCCATATTAACTTATTATTATTATTATTATTAACCACACTATGCATGTGCTTAGGATGGTTGAGGAGGAAAGTTTGCAGATTTTGATTTTTGTTAAAGACTTTCCCGTTTTTCTCTTTCCTACTCCTATAAACACTGTTCTGAACCTCCACAAATGGAACTGCTACAAATACAGGTCCAAGTCTTACAGCCATATAGCAAGTCACCATATGTGTGCATATGGTGCACATGTATACATACAATATGTATCAGCAAATGGCAAGGGTATTTAGGTATAGTAGCTTGCCTACATTACAGATATTTTATCAAATTACAGTCTACATTTAGAAACCTAGCTAGTAATTAAAACACAACGTATGGCACAGTGTTGCTTAAATTAAAATAGCAATGAAAAGTTTTAAGATTTTAGTCAATGATTTCTAGCAATCCTCCTTTATCAGAATGAGTCAATGTTTTTCAACATTATCTAGCAGTAATGTGGCTGCTCTCCCCAGGTCAGAGATGAAAAGACTGAAGAATAAAGAGCTGATTCAGGTCATGTGTAATCAATAGAGCAGCCAAAAAAAGGGCTTGTTATTCCAGGTCTTGAGAGTGTTTCTTCCCTCACCACAACTGGATTTATTTCCTGGATACAGCAACATCAAGCGTTTTTCAGCAACATAAAACAACTCAAAGACACATGAAAATTTGGTGACCAGATGAATATAAAGAGAATTGATAAAAAGAAGAAGAAAAACACTGCAGAAGACCACACAGGCAGGAGATCGTTATAACAGTTCTGTTATCTGCCTAAAGATGAAGGCCATGGGGTTCGCAGGACACAACTGACATGAAGTTTGGAAACAACCATAATAACTCTCATATATTATATATAACAGGCTTATCATCTTTCAAATGTGGTTTGTACAATATTAAACCACTTTTCATTGTCTATTCTGTCTTTTTCCCATTGCTCAAATGTCCACTTCAACTCTTCTACCACCTCTTGGTTGATCCAAATTCCACTCACCCTCTAACACAACCTTAAGTTCCTTTCCTCCATGGTCTGTCCCCATACTTCTACACAATGTCATTACCCAGAAATGTCTATAGCTCTGGAAACATGATTTTGTGTTATTTTTCATGTGCCTAAGACTTTTTATGCCCATAATACTGTAGACCCCATTAGAATGAAGACTTAAAATTCTCCAGCTAAGCATATACTAGGCAGCCATTAGATATTAATCTATTTTTCCCCTCAGCAAAGTTACTCTCCAGACCTACATTTTTATTGTCTAACTTTAGACATCATTTTATTCCACTGCAGTGCCTGGAGTCAGGTTGCAAGGTTTAGCATCATAGGCCCATCATTTACTGACTTAGCTACCCTAGACAAGTTACTTTACTTTTGTGGGCCTCAATTTTCTCACCTACAAAAAGAATGACCATAAGAGTGGTTATGTTACAAGTTTAGTGTCAGTATAAAATGACTGTGTTCAGCATAGGATCTAACACATTCGTTGTCAATAAATAATGTCTGCTATTATTAGTATTATTTTTATCATTACTATCTGTTCTTCATTCTAAACATTCATTATCCATGCTCATATGTACTCTACCAATTAAATGCATCATTTTTATTATATTCACACATATTTATTTGCAAATTTGCATATTTTTCCACTTTATTCTTTTTTTTAATTTTTAATGTCTATTTATTATTGAGAGACAGAGAGAGACAGAGCAAGAGCATGGGAGGGGCAGAGAGAGGGGGAGACACAGAATCTGAAGCAGGCTCCGGGCTCTGAGCTTTCAGCACAGAGCCCGACGAGGGGCTTGAACTCACAAACTGTAAGATCATGACCTGAGCCAAAGTCGGACGCTTAACTGACAGCCACCCGGGCACCCTGGGTGCCACTTTGCTCTTACTAAAATTACTTCTTGTATCTCATATCTCCCTCAAGTATCATGTACTTTCTTCGTGTAGGACATATTTTAGACACCAGCTCTCAAAGCTATGGGACAGAGATCTCTGTGCCTGTGACCCTATCAATGTATCAATGAGGTCAGAAGTATTTCTATAAAAACACTAAAAATTATTTGCCATTTTCACTCTTCTCTTTCAGTGGGATCTTCCAGGAGCTACATGGCATGAGAAGAAAATACAAGAATCTGTCTCCTATTAAGCCAGACATTGAAGAGAGACGGGAAAATGTACAATAATGCCATTCTTCTCATTATTTTTTTAAAATACTGTGTTGTTTTCATAAAAAATACATTACCTTTACGTTAACATATAGCAGCTTTTAAACTGTTATTGTTAAATGAATTGGTAAATACTATTTTTAATTTCTCCACTTAAATCCTCATATTATAAATATTGATAGATACAACCCACCTATACAAAAGCCCTTAGGGGCTCTCAAAACTTTTCGAGAGAGTAAAAGGGTCCCAAAGACCAAGAAGTGTGGGAAGCACTGCTTTAAAAAGTTCCTTAAAGCAGTGATCTTGGTGAATTTCGGTGGTAAATTTTGTCTTCAGCTTCTATTTTTACAAAGTGTCATTATTGCACCCTCATTCTTAAATAATAGTTTTGCTAAGTATACAGATGAATGGTTCTTAAGTTACTTCCTTTCGAGTCTTTGAGAACATGACTCCATTATGCCCGAACTGCTTCTACTATTGCTGTTGAGAAAGACACTGTCACTCCACTTACTGTTTCAGTTTAATTGTTCTTTCTCTCTGGTTGCTTTTTAAGGTCTTTTTTGTCTTTGATGTTCTGCAATTCCACAACAATGTGTGAATTTCTTTTTGTTTATCCTGCTTAGGCTACATTACTCTTTCAAAATCTGAGAATTCACATGTTTATTTCCTCAGGTCTGGAAAATTCACATCCAACTCTCTCTCTTTACATATCACCTCTTTCCCATATTCTGTGTCTAACCTTTTCATTCTAACCTTGGTTCTAATATGCTACCTTAATAGTGTTTTATTTTATCATTACATCAACAGTGTTTTGCATATTTAGAGTTTTTCCTTTTCCATTTTTCCTTATTCTTTCTTAACACATTTCTGTTGATTGGTAAACTTCTGCATCCTTTATGTCTTTAATTATTACATAGTTATCGCATGTAACATTTTATGTGATATTCTCTATGTATACTCTGTATCTGAAAAAATTCAAGTACCTCAAGGTTCTAAATCTGTTGTCTGTTGGTCTGAGAACTTTTAAGTCAAAGTGTCTTCCTCAGACTCGCAAGGATTTTTCATTAGGAGCTCATTTCTTAGTCTTATTTGTAGGAGTCCTTTAGTCCTTCATTAAGAATTGGAGACACTTTTCTGCAGAGCAGATTTTCTCCTGCAGCTAGCCAGAGGATGCAACTAAACCGGGTCAGTTTCAGGCACCCTGAGTATCTCAGTTTATTGTGGGAGATCCGAGCTCCCTCACTATCGATTACGATACCTGGAAATTCACCATCAAAAAACTATACCTCAGGACTGTGAAGCCATGTATATTTTTAGTAAGTCTGTTAAAATGCAAATACCTCTGGCAGGGATAGTACCCTTGAGTTATGAGATGCTTTCTATAAAAGGACCAGTCGGCAGATTAATAAGAACAATGTCCTGTAAGGCTGCTTAAAGCTGGTTTTCAGAGGACTGTTCTTACAATCGTAGAGAGATCTTTGAGTCTCCATAGGATAATGATGACAAATTAATTTTACCTCATGTGCAGCTCCAATCTAGAGACAGTGGTTGTCTGGAGTATTATACTGAGAAGGAGTCTGTTGCCTTCTCGGGCCCAGCAAAAACAAGTGTCATAAAAACTTGGTACTATAACAATAGCACTGCCAGTATGTCAGGTGCTAATTGCTTTGCATGCATTAATTAACTAAATCTACACAACAATCTTATTAGCAGGTGTTGTTATTTTACATTTACCGTCACGGAAATGGGCACTAGTTAAATAACTTACCTGAAGTCACACAGATAGTAAATGATGGAACTAAGTGATAAACACAGAAAGCCTAGCTTCAAGGCTGCCTGCATAATCATTAAGCAATAATGCCCTATAAATTGAGCAGATAAAGAGAGTGAGAAGGACAAAGTAACTTTTCTCTTCTCTGTGCCTACAATGGTGCATAGCTAGGACTTTCAAATGCTTTATCTTTAGATATCATGAGAAATGGATTCAGTTTCTTACCCCCTCTGGAGCTCTCTGCTAGTCCAAATCTAGGTCAGAAGTAAAATGCTCTTCCGATGACAGATGTCAGTTAGGACAGGAAGCCCCCATGGCATGACTCCCAGTAGATTTATGAGTGGCTAAAACTGAGGTCAGAGCCATAAAGCTCGGGTCATTTGCTGGTGCTATCTGCCTTTAACAGTTAAAAAATTATCACACAGCCAAGAATAGTGTGGTACACAGCAATCTGTATTGGATGATTCTTGGGCAAATGTTTTAAGTACCTGTCATCTAGAATCTAAAGTTAAAATGGCACCAGATCTTCAAATAGAACATTTAAAAAATATATTTGTCACATTTTTTTGGTTTATAATTTATATTATAAATTAATTTATAAATTATAAATTATAATTTATAATTATGCCTATTCTTCCAGACTAAGTCCACAAGACTGAGTCTATGGCACATTCTTTTCTGTACTCCAGCCTGAAAAGTTTTTGGTTCTCAGTTATTGTGCATGGAGTGAATGAATGGGTGGATGGATGATGTTCAGTCTAGAACCAGAGAATAGTCTATATAAATGCGCCATTTTGATATTCATATCCTAAGCTGCCAGTGGAGTTACCAACTACTTTTGGTTCTTAAATAACAAAGGGTAAGGAGAGATACACACACACACACACACACACACACACACACACACTCAGGTTTGATTTGGTTTAACAAAGTTACTAAAATACATCCCACTGGCTAAGAGGAAGAAGAAACTGCAGGGACACAATAACCCTCCGATAAATTTTTCTTCATTTTCAAAACTATTTACATTTCCAATTTATATTTAATATTGAGAAATATAAAACAAACAATATCTATTTTAAGAAAAGTATAAATAGGTGGAGTGACTTATCTATCTTGTTTTAATTTTGTAAAGAGCTTGGTATCATCAAGGCACACACACAAAAACTTAGAAGTGGAGAAATACACATCTCTGGTTCCCCAGGACCACAAAAAGCAACCACATGTTTCTCCGACGTTTCGCATTATGTTTCTAGGGCCATATGTGATGTGTTTCCCACACTTACAGCACCTTTATGTGTTTCTTTTAAAGTTATTTATAAGGTGTTTTTCTATCTGTAGCATACATATTTATATCTCCTAACACCCATTTATATCATTTATTCATAAATGCATTGAATAATAAATTGGCACGCATTTTGTTTTCCTCATTTTTACAGTGCATATATTTGCCTTTGGCAGAAGTTTACAATTATGGGTCCTCAAAGGTATAAGAATGGAAAATACTATGTGTGTGTGTGTATATATACTATGTATATATTATACATATATTACATATTTGTATATGCATACATACATATACTATGTATATATATGTGTGTGTATTTATACTATGATTAAAACACATAGTTTTTTCCATTTTTATGTCACTTGAGGATATACAACAAAATTCAGTTATCCAGTCAGAAGCAAATTAGTGACCTTAATAACAATTGTCTGGACAGCTAATGAAAATTTTAGTTCATTAAAAAATGAAAATATTCTTGAAAGTACTATGTTATTTTCTACCTTCTAAAACCAACTCTAGAAAACATAATTTATCCTTTGTTGGTAACTTTAGGATGAAAATTGCTTACTCTCTAATTTTACAGGATATCTATGACCAAATTTACTCACTCAACAAATGTCTAATGATATCTATTGTGTTCAATGAGCAAAGTTAGACTCTGTTCTACAAACATTATAATTTAAAAAGTTACCTTACAATCTGGTGGGGAGTAGAGCTATATCTCCTGGTCACTTGTAGTATGAATGCAACAGATCATAATTAAAGAAAAATTTCTTAAAAGAGGTGATATTTCACCATTTCACCTAGTCCTCAAAAATTTTAAAAAGAAAACACATTCCAGTAGGTAGAAAAGAAGGGAAAGACATTCTAGGTGGGGAAAATAGCATATGGCAAGGATAAGTATGAAGGGATGACAAGAGGGAGAGAAAACAAGGGGAAAGATCCTAAAGAGGCAATGTGGATGCTGCCTAATATCATGAATTTGGAACCAGAACGACCTCATTTATAACCCCCACTATTCCCACTTTCTTAACTTCATCCCTGGGTAGGTTTTACCCTTTCTGAGTCTGTTAATTCATCTGCAGTTGTTGTAAGAATTAAATAAGATAATGAATGTGAAACATATAGCCAAGGTCCTGGAACCCAATAAAGAATACTTGAAGTTACTGTTATTGATTTATTGTTCACGTTGCTGTTACTAGAAATGACCCACCTCTGTGTCTCAAGGATAGGTTTCTAATGGCCAGAGTCCAAAGGGCATGCTCTGCTTCCTCAGGCAGCATGCCTCCCTCAATGGATTCTTGTCTCATGCCTCATCTTTTTCCAGCCTTGTCTACCTACTGCCACTACAACGGGCCCCATTAGTAATGCCCATTGTGCCTGGAATATTGCTGATTTCTTACCTTGATCAAATATTCTCCTTCTATTTTGTCAGAGTTCTACTTTCTAAGAAAGAGGGATCAAATCAGGAAAAACCTAACTGTGCTTCAATTGACTCCATGTTCCTACCCTTGTAGGATATTCCTATGCATTTTAAAGGTGTTTTTATTGAAATGATGTCTTAGACAAAGAATTATATGTACTGGTAAGAATTTCAGATACGATAGCACGCCTGAGGGAGAAATTTTCACACAGACACTTCCAGACCCTTCTAATGAATTACGAGTAGGTGGTTTCCTCTACCAACATGAAGAGCTATTTCTGCAGAGAGCATTGCAGTTGAGATATAGTTTTGCATTCCATGCATTTCCAGTTACGTGGGTGGAAGATTTCATGGCACCATCCAGTTTATTCTTAGCATGTGTGGGTCATGCGTTATTCAGCATGATGAGACATCTATTTGAATAATAAGGTTAAGATTTTTTTTAAGGCCATGGCTAACAAAGCTGTAAATATTATTCAAAAGACAGAGCAGATGAAGCCATGAATCTTCACAAGACACAAGCAATAAAGTCAAGAAATTTGTATAAGGGAGTTAAGCGGAACCAAACTGGTTCCTCCAATCTGGGAAACTCCAAATCTCACTGTGCCTGAGGGCCTTGGAGGGCCCAGATGTTGCCAACTCATCCTTCAGCAGAACCAGTGGGTGTCCTATCCGCCAACATTTTATTCTTCAGTAGCGATATTTCTAAACAACCTAGGAGTTTTCTAGGATCAGATAAGTGAAGTTACAAGTATCCAAAAATAAGCACTTCTTAATTTGATTATGGGCCTTGTTTTGGAGGAAGAAAGAGATGAAGTGGAATGATCCTCAGCCTGGAACATTAAAATCATTCAGCTTCAGGTTACTTAACTTAGGAGCTCTTTACTCTCACAACTTCTCCAAAATAAGACTGGGCAGCCAGACAGTATGGCTGAGTAATAACATGACAGGTGTGGCAGGCTGACTCTAGGTGCTTTGATAAAAATATGTTTGTGCTAAAGACACTATTCATTATAAGCAACACAAGGGTGTGGTGTTTCAGTGTTTCCATGTTTAGCAAGTATAAGCTGAAACTATTAAGTGCTTTGAAACCAAGCCAGAAAGCAGACAGACTGAATAAAAGGAGGTAGGCTACACCTCTCTTTATGCACATCTTTCTTCTGATCTTGAGTTACAGCAAAATATCTTCAACTACTCTTACCATTGCCATGTTATCATCTTAACATGTAAATCTTAAGCAAAAATAAATATTAAATTTGATAACCTCTGCTTCAAAGAGAAAGTGTGATATTAATGTAAAAGAAACAAACTATTAACACAAGTAAAACTAAATCTGTCCAGAAACCTTTATTTTAGAAAGGTTGGTATTCAAATTTTGATTCCTCATGTCGAAACAGATGGGCATAGCAGGAATAATTCTTACTGTATATCACTTAAAAATACGCTATTTATATGAAGGATGTATGTTTTTAAAGTACCAGTAAAATGCCTCTACTCTTCTTTTCCCACATCTCCATGAACATTTCAACCACTTCTGTCGTCTCCACTATCACCCCAAGGTGAATTACTTCTATATCCACATTTCCTCGTCCTCTTGCTTTAGTTTAAGGTTTCTGCCTCCTGGTTCTGCCAGCTGTGTCTCTCACATTAACCTCAAGCTCAAGCTGGTTGAAATGATTCATCCCCTTATGCAATAATGTAGCAAAACTTTTGGGCTTCTAATTGCTCTGGATGATATCTCCATGTCTGTTGTCACAGAGACTCAAAATTGCAAAGTCTCCTTTTTTCTTCCTTTTTCCCTGTGTTCTACAGCAGGGTTTCTTTGACCTCTGCACTGTTGACACTTTGAGCTTGAAAACTCTTTGTTGTAGGAGAGCAAGGCTAGAATTGTTCTGTGCACTGTACAATTTTTGGCAGTATCCCCAGCCTCTCTCCACTAGTTGCCAGTAACAGTTCCCGCTCCCCAAGTTGTAACAACCAAAAATGTCTCCAGACATTGTCAAATATTCCCTGGGAGAAGGGGAGCAAAATCACAACCAATTAGTTGCCCTGCAGCCAATTAGTTCTATCTGTTCTCTTACAGTTCCTCACATCACTCCTTTCTATTTCATCCCTGTGACGACCCCTCACATGGCCAATCAGAGTGTGTGCTGTCTTTTTAGAGTAATTTTTTGAAATTTACTTGACATTGTAGCAAGCCTTGTCAAAGTCAACAACCAACAACCAATACAGGGGAAACAAAAATTTTATAAAAGAAATCTGAGAAATGTTTCTGGTCATTCCAAAAAGGTTGGGGTTTGACGGGCTTCACTGTTGATTTCATCTCTAACATTTGAAAGTCATGTTTCAGAGTAGAAAGGACCAGATAAGAAGCTATCCACTTAACTATTTAGACAATCTTGAAATGTAGTGTTCTGAATCAAGACATTGGGTTATAGCAAAGAATGTAAGTGTGTACAATGGAAAGAAAATAGGTTTTGGGTACTAGGTAGACTTGGTGTGAATCTGATCTTTGCTAATCTAATATTGGGACATAAGTATATCTAACTCTGAAGATTTGTTTTGGACTAGAAGAATTAATTGTTATTGCTTCTATGTTATACCTTTTACCGGAATAGAGTTGAGATCATTACAAATGTGAAATACCTAGCACATAGCAGGTGCTCACTAAATGTAAGCTGATAATAACACGAATAGTTCATACTGATGCTGCTGTAATAGCTTTAAGATGAAATTATGGGTGATACTATGAAGAATCCCATTAAGATAAAGACAATAGTCCTAATGAAGTATTCAGCACTTCCGGGGGAAAAAGAAGGGAAAGAATAGATCTGGAGTCAAATAATAGATGATCTTAGCTGCTTATACCACTATAAAGTAATGGTAATAATACAATGACTTAAAATTGATGATCAAAAGTTTACTGGAATCCCATAGATATTAACTGATATTATATTAGCCTTCTATTATAAAAATAAGATTAAAATATTTACATTAGATCAGTGAGAATCAGCCTGAATTACCTTTCCACATGCAACAAAGAGCCAAAATGAAGGGCTTCTTGAGAGGAGCAGAAATCACCAACTAGAGTATGGTGTCACCAAAACTAAGGGAAGAAACACCTCTAATGAAGCAAGTAGTCAATAGGATAAAGTAGTGCCAACTGATCAAATAAGCAAAGAATTAAAATTAAAATTAACAAGTCAGATGGTGATGGTGGACACCAGACTTCAGTGTGCTGAGGAGAGAATGGGAAGCAATATAAAAATGACAGGTATAGATCACACTCTAATGAGTTTGGCAGTGAAATGTTGAAAGGTACTGTAGAATTGAGGAAGGTTTTCCTAAAAGGTGAGAAAGACTAGATCACATTTAAATACTAAAAGGAGGAAGTTAGTTGAAGTTACCAGAAGAGGAGACTTTCCTGAAGAGGTAAAAGGGTGCATGACAAGGAAGGTAAAAGAGTGAGGCTTACATGGTAGAGTGAAGGGGGTAGACTCATCTTTCATAGCAGCAAGGAGGAAGGAGGAAAAGGTGGCTCCCTGGGCATGGAGGCAGTCAGAGGAGGTTGAAGCTGCATTTCATTCATAAAGAATTTATTAATTCATCCATCCCTCTGACCCTCTTACAAATTAGTATTTTTTCTTTGACCTATTTTTCATTTGGAAGAAGAGAGGAACAAAAGTGATCAATGGTTAAATAACTTTGGTTCTTATACTTTGAGGTATTCTTGATAACCATGGTTCTTTTGTAAATCCATGAATCACCATAACACACACACACACATGCACAGAAACACAGGCGAATATGTACACAAAACAATTTCTAAGCTGTGCTCTGAAATCATTAGTATTTTCTTGAATTGGTAAGATTTCTATTTAAGTTACAAATCAGTGTAGGATCCACTCAAATAACACATGATTTTAGAGTTGAAGTGTTGAGGTAAATGTCTCATGCAAAGATTTGGAGCTTCATCCCGATGCAGTGTATTGGAGAATCACTTGCTAAGAGCGTGGCCATTACTGTACAGTTTTCTGGGAACAACGAAGGTAGTTGATACTGTACCTTGGCGAAGCTGCCTCACCTGCCTTTGTCACTGCCCAGGTGTTTCCCATGCCTGTGGCAGACTCGGGAGGTGGAGGAGCCTGCCAGACCAGTTGCAAAGTGCAGAACATGCCTCAGGGCCTCCATTCACAATCCAATTTGCCTTCAGTGATGGTGCCCAGCCTTAGCACCGCAAGGCTGACCTTTCGACACAGGTAAGTTCAGCAACAATCACTTGGCTGCAGCCATCGATTCTGCCTAGTGCCAGAAATTCTGCAGTCTCTTGGGCGGCGGCCACTTGGCAGCAGTTTTCAGGAGATCTGCTCTGGCACAGAATGTGTGTGTGTGTGTGTGTGTGTGTGTGTGTGTGTGTGTGTGTGTGTTCTCCACTGTTCATGTGCAATGCTTGCTGAAAGAAAGAATGAGGAAAGATATAGAGTTTGAATAGAAACAATACCTCTCTTCTCTCTTTCTGCCATTGTCACAGTGTCATAGCTATGCCCGACTTTAACAGGAGTATGTAACCACAGGGAAACGGAAGGAGGGGTAAGAAAAGGCAGAAAGAAGGGACAATGCAAAAACACACAGGCAAGGAAGAGCAGCAGATGAGAGGCTGAGTTCAAACATCCTCCCGGAATGTGCCCTTGGGTGGAATGTCATTTCATCTCTCCTGCCTCTACTCTTCCAGTTCAAACTTTGGACTCACTGAGGTGGATACAAAGAAACCTTTTTTTTTTTTTTCATAATTTTCAAACCTTCCATATTTATGATATTTGCATTCCTATAATAAATTTCTTTACATCAATGGAATAGCTAGATTCCTTGGCTAATATTACCAATGGGACAGATAACTAGATAACTGGGGCCAAAAATATTCCCTTGTCAGATGTCCTAACACTGAACTAGGAAAGAAACAAAGAGGCAAATGCTTTGTAATTTCCAAATTACAAATTTGTGTAATTTCCAAATTGGTTTTATAGTAAAGAGAAACTCTACTTAACTGACATGATTTTCTTTGTGAAAGCAAGCTCCTCTGTTCTTTTTATTATTATTATTATTATTATTATTATTATTATGGTACTATACCTGGAATTGATTTCAAGGGAGAAGTGAATCAAGGTAACTACCCCAGTCCAACATCAGAGGACCCCTTGCTCCAACCTGGACTGGAAAAGAATTCAAAGTAGCATCTATTGATCCTCTTAGTGCAATATCTGGCACAGAGTAAATAGTCACTAAATGTTAGCCATTTTTATCCAATTAGGAGAAAAAGTCAACTGGTACGAAACAAAACCAAAGGTTTGTGCATATGGAAGTACGCAGAGGGAAAAAGGAAAAGCCAATGGCTATTTGTAAGTAAGGGAAGATTTTAAAAAACACTCATGAAGTGGTGAAAATGGAATCCAAACTCCAAAGAATTACACGGCAGCCAACGACAAATGCAAGGTGAGAAAATGGAGTCAAGGGTAGACTACTTTTGAGTGTACCAGTACAAAGGCATAAATAGGTAGTATAATTTGATAAAACACTCATATCATCAGGGCATAGAGTCTACAATATGACCAAATGATTACCCTTCAGAATACAACATTTATCCTTAAATCCACTAACCCTTTTATTTCCACAAATACTTCCCTCTGTTTGCATACATAAAAATGTTTATTAATTACAGACAGTCACATTTGGTAGATAGATGAAAGTTGGAAACTCCAGAACAAGTAACCATAACATGAAGTCTCAAAAAGCACATGTTTTATTACAACCCCTTGCTTTGTTTACTGCCAACATCAAATCAAAGATAGCTTACTATTTTTTGGAGACTACTCCTCCTTCAAATTTATCATGGTGGAATATGAATGTTCCATTCACAAGTGGCCACCACTTCAGCTCAAGAGTTTACAACTTGTTTAAATAGCCTTCTATCTTCAATTCTTTGAATAGGCTCCTGCTTAGCCAAGTTTCTTTGGGATAGCTTCTGGCTCTGACCCAAGTCTTTAGTGTTGATAACCTGCCTTGCTACTCAGCACTCAGCAAAATTCACAGATGAGGCTGGGAGAACTGTTCAAGAAGCTGGATATGATTCAGGTAATGTATTGCCCCTCATCTCTCCATTTGCCATGTTGCTGAATTCTTTTTCCCACCATGTTTCCGTCATATATTTTAGCTACATTTTTTTAACAATTTCCCTATGCAACTGATCACCAAATTTCACTTGTGTACAGTGAATTTCAAGGCCATCTAGGTATCTGTTCATATTTGTCTGGCCTCCTACAGGAATGTTATCCTCATGCTTATATACTTCTTTATCCACTACTTTGTCATTAACTTTCAACGTGATCTCCTTTGCTTTTCTTCTTCTTCTAGTTCCATAATTTATCCAAATTTCTGTCTATGAGGTAGGGAATGAAGTTTTCTATGCAGTAGGATTTACTTTTTAATTTTTTATCATAAAAACAATTAAAACACATTACAAAAGATGAAAAATAGAACAATAACCACCAAACACATAATTATGTATATTTCCTTCAGGCTTGTTTTCTTGTACATATTTTTTTTTTACTTAGTTTTATTTAGTTTCAAATCTTTTTTAAACAAACACACATATAATTAACATACAAATATCTATAATAGTATGTATATAGTTTTCTATAAATTTTCAGTTAACATTAGGACATAAGCATTTTTCATGCTGTTAAATAGACCCCATAAGCATGATTTTAACAGCCATGTAACATGCCATAATATAAACTACCTTACTGTTGGACATTTAATTTATTTCCAATTACTTACTAGTATAAATAATGCCACTATGCATATATTAGTGGATAGAGCTTTTCCTCCCATATTTTGGACTATGTTCTTAAGATAATATTCCGGCACTAGAATTAGTTAGTTAGAAACACATATTTTCAAATTTCCTTCCAAAAGTTGTACTATCTTGCTACCTTCATGTGAAGATAGCAGTTTTGTTATATCTTTACAAGCACAGAATGAATCAGTTTCTCTTTTTTGAATGAATTAATTTCTAATGTGAGTTCAATATATTAATGTAGTTCATCGTTTTCTGAGGTAAATTTATCAATCTGATGCATTTCAAACTTCTTCCATGTTATTTCTTCACATTACAAACATATTTGGAATTTACCTTAACTGAGTAAAGTACTAATTAATGTCAAAAAAAGATAAACCCAAATAAAGTTTTGCTACTTTATTAAAATTTTTAAAAATGTAAAGATACCAACTTGCTTATCATCTATCCATAGAATAAGGATCTTGTTATTCATATGTTCTCTTCTACCTGGCTATTATCAGGCATAAAAACCCCATTAGGTCACCATTTCACATTTAAATAACCTGACTAATTAAAGTTTTATCAGTTAGAAATGATCGATGTGGTATGTTTAGCATAAAGACACTATAAAATCCAATACCTCTAAGTCTGTCATAATGTTTTATTATATGAAGTACCTCATGAGATGGACCGGATCTCTTAATTTTTCTTCAGGTATTTAAAGGTGATTAAATCACATAAATGTGATCTTTAAAATTGTGACTGTTCATTAACTCCTCTAGTGGTTGCTCACATGCCAGCAAAATGGTCAGTATCAGGAGGAACCAGCCCTCAATGGCTTTCATGTTGTATCTGTAACGTCACAGCAGTAACTGAATAATATACAAAAATCCATTTCCTGGATGTCCCTGTGTATCCTACCCTTCTTGGAAAAAGGGGCTTAGTGGCTTATTGACTTAATAGAAAAATGTTGGGGAGGTTTCCATAAAAGTAACTGAGATGCTATGCAAACTTATCAGGTACACTTACTAGCCTGTTCAATCTCCTTAAATTGTGTCATAGACGTTTCAGGAGAGAAGTCAAAGTTCTATGTTGCCTGTAATGATGACAAATTTTTAGGAATTTGTTGATGATGTTTATTGGTTCATTTCAAATTTCTTCCATGTTATTTCTTCACATTATAAACATATTTGGAATGTTTACCTTAACTGAGTAAAGTACTAATTCATGTCAAAGAAAAAAGATAAACCCAAATAAAGTTTTGCTGAATTATGAAAGGTACAAATAATTGACAAAGTTATGACTATAGGTCAAGGGTTGTTTCGGCATGAGATAAAGAGGGTCCAAAAAAATGTACAGCCCATGGTTTTTGCAAGAGAGACTACAAAATCATTTCTTTTCAGCTTTTCATAGGTATGTTTCTTTCTGTGGCTAACATTGTACTTCTTACTGCTACTCCATGACCAGCAAATTTGCCAAACTTTTTTTACTAATTGGTCTTTTGTGACAAGATTTTGAACTCTGACAAAATAATAAATCCATAAATCATAAACAAAGATAGACTTCTAAGTAATAATTAGCTCCAGAACAGCTATGAAATCTTATCCTGAAACAAGTACACCTGAATCTTACGGGTGCTTTACCCACAAGGTATAGGAAGCCATACCTTGTAACCAGGGGTTCACCTGGTTTCTTTCTGTGTGGCAATTTCTCCAGAGGACATTTTCAACTTTGTCTATTTTCTGGTCAAATTCCTAAGCACAGTAATAGAGAGTCTCTGAAGGTGTGGAGACAAAGAAAAGACTATCACAAAACTAAAGTGTTTTGTATCTACTCACCATCTGTGATGTTTTACAAAAATACAAAGACCCTAGGAAGCTTAAAAAAATTTTACATATATATATATAAATTCCCATTGCATCTAGACACGATCTTACTTAAATCGTTCCAGAAAGACTTATCCTATTCTCCAGAGGAGTGAATTTCACACTATATTTAAAAGAATAGGACCCTCACATAAGTAACAAGATGGATTTACAAAGACTGCTTTGGTGGTTATGAAATCTCTCACATTTCTTAAAGTTGACTCATTCTAGGAAAACAATTTGAATGAATTCATTGACACCACTTTGAAGCACCTACACAATTTCAGTATTTGAAAGACAACTACAGTTTAAGATTTCTGTAGTTTCCAAAAAGAAATAAACACTTTTTTTGAACTCATTAAACTCCTGATTTGTTATACATATAACAGTCTCCAATTTAGCGAGTACACTGCAATCTCAGCTAAGCATTGCTCCACTTCTCATGAAAGTCTGAGGCTGTTTTCTTTTTAGAACTTGGGAAGGAGAAGATTTCTTGACAACATATAACACCTAACAAATGGTTCACCTAATCACTTGGTCTGATACCAGAGACTCTTCCAGACCCTCTTTCTTTTGCTAGTCTCAGTGTTAAGTAAAGAATGTATACCTCTTCCCTGGTGTTTTGTTCTCTAGAAAAAAAGAGTTGCTACAGCAATGCATAGATAAATAGAATTCTTATCCTCAGTTTAACTGAAATGTCCATTCTGACCTTGTCATTATCTCTTCCATATTTATTAGTAGTAGGTTTTGTTCTCTAGTAAGCCATTGGTCTTAGATAAGGAATAGGAATAGAAGAACAAATACAGGAAACATTGTCATTGGCTTTTATTGGCCAATGTATTTTTACAGCAAAGCTGTCATCCAATATTTTAAAGTACTCAACACATTTTCACAAATTGACTAGTGCATGAAATGAGAAGAGGTGAAATCACTAACTTTGTGAAGAGTGTCAGGTCAGTCAATAATATTTCTTGGTGGTCAGGAAAGGGAATTCTCTAAAAGAGTTCCTTCCCTTGGTAAAGAGATTTCGTTATTACATGCATATTCATTATATTCTCAAATCTTAGTAATAGAGCCAAGGATATCCCCATTTAAAAGCTATAAACTGAAACACAAAGGGATAGTACCTCGTATCCTAAAGAAAGCCATCAGAAGGAACACATGGACCATGATTTCTTATTTTGCAACTCACTAGATTATTTTCCTTCCCATATGGCTGACTTGGTTGCTATCCAAATGATGCAGGATCTTTTACCTAAAAAACAGCATTTTCCAATTAACCAAACACATAATAGAGAGAAGAGATTCTTTTGAGGCATCAAGGACTGATCTCTCTTGGAGGCAAGCTACTGGATTTGATGGACCAGAGGCCAAATGGGTAATGACAAATTCCAGGTTTTCATGTTTTGGTTCCTTGAGTGCCTGAAAGCATATGGAATGAGATTCTTTTCTGAGACACTGCAGTGATGACAGAGAACAGAAGTGTTCAAACTCACAGGATTTAAGGAATTAAATGTATCGGGAGCTTTGGGGAAGACAATGGTAGGAAAAAAGAAAGGAAGGTAAAATCTGTCAGAAAATATCCTCAACTTCTACCATACAATTTCTTTCTAAGAAAAACAGTCTTCACTCAAAAAAGTTGGTTCGTGGAAAAGGGTAACTGGCATGTAGCACCAATAAAGGAAAATTTATAAACAAAGTAAATAAAAATGGAGGGGTAAATTAAGAGAAATACAAAAACAAGGTGTTCAAGGAAGTTTATGGGTTTCTAAGTAGACAGATACGTGGACACCACCTCTTGGTTTTCTGTGTATAAATTTTGCACAAATAACTTAATTTTCATTAAGTCTTCTTCTGCCCAATGTGAAAACTAGGTTATCTGAGGAGACAATGTTAGGTAAGTTTTAACAATCACTTATCACAGTGCTTACCATGTAGTGCCCAACAAATATTAACTTTTTTTTAGGATGTGAGTCTTATCTATAAGCTCATTTAATGGAACATAGCTTATGTTCTTATTTAATGAAACATAGTTTATATAGCTGAAATATAAAATACACTATAAAATACACTATAAAATAAGAAAGATAAGACAAGTGAATAGATAATAAGTTGATTCCAGGTTCTAGCTCTTGCACTAGACCTAGTGCAAGGTTTTAAAGCCTTAAAACATAGGTAATATATTTATTTTAAATGAGAAAACATCTTTGGATACAACTCAGGACATCTCACAGAATATTCTTTACTTATATTACTACAGCTATAGGAATAGACCTCCCTCAAAGATATTCTGTGAGAAGTATTCAGACTAATTCATTCACTTAAAAACTGAGAGATAACATAAATAAGAGTAGTTAGAATTAGCCAGATCTCAGTTCAGAACGACACTGGCCAACAGAGTGTGGGTCAACCATCTGGATTACTCAATATTTTTTTTTCAAGATAAGACAAAAAAACCTTGTTATTACTTAAAATCTACGAGTTAAGGTTTTTCTTAAAAATGTTTAACATTTCATGGTATGAAATACCCATATCAGTGCACTGAATGCAGTTGATGGGTCACTGCTTTGCAACCTATGGTGTGACATTATTTGAGGAAGGATGAATTATCTGGTGTTACAGTAAAAATCTAAACAGCAGCCCTTAAAAATGAAAGGTCAACACCACAAATTGTTTGGTTGCTCTTGAAAGGAAATCTCAGCAATTCAGTTTGCTTAGTAAATCAGTGTTAGTTGATTACGCAAACCCTCTTGTTCCCATCTAAGGACATCTTAGGACCCATCTAAGAAGCTATAGTTTGTCCTAATTAGTTACTCTTAAAATTGTTAAACTAATAAACTATAGTTATTCCTCACAAAGAAATACCTGGTGTATTAATAGGAATCAGATATACATATCAGATAATTTAAAAAGTGTTTTATAATAGGAAATTGATATGAAAAATAGTTAAGTATTCTTACTGCTCTTTTACAGTTTTCTATGGTTGCTCAAAAAGAAGTGTCCAAAGGATATCAGAGGAGCACAGCTCCATTCTGATGACAAATATTTCCACCCAGTTTTCCCTAGTAGTTGTTCCTTTCTTTGATATATTAGTTCTAGGGTAACTCACCAAACATCACTGGCCAAAAGCCTATTCACCTAAAATCATTGGGTTGAATAAAAAATTTGCTAAATTTTCTATATCCTTATAATAATTATTAATATCTGATACAGCAAATTTGCTTCTAAAAAGATAGAGTAGGTCAATTTTTTCTAATCTTCCCATTAATGCAAATAACAATCATAGAACATTATATATAAAAATAATATATGAAAACAGTGAAAGAAAAAAGAAAGCAGACTGGCTAGGAACTTTGAAATTACATAGTGGTGAGCTCCCTGAACTTGTTTTTTTTGCTTCATATATTCCATATTTGGAACTGAAGACAATGACAATCCAGAAACACCAGCAATTTCAGATGGAAGACGAGAGAAGAGAAGAGAAGAGAAGAGAAGAGAAGAGGAGAGAAGGGGAGGGGAGGGGAGGGGAGGGAGGGGAGGGGAGGGAAGAGAAGAGAAGTCCCAACAAAGCCTGCCATATCTAGCCAAAGGACCAGGAAGGGGCAGCCTAGAAAACAACATAAAACTTTTAGACTATAATCATTTTACTTTTGCCAAACACCATGGTGGTGGGGGGAGGGAACAACTATGGCCACATCCTCAATTCAAGTCAGCAACACCCTCGCAGAGATTTAGAATTCCATCCCAGCTTGAGAGTAAGAAGGTACCCCACCTCTTTCCCACTGGAATGGTACCAGAGAAGGAGTAGCAGAATCAGGACTTTCACCACCACCCAGTGGTAATGAGGCCACTGACACCCCCCAGAGGTATCAGTGGAAACCATGCAGCAAGAACAATGAATCACTCTTATCCCTGCCAGACAAGGAGTTAATGGAGGTCTAGCATAGAGCTTTCAATCCCTTTTAATGGTATCTAGGAGATTCCCCCTCCCTGCTCAAGTGTTAATGAAGGTCAGTGGGGAACCTGATCTTTACCCTTGCATACCAGGAAAGAGATGGCACCTCCTCTCCCTTCCCCTGCTGAAGCAGTGTCAGAAGGAGCCAGTTAATATAGAAGGTTTAAATAAGATTCAGTCTCATATAACATAGTACCTAAAATTTAGGTTTCAGCCTAAGGTCACAAATCAATAATCAGGAGTATCTCAACTGGAATAAAAAAAAAGACCATCAACAGATGCCAACACTGAGATGACAGGGATGTTAGAATTATCTGAAAAGTGGCCATCATAAAAATGCTTCAAAGCACAAGTATGAATATACACACTTGAAACAAATAAAAAATAGAAAGTCTCAGTAAGGAAGTAGTTGATTTAATAAGAACCAAATCGAAATTTAAGAATTGAAAAATACAAGAACCAATATAAAAAATCTGAATAGATAAACTCAAGAGCAGGATGGGAGAGACAAAGGAAAGAATCATTGAATTGGAAGAAAGAACAACAGAAATTACCCAATCTGAAAAAATAAAGAGAAAACAGAATGAAAAAATAATTAACAGAGTCTCAAGGAACTGCTTTAACATTTATGTCCTCAGAGTCCCAGAAAAAAAGGAGAAAGAGGGCATGGGGCTAAAAAAAAGTACTCAAATAATGGCTAAAACTTCCCCAAATTTGGCAAAAGACATAAATCTACAGTTTCAAGAAATTAGTAAATCTTAACAGGATAAACCCAAACAAATTCACATCAAGGCACATCATAGTCAAATTTATGAAAACTAAAAACAAAGAATAATCTTAAATGTGTTGAGAGAGAAATACCTTACCAATAATGGGAGGTCTAATAATAGTATATTTCTCCTCAGAAACCACGGAAATGAAAAGGAAATAACCAAAATTTTTTTCAACTGCTGAATTAAAAGAACTGTCATCCCAGAATCATATATACAGTGAAAGATCTACTATAGAACATAATTTTCTTAAAAAAATAAAACATGCAACTATAATATGACCCACCAACTACACTCCTTAGCATTTATCCCAGAGAAATGAAACTATGTCCACATAAAAACCTGTACACAAATTTCGTAGCAGCTTTATATGTAATAGCTAAAAATTAGAAACAACCCAGATAACTCTTCAATGGGTGAATAGTTAAACTGAATGTCCATATCACAGACTACTACACAGCAATAAAAAAGGAATAAAGTATTTATGCACACAACAACCTGCGTGTATCTCCTGAGAAGTGTGCTGAGTGAAACAGGCCAATCTCACAAGGTTACAGACTCTATGATTCCATTTATATGTCATTTATTATTTGAAAAAATACATAGAAACAGACAACAGATTAATGGTTGCCAGGAGTTTGGGAGAGGGTAGGAGTTGACAGGGGAGGTGAGTGGATGTGGCTATAAAAGAGCAACGTGACAGATCTTTGTGGTGATAAAACTGTTCTGTATCTTGACTATGTCAATATCAATATCAATATCTTAGTTGTGATAATGTACCATAGTTGGCAAGAAGTTGTCATTGGGGGAAACTAGATAAAGGTCACACAAGAACTTGTGAAATTATTTCTCTTAAATACATGTGAATCATCTCAAAATAGTTTAATATTTAAAAATAAATCTGATCGGACAAGACTCATTCTTCTTCAAATGACTTTTCTTGACCTTTTCTTATACATTTTGCAGTAACAGTTTTCATGACACTTCACACAAGGGCTTGGCAGACAGAAGTTGTGGATACATACAAGTCAGAACAAGGGAAAAAAGGGAGCCAAGTGGTAACTACAGCTGATAGACTGGTTTTCTGCAGATATATGGGCCAATTCTTTGGGTATTCCCCAAAATAACTGAGAAATGCTCTGACTGTGGACTCTTTGGACTAGTAACGGCTCCTTTGATCATTAAAAGTAAGTATTTTTGTAATGTTTATTTATTTCTTTTGAGAGATAGAGTGAGTGTGGGGGAGGGGCAGAGGGAGAATGAGAGAGACTCCCAAGCAGGCTCCATGCTCAGTACAGAGTCCAACATAGGGCTTGATCCCATGACGATGTCATGGCCTGAGCTGAAATCAGGAGTTGGCCACTTAACCAATGGAGCCACCCAGGAGCCCCAAGTGTGATTTTATTTTAAAATGATAGGCTAGTAAAAATTAAAACATGCATGTTTTAACTATTCTACAAGACTGACCAGCAGATTCATCTACCTAGCTAAACAAGGAGAACATTTTCCCAGAAAAGGATAATATAAATTCTCCATGGCACAGATTAACAATTTCATTATTATCCCCACAAGCATTCACCAGTTCTTCTCTGTGTGTGGTATAAAGCCAGGTACTGTACAAAGGGAGTAAAGAAAAGGGGGTTGCTGCCTTTGAGAATTTACATCAAAAGCCAGAAAATATGCACATGAAGAGATACAGGAAAGAAATAATCAAGCCAAAACACTTAACTGTGCTCTTACATGCACAAAGCACTACCAAAGCCACCAATGGCCCATGAAACTATACTCCCTGCCTCCCCATGTTCATCTTGGGCTTAGTTCCTTCCTTTCCTACATGAGCCACCTGGGCCTCACACCCATTTCCATAGCGTATCTGTAGCAGTGGTAAGGAATAGTCATTTTTCCCCATGACATGGTTTATTAAGAGTTTACTGTGCATCACAGTCCATGGTAATATTAGGTTCGTAAAGAATAAAACACAGCCTGAGCTCTCAAGCCTCTGTGTGGAGCAGACATGTCAACAAATAATGCAAATCAGAGTAATTAGTGCAACAGTACACATCTGGACAGGATTTAATAGGGGCATAAAAAAGAGACAGCACAAATCTGCCACATAAGAAGCAACCAATTTATGGGCACTATCGTCTGTACTTATGTCAATCTCTTTCCTTGAAGTAATAAGTATGACACCAGAATATCTGCCTATTTCCCATGGAGATGACGAAGTCCAAAGGTATAAACTACAATGGGGCTAAGATATGCCAATTGCCACAAATTTATCTGTAATGTTATGAAAGCCCCATGGCTTTTGTGCCCCTCATTTCCTTCGTATGTAAAACAGGAGGATGTCCTGGGCTCTTTAACAAAAACCATCCAACCTGGAATTCTTTGCTTAATCACCATCTAGTATTTGTAAAAGGCAATCAAAACAATCCCAACTTCACTTTTTAGCTATGGGAATTTGGGTAAGTCACTATCTCTCTATGCCTCAGTTTCCTTATCTGTAAAGTGGCCATAATAATAACACATCTCATAGGATTGTCAGGAAGTTACAATGAGTTCGTATATGTAAAGTGCTCAGAAGAGAACCTAGCACATTCTAAGTGTTGTATGAATATTACCTATTACTAATATTATTGTTTTTATATTATTTTAGATTTCCAATGATATTTAAGTATTTAATCTAAACAACTGAGATATTTGATTGTAAATAACTGTTTGCATATTCCAAGAGTCACCCTTAGGAATTCATAAATTAAAAAATTAATTAGATTCTGCCAAAAGCATACTCCTAAAAAATAAAGCATGTTCTGTGGCACCTGGGTGGCTCAGTCAGTAAGCATGTGACTCCTGATATCTGCTCAGGTCATGGTCTCACTGTGCATAGGATGAAGCCCCGTGTATGGCTCCATGCTGAGAGCATGAACCTGCTTGGGATTCTCTCTCTCCCTCTCTCCCTGCCTCTACTCTGCTCGTGCACACATGTGCTTGTGCTCTCTCTCTCTCTCTCTCTCTCTCGCTCACTCTTTCTCTCTCAAAATAAACAAACATTAAAAAATAATAAAACAGGTTCTCTGGATTTTTTTTAAACATTTTTATTTATTTTTAAGAGACAGAAGGAGATGCAGTGCGAGCGGGTAAGGGCCAGAGAAAGAGGGAGACAGAATCCGAAGTAGGCTCCAGCTCTGAGCTGCCAGCACAGAGCCCAATGCTAGGCTTGAACCCGTGAACCACGAAATCATGACCTGAGCCAAAGTCAGACACTTAACCAACTGAGCCACCCAGGTGCCCCTAAAGCAGGTTCTTTGGGAAACCACATAACTTTGAATCTAAACTTCAAAATGACCTGAACATTTAATTTAGAATCTACTAGGTCCTTACTATTCAAGTATCATTGGCAGACCAGAAGCACCAGCACTTGATTCAGTAAGTCTTATGTGGAGCCCAAGATTCCACATTTGTGCAAGTTTCAAGTGCTGTCAATCTGGTCCACAAACAATACTTTGAGCAGCAAGACACTAAGCTATGGCGATCAGAAACAGACTTCAAAATAATTGAAATGACTGAATTAGTTGTGCCAAAGTCCCTGCAATTGATCAAATCTGGAAAATGTCTTAATCAACACATCGTACAATCACAGTTACGTCTACAAAGTATTTCAGAACTTCTATGGAACTCTGACATGAGTACATATATAAACACAAGAGGTTCCATATTGGCAGACCTGTTGCTTCTAATTTAATTTATAAAATAAAATTTTCACAGTTACAGAGATGAGCTGACATGGTCTTCATAAGTGGGCACACATGATAAGAGAAATATCCTAATTTTCATTTGTAAAACTCTGGGAAGGTCTTTATATAAAGACATACTACAATCATTCTGGAAGTGGGACTTTAATCTAAGTATAATATTAAATGTAACTGTGATATAGATTCTGCTTTTTACAATCCTAGTAGGGTTTGTGTTTCCTAAGAATGGTTTGGATCCAACCCTCATCTCTGTATGTCAGAATAGCATCAGTTGCGCAGTGTCTAAAGATTTAAGATTGGGGCACCTGGGTGGCTCAGTTGGTTAAATTGCCAACTTCAGCTCAGGTCATGGTCTCGCAGTCTGTGAGTTCCAGCCCCGTGTCAGGCTCTGTGCTGAGAGCTCAGAGCCTGGAGCCTGCTTCGGCTTCTGTGTCTCCCACTCTCTCTCTCTGCCCTTCCCCTGCTTGCTTTCTGTCTTTCTCTCTCTCTAATATTATTATTAATAATCTAATATTATCTCTCTCTCTAAATATTATTAATATTTAAATAATAAACATTTTAAAAAATCTTTAAAAAAAAGATTTAAGATTAAATTATATATATCTGGTAAAAATAGTGGCCTAATTCTCAGCAGCTTCATCAACATAGTGCTGAGGGGCCCTATTCTTTGCGCGGACTTGAATTAGAATTTAGACCTTTTCTTAAAACAAATGGAATAGAATTTTGTTGAAGTGAAGACATAATGTAATGTGTAAAAGGAGGGTTTAGGAAAATTCGGAAGGCAAGCTATTTGATGGCTGCAGCTCTTTACAACCAGCTTAAGAAGAAAGCCCAAGAGTTAGCTGCTTACTACCAAAGATGCAGCAAGGTCCCTGCCCCCCACAATGCTGAGCACAGGCGATGCTTGAATAAACCCTCCTCCTAACCTTGGAAGATGTATGACTTTGGGATTTCAGAGGTTTCCAAAAATACACGAAATGCAGAAAACACTTCCCTCCTTTGCCAAAACACGCCAGGCCTTTGTTTACATTACATTTTCCCCTTCTATACGTTGGAAATAATAAGACCCCTCATAGCATAGATAAGATTGAACATAGGGTAAGGCAAGTGGGAGGCAGCTCAGTCCATTCTGTCTTGAAATCTTCTTTCACACCTCTCTCTGAAATGTAAATATGGCCTCGGTCCAGCTTTCCCAGTCCGAATGACTTTGGCTGAGGGCGCTTGGTATGGAAGTCATTTCCCTTCTAGGTGCAGTAGCTGCTTTCCACAGACTCAACAAAGACACGAAATATCATTAACATCTGATTCTGAAAAGGTTGACAACCACTTCTTTGTTTTACCCAGCAGTCTGGGGAAAGCTGCTGCACATTACTCTATCATGAGCAAAATTATACCTATTAGGCTCTGATAGGAGTATTGGAATATTTCTCTCATTTGTGCACAGCACTGAAGCTTGAATATGCCTATTGTTTTCACAGTATCCATTACATATTTTAAATGGCATGGAATGATCATATATGTAAACATTACTTCAGCTGAGGCTGAGTGATGCTTGGCAAGGCAAGAGAGGCTGTCTGATCTCCTTGGGCCTTGGCTTCAAGGAAAAGGGTGCCAAGGGACTTTGGGGGGATGGCTGATGGTTATGGAAAGGCGTGAGATGGATTGACCAATGGGTGCTGTTACATTAAACAGGTCTGGATCCCTTCCTTTGACATACACAAAAAGCTGCAGGCCTCCAACTAGCTCCTCTGTTTTGTGGCATACAGAAGGAGAATGAAAAGCTTGCCTGAGGGTCTGAAATATCAAGAAGGAAGAGTAGAACACAGGGGAGAAGGCTTAGTGGTTGCAGCTTCAGGATTCATGAATAAGGAGGGGGAAAATGCCTCCAAATTTAAAAGCACTTCTAAAATAGCCATTCATAATCACATGCTTTAAGATAAAAGCAAGAATCCTAAACTGTTTTTTTTAAGCCCTGATGTTTTTCTTTCAGTCTTCAGAATAGGAAATGGAATTAGCCTGAAAACATGAAATCAACTGATTAAGAACTCCTGAAACTTCCAGGGTCATGAGACACACTGGATGGCACTTTCCTCATTGTAGTAAACCTTGTGAGCAGAAATATTTCTGCACACAGGATGTTGATGCTTGTAGCAACCTGTAATCTTAATCATTTACAGAGCTGAATGTGAGACTCACCCCCAGATCTAAGTCTTGGAGCCTTGGACTCAAGTTGGAATCTTTACTGATATTTTTCTAAGAAACACTCTCAAAATTATCCTGGCATTTTAGTCACCATTAGTCTACACTTAGAGTGCATTTTCCCCCTTTTTTAGACAAGACTTAGATTTCCCTGATAACCAGGAACATAAACATAGAGAATGAGGAATAAGTCGTTATTTGAAGAATTTGGGCCATACAGATAGACAAAAAATTTCCTCTAGGCCAAATGTACACCAAAATGTTTATTGTGCTAAATAATTCTATTTCCTTGTTAGATGGCTCACGGTCACTTTTAGTCTGAAAACCTGGCTTTAGGCAACCTTACAATAACAAACTAATGGCTGTTTACTGCTTCAGAAAAGAGTAAAATTGCTTCTTACTCTACTGAAATTATTCTATAGTAAATAAAGTCAACAGACATATTTTTTAGCACCCACCCTATGTTCGTCACATGACACTAAGAAAAAATAAGACACATAAGAAAATGGTCTTATCTCCAACTAATCTTGAGTTTCTAACCAGCAAAGACAAAGTCAAACTGCAGCAAAAGGTTTAAATGAAGAGCAAAAGACAGATCGAAACAAGACGAGAGTCACTGGCAAATGAGTGATAGACAATAGATGCCACTGAACAGCAGAGGCAAAAGAGATCCCATCATGGGGTCAGGGGAGGCTTTATCAAGGAAATGAGATTTGCCCACCAATGAAATCATTGGCTACTTATCAGAATTAAAAGATTAGAAAAAGGTAGTATGTTTTCCAAAACAATACTTTAGTTTTCTTTCTTTTTTTAATTTATTTTAATGTTTTATTTATATTTGAGAGAGAAAGAGACAGCACAAGCAGGGGAGGGTCAGAGAGAGAGGGAGACACAGAATCCGAAGACAGGCTCCAGGCTCTGAGCTAGCTGTCAGCACAGAGCCTGACGCAGGGCTCGAACCCACAAACCGTGAGATCATGACCTGAGCCAAAGTCGGACGCTTAACCGACTGAGCCACCCAGGTACCCCTTAAATAGTTTTCTTTCAGTCTGTCTGGTTTCTTTCCCTGTTAAGATTTTTTTTAATACCCATTCTGCTTGTCAGTAGGTTGTCTCTTTTTAAAAACATGAGACATCTTAATGATGGATCAATCCAGTGACATTGAAAAAGATAGGCTATAGCACTAGCCATTTGGGGAAACTCAGCTGTGCTGTCTCCTGCCTATTATTTGAAATAACATGAAGACAAGCTGTCCTCACTACAACCAAACACATTGACCCATGCACATCGCCACCACCACCCTCCAGGTTCCAGGCCCTCCAAGCTTTGTTTATCTTGACAGAACTCCATGCCCACTCACCCCTATCCAGGCACACACACATGCACACACGCATACAAACACACACACTGCATAATCTTGCTTAAGAAATATTCTAACTATTGCCCTAAGTATAAATAGATATGTTTTCCCTCTATTTAGGAGTAGAGGAGGGTTTCTATTTCTCTTTTTTAATGCAGACATTAATGAGCATATACAAGAGTCCAATGGGTAAGCACCATACTTTCCAATGAGGCTATGATTTTATTAGTCCCAAATAAAGGGCTATTGCGCAGTAATGCTACAATTAGCTCACATCACCCAAAGGACAATGGTGGCAGTGTTTCCCAAGAACTGATGAGGATTCCAGGTGTTTTGAACGGGGGTGACTATTCTCCCAACTCTAGCGACTAGTCAAGTTGCTGTTTTAAGTCCCAAGTGCAAAGAATTTGTTGGTAATGTCCAAGGCAGGGCAACATCAAAATTATTTGGATAATGTTTTGCAAAGAAAAGAGCTGCAATTTATTAGCTCTTAACAGGTGTGAAACAAAACAGTTCAAAATCACCGATTTGTTATTCAACCCAATGTGCCTTAAATTGAAATAACTATATAAAAATCTACTGCAATTCAGAGGAAATAACCCAAGGAGTTTGTAAATCTTCGCTAGCTCTTAAGCAATCTAGTCACATTTAGTAGCTCATAACACTGACTGATCTCTTTTCCATGAAATGAAATCTGAGCTAAATTCCATTAACACCTCTCCCCTAAGTCGACATTTCTCCTGCCCCTTGGCTCTCCTCTCTTCGGACCTCTTTCTCAAACTTCAGGTAGGAGAAGCACGACCTGAGGAGCAAGGATGGTACAGGATTCAACTTGGAACGGGAGTCTTGCCCAACCTTGTCCCAATAAACAAGCTGCTTTCACAAGTCCACTTAATTCACTTCTTTGTCCCTCTGGATTAAAGGGTCACTTAGATCCCTTGTAACGCTAATATTATGTGTCTCCATACTTCTCTGAAAAGTATTCTTTCTCCTTTCTTCAACCCTTCCCTCATTCTTCTTGGACTCACCAGATATCAGAATGGAGTGATCTTATATCTCATCTCCTGTACTTAGGAAGCCAAACTGGACTTTCTTCAGCGTCCCACCTTTACTATGTGCTTAATCCTGAAATAAAATGCCTGGATTCAGAAGGTCAAGCTGTACCAAAATTCTAAACTCACCCAGGACTAGCCTACGAAATTAGTATATAAAAGAGCAATAATTAAAGATAAAGTGTAGCTTGTAATGTTTTAAACTGACTAAAGAGGAAAAGCATGTGAACTTTTGAAGACAAGTTGTAACAAGGGTTTCATATATTACATTAGAATCAAGTAGAGTCTCGTGTATTTAGCAGTCAGTAGGTATACACCAGAAAAGAAGTTAGAACCCAAGCCTTGAAATGCAGAAGGAGCGTACATGCTTAGTTTATTTTCTCAGATTAAATATCCAGCCCTAAAGTGATGCAATCATAATTGACATTTTAATAACAATCCAGACACAGTACCTTCTGCACGTTGGATAATGTACAGTTATTTGATACCATTGGTAATAAAATTGTATTTTAAATACCATAGATGCCAAGGAAAAAGAAAGCTTCCACTAAAAATAAACCTCAATCAGAAAAAAAAAAACATTAATTTCCCCCCCGCCAAAAGCTCTCATGTTTTAAACCCAGTGAAGGGATGACAAGATACTTTCTTACCTATTTACAATGCAAGTTTCTATTTGCCTTATATTGATTCAGGTACAAGCTTTGTAGAATTTTCTGTACATAATCAAAGAAGGCACATATACACATAAAAAGCTACACATGGTTATCCATCACACAAGCTATGGAAAAGGAAAAGACAATGGTCTCATAGACAGAGAGAGAAGAGGAGAAAAGACCAGCATCAACATCTTTTACTTCAAATCCTAATATATATTAAGCACCTTCACTGAATATTTGTAGAATTCAGATTCAAAGGCAAAGGCATGCAACAGTTTACACCTGCAAGATCGTCACAGTTTATGAAATATTCTTCACTTGATGATCAAAGCACTGATGAACAGCAGTCACTTAAAAGATGAATGGAGGGGTCAGGTAGCCTAGCAATCTCTCAGGCTTCTGTGACTAGTCAACGATGCAGCTATCCTGACCTTCCAACTCCTGGTCCAATGCTCTTTCCACCACACTTTGCTATTCCCATAAAAATGAAAAATGCTTTCCAGGATTCCCAGTCTCTGCCATTACAGCAGCTCATAAGACGTTAAAGAGCTGGGCACTTCCCCCTCTATGCCATTTCACTGTCAAGGGTCTGCTTTGTAGGAGTAATTGCTTGGTGGCAATTTGGAAGATGGAAGGTATTTTAGGAGCTCTACTCTAGGCAAGTTCAAGTTCCCCTTGATAAGCCCATTTCCCAAAATGAGGGTTAAGTAATACATAGCTTTTAGTTCTTTTTGTCTAATAAGATACCACAACCACTCTCAAAAAAAAAAAATCTGAGTCCACATGAAACATGGAATTCTGGCTCTCTTTGCCTACTGTTTGTATTTTCCTTCCCCATTATTTGTGCAACCACTAATGATGCAAAAAAGTAGCCAAAGAACCCCACAAAGAACTCCACAGTATCTTCAGGTATAGTCAATTTATGCAAACCAACCCCTAACCTTTTAACTTGTGCCTTGCATCGGCACCCCCACTCCACCACCAAAAAAAAAAAAAAAAAGGTTCCCCTTCTCTTACTACCCATCTACCATCAAATCTACCAAATCAGAAACTTGAGTCACACCTGACACCTCCCTCAGCCTCCTCCTCCCAACCTCTGCCCCATCTGACCCAGCTTCCAGGGTTTTGTTTTATATCATTCTTTGACAATTCTCCTTCATGAATGTTATTTATTTAACCCTTCCTCTCCATCTCTGCACTGGTAATAAACTGCCATGGATTTCCCATGTTCACACAATGGGCCTTCTGAGCAAAGAACATGTTTAAATAGCAGACAGATTAGAAAGCTCAAGATAGTATATCCCTCTGGAGAGATTTAGAGATGCATCTTTCTAGAAACATTTATTTACACCCCAGGGTTACAAACCTAGAGATGCCTGCCCCTCTCACATGGAGGAGATTGGCTTACATACCAGGTAATAAATAACCTCTCTCTCTCTCTGGAGGGAAAATGGGAAGATATGCTAGTGATCCTATAAAAGATCAGAGTGTACTAAAATTTGGAGTCCTCTCCTGGGGTACACCCCATTTACACACATAGGTAACACCCTACCCTTATGGAGTCACCTTGTGAGGAATGGGGCACAGGGACTGACACAGCTTCCTGTTGTAGCTGCTGTTTTTGCTGTGGGTAATAAAATATCTTCTCTAACCTTGAGGTTTATATCTTCTGTGAGTATTTGTATGTTCAACTGTGGCAGACTAACTTGTTAGCTCACAAGTAGGACGGGGCTTAGACCCTTCCCACTGTTTTACCTAACACCCTCTGTCAATGCCTCAGCTTAGCTCAGAACTACCTCCTCACCTGGGTTTCTTTCAATTCTCCTCGGTGGTCTTACGATTTCATTCTCCTTCCCTGGTTGCATATGTCTGCCTTTCAGTCATCAGAGTGATCATCTAAAACTTAACTGTAACGCTGTCCCTTCCCAGCTCAAAGCCTTTTGGAGGATCACTTGCTTTTGGGAAAGAGATTAAACTTCTTGGCGTGGCCCTATACAATCTGAGTCCATCCTGCCATGTCTGCAAACCCTGAGTGTTCTCTCACATGTGCATCAGTGCTAGCCCACACTCCCTGACTCCTCTCTGCCTGGAATCCCCTCTACCACCTGCTTCCCCAACCCATCCCCGTTTCTACATGAGGAACACTTATTATTTCAACACCCAACTGAAATACCACCTACTCTGGGAAGCCTTCTGAAACTCCCCAGGATGTTAGCTTCTCTCGGTTCTCAGCTCATCTAGAACATTGCTATTTGGTTCATGTGACACACTGATTAATATTCTCTGTTCACAGTTTTGTCTGATCAATTGGATTCTTGAAACACTGAATTTCCCCCGTAATACAGAATATACATTCAGTTAACATTTGTTGGACAAATGAATGAGCATTAGAAGAAACGCTGAAATGTTTTCAAAGGTTTTAGTTCTCATCTATTTTTCATCTACATGAGCCCTCCGCCCAATCTTGTGATGATTTCCAATGAAGCCACACACGTAATCTTTGCAGGCTCTGTCGACACATGGAGAAGAATGACAAGCGAGGCTATTGTGCTCTTCATTACAAAGTGCATTTCACATTACATACTTTTGCCACCACTTCAACCACAGGCATCCCTCTAGCCCCAAACCAAAAGTGGCCTCGGAGATTTGGAAAACAGCAAACTGAATAACAATTAACTTAGATAACTGAGTCATGTTTGAAATAGTTAAGGCTTTCGTTTATTAACATTTTATGTATAAAGACTTAATGACTCCCTCTTCCACTCAGTCAAGGAAATAAAGCTGTTTCATCCAGAAATTCAGTCAGTTTATCTAGCTCTCAAATCTAAAAGGTCAGTGACTCTGATGAACCTGATTCTCAAGCTGGAAGATCAGCCTGTTTGGCTTTGTTGCTGGCTGCCAAAGGAAGAATAATTTCACTGGAAAAAGGACGAGCGAGGCCACCAATCATGAAGGCAAAAACAGAGCAAAGACTGAAAAACTTAAAGTAGAATATCAGGTAACATTTTCATTGGGACTGAAATGTTAATTGGGAGGGTAAGTGTTCATTACAGACTTTGTCCCTGGAATACTTTGGCTAAGAGATTCCAATGAGTGTTAAAATCATTACCGAATGGCCTCAATCTAAACAAACACCCACCTTTTCCATTTCACACTGAGATGAAATTACTTTGCTGTGTACTACTGAAAAAAACTGGGGTTGTCAGTTTCTCCTCTCCCAGAGGGATTGTGAAAACTTTTTCTTTCTCTGCATCCCTCTGCTTTTCAAATTTAGATGTTAGTCTTCTGAAAAAGTTTTCTATCAAGCACTCAGTCTAGTGCCTGACTTAAATGACACCAGCGTTCCTGTCCAGTGCAAAGCTGATTTTCCAAATGAGCACACACAGGGCCATACCATCTGAGTAGAAGAGGCTCTGACAAGCACCTAACCTGGGGGAAATGCAAGCCCAGGGCTTTTTATAAACAAGATTCATCATGGATCAGAAGCCAGTTTCGCTGGAGGGAACGAAGCAGACTCACTGACAAACAGGATGACACCCCAAATTCAAGAAAGGAGTGGTTTCATTGGGAAAAATGTCCGTCCTCTATTTTCAATTACTCTAGTTGCCTGGCTCATTCCTAATTGACAGATCAGGAAATGCAAAGCCTTTCTCCAGTCAGTCAGGTTCATTAGCATGCAGGGACCTCAGGCTTTGTGCCTAGAGCAACTTTTTATTATAAAGAAGATAAAAATGATGTATTGTATATTATATTCTATCAGCAGAGATCATGAAGATCATAATACATGAAATACAGCCTTGCCTTGCCCCACCTATCAATAGATAGATTATGCCAATGCAATTCCAGGGCTTCAACTTGTCTTCCTTTGATTTTTTTTTTTTTTCAAGAAATGCACATAATGAAACCTGTAAAGCCAATCACTCAAAAGAGTGATTGGAAACAAATTAAAATGAGTAGTGTTTAAATAATTAACACCTGCCAAATGAGGAAAAGGGACCTTATTGCTGATATTAAATCACATCCTTTAACGTCTGAAACAGATGACAGTAAGTAATTCCAAACAGTCAAGACAGGAAGCTAATTTTTAGTTCTTGGAAAGTTGAATGAGTTTCAATAAAGTTGACCAAAAAAGAAGAAAAAAAAAGGAGAAGGCTCATTTTGGGTTAGTTAATTCTACTGCACAAAGCTGGGCTTGCATATAAACTTTTCTTTGGTTTAATATACTATAAATGAACAGCTTTAAGTCATGGCTTAAAATATATTCATTATTCAGTAAGCTAATAATGTATGTTCCACCTGGTTGCCGTGGAATCTTGTAAGTAAAAATTGAGGGTAGTGTCTTGTTACTGAGAAAAAATATTAGTCTTGCCAAGTTTCCAGTCAATGAATATAACTCACAATAGTGCTGCCAGATAGGCAAATAAGGATGCCCCTTGCCTGCCCACCCACCAGCAGAAGAAAACCCAAAAGAGGAGTATTATCCTAGTCTGGACCAAAACTGAACATTTACAAGCACTGAGCAAATAATCCTTAACTGTATTAATGCATGAAGACGAAAAAAGCAAAATACAGCTGGGTTTAAAGAGTAACTAATAAAAACTCCAGCAGCTCTGTGCATTCCTATCTCACTTGGGGTTTTATGTACAGTCATTGAACTAGACTTGAGTGACAGTTTTCATGGCCAAAGTCTCCCTTCCAACTCAGCACCACAGGCTGCAAGAGTTGGGAATTACAGTGAGGTCCTCAGGTCAGAATTCCACCACTTTGTCCAATCCTGCTTACAAACTAAGCAACAGTATGATTGTCTGTGGTCATGTTTCCTTTCTTGTTTTGTGGAGGGTGGTAGTGAGGAAAATAAGAGATGGTGATGACACTAGCTCCCCTTCACATTAATGTTACCATTCATTTTCATTGGACTTAGTGTTGCAACCACCTTCCTATAAATTAACAAGGTTCTCTCAGATGCTTCATATTAAAACATATTTGGAAAGTACTCTGAACCTTAAATGGTCCACTTTGGGTATCTCAGCTATTTAACTGGGTTTTTCTTCCCCAAAGAAACTATACAGGGACATTATCTCCAACAAGAACTACCTGCTTGTAAAATACTTTAGCCTTATTAGAATCAGGACAATGACAATGATTATGATATGAGAAGCAATGAATTTGTTTTGCTGAATATCTTTCAAACACATTATTTCATTATTAGAACATCTTTTGCAAAAAGTTATCATCTGATCTAATAGCATGTTCCCCAGATAATGAGTTAGCACTGGCTATCAAATGATCAGAAGTCTCATAGGTAATCCAATTACTCGGAGGCAGGGGCGGGGTGGGGGGGGGACCATGATGTGACCTACCTACTGTTTATTTTTTTATTTCTTCTTTTGTAAAACCAAAACTCTTCAAATAATTCCATTTTAACCATTTAGAGATTGTATTCCTGGTAGGTAGACCATAGAACCTTAGGAAATGCTTTCAGCTGAAAGCTCTTCATTGACCACAGTCTGAAGAGTTTATTTATTGCCTCAAAAAACCCGAGCATGCTTTTTTCCCCCCTATGAGGACAGGTTCGCAAACACTATACAAATTGCTAGTACCACCTACTGGCAAAAAAACAGAACCAACCTAATAACGCTTACACAAGCGTAGGCAAGAAATGATACCCAAAGACAGGACTTCTTGATGTTTGGTCAAACCCAAAGCCATCTAATCCCACAAAAAAACAGGTTTCTAATATATAATTCTCTCTTTATAAAAGGATTTTAAATCCCTGATATAGGAGGGTCCATTATTATTCCTATATATGGATGAAAAGGGATGTGAACTACTCAAGTTAAAATACTAAATCAGAAAGGGCTTTCAAGCTAGCCTTCATATTCATTTATCTTTAATAAATGTATTATTATTCATTATACACTGTAAACCATTTCCCATGGTTGAACCTAAAATTTTGCTTTGGGACCTGTGGACATATCAAAAAGCACAAGGTACCCTTCTTTTCCATTTTTACCACAAAATTCACAAATTACATAATGTCTGCAATGACTTAGTCTTCTCATGTGTAAAGTGGGTATCATTACGTCTTCAGAATCCACACAGAAGTTACAAGGTTACATCACAAATTTGGAAATGGAAAAACAAATTTAAGAAAGAAGGATGAGGGAAAGGGAGAAAGAAGGAAAGGAGGAGGAAGGGGAGGGAAGGAGATGCAAGGGAAAGAAAGCAAACAGAAAGGAAAGGAGGAAGGGAGAAGGGAAGGGCAGGGAGGGTGGAAAGAAGAAAGGAGAAGAGAGGAGACCTCCCCACCCAGTCAAAGCATTATACTGCATTTGAACACTATGCTTCAGCAAATTAGAAATGTTGGTAATTTGGATTAACTTAAACCAATTAAAACTAGCATGAGGGTCATTCTCATATTGATATAATTTCAGTTTCTAACATAATACTGTAATTTACAAGTTTCATGTTTGTGACTCCAAGGATGACAAGCTCTAGAGTGGACAGTATGAAATGAGATGCCATCCTACTTAATTTATCGTATTGCTGACTATTTATTCCATGAGAGTTAGTCTTCCCAGTCTGCTCTTTTAGAGGGCAGAGAATTGGCATTGTTACAGCCTTCTGTTTAGCCTCAAGAAAGTCTAGGACAAGTTCAGTCACGGAGTGGAGACCCACTATTTTTGCTTAATTAATAGCTTCAGATGAGTTGCTTCTTTTTTTATGTTGTTTTTAATTTTTAATTTTTAATTTTTGAGAGAGTGCAAGCAGGGGAGGGGCAGAGGAAGGGAGACAGAGGACCTGAAGTGGGCTCCGTGGTGAGAGAGGCGAGCCCAATCTGGGGCTTGAACTCACAACCCATGAGATCATGTCCTGAGCCAAAGTCGGTCACTCAACCAAATGAGCCACCCAGGTGCCCCAGATAAGTTGTTTCTTCCACACTGCTTTTCTTATGTTCAACCCTCATAGTTCTATCTTTTCCTCCTCATTCCATTCCAGGCTAACTCACAGTGTAGCACATTAGTTAAAGCTTTGGAATTAACATAGATTGGATTCAAGTCTCTGTGCTGCCTTGTGACTTACAGAAATTCCTTCATCCTTACATTGAACAAATATTTATTATGTACCTACTGTTAACAAGGAGTGTTCCAGGAAAATTCAGTGAAAAGAGAGATAAAATGCTGCCCTTGTGGCACTCACATACTAGTATGTCCCAATCAACACCAAAAACAAAAATAAGTTTTAAAAGAATTAAATCTGGGTAACTCACTCAGCTCAGTGCTTAAAACATAGCAAGGTCTTACCAAAGCATATATTCACACAGGATTTTTCAGGTAACTATCCTCTGGAGAGATATAGTGAGAGGGAATACAGCATAAGGGAATCAGCCAAGTATATTTAGGCTTCCTGACCTCAGCCAAATTTTGTACTTTCCTTGAAAAGGTGGATAATAAACATACCGGTTGCATACCATTTTCTGTTTACTTTGCCAAAATGTTCTCCCCAGATATCTGCTTGCCTTTCTCCTGCGCTATTGAAATGCCTGCTCATCTTGGAGAACTTCTCTGATCAACTATCTCAAATAGCAGTCCCTCATGCCCACGTCGTTCTCTTTCCCCTCATCACTTCTTATTTATCTTCATGGCATGTCATGCCACATGGCATTATAGGCCGGTTTATTTGTTGGCAGCTTGCCTCTCTACTCCAGAATATAGCAAAGATTTTGTCTTTCTGTTTATTACTGAAACCCTTAGCACCTAGAACAGATCTGGATCCAAAGTGCTGCTCTGCTAATAATTGTTTAAAAGGTGAGTAAATGCATTTAAAATTACCTACAATTTCATTGGGATCTTAGACCTAGTGAATTCCACCCACTAGATGTTATAGTGGTTAGAAGAGTGCCTTGACCTCAAATTATAGGTCTCTGTCTGAATCCCAGCTTTTGGAATTTTTGTCTGACATTCCAAATGGTAGGCAATAAACACTAGTATATCAAATATTGCTCTTGGATTTTTTTTTTTTTTTTAGTTGAGGTTCTTATACTGGAGAGACCTATAGTCCCCAATACTTTAAGGGAGGAACACTAAAAATGACAAGGAAGCCTGTTTTACCATCTTTCCTTGGTTCTCCAAACCAGTGTTTCTCAAACTTTAGCCTGCTTCAGAACCATCTGGAAGGTTTATGAAAATGCAGATGGTTGGGCCCCACCCCCAGAGTCTCCAGGTTCACTAGTCTAGAGCTAGGGCCAGGTCTATGAATTTGCATTTCTAACAAGTTCCCCAGTGATGTCACTGCTGCTGGTCAAGGACTCATTTTTGAGACTGACAGCTGATTTCACAATGCAAAAACAAAGCAAAATTTCTCTGCTATAGCCCTTTACACTTTCATCCTAATTTTGCCTCAGTTGACCCTATAAGAAAAGCAATGATTGCATTTACTCCCTGATTTAACAAACTTGAAAGTTACGTTCTGGGAGTGTGGGCAAGTTTTGTGTTTTAATTCCATAATGAAATCTAGGCTTTAGCATCATTAACCAATCTGCTTCATAATGAAAATTAATTATTATGGTCATTAGACTAAATGGCTTCTGTCATCTGCAAAGACATAATTGGTACAGAAAATTGTTTCACAAGTATGAAATAATCAATCAGCAAAGGCTGGCTGTACCCATGATTTTTTTTTTTCCCTACTAGTTTCCAATGGACCATCCCAGAAGTCACTTAAGAACAGGAAGGGGTTGTGGGGATAGCATGGGTTACTCTGACAAGAAGTGGGAGATGTGTGGCCGATACATTCTAAACTATACAACATCATCTTTAAAGTGCACTTTTCATAATTCCAGGGGAAACACAAAACTGTAGGGAGGCTAAGGTGGGGCTAGGGAAAAGTACTTTCTCCCTAAGGCACATTCCACAAAAATGATACCCTTTAAACAGGTTTACAGTAATATGGTAACATGATAGTGGAAAAGATGGTGGTAAAAAAGTAATGGAGGAAGCAATGGGAAATATGCATAAATGAAATATCAGAAGTGAAACCATGAGATGCTTTGAGGAGAAAGTCACAGGGAAACACCTATTTTATGGACTCACCAGTGCATGTCCCACCTCCTCTACACATACTGCTAAGTTTGCTTCTCTGATGACTACGTCTCTGAGGCAGGTGGTCATCAATCCTGGGGATTTGCCAGAGGAACCTTGCTTAGCAATCCAAGTCCTTCAAAGGTTCAAAACTGCTTTTTCATTTGCATTGGTTTTTAAAACTCCATGTACTTGGAACTAGGCTCTCTCTCTAAGGGTATTTCCCTGTCTGTTGGAATATACAAATCTACAAAATCATCTAACAAATATTTACTTAACATCTACTTCTTCAGGGTACAAGGTTTAGAAAGCATTTATTGGTAACCGGGATAGGGGAAAGGAACAGGTTATAAAAGAAATAGAAACCTTGTTTTCTACCCTTAAGAATTCAAAATCTGGTTGCGGAGACAAAAATAAACAAACGGAATTATATCAGAACAATACAAATTAACATATCTCCCAGTAAGAATATAAAAGCAATTTAATTAGAGAGGAAAATTTTCCTTATGGATTAAGCATGAGACGATATCAAATGCAGACTCAGATGCATCTGTGGGTATAGACAAATATTCCTATGAATGAGAGGCTGATTTTGACCCCAATATATGCACAAAACAAATGGGTGTTGAAATGTGCAAAGACGACTGGGATGATTTAAGCTGATAAATAAATTACTAAATTAAGCTGCCTCAATCAAGCATTGTTTGTAGGAATATGATACTACCAAAGTTTATCATGTTTGCTTTGAAGAAAAGTTCTTCATGCAAAAATGCGACTAATTGTACATTGTTCTAAATAATATCAGATGTAGAAGGTAGCAATTTAGGGAAGATTGCTCCTAAGATAACAATATTGAACAAACATAATAATAATGGCCTATCATGAATTCAAAAATAGGGTCAGCTATTCTACATATTCGTCCATACCCCTCAACCCCCGGGCTAAGGGAGGATGTAATGAACCAGGGCAAACTGAGCCATGCGATTTCCATTTTGAGCCTACTTCTTGCTCTGACTGCAGTGTAAGCATTTGACTGTTTTTACTGCTTCATCAGTACCAACCAGAAAAGGACTTGAACACAGAGAGCCCTGTGAACATGCAAAGTCTAACAGTCTTCATTAAAATGAAGGAACTGACGCATCCATCTATCTCAGTGGGAGTTAGTTGCTTACATATATCTGAGGGATTTGGCTGAGTACAACATTTTTTTCCAATCCCCATTGTTTATAACAAGTCTTTTATCATCTTGAAGTCTGAATTAACATTTCTGTCTCTACCAGCTTAGTTGTTTTTCCATTTGGCAAACTCTAGGTTTTTCCTGTTGTCTTCCCTTTGGGGCATGAATTAGCATAGTTGTGCAATGTTTATTATTTGTTATTCCTTTATTTTTTGATGTCATCCTTGAAGATGTCAAATCCTCTTCCCTGAGTTGTACTGGAAAAACCAAAGATTTCCATGAAGGGGGAGTTTGGGAAGATGGAATATTTGATAGAAGCCTGGGGCTTGATTGGTGAAGCTGTTTTGTTTTAAGCATATTCAGCAAGCTGTTCTCTTAAGGGCTATTTCAGGAGACTCCCCCACAAACCCTGTCCCACACACAAACACACACACACACACACACACACACACACACATACACACACCATTGTTCTGACTGCAGAGTCAGTACAGCAATGCAGATAAGGGAGTTCCACATTACAGAGGCAGAAAGCAATACAGCTAGAAGTTCCATCTTTGGAGTGAAATTATCTCCTAGTTTTAAATCCCAGCACTGTCCTTTACCAGCTGTGACCTTGGACCTCTTATTCAACCACTCAGAGCCTGAGTTTTCGACTCAATAAAATAAGGGAAAAAATAGCACCCAGGAATATTGTGAGGAATAAATAGTATATATAAAATGCTTAGCAGAATACCTGCTAAGCATACCACTAAAATACACAAATATCAATAATTAGAGCTTTTTTAATGATTATGATAAAAGCTTAGGAATCAGTATCAATTTTTGATGATCAAGAGGTACATTCTTCTGTCTGTAGACTCTTCAGTAGGCACATTCCTTATCCCCACAACCCTCATTTCTCTATTCAAACAAACCATCTCATTTCTTATTCTGACAACCTCCCCTAGACTGTCAAAGGGACAGGAAGTAAAATCATTTCTAGTACTATCTCGTAGCTCTAATACAGGTGCATTGGGAAAGCAGTTGAATTAAAAAATGGGACATTAGCTATTAAAGATTCAATTATCTCTATTCTTCCTTCCCCCACTTGAGGAAAGTCAGCAGTAGGGGAAAAAAGGCATTGCACTAAAGTGCTTTAGGAATGTCTTGGGGAAAATAAATATGCAATCTAAATGCAAGGTATCATTATATTATTATCATACTGCATTCATTTAATAAGAGATTAAAGTGTTCCGGTTCACAGCAACTAAACTTGCTTCAAACTTTCCCACGCTTTCTTTGATATTCTTTATATGAAGAAGGCTCCCATTTAGGACAATTGCTGCAATATGTTGGTTTTAAACTAAGACCCTTTTGGAGATTGGAAGTACCCTTAATCTAATCATAAAATTAACTGCTCACTTGTTTTCTCAGATTCATTTCTCCCCAAGCTAAAGCAACCTCACCTCATCATATTAGGCCAATAACAAGTAGGATATAACTGCAGCCCCTTATTCCACTATATTCTAGGGTACATTCCCTGACCCCTTCCTTCTAGAACTCTAAGAGGAAAGAGAGTTTGGGCAATCCCAGGGATGTTCAGAGTTCTGAAAAATCTGCCTGGTAGCATCTGTATTATAGGTTGGCTTCTCTAAAAGCAGACGTTAGGGGTGCCTGGGTGGCTAAATCGGTTAAGCGGCCAACTTCGGCTCAGGTCATGATCTTGCTGTTCGTGGGTTCGAGCCCTGCGTTGGGCTCTGTGCTGAAAGCTCAGAGCCTGGAGCCTGCTTCAGATTCTGTGTCTCCGCCTCTCTCTGCCCCTCCCCTGCTCATACTCTGTCTCTCTGTCTCTCAAAAATAAATAAACATTAAAAAAAATTTTAGGAAAGTAAAAATAAAAAATAAAAGCAGACATTAAAGTAGTTTGGAGTGCAGGATTTTTATCAGAGATCACACGTGGGGAGGGAAGGCAAAGAAACAGGATGGAACAGGGGAGGAAATCATACTATGTGGTAGATCCCACAAAGCCTCAGTCAACCTACCAGTGAGCTCTCAAGCAGGTATTTTGCCATCAGAGCATCTCCCACAGCACAAAATGCCTGGATCTTTACATATCTGTCATACTTCATCATTCCATGTGACTGAGGACTGAGGCAACAAATCCTGCCTTAAAGGAGATCTGGGTCCTGCATCTCCATGCTCCTCCCCTCAAGACTGCTCTCCCCTCAACATTCCTCTCCTCAAGATGCAAAAGGAGAGGAATGTACAGATGGATGGCCATGTTTTCATCAGGGTCCAAGATTGAGTCCTTTCTAGTTAAATATTCTTCCACTAGGAGGAAAAAAAATGACTATATAAGAGTAGAGATAAAGAAACAAGGACCATTCCTGGCATCATCATTATCCCACTTCCTTCTAAACTTATTCCTTTTCCATTAGTCCTTATATCACTGAACAGATACCACCTTCTACCCAGTAGTCTAAGGTGGAAATTTAACCCTTGACCCATTCCTCTCTATCTCCCCACATTCAATCAGACAGAATTCCTACAGAATCTATATTCTTCTACCCTCATCCTGTCATCTCTTCATCTGCTAACACAGTCTAAGATGAGGTCTTAATGCTTCTTATCACACCTATACATCCTTCAAAATTCAGCAAGGGCTTCCCCCTTCTAGGAAGATGTCCCAAATTTCAACCTCTGCAGGTCTCTAGAAGCTCTTGCCATTTCTTATATAATTGTTGGTTTATTAGCCCATCACTTTACTGGACTTTTGTTCATGAAGACTGGAGACAACATCTTAATTGAATTTGTATCCCAGCATCTAACATGGCAACTCATACTCAAAAAGATCCTAAATATTTGCGTGTTGATGCATCTATTGCCTATCTGTTTTATGAGAAGCACTGTGCTAACTTGGGCTGTGGGGCCACAAAGAAACAGCCTCTGCCTTCCAGGAGATTAAATACAATCATTTCAAAGGAGAGAAGGCAAGGAAAGCAAGCATCAAGACATTAGAAAGGATATCAAAATAGAACAACACCAACAACAAAACTACATTTGAAAATGAGGGAACTGTGGGAGAAACATGAAATTTTCTCCAGAGTAAGAATTTTCTTTCAGAGTAAGAAGATATAGAAGGGAAAGAAATGCTGTAAAGACTTACTTCCTACACTACTGATCAAGTGATGGAAAACTAATGTGGAAGAAGGCCAGAGGAAGGAATGACCTAATCTAGCCATATTTAAAGTGACCAGAGTAAGTGAGGGAGCAAATAGGTTAATCAATTACTATACGTTAAATAAAAATTTAAATGACCAGAAAGCATGAATCAATCCTTTGCAAATTTTGACATCACCCCTTATTTTAGGTTCTACTAAGTATGGCAGGCTTGGAAAGTAATTAAGTACTATTTAAAATTTAGCAAAAACCTACTCACAGTTCAATTTCATATTTCATGAGACAAGATCACAAGGTATAATATAAGATTTTATTAGACAGAAGCAACAACAGAAGAAGGCCCCAGCCCTGCAAATGCTGACAGTCTTATTTTTAACAAAATGAAAATCATACAACTCAATAAGAAGAAAATGAAATCGGCTCTGTCTCCTTGCTGATATTAGACACATACAAAATGACAAGGAAATGCAGTATCATATTTTATACCAGCTTGTGACGTCATCGATCTTGTTCATCTATATAACCCCACATCAACTCAGAGGCAGGCACAGACTAGTGAAACCAAGTGATGAAAGCCTCTTAGGAGAGACAAATACTAAGGTGACATATAAAAATGGAAAATACAAGGAGAGGAAATCTGTTGCATTCCTAGGAGATACATGGGATATGTGAATTATAATACCAATAGGGATACAAAACTAGCTTAAATGTTTAAACAAAAAAGAACTTATTAGAATATTCTATTCCTTCTTCATATTCCTTATTTCTTCCATTTCCTCTAGTATATTTTCCCCTCTCAATTCCTAATTGTTAGACATTACTAAGTTCTCAGTCCTCAGCTCTCTTTTCTCTCTTAACAACCTTAAGTTACTTTTAAAATAACCCTAAAATTCTTAGATTTGCTGCAGTGTAGTTTTTACAAAAACCTAAGAATTTCAGACTGAGTCTATTCATATGAAAGTCACATCTAGTGATTATCTTTTAAACTCATCTCTCCCTGTTTGTTTCCACAACCATGATCGAATTCAAACTGATCTCCCCTCTTCCATGGATTACTACAATAGCTACCCAAGTCTGGGCCATGCTACACACTGCAGCCCCATCACTGTGCTTAAGCAGTCTCTTTTTAGGATGTGCCCTGCTCAAATAAATGCTCTTGTTCCTCACCCTAGATTCCAAACTAGGACCCTAGACTCCAAATTCCTCACAGGTATTCAAGAGCTTCCAATATCTGGCTCTATCTACTACTGCACACTGTTAGTTACTCCTGAAACAAAGCCTTCATCACAACCAGCTCACCAGGTCTCCATCCATCTAGTGGCTTCAAAGTACACAAAGTATACTATGAACACTGTGAATAGTACTACTGAAGCTTAAAGATGTTAGGTACCTCAATCAAGAACATGTTGTGGGAGGGAAAAAAGGGGAGGAGATTCAAACTCAAGTTTTTCTCACTCCAAAGCTGTCCCGATTGGTTCTTGAATTTTTGTGCACCGAGAAGCTGGTCCTCTTAACCACTCTACCCTGCCTTTCTAATCAACTAAAAAAAAAAAGTATAAATTGTGATCAGAAACAAAGAAGTCTAGCTCCATTAATAACCATGTTAGCCACAACCTACACACTGTACAATTTTCAGACAAGTACATATTTAAAGATTGATGCCACACTTAAATATATATGCTAAAAATAGATGAAACTATATTTAATTGATCATAGTTCCTTGATATAAAACAAAAAAATGTATGAATCAAAGGCATCTATGAAATTGGAAAATATTTCTATGAGCTAATGAAGACTTTGAAAAAGTAGCTCCTGCGAGAAAAAAACTAAATAGATATATAATTCCACATTTCTTTTCCTCACAAAGAGTTTGGTCTCTCTTTCATGCAAATATATGTGCTTATGAGTTTCTGTCAGTTTCATTCTCTCCTTATACTAAAATCAAAGCATAGGAACAGCAGTTTCTCCTTTCTTGGTAGTGCTGAAGTCCCCAGAGCAGGGATCTATCCAAAGTCTCTAATTCTCTGTTTGTCAGAGGTTGCAAAGTGGTGACCTGAAGACTCAATCTGGCCTGCATGTGTGCAGTCCTTTCCTTTAACTGAATTAATCTACAACATTTCAAAATTCAAGACATTTCACATGAAAATCCAGATTTCTAAACTTGAAAAATACAGAGATCTGGGAACACTGAGCACACATCCCTCCTAAGTCACTAGCCACTCCCTCTGGATGGCAGGTGGGCTCTGGAACTCTACAGTCCCATATGGCTGGTCCTTTACTCAGCGCTCCTGTCTTGTCTTATAGGCATGTCATTCCACATCCTTGGGTTTTAAAAGCAATGAAAGTCTTTGTGACTCAGTCCTTAAGCATCCCACTCTTGGTTTTGGCTCTTATGATTGGTGAGTTCAAGCTCCACCTCAGGCTCTGCACTGACAGCGCAAAGCCTGCTTGGGATTCTCTCTCTCCCTCAATCTCTATGCCTCTCCCTTGCTCTCACTGTCTCTCAAAATAAATAAATAAGCTTAAAAAAAAAAAGTGACCAGCATCTGGAAAACCATTTGTGGAGAGGGAGAGCACAAGGAAGAATGTAGGAAGAACAGAAATAGAAAATCAGAACTTAATTCTGGAGTTTCTTGTTTTGTCTTTTGTTGTGTTTGAAATTATTCACTACTGCTTTTTTGCAAAGATGAAAAGTATATCACAGTCCCTCCTGTACTTCCTGCTCCCTTTTCTGTCTCATCTACTACTCATAAAATATACTTTAAAAAAAAAAAAGAATAAGAAAACTAAAGAGATAAGACAACCTTTTCTAATACCTTTTTCTCACAACTCCCACCTCTGCTGCCCTCCCCCAATCCTCAGTTTGGGAGACAACTGTAGTTATAAGGTGATCAAATCTTATAGGATATTTAGAAAAGTCTGATATTTTAATAGTAACTTACAGAACTAACTGGAAGAAAATGACACAATAATTTGAGGAAAAAACTAGATAATAGTTTTAAAGTAACAATGACAAAATGGTAACTGAACACTGGGGATTGAGGCAGGGAATAGTCTTAAAACTAAATCAAGCAACAGAGTCAAGATCTTTAGTTTTAATATCTTTTGAAAAGATATCTTATTCTATATGTATATTTTTAAATAAGCAGTCTCAGCAATTTCCAGGGGTTATTATGTCATTCCTTTCTATGCTGCTGAATAAAAGTAACCTGGGATTAAGTAGCAATTCATGATTTAAGGAACAGATAGAATTCATTGAACATTTTATAAGAGCATTTCTAGTGGTTTCTCACCTCTGAGGAGCTAGTTTCGATTTATACACTGTAATTAATCAGATAGCCAGCTCCAGAGAGAATTCATCAAAGAAAATGGAAACTTATTTTTGGGTAATTAGCTACTCCGGTGATTGATCAGTTAGTTACTTCTTTATTTTTTTTCTGTTCACTGCCAATTCCAACTATATATTTTATCTTATTATCTAAGAATCTCCAAGTGGAAAATGCCTAATAATTTCTCAAGCCCTGCTACAGTGCCATTGAAGAAGATAATAGGAGAAAAGTTCTTTACAACACTGGTTTTCCAAACTTTGTATGTGGACTCCTTTTGAAATACTGGGATTCTATCCTGAATTTCCCATGGAAAGGGCTCTGTCTGAAAATATAAGGATAGAACAGCAAAAAAAGTAATGAAGCACAGACTTACAAGATAATCAGTATATTAAAGAGAAAAGTGGACTTTCTGGCTTGAGGTTAGGACAATCCATTCAAAATCTTCTGGAGAAGAACAAAGAAGAAACTTACTAATTTGAAAATTATTGCCATTCTTTTTTTTTTCCAGAGCTACCACCAATTCATTAATGCGCCTTTTGAAAATCTCTTAAATTTTTCATTTGGCAAACAGATTTTCTTTATTGCTTCATACTGATGGGGGGTAAGGGGGAGTGATGTCTTCTTGTGTATAAAGTAAACCATATGAATGTGTAAATTTAGACAAATGGGAAAATAAATGGATGGTTATTATGCAAATAGCAAGAGCCAAATGGATATGTGAAATGTCCTAGACCACAATGGCGCCTTCTCAAAGAAATGTTCTCTTTGCTCTTGCCTTTGAGCTCCTCAACCCTTAAGAACCAAAATCAACTCAAGAGATCTAGCGTTCAACCTTTAGCTTATATTTATTTCCCTCTTCTTCTTAGTCTTAAGTAGACTGGACAGTCCTCCCATATGTTGGCATCTACAGACAAGATGAAAGAATTCAGAAACAGGATTTTGTCATAAAATGAATGAACTGAGTTTGTGTAGTTCTTTCTTCAAGGTCACCAAACAAACATAAAACCAGTAGTAGAAAAGTACTTACACCTTTTGATAATGTTTATGCTCGGCCCCTCTCAGCATGCAAAATACTTTTCAGCTATGGAATCATTTTCTTTGAAAAGGAGAGGTTCTTAAAAAGTAAGTTGAAGTAATACTTTTCAATGGACATATTTTGCAGTGAGTAGATTCTCCAGGGATGGCAACCACTAAGTTTAAATTCTAAAACTTTGGAAGTTTTCTAAAACACTCATACCCTTTTTAAATTGTAAACTAACCTGCCCTCTCCTTTCATGGCCACCTTGTCAGATGAAAGCTACTCAGGCTATTGGCATGTACATTCCAATGAGACCTCCTCCAAGCCTGTGGGCCTAGGAACCTGCATTTCTTCCTCTTTCTCCTTAAACCATACAAGTCTTGCTTCTTAGCCTTGAAACCATTGAAACTGTGCTACTGAAGGCCATTACTGACCTTTTAATAACCAAATCCAGAAGACTTTTTTACCATTATTGTATATCAAATGTCTCTGCTCCAAATCATTGGTCTCACCTATCTTTCAGCCCCTCTGATAAGACCTGAAGTTTCAATATATCAATTATATATTACAGTATATTATAACATATGTTATTATTTGGAATTCCCCCCACCCCGACCATTAGATTAACTTTTTCTAATCTCAACTACCTGTCACTTAAACAATAAATAGTTCTTTTAACTAATGGGTACTTTTGACAATCCTCTACACCAAGATAGGTGAAGTCTGAACCTCAGGCTCAAGAGACTCCCAAGGTCTTCTTTGTTTTCCCTCTTCTGTCCCCTATGCCCAGGCTCTATAAGCTTCACATCTCTTTTCCCAAGCATATCAATGAAAGGGAAATCAGAGGCTAAGACCTATGCTGACATTTGGATCTGTGGTCTTTGACCCAAACCATTCAACCAACTTCTTGTGTGGGTCAATTTTAGGGCTTTTGTGGAGCTAAAAGACACCACAAATGTCCCCTGAACCTCACATACTCATCAGAACATGTGACAAAATTACACCTCCAAATGCTTGGCAATCAGCCAAGGAAATGGGCATAGTCAGCTATCATCTGCCATTACTGCTTTCAGCCATGGGCAATCAGGAGTTAGGATTAAAAGTATCATCCAAGGAACAGGAGGAGAGACAAAGACTAAAATTCTTAAAAATGCCTGTGCCACTCTTCAAAGTATCTTTTGTTTGACCCTTCAGATTTACTCCTGGTTTCTCCTGTTCTGTGCTAAAAGGATGACCGATATGGACTACACGAATGGGACGCCAGTGCTCCCTGTCTTCTAGTTGGCTTTGATTAAGGGGACCCTTGCCAGAAAAGAGAGGGGGCAAAAAAAAATAAAGTTGGCCCATTATTCTTCCAGTTCCTCCCCTACAAAGTTGCTTGGATGGACACCTCTCTCAACACTGCAAAAATTTAGGTGGACTTCACCAATTGTCTCCTTCTGGATTCTAGGGATCCTTCCCTTCCTTCCCCTTCAGGTCTAGTGTTGACACAGCTTCTGCTGCTAGCCAGGGGTTCCTGCTTTCCCTTATGGCTCTCCTATACTGCATCCACATCTTTCTAATTAGTTCTCATATAAATAAAACTCTGTTAAGTTATCCTAATTTTAGCATGCCTTCTATTTTCATTTGGAAACCTGACATTGCCAAAAATAAATCTACAGAGTTTTTGAAAAATACATATTCTAGGCCTCAACTGAATCAGAACCTTTAGAGATGAAGCTTGGGAAACCATTTTCAACAGGTTTTTTTAGTTGATTTTTACAGTGTTTGTGAAGTCTTGGTTTGAAGCAGAGAGTGGCAAACAATGCCCCACACTCCAAATCCAACTTGCCCCTGTTTTGATACTGCCTGTGAGCTAATAATCATTTTTACATTTTTAAACAGTTTTTAAAAATGTAAATAATTTGATGATGTGAAAATTGTATGAAATTCTGTCCATAAATAAAGTTTCACTGGAACATAGCCATGTTCCTTTGTTTACATTTGGGTGTGGCTACTTCAGTACTAAAAAGGCAGAGTTAGGTAGTTGTAACCGAAATCGTGTGGCCCACAAAGCCTAAAATACTTACTGTCTGGCTCTTTGCAGAAAATGTTTATAGACTCTGGAAGGATATGTTCTCATTCTTGATCTCTTCCTGAAACAACTCCTTATTATCTGTTTGAACGAAACACCAAGATAATTTCCCAAGTCATATAGGCCACTGATTATGCAAAGTACTGCTGTCCTATACATTTGGAATGACAATTCCAGCCTTTATGTGGCTGTGGATACATTTATTCCCAGTTCCATGAGTATACATGGTATTTTAAGTACCTGAACCAGAGCTTATGAACACTACAGTCGTTACTTCTAGGCATCCAGACTCAGAATCTCAGCTCTGTTATTTATTTGTTGTGGAACTCTGGGAAGCTATTGTTTTTACATTTATATAATTTAAGACCTGCCCCTTAAATAGTTTTGAGAAATAAAAGAGAACATTTTATGAAAAAGTGTACCAAAAGATACTTGTTAGATAATCCATAGCTACTCATTCCATTCCTCTACCTTCATCCTACCTTGTGGGGAATAGGTTTAGGAATTCCCTGACCTTGCACCAATGGGTTAAAAAGGCTTAGAACGAAAGCATCGCATCGGAGAAAAGGTCAACAGGGCGAAAGCACCCCCAGCAGAGAACAAAAGCGGAAAGTTGCTTCCACAGGACAAACAGGTAAACAAGGCAAGAGACCACCGCAGCAGCAGGGTGAAATTGCCCAGCGCTAATTAGCAAAAGAAAGGTGCCTTGTTGACCCTGACGTGGCATGCTCTGTCTGTCTTATCCCCTGGACAAGTTAAGTTAAACAGGCAGGGCACCTGGTGCCTACTGTAAACAGCCATCTGCTCGCACTGGGATTTTGTTTTATATTCACCAAAACCCCTAACACCGCATATCTTTGAAATCCCCCTTTCTATAACACACATGAGTTAATGATCACTGTTTCATTGTCTCTTTCTGCACATCCATCACATTTGTAGGCCTTCTGATCCTAATAAATATGGAGCAAGGACCCTTACTTGGGGCTCTTATCTCCTCCCGGACATTAGTCTCTCTCATATTTAATTATGTGTCCGCTCTGTTGCTGGACAAGAGAGAACTCCAGACTTAAAATCTGTGACACTACCTCACTAACACTTTTGTACCTTTACACACTAAAAAGTCAAGGGACAAGAACATACCCTTCACTGAGAACTTTCTCCAATGAACAGAAAGCTTCCAGCTTATTTGGGAAGGCAAAACAGGGCTTAGAAATTCACTAAAGAGAAAATGAGCATCACAGAGGTTTTTATCTTGTCTAACACAATAGCCCACACCCTGTGGGCACTCCATAAACACTAACTGAATTGGATTTTATTATGCTGTTAGACCACATCCAATTCCTTTGCTGCCTCCATCCTCAGAAAAGCTGGCTTAAAGTATATGGGAATAAACAATTTACCCATTGGTCCATGCTTTGAAAGTAAAACTTGCATGTAGCAGTTGAGACATTATACTTTGATAGATTCTACCCTGGGGTCTGCTTTAAAAGTGTAGCTTTAGTTTCTCTTTTATCAGTATACAAAAGTTTTCCAAGAAACATGAAGACTTTAAAGGCTTGCCACACAGCATATATCATGTTATAGAAACACCACAGTACTACCAACTGAAATTGGCTTAACGACAAATTAAGCCTTGCCACAACCTAAGAATGGAAGATTGGAAACAAGAGGTAAAACTATCACTTAATTCTACTTCTCCACATATGCTAAAAAATAAGAAACTGTATGTGTAATTCCAGAGTTGTAAAATACCTTGGAGATGACTTCTTCAAAGGGTTTTCACATTGGAGCCCTGGAGGTCTTTGGCAATAACAGGAGACAGGGAGAGCAAAATTGGATGGACCCCTTCAATCCCAGCTACTTCTTCCACACGAAAACTTTGTTTTGTCTGTTTTGTATACTGGAGTTTTGCATTAAGATTTAGTTTAAAAAGTTAGCCTTACCAGTAAAAACAAAAATTGTTTGAAAGCTAGTAACTAATCTCTCTTACACTGTAGATCAGAGATCAACAATTTTTTTTCTGTAAAGAGCCAGAGAGTAAATATTGTAGGCTTTGCTTGCCATACGGTCTCTGTCACAGCTACTCAACTTGACCATTGTAGGTGAAAGCAACCATAAACAGTATGTAAACACATGAGAGTAGCTATATTCCAATAAAATTTTATTTACAAAAACAAGTGGCAGGCTAAATCTGGCCTGTAGGCCATAGTTTGTTTACTCCAGTGCAGATGATAAAACTAAGTTCTGAGTAAATTAAAATGACAAACCCAAATCACTAAGTAGGTAGTTAGTGACAGCAAGGAGACCAGGATTCTTTCCACTACACGGCTAGTAGATCAGGAAAAACAAAAACGTGTAAGATATCTTTTGAAAAGTAGTGGAAAATATAAAGAAAGGTCCCATTCAATAAATATTTCATGAATGCCCAGCCTGTGGCTAGTACTGTATCCTGCCATAATCCAAATCAATACTTTTCTTATCATTTGCCTATCACTATATCCCAAATACAATGCCTCAAGGTAAAAAGAAAATGTGTAATGTTCTTATAATCTGAGTCATTTAGTTTTGCCAATGTTGTTGGGTAAAAGAATATATCACTTAATTAACTATTGGTTTGATCTGTCTACCTATAGCAAAATGTCATCTAATATACTGTAAGTAAAAATGTACTCCATGTCTGCAACTCAGTGAATAGATCATGACATGGTCATTCAAGTGTTAAGCACTCCCTAAATGGGGATAAACTGCTCTCCATCATAGTACATGTCTGGCTGTGATGTCAATGTAACAGACCCTGACGGCGAGCAGTAAGGTACTGCTCCTAATAAAAGGGAGGCTCCTCATCCAGTTATCGAAGTCCCATTCATGAAGGCTCAATGCAGGAGATTTAGCTGCTGCTCTTGAGATCCTTATCCCCACACTCTTGTCTCTTTAGCTGTTATCTAAACACAGGGAAAGAGAAGACTCAGAGAGCAATAGCAATTAATGCAACTCTGTCATCGATGCCTTCTGACACTCCTTCTTTATTCCTAAATTCAATAGTATTTTGACCTTTCTCACATCATGAGATTCAGTTTCTTGTTACATCCTTCTCTTTCACAGGTTAGTAAAAACCTAACTAGAAGGAGCAGTAAATTCAATCAGAGCATATGGGAAATACCATATACCCTGGTAATTCACAGAACATATGAGGCAATGAGGAACAGGAGAAACTAAAATTGCTATTATGTACATCTATTCTTATGACAGTTGTAATGAAAATGGGAAATAGTTTTAGCATAACATTCCAGTTAAGTCTCAAGATGGTTGTGTTGTGGTTTTCCCTAGCTGATCTGCCTACAGACAATAGAGACCTGAGATTTCTTTAGGAAATAATTACGATGATTCACAACTCCGAAAGTCCATGAAACATACATCAGAATTCTCAAACAATTTAAAGGAATAGTTCTTTTTTTAAAAACCTTTTTAAATGTTTATTTAGTTTTGAAGGAGAAAGAGAGACAGAGTGTGAGTGGGGGAGGGGTAGAGAGAGGAGGAGACACAGAATCCAAAGCAGGTGCCAGACTCTGAACTGTCAGCACAGAGCCCGATGCAGGGCTCGAACCAAGAAATGTGAGATCATGACCTGAGCAGAAGTCAGCTGCTTAACCGACTGAGCCACTTAGGAGCCCCTAATGGGAAGTTCTTATAGGAGGATTCACCTCACCTTAAGCCATGGAAACTAGGATTACCTCATATCTCTCTAGTCAAAAACCATAGAAAAATATTTCCAAAAGAAAATTGAGCATTTGATCACTTGCATTCTGCTTACTCTTTAGAAAAATGAGATCTTAAAGCTAGAAAGGATCTGAAAAGTTGCCCACTCAAATACCTTGATCTTATTCCTAAGGATATGAGAATCAGGAAGATTAATAAGTATTTTCCAAGATCTCATTACTTGGCACCAAATTAGTAGTACACCAAACCTAGTACCCAGGTTCTAATCCCCATTCAGAAGTTCTACCTGCTACATCATGTGGCCTTTTCCATTCCAATCATATTTAAATGGTTATAGTCTTAGAATCTCTTTTTAAAGCATCTTTTGCTTCTAAAACAAAGCAATCCATAAATACTTCTCACCTGTTTTCACAGATGAAAGACTGGCAAACGAAAAACCTGGTAAAAATTGTTCAAGATTATTCAAGGAGTTTACAGTACAGACAGAAAGGGTAGTTTTGTTTGTTTTCATTTTCATTCTTTCGTTTTTAATTTTCCATCTACATCTTGGGCCAAGCTATCACCCCTCCTCAATGAAGTGGTTGCTAGTTTCCATGAAATTGTTTATGCTTAGTTCATGACTATGAACATAGGTAAATCACCAGTGCTTTCCCTCACTAGCCTTTCCAACCCACTCCAGCATATTGGCACTAACTCTCATACATTCAAAGCTCTGCTGCTTTTAATGTCCTTTTTAGTGCAGGGCTTCTTAAAAATCCTGCTTCCCATGAAACCTAATTAAATGTTCTTCATTATCACATTTCCACATTCTCTCCTCTTAGCTGTAGCCCTTTGTTAGCACCTAGTTAGTGCCTCATTACATATCTCTGCCCACCCTCCCCCTCACTGCCGTTAGTTCCCTTCAGGGGAAAAAAAAAAAAAGCACCATACACAAACACTCATGGAAAACACTGAATGGTCTGATCAGGCAACCAGAGAAATGTATGGCTAGAGGGAGAGTGAGCTAAAGCAGGGTCCCATTTCAACTGAACAAATATATAAGATTTCTTTACTCCCTAGAAATTAAAGATCCTAAATTATTAATCCCCATCCTCCTGCCTATTGTGTTTGGTTTTTGAGTTTTGTTTTAATGAGGCATAAAACCTGTGTGGCCTCTTCAACTGCCAAACCCAATATTTTGTTTTTAATGAAAAGGTGCTCTGGCTTCCAGAGAGAAATTGAGTCACACTCAGAAGTGAGTTAACTCGTGAGAGAGGTTGTTGAGATAGTGGTCACAGCAAGAGCAATGGAATTAGTGGAAGCACCATTGAGTGAAATTACTTTAAAAACATTCAGTGCTTATTATGTGAAAAGTACTCTCTTCATATCAAGTGCTGGCGAGGATGTGGAGTAACTAAATTCTCATATCCTGCTGGTGGGAGGGAAATTGGTAAAGCCGCTGTGGAATATGGTTTAGCAGTTTCCCCTACAGTTAAACATACACTTACCATATGAACCAAGAATATCATTCCTAGTTATTTCCACAAGTGAAATAGAAACCTGTAATCATACACAACCTTGTATGCAAATGTTTATAGGAACTTCACTCATAATTTCCAAAGACTAGAAACAACCCAAATGTCCTTCAACTGGAAAATGGAGAAGCAAGCGGTGCTATATCCACACAATGGAATACTAGTCACCAATCAAAAGGAACAAACTAGTGATACATGCAATAACATAGGTGAATCCCAGATGCATTATGCTAAATGAAAGAAGCCAGACTCAAAAGACTTATGCCAAATGATTCTGTTTACATGACATTCTGAAAAAGGCAAAAGTAAAGGGACACAAAATGGATCAGTGATTACCAGTGGCCAGAGGCTGGATGTTGGAGGAAAGGTTGACTTTATAGGTCCTTTATAGGACCACAGAAGAATGGTGGGGCGAGGGGTTAGAAGCATTCTATTTCTTGATGTGGTGGTGACTACATGCCATATATTTGTCCAAAACTCATAAAACTACATGCCAAAAAGGGTGAATTTTAGTGTAAAGTATACCTTAAAAAACAAAAATCTCTGTCTTTGGCACTAACAAAAACACTCTCTCAGTCCTCATATGTTAAAAAATTCATTTGGATGGGCACCTGATAGGCTCTGTTAGTGGATCTTGCAACTCTTGATCTCAGAGTTGTGAGTTGGAGCCCCATGTTGGGTGTGGAGACTACTTAAAAATAACATCTTTAAAAAAATTAATTTGGAAAGACAGAAAATTTTCAAAAAAAGATAAAGATGTTTTGAAAGCTATATGAATTACCAAATAGATAGCAGACCTAATTTTAACATCATTTAGGACTCATTTTAAAAGTCATCCGTTCAGTATAAGAACATAGAGAAAATACAGGTGCACATACTGAGTAGCCACCAGGGTTTAAGTTTGGAGCCACAGGTGGTCACCACTGCATAGACAGGTGCAGAGGAGTTCGGAAGCAAAGCAGGCCCAATAACAGTAGTTAATATTCAGCAAGCCCCTGCTATCTGCCAGCTAGGTGCTTTACATTTCTTATCTCATATAATCCTCTCTACAATGCTGTGAGGTACGTATTATCCACCATCATAGTGTAGCTAAGGAAACAGAGGCCCAAAGAGGCCGGTCCCCTGGATCAAAATGATGAAACCAGGATCATTGTGGATTGTGAGTTGGGATGTTTGGAAAAGGGGGAAGTGCAGTCCTTCAAAGGTACCTTCAAAGGTGTGACTAAGGTTCAGAGGTATGTCCATATGTGGCATAAGAGGAAAAATAAGTAAACCAGCTCAACTGGAACAGGAGGTTTTCCTTAAGAAAATAAAAGAGTTTACCATCAGCAACCTAGGGAAAGAGTAACTTAACAGAGGACACTAAATGGCAGACTGATAGGCTTGAAATTTGTTCTGTGGGGTCCTTGACTTCACACCATTGGAGATGTCTAAAGAAAGAGCAGCCAGTCTGGACAGCTAACTTGAAAACTGGAGTGAAATAATCTTTTCATATTAGCCAGACAGCGGTATCAGGGATGCCATCTGGGCTCCCTGGTGGCAGAGAGAAACCACTATGCTGTAGTGTGGTACTAGGTGCCTTCCATGTATTATCTCACTTCAAGTCTACATCAGCCTCTGGGGTAGGACCAATTATTCCCATTTACCAATGGGACGATAGAGGCTAAAAGAGAGTCAGTGATTTGCATTAAAGTTCACTGCTGGGTAGAGGCAGTTCTGAGACTGAAGCCTAAGTGGACATGACACATATTAAATTCACAAGGCCAAGAGCTCTTGGAGGTGAGCGAACCCATCAAAGACATTCATACTAGTTCAGGGCACTTAAGTAATGTTTCCTAAAATGGAAGGCAGGATCTTAATAGATAATGTGACAGAGGAATTGGCAGTACTTCCTAACCAGTTAGATATGAGAGACAAGAAAAATCAAAGGTATCCAGAAGACCTGGGATATTCAAGGTTTTAATGACAAAAATATGCAGTCGAATGCCATACAAATAACCCTTAACAGAACCTGAAACTCATGAACAAGTCACTTAAGTACTGAATTTCTACTGATTTTACAAATGTGGAATAGCTTCACCTAAGTAGCCAGGGTTTCCACTTCCTTCTCTTCCCCATCCCTGGTGCCTCTTGACTCCCTAAACAAGAATGCTAAGAAAAAGCAAATCCCTTTTAGACAAATAAGCTTTCCCATCTGCAGACTAGTGTGCAGAGAGAAGGAATGTACAAGGCCAAGTCAGCTGCCCAAGTCCTCAGATGCAAGGTCATTAGACCAGAAAAAGTTGACTTTCACGATTTTTTCTAGAGTCTCTAATTTCTCCCTGACTCCAGGAACTTAGAGTCTGCTGTTAATAAGCTTAATAAAGAAACACCCTTGGAAGTCATTCAAATACTGAAGAAACGAAAAAATTCAGAAATAATATGTGCTTTTCTTTTTTCTTTTTTAACGTTGCTCACCCATTTGTTCAAAAGCAATTTACTGAACATTTACTATGGACCAGGCACTCTGCTTGTATTAGGAATACAAAAATAATTTACCGATCTAGCCATCACATGCACACAGTTTGGTTATCAAAAAGATTGCTAATAAAACCTTTGAAAAACCAAAATCTAAGTCTTCCAGATTCCTGGCACATCCTTTATATTAGAGGTCAGTTTATTAATGAAGATGCCTAAGCTTTTAATTTTATTTCTGGCACTCCAGGATTTTGCTAAGAATATTTGCTATTGTTTTTATGTGCTCTTTACTCTCAAGGAGGTGGAAAACGAATGTGGTGTACATGACATATATGTGGTGGTCAGGAAAGCATGCCACTCAGATCCCCTGCTGTGGGGAATGTAATTGACTGACCTGTCCCAGCTGCTCTGCTCTGAATCCTCCACCATATTCATGCTGAGACCATGCTTCCCACAGGCTACTCCCAGCCAGGGACTGAGCCCTGTAGGTTTGCTAACACGGACCCCATCCTGTGAGGTAGAGGACCCCTCTATGGGAGAGTTTGGCTCAAGGGCTTCCCATTATCCTGAATGCAAACTTTCTTATAACTGGGCTGCAGTCTGAGACTCTTCCTACCCACCTTTGTCTCTGCCTTCCCTCCCTCCTTCCCAGGGGTCAGACCTGCATGGTCCCTTGAAGCCCTCCTACCTCTTCCAGCTCCCTGCTTGCCCTTTTCCCCTTGCACCCTTTTCTCCAGTCAGTCTCCCATCTGTCTAACCCTGTCTTGGTATCTGCCTCTCAGAGGGCTCAAACAAACACAACGCGCACAAGCAATAACTTTCAAACTTGTCTTCCACAGTCAACTCTTCTCATTAATACACCTTAAAGGTATGCCCTTAAAATTCTAAGTACCTATTCATAGCATCTTAATATTTTATTGCTAAGTATTTTTGAGGTTGTTTCAAGAGTAAATGCTTTATCTTTGATGCTATGCAATAAAAAAATAAAAATAAAAAATAAAAAAACCCTTGTTTCAGTACATTCAGAGAAAATCTCCTTGTTCCTTGGGTTCTGATCCAAAACAGAGTTGAGGGGCACTGTGGGGTTAGTGGGCAGCTATGGGCCGTGCCCTCACACTCTTCAATCCTGCTTCTTCCTTTTACTAATCATGACAGACAAACCACTTAACCCCTCTGAGACTGTTTCCTCTCTAATGTGGAGATAATAATATCCTCCTTGCTGACTTCAAAAGACTGTTTTAAGGATCAAATGATTTAATCATGTGAAAGTGCCTTGCAAACTAGAGCACTATACAAAACCAAGATATTATAATTATTGTCTTCTAATAGTAAATACCAACCAACTTTCTTCATATTTCCTGAGGGACAAACATTGTTAACAGCAGAGTGGGAAAAGTTAGAACACGGTGAGAACACTGCATATTGAGTTATGGGAGCCAATCTCACAGCATTAAAGTAGGCTACAAAATTACACACCAAAAGCTCTCCTGAAATTACCTTAGCTCCTATGGATGAAAGTGAATATAAGATGTTGGCTTAAGTGGAAAAAAAATGAAAAAATCAAGTTTAAGGTGATTTCCAAACCACTGTGATTTGGATGAACCTAGGAACCAAATATAACCCTTCCAACCTACTTGACTTTGGATAGTAATAATAAATCTCACCACCCCAGTGACTTGAGGTTTTCCTTGGTTTGGTTATAAATCACTTTTTATAGTAATAAAAGAAGAAAATTATTCTTAAGAGTCCATGGGTGTATGTGAATATATGTCTGTTTCACCCCAATATTGTGGTTGAAATCACGTTTCTTGTAATGATGAAGTTGGCAAAAAAAAAAAAAAAGGAAAAAGGAAACACAAAAAAATAAAAAAAGGAATAAGCACAAACCTACAGGGATATAGGTTAATATTTCGTGTAAGTATAAACCATTATAAACTTTATAGAACTAAAATCTATGAGAAATTTCTTTATAAAGCTCTTAATCCTGAAGGCAGTAGCTTCCATTTAAATTACAAATCTTCAATCAAAAAAACAGAAAAATTACCTTTTTCCTAGTTAACTGCAAAATAAACAGATCCTACAGGAGAAGGAGGCTGACTTCTTTGTTGAGTGCCTTGAAATGAAGGCAATAGTTGGATGGTGCTTGAGACTCTGCTAAACTAACCATGTCCTTCCCTCAGTGTTTGCTTTGGGCTTCCTGTTTCATTACCTATCCCAAGCAAGTCTCTCTAAGTAAGAAATGTATAAGGTATACACTCATCCATTAAATAGAGACACCATGCAACATCATTGGATATGGGAAACAAATTGATTTCTCCTTGTTTTCTTTTCTTTTCTAAATCTTCTACCAACAAAGGGAACACCTGTAACACAACAAGCTAAGGGTGGGCTTCCTCACTCTGGATAGAAGTAAAATGGAACCTCTTGCTCCACCCACCACAATCATGACATTTTTGAGAAAATCAGAAAAAAAAAATTAGCCCAGTCCCTTGATGGACTGATTGATTGATAATAACTGAATTTGACCTGAAGGAGTAATAGTTATTCCTCAACTGCTTGAAATCTAGACAGGTCAGTCCTTGGAAACTCTGCTCAAATATACCCTCCCAACCACCAGCCAACTCCCTTCAAACATACTCTACCTAAATACCAGGACACTCACTTCAACACCAAAGGCATATATGACCAGTCTATAAAATCAACATAAAAGAACTTAAGAGGTCTAGGAGTTTCTACTCATAAGAGTGTTCTGGAACAAGAACAAAAAGAGGACCAAAGGTTATTAAAGGTCACTTTTTTTTTTTTTTCATCTAAAATGCATTCTTCAAGGGAGAGCCAGCTTTCATCAGCTTTTTCAGGCTTCCATATCCTAAATCACCCCCATGTGCCCATCCAAACAAAGCTTTTACATAAATCTAAATAAATACAAACAAATGCATTCTGATCGGGGTTGCACTTTCAAATTAAACACTATGAACTTGCTTATGTGCATGCAAATAAAATGCCATGCTCATCAGGAGTGCATACTTTGGCATCAAGTAGAATATGGTAAATGGTACATAATCTGATTGAGGGAAAACATCTCTATGCCTAAGGAGAGTCAATTTGGCTGGAACTGCTTGTGATAGAATCAATGTGTCATAGACACCACAGGCAGAGAAAACCTTTCACATGCAATGACACACAGAGCCTTCTCTACTACCAAAGTCAGGCCTGCCAGCATTCTCATCCATTCATTCATCCATCAAATATTTTCTGAGCACCTACTATGAACCAGGCACTATTAAAGATACAACAACAATATAAATGAATAAAACACTGTTCCTGCCTTCTAGGAGTTAAAAGTTTGGTCAGAACTTCACAATCTATAGAAAAAAGCAACTATGGGGAGCCTGGGTGGCTCAGTTGGTTAAGCAGCCAACTTCAGCTCAGGTCATGATCTCACAGTCTTTGAGTTTGAGCCCCACATCAGGCTCTGTGCTGACAGCTCAGAGCCTGGAGCCTGCTTCGGATTCTGTGTCTCCCTCTCTCTCTCTTCCCCTCCCCCACTCACACTCTGTTTCTCTCTCTCTCTCTCTCTCTCAAAAATGAATAAACATTAAAAATTTAAAAAAAGAAAGAAGCAACTAAAAGCAAAAATGTCCACAATGCATAGGAATGTACATAGCACAAAGCCCACCAAATAGTAGGTGCTCAATAGATGATAAGTGAATAAGGTCTTGAATAATTATTAAAAGAGGAACATGAATCTCCTGTAATATACAAAGCTTAGAATCATTCCTAGTATATAACAGGTACATAATAAATATTTATTGATTGAGTTAATAAAATAATAAATGCTATGAACACATTAGAAGAAAAGTGATCTAACCTAGGCAATGGCTTCCCTATGAAGGTGACATTTAAGCTAGATGAACCAAGTGTGAAGAAAATTCTAGTCAGGGAGAATAATAGTAGTTAGCCAGTTAGACAATGTATTGATTCACATGAGCTGAAGTATTAACTTCAGAAACTGGCTGCAGTTATTTCATGCTGCTGATTTATGACTGCCTGATGCTCTGAATCATGGCCATTTAGCTAGTTTCAATGAAGCCAAGAAGAGGATCCAAGACTGTACCTTCAAGTATGGTGATAATCAATAGGCCTGTGACACCTTCCTTACAGTGGAGATCCATTTGTAAACGGTGAAACACAGCGTACCTCAGAGGGAATAGGGCTGTGAATTTTTTAGAACAAAGCCCACTAACTGACCAAAGAGGAAGAAGGTGGAAGACATGGACAATAAAAGGTAGGAAAGAACTGAAGATACCTATTTTGAGTGGTTCTGTGAACAGTATAGAAAATTAGAAAAAAAAAATGAGTCACCAATATTAAACCAAAACATTTAACAGCATAAAATCATTTTACAGTACTTCAAATACTTCAATTCAAAAATATGCTCCTGTCAAGAAAGCTCTACAAAAAGAAAATTGGTTTCATAAAAATGAATTCTCAGATTTTCAAAGGGCATATTTAACTTGCAATAGAAGCAGGGCTGTAGAACCATATATTTCTTGGGATTCTATGGGATGAATGTTAGAAGGGTATTCAATGTATGGTCAGGAAGGCTTCTCTGCAAGCAGTTTTAGTCTATGACATGTGACTACTATATTTGCTGAGGATTTATCTCAGGGATTCATATTCTATATAAATATATAATGGAACCAAATGGAGATGTTCAATTCAATTTTCCAAAATTTGCTTTACAGACAACCATTCAGGTAAGCATTTATTACTCCGCAAAATAAAATCTGCTCTTTTCTTTTCTCAAAGGAGTAGCAATTCTCAGTAGGTGTTTCAGCTAAGTGATATTTTGATATGTTAAATTAGTTCCTAGGTCACACAACTGTCCATCCCTCGGTGACATACTTTCCTCACAATGACCAAATCTGACAGATTTACTAATGAAATAGGGAGTATATACCCTGCTTGCCTTAATTCAAAAGAAACAGTGCTCACTTAGACATATTTTTCTTGTACTTCCTATTTACCAAGCAATTTGAAGTGAATATTGGTCTTTGTGGTATCAGCTCATCTATGTTAATGGAGTCTGCTTCCTTTTGTGCTGCCTCACCATGACTATTCCACTTCACAAGCATTAACTCCATAAAGTCAAAAGAGAAAACATAACAAAAACAATCTTAAAACCACTATCATTAGTAACAAGTAGTTTTTCTAGTTTCCATATTATTAAAAATAATAAAATTATGGAAAGAGAATAATCTGTTACATTTATTTTGTGCTTTACAGTTTAAAATAACTTCTCCATCACTATCTCTTTCAACCTTCATTAAATACCCCCAGTAGGTGCTGCAGGTTAAAATAAAAATAATAAAAATTACTGTTTAACTTCTGTTTCCAAGAAGATGGATATACTTTTGCCTACTCCTCCCACTAAGGAGAGTTAAAAGTCCCGGGCATTATATATAAAACAAACATGAAAGACTTTGTAAGGCAGAAGGAATAAAGCAGACCAGCCGGGGACCTCAGAACACAAGGAAGTGGTGAATTCCTTGGGTTTTTATTTTTTCTCATATACCCAAGACTTAGAGCTGAAGAGGTTTTCAATGTGGAAATAACAAAAGGTTCAGAAAAAAAAAATCAAAAACTTGTTCCCTCTAGACAACGGGGAATTCCAGTAAGATGGAAAACTTTTAGCCAATAACCTGTCTATTCTACCCAAATACCTCAAAAAAAAAAAAAAGTGGTCCCACCTCCACCCATGGCAACAAAGGTCAAGCAGGAAGCCTAGATTTCTACCCTCACCTGACTGTAACAAGCACCCCATTCCTTACAACCATCCTCTTGCCAAGGTATATGAAAGAGGGCAGAATAGGGTGCTAGGGATTTCATCCCCATCAGATCCCTGTCAGAGTGTCAACAGAAACCAAGTGGAGAGTATGGACTTTCAACTTCCCTAGGGAGTAATGACAGAGAGAGAGAGAGAGAGAGAGAGAGAGAGAGAGAGAGAACCAAAATTAGCAATCTCAAGAATGAAAAAGGGTACTAACTGCAAAATCTGCATACAACAAAAGGATAATAAGGGAATACTACAAATTCTACACACCTAAATTTGATAACTTAGATAAAATGAACCAAGTCTTTGAAAAATACAAATGACCACACCTCATCCATATGAAATAATCTGAAATTGCCCTATACCTACTAAGGAAATTAAATTCATAATTTAAAGTTTCCAAAAAAGAAATCAATTCCATAAGCTTTCACTGAAATATATGCCAAACATTAAAGTGAACTTAAAACAATGAAATTCCTTCCAGAAAACAGAAGTGAACACTTCTCAATTCATTTTGCAAAGCTAGTATTATCCTGATATCAAAATCAGTCAAAGATAATAAAAATATTCCTAATGAAAACAGATGCAAAAATTCTGAACAAAATATTAGCAAATGGAGAATTTAGCAGCATATAAAAAGAGTTACATACCATGTCCAAGTACATTTTATTCCAAGATACAAGACTATTTCAATATTTGAAAAATAATATCATCCACTATATATTGGCTACAGGGGGAAAATTACATGAGTATATCAATTGATGCAGAAAAAAACATTTGATAAAATTCAACATTGGAGCATGACAAAAACTCTCAGAATATTAGAACTGGGGAGCAATTCCTCAATCTGATAAAGTGCATCTACAAAATAGCTCACAGCTAACATCATACTTAATTGTAACATTTTGAATGTCTCCCCCAAGATAAAGAACAAGCCAAGAATGTCTACTCTTACTTCTTTTATTCAATATACTCCTGTAGGTTCTAACCAATATAATAAGGCAAGAAAAGAAAAAATGCAGAGTAATCAGAAGAGAAAAATAAATCTGCCCCTACTTGCAAATGGCATAATTATCTACATAGAAAACCACAAGAAATCTACTAAAAAAGAAAAACTCATATAAACTAATAAGTAACTTCAGCAAGGTAGCTAGATACACATAAAAACATTCATTTTATATGTGTATATACTAGCAACAAAGACATGAAAACTGAAAATAAAAATATAATACTTACAATTACTTAAAATTAAATTCTTAGTTATAAATCTAACAAAGCATGTACAGAACTTACATACTAAAAGTGATAAAATGCTAATGAAATAAACCAAGGAAGATCTAAATAAATGGAGATACAATATTAATGCATTAGAAGAAAACACCGTAACGATAAAATTCTCCCTAAAAGACATATAGGTTTGATAAAATTCCTCCTAGTATCTCAGCAAGACATTTTGTAGATATGGACAAGATTATTCTAAAATGATGTGGAAAAGCAAAGAAAATAGAATTGTTAAATTAAAAAAACTAAATATATAGTGTGATGTAACCATCTAACCAATATCAAAACCTGTTATAAAAAAAGAATAATCAAGCCTGTGATATTATCAGTGGGATACATAGATCAGTGGAACAGAATATGGAACTCAAAATAGACCCATACAAATATGCCGAAGTGATTTTTGACAAAGGTGTAAAAGCAACTTACTAAGGAAAAATCTTTTCAGTAAATGGCATCAGAACACTTAAATATCCATACCCCCCCAAAAAAACAAAGAAAAGAAACTCAAAGTAAATCTACCACTTTATAAATTAATTCAGAATGGATAACAAATATAAGTATAAAATGTAAAACTATGAAACTTTTCGAAGAAAAATATCGGAGAAAATCTTCAGGATCTGAGGCTAGGGAAAAATGTTCTTAAATTTGACAATAAATGCATAAATCATGAAAGGAAACATTCGTATAAATTAGGCTTTATCAAAAATTTAAATTTTTGCTCTTTGAAAGACACCGTGAAGAAGATGAAAAGATAAGCTGCAGACTGAGAAAGGACCAATATGTAGACTAGAAAAAGAACTCCCAAAACTCAAAAGTAAGTAAACAAATTAGAAAATGGGCAAAAGATATGAAGAGACATGTTACTAAAGAAAATACACAAATGTCATATAGCACATAATATGACACCTGACATCATGGCACATTAGGGAAGTGATCATTAAAACAACAATGAAATATCACTACATACTTATTAAAATGGTTAAAATAAAAAATAGTGAGAACACCAGATGCTGGGAAGTATGAGGAGAGACTACATCATTTATATATTGCTGGCACGGGTATAAAATGATACATCCACTTTGGAAAATAATATGGCAGTTTCTTAAATACTAAATGTGCAACTACCATATGACAGCAATAACTTGAGCATTTATCCCAAAGAAGATTTATATTCATTAAAAATTCTACACACTAATGTTTATATCAACTCCATTCACAATAGCCCCAAACTGGGAACAATACAAATGCCCTTCAATGGACAAATAGTTAAACTCTAGTATATTCATATCGCGGAATACCACTCAGGAATAAAAAACAATAAAGCATTTATACACATAGGAACCTAGATAAACCTCCAGAGGATTATACTCAATGAAAAAAAGCCAACGCCAAAAGGTTATATCCTCTATGATCCCATTTATATATCATTCTTGAAATGACACATTATAGAAATGAAGAACAGATTTATGGTCACCAGGAAGTAAAGAAGTAACTAGGGTAACCAGGGTGGGAGGGATGTGGTTGTTGCTATAAAAGGGCAACATGAGGGATCCTTGTGGTGATGGAAATGTTTTTCTCTTGGCTGCTCCTGTCAATATCCTGGTTGTAATTTGGTACTACAATGTTGTGAGATATTACCTTTGAGGGAACTGTGTAAAGCAACACATGGGATTTTCTGTCTTATATCTGATAAGATTTGAATTTATAACTATGTCAAAATTAAAAAAAGTTTAATTAAAAAATGACCCACACATCTCTCAAGCAGAGGAAACAGAAGTACAAACAAATAAACATACTATAAATATGTGCAATCATTGACATAGAGAAATTCCTTGCACAGAACAGTATGGTCACCATGGGAGTTAACAAAGTTTTTCCAAAGGAGCTGAATTTTGGACTGAATCTTGAAAGATGGGAGTGGTTGACCAGCTTTTCTGTAATCCTTGCAATCTTATGGGACAGATGTTACTACATCTCCTTTCGAGAGGTTCAAAAATGTTAAATCAATAGCTCAATGTAACACTCAATAGTTTCCAATTGCAAGTTTATTCTCTGTCCATTTTTACCATAAGGTTTAATCTTCAAAATAAAACATAATAGGACCAAAATGCTAGAGAAGTAATAAATTACAAAATATATATTTTTAGGGGCATCTGGGTGGCTCAGTTGCTTAAGCGTCCGACTTCAGCTTAGGTCATGATCTCATGGTTTGTGGATTCGAGCCCCGAGTCAGGCTCTGTGCTGACAGCTTGCTCAGAGTCTGGAGCCTGCTTCGGATTCTGTGTCTCCTCTCTCTGCCCCTCCCCTGCTCATGCTCTGTCTCGCTCTGTCTCTCAAAAATTAATAAACGTAATAATTTAAAAAAAAATAAACTATATATTTTTTAAATAATTGGGGCACCTGGGTATTAAGCCTGACTCTTGATTTCAGCACAGGTCATGATCTCACGGTTTGTGGGATTGAGCCCCACCATGGGCTCTGGGCTGACAGCACAGACTCTGCTTGGGATTCTATCTCCCTCTCTCTCTGCCTCTCTCTCTTTCTCTCAAAAATAAATAAATAAACTTTTTTTTTTTTTTTTTTTTTTTTTTTCAAAAAAAGGACATTCATCTATTCAAGCAGTTAGTTAGGTACTGATAATATTCCTGACATAGGTTAGGCTTGTAGATATGTGCTAATGATGAGACAAATCATATGCCTCAGAAAGGAAAAAGAACCATTCAGCATCCACTATGTCTTTATTTTTTTAACGTTTATTTATTTTGAGAGAGAGAGAGAGAGAGAGAGAGAGCGCGCGCGCGCGCGCACAAGTGGGGGAGGAGCAGAGAGAGAGGGAGACAAAGAATCCAAAGCAGGCTCCAGGCTCTGAACTGTCAGCACAGAGCCCAACTCGAGGCTCAAACCAACAAACACAAGATCATGATAAGACCCGAAGAAGGACACTCAACTGACTAAGCTACCCATGTGCCCCAGCATCCACTATGTTTTACAGCCAATGGTTCTCTAACTACTTCCTGGCTGGATGCTATTTTCTTGCACAAGAAACTCCCATTTGTAATATCTCTTAATGAGTGCAGTGATTTTGGGGGTGGTGAGAAATAGACAAGAAGACAAATTCAGGATCATGTAAGAAAAGTGGAAGCACATATGTACTTTATAGAAATTTTTCCAAATAATTTAAATAAAGAGTCCTCTCAAAGGTGAATTTTGACCTTTCCCACAGAATGTAAAGCACTATGCAGACTATTTCACATTCTTCGTACAATTTTATTAGTCTATTAAAGGAGTACTCGACATCATCCTTTTTGACACTTTGGGCCAAATAATTCCTTGTAATGGGGGCCTGTCCTGCACATTATATTTAGCAGCATCCTTGTCCTCTACCTACTAGATGCGAGTAGCATCCCCATCTTGAGTTGGGATGATCAAAATACCTTCAGGCATTAACAAAAGTCCCTTGGGGGTTGCAAAATTGCTCCCCTTTGAGAACCACTGGTCTAGCAGTATTACTGCCATTTTGTAAATGAGAACTGATGTTTGGAGACGTTCAACAGGCTGCTGAAATTATACAATTATTAATTGGTGGAACCAAGAATAGAACATAGGTCTCCTCGACTCTAAAGGAATATGATTTTTTCCCACTGCACCTAGCTTCTATAAAGAGTTCACGTCCTTATAGAGTTCATGGAAAGGCAGAGACATAACCCAATATGACAAAATAAGGTGACTGGGGCTCTCATTGAGAGACCAGAAGCCTATAAGAACCAAAAGGATGAAACAACTACTTCTGCCTGGAGTAGACAAAGAAGAGTAAGTACGGTCATTTTCTAGTGTTGAAGAACAAAATTAGCAGCTAAAACCACAAATGTATTACCACACACATTCTTGGGTCAGGAGTCCAGGTACAGGTTAGCCAGGTGTGAGGGTCTCACCAGGCTGAAATCAAGGTGTTTTCCAGAGTTATAGTTTCATGTGTGAATCGTGATCCTCCTCTAAGCCCACTGGTTGTTGGCAAAATTCATTTCCTTGTGACTGTGTAACCAAGGTCCTTATTTTCTTGCTGGCTGTCAGCCAGAGACCACTCAACTCCTAGAGGCCACTCTCAGTTTCTTATTATGAGGACCCCTCATCTCAAAAGGCGATGACCTATTTCTTCAAGGCCTGTTGGAAATTCTACTGCTGCTTTTTGTCTCCTATAAAAGCTCACCTGGTTAGGTCAGTTCCACCTAGGATATTTTCCCTTCTGATCTACTCATAATCAACTGCTTAGTTGACCTTAATTATGTCTGCAAAACCCTTTTCCCATATGTTACCACATAATTATGAAAAAGAAATCATATTTGCAAGTCACATCGACACTCAAGAGGAGTGGATACCAGGGCATGGATTAATGGGAGGTTATCTTAGAATTCTGCATAAACATGTTTCTTTCCTGGTCAGCTCTGGTAGTGCCTGATTTGGCATCTGCCCTGGTTATCATATGCCTGGTTGCCCCCACAGACATCTCCCAGTCACCTTATGTGATGGCTCCAACCTGCTTATGTTATTTGCACATAATGTTGCCTCCCAGATCCTGGGCAAAACTACTGCATACTTTAATCTTCCTTTAAAAACTTGGCTCTTCTTGGATGCCTGGGTGGCTCAGTCAAGGGTCTGACTCTTGATTTTGGCCCTGGTCATGATCTCAGTTTGTGAGATGGAGTCCCACGTCAGGCTCTGTGCTGACAGCATGGAAACTGCTTGGGATTCTCTCTCTCCCTCTCTCTCTGCCCATCCCCTGCTCACCGGCTCTTGCTCTCTCTCTCTCTCTCTCTCTCTCTCTCTCTCTCAAAAGATAAATAAACCAAAAACAAACAAACAAACAAAAACTTGGCTCTTCTCTAAATTCTTCCTCTACCCTTAGGCATGTAATAATTCCTGGGTATTCTGAGCCCTGACATTTAAACAAATAGTTATACTGTTAGGCAATTTTGCATGAGTCATCTTAATTCACATGATCTTATGTAATGATAACCTCATAAAGTATGCCTTATCCCCACTTTTTAAATAAGAAAATTTAGGATCAGGGTGACTAAGCAGCTTTCTCAATGTCCCACAGCTCTGTTCAAGGATATGACAGAGACAAATTCTTCTGGCTCCAAGTTCACACTCTTTCTGGTGTGAACTTTCATTTTATGGAGGGCAACAGAAGGGCAGTGACTGAGAATATATACTTCTTTTGCCCTGCAACTATTCAGCACTTCTCACCTCAATTACCATAACTATCTAAATAACTCCTGTTTTGACTCTTTTTCTCATTGATACTTTTATTAAAATCTCATCTTCTCAATATTCCAAAATTTTCAGAGCAGGAACCAGGCTCCTTTGTGGTCTCATTGATGCCTACACAGCCTTGCATGAATGACACCCCTTGAAAATTACTTGTATACATGACAAATGAATTTTCTTATCACCCAACTAAATACCACCATTCAGAAAAAAATCTAAAAACTGGGGAGAGCAATGAAATGTGTGCACAAAACATCCTTTCCACTGTGCATGTTTTCCCCATACTTCCTTCCCTGGCTTATTCCCTACAAGAAGCTGTACATCAGTTCTGCTCCACTTCCACTACCTGCAGACGAGAGATGGAACTTCATGCTCCAATACCTCTTAATAATATTTCATTAAACCACAATAATCTAGGTTTCCAGTGGCATTTCTATAAAAGAACGTTTTCCTATGCCCAACACAAACTCAGAAATATAGATAAGCCTATATCAAGGTCTAGTGTTGAATTGTAGGGAAAGGGAGCAGCAGATTTAGAATCATATATTGATTTAACAGATATTCTTTCAACAGTGATTATGTGCCACTCTGCTAGGTCCTGGAATTATTCTCTGCTCTGAGAAGTTCACAGTCAGCAGGCGATGTGAACAAGAAAATAGGAATTGGAATTCACATGAGAAGTCCTGTGCAGAAACTGGCACAGGAAAGAAAGTAGCTTAAATATTTCATCATGGCAGGGTGCCTGAGTGGCTTAGTTGGCTGAGCGACCAACTTTTATTTCAGCTCAGGTTATGATCCCAGGGTCATGAGTTTGAACCCCACGTGGGCCTCTGTGCTGAGCGTGGAGCCTGCTTAAGTTTCTCTCTCTCTCTCTCTCTCTCTCTCTCTCTCTCTCTCTTTCTCTCTCTCTCCTTCTGCCTCTCTCCCCCATTCACACTCACTCTAAAATAATAATAATAATAATAATAATAATAATAATAATGATTTCATCATGACCACAGAATGGAGGATTGGAGTGGGGCAAGCCTATGTCAGGAAGGAAATCGGGAAACTGTAGTGATTATCAAGTAAGAGATGAGGAAAAAGCAGTGCTAGACGCAACTTTAGGATTAAGTAGTCATGGTCATCAATTAGGTACAGAAATGAAGATGAGGGAAGGAAATGGATTAAGAATGATACGAGGGCTCTGGCATCGATATCTGAGTAGATGTCGATGCCATTAACTGAGTTGGGAAAACCAAGAGAAAAGGCAGATTTAGGAGCTCTGAAGTTGAAGGTTGAACATGTTGCATTTCAAGAGCTGATTCTGAGTTACTGTTGGCATGTAACCCAAGATGATGGTGATAACAGCACGTGAGTCTTTCTTTTTCCTTGTTAGGTGTTCCAGGACAGCCTTTATATCTCCCAACTACCAAGGCTCATTTGCCTAGATGTTTAATATGACTTAACTTTAAATGTACTTGGGTTCAAAAGACCTTACCTCCCAACCAAAATGTGGAACCAAAGCACTGCATAAGTTAACTATGTCTGTCTGCACAGATGTTGCACCCACCACATCAAAGGCATTTTGCACTTGCCATAAGGGATGGCTTCATGACCCTGGAAATAAATTTGAAGTGTATGGGCTCCCTGAAACCACAGAGTTGACTGAATATGACTTGAATTATGGTAATGCATTATATTCACCACAGGGGAAACCCAGTGCAAATTGTTGAACACTTTTTAACAAAAGAAATGAGACCTATAATCAAAATTATTAGATGACAAAGTAAACCATTTTCAAATCCTCAAATAACAATAGATAAATGGATAGATAAGCAGATATAGACATATAGATATATAGATAGATCAATAGGTCTACAAAAATGTTCACACTCAGACCATAACATTTTTTACTAGCTTTCCTCACATTTATCAATATCAGTTCCACTTCTTTATCATATCCACACTTTCCTACTGGAATAATAGTTTTCAAAAATGCTTAGAACACTATAATACACTGAACCAAACTAAGTTTACTTATAACATTAACACAAGACCACACTTACTTGTTGGTAGCTAAAATAACGTGTTTTTTTTTTTAAAAAAAGACTAACTTCTTCTAAATATAATATTAAGTTAACCATGTACAATGTTCAATTTTGCCTCGCTTTCTGCAACAGTTTTTCGGAGCTAAGAAATGCATTGAAACAGCAAGTGAATAATCCCATCCAGTCATGAAAATGACCGAAAAGATCCGATTGTCTACACAGAAATTAGATCCATTCTTCTAATCATCTTGTAAGAACTATTTGGATATTTACATGATTTCTAGGTATGGAATAACCCTGTGAATATTTCTTCCTTCTTATCAAATTATAGTTTCAAATCCTGCGTAACTTTTTAATAACAGACAATATTTATGCAGCTGTACCATATGATAGATACCATGCCAAACATTTATATGCATTACCTTGTTTAATCCCTATAATTCTATAATATATATTAATTACATTTCCTAGATGGGGAAACTGAGGCACACAGAGGCTGAGTCTAAGGTCACACAGCTAGCAAGAAAAAAAAGCCACAAATTTAGCCCAGGTTTGCCTAATGCCAATGGCTTGCTCTCAACCACATTACTGCCACCTTGGTCTGTTGTTGTCTGCAACAGATATGCAATTCTCAAAATACATAAATTTGCTTAGTGTGTGTGTGTGTATCCTTATGTGTGTGAGTGTGTATACCTAATTTATGGTAACACTGAATATAACATTTAATAAATGATATTTATATATTTTATATTTTACTATCTAATGTTTAGTAAATGATATTCTAATAAAGATGAAATATATCTATATTTTCCATCAGATTCAGAATATTCTACAGTTTAATTGGTTAAAAACTTTTAAAAATGTACCTTTAGAAAGATTAGTTAACTCACTATACACATAAACAACCCACTAACAGAGTCAATTCAAACATGTACTAAAGTCAAAAATGTAAACAAAATACTGAAGCCACTATATTTGCTTTCACAGTAATATCAGCTGTTCTTTAGAGAGTGTTTAAATATATGAAGACTGACATTGCTAAAACTTTCCCCATATTATCATTTCTAATGAGGCCCTAATAAGGAAGATATTACTATCCCCATTCTATAAAAAAGCAAAGTTAGGCTGAGTACAATTATGTAGGTTGCATAATGTCACTCAGCCAATAAGAAATGGCCCTAGCACTTGAAGGTAGAAATTTCTGATTCCATGGGCTTGTGCCCATGAAACCTGATGCCACAGTATGCCCCTCAAAAACATTTTCTAAAGCTCAGGTACTTCCCCAAGATGTTGTTGAAAACCCTAGGTAGCTGAAAGTCCATTTTATGCCTTCCATGTGTTACCAACACTATAAAAGTTAAATTCATTGACATCTGTAATATAAGAACTAATGGGATCAGTATTCTTTGAAAATTATGCTTTTTTTCCCAAATGTCACCTTATGTTCCACACATATTTTCAAAAATGAATGTTCAGGTTTTAAAGAGGGACTAAACAAAATTGACAATGTAATTTTATACAGGTACAAAAAAACACATTCTCTTACCTTATGGGTTACTCTACCAGTCAGGCCGTGATAATAATTTACTATTCTGGAATACAGTTACTCTTCCAATTTTGACATAACTGCCATGTTATTTCACTCACATATTCCTCTGTCTATCCCAGTAGCCAGGGGCCATTTTTCATGCCATTCATTTGCATCAGAAATTACAGGTTTTGATACCACTGCCACAGCCTGTGTTTTAACTTTGAAATATATTGTAGCTAAACCTCTAATGTGGCTAATCTAGTTCATGATTCAATATGACTGCAGTTATGGTTCCCTGAAAGGGCTGCCGCTGACAAAAATACCGCCCTGTGCTTATGCTGAGGAGCTCCGTGGGCTCAGCTCCCTCAGCTCGGGTTGAAAGATTTCCCTTAGTAAATAGTTGTCTGAGACCCTTCCTATCCCAGTCACAAATTTATTCCATGACCTTGGCGCTACTGAGCCTCCTCTCCAGTCTCTTTCTCTCTCTCTCTTTCTCTCTCTCTCTCTCTCTCTCTCTCCATAAATTAGAAAGGCACAAACATAGTTTTCTTAATTTCTTTCTTCTTTCTACCATTCAGACTCCCACAGATGTGAAGAGATCTTTCCCTGGGCTCAAAGCAAGGCAGGCATTGACAGCCGTCTCACCACCAGCTCCAGATCAAGACCAGGGTTTTCCTCTGGTGCTCACAGAGCACATCTCAGTCATCTAAGAGGACAGGGTATAAGCGGAAACTGCCCACGGTGGGAGCAGTCATATACCAGGAAGTTGGAAGGACCTTGAAATCATTGGTCTACTACTCATTTTTAAGAGGCACCAAAAGGGGCGTCTGGGTGGCTCAGTCGGTTGAGCATCTGGCTTCAGCTCAGGTCATGATCTCACGGTTTGTGGGTTCGAGCCCCACATCGGGCTCTGTGCTGACAGCTCAGAGCCTGGAGCCTGCTTCAGATTCTGTGTCTCCCTCTCTCTCTCTGACCTTCCCCTGCTCACGCTGTCTCTCTCCCCTTCAAAAATCAATAATAAAACATTTTTAAAAAATTAAAAAAAATTAAAAACAAGAGGCACCAAGAGCTCATCTGAGCTACTCAAAGTCACCCAGTGTGTCCCCAACTAGTTAATTTATGAGTTCCTTCATTCACCAAACATCTACTGAGCACCCAGTGTGTCCTAGACCCTGCATAGGATGCTGGGAGTCTAGAGATGAGTGAGACATGGTCTCCCCTGGAAAGAACACAATCTGGTAGGGAAGTTAGGTGAACAAAGAAGTTCAATCAAGAGGAAGTATGGCCATAAAACCCAGTTGGCCCAGAAAAGTTCTAATTTATCCCTGTTCCAGTTTAATTGTCAGTAGCACCCCTTTCACTCTCCAAAGTGTTTCTGGATGACTGGATGATAAATTAAACAAGCACTTCAGTTGTTGGTGATAAGAGAAAAGGACTAGAAGTCAAGTCACAAAGGAGAAGATACTGCTTTGGTTCATTCTCTAATAAACCTTGCTTAATGTTGTTCCATGGAGGCAAATGATCCAGTCAGTCTCTGCTAAGTAACACTATCGTGCCACTTTACAAATGCAGAAACAGACAATCTGGGAACTATATGACTTGCCACGCAAGCAGTGAATGGCAGAGTCAGAACTAAAACCCAGGTCTGCCTTGCCTTAAAATGTCACCTTTTCAACTACAGTCACCACTTACCCAGTTTCATTCCACTCCTCAAGGGGAAAAAAATCATTTAAAACTCCTGAAGAATTATCATAATAGGGCTCAATAAGTACTGATAATGAATTAAGGCATTTGTGGAGAAACAGAAGCATGGGGCACAGACCTGCTACCAAGAGTTGTAGGCTCTTTGGGAAAATAAGGCATGCACACACACACACACACACACACACACACTTGCACACATGCACGAATGTACTAACCACATGGAAAAGAAAGTGTGAGTGCAACAGAGCAGACTGTAAGTGCCACAGGACTCCAAGGCAGAGGAGACCAACATGGCGGTCAGCGAAGGTCACCAAGAAAAGGCAGGATTTAAATCAAGAATGAAAAGGAGGAGGGTTCCAGGTAGCCAAACTCTAGGGTAGACTACTCCTTACAAGGCCCTGCCATGGTGAAATCCAGGAAGGAATAATTAGATATGGAGAGCAAATGGGATGAAGACGATGTACTTGAAGTGTCACAGAATGATGGTTAGGAGAAGTGGGGGTAGCAAATCACTTACCCCATGGATCTTAAGTTCCTCATCTGGAAAATGGGAAATGGGAACAAATTTGCCTACATTACAAGGTGGTCAAAAGAACTGAAGGAGCTGAGGTATGAGAATCACTTTAGCATAGTAGATGCACATGGATTCATCTGACAAATTGTAGCTCTTACTATTACCCTAGGATGTTGGCAGCCATCTCACTGACTTCCAGTGCCTTGTTGATGCTGTAGGTAAAATGGAAATAACCTCAAAGGGTACACTTCAGTCAAGAAAATACCCAGCAACTCTTGCAAACTCTGCAGTCTTCCAGTGACAAAAAGTTACAGCCATTTCCCACCAGATGTCAACACCTCAGAACTCAGGGTAATTGGGCTGCAGCTTCTGTTATCCACTCCAGTGTGCAAATCAATCATCATTTTATCAGTGTACCATGATATAAAAAGGGTCGAGAAGCACTGCATGAAGGACCAAAGCAAGGCGACAAAGCTTTATGCAACACTGGTAGGTGCTTATTTGCACATGTAGGTCTCTATCAGGTAACTGCATTCTAAAGGGAGGAAATAAGGATTTATTAAGCACATACTTCTTGTCAGACACACTTAATTTTATCTTTCTTTTTCCACTCCTCAGAGTGTTCACAGAAATACTGTAAACAGCATCCCATGGATTTGCTTCTATTTGAAATCCCCAAGATGCATTTCCATTTTGGTTTGAGAAAATTACAGCCGATAACTACTCTCCCTTTACATTTCCTGTTTTCTTCCTCTTCCTATTCTGTAGAGCAGAGATTATTAACTTTGGCTACACATTAAAATTATCTGGATGGCTCTTTAAAAATTCTGGCATCTGGGTGCCACTCCAAAATTTTTACTGTAATCTTTGGGAGTTTCATGTAGGCATCAGTGTTTTGCAAAAGGCTGCCCTACCTCCTGGATGGTTCCAGTGTACAGCCAGGGTTGGAATATCTGAAAAAGGATTCTACAACCTTTTGGAGTGTGCACAATCAATCCCTCCAATTTAAAACCACATTCAAAGGTTGATTATTTGAGACCATTCAGTACCTGTTTCAGAACTGAAGGAACACTTGAACAGAGATGCCACTTCACAACATAAGGAGATAGCAGCTACCATTTAAATCCCCTGGGAATTTCTTAATCTATATCTATTCCTCCCCCACCCCCAACACACACACCATTACAAATGCAGGAGTATGTGGTATGGCCACAGCTCACATGTCTCTAAGTAATAATGTCTTGATTTATAGTTTGCACAAATTGCAATAAATGGCATTTTCTGTTATGTGGGAGGGTAATAGATTGTTCTGGAGTGAATACAAGTCCATAATTCATTCAAGGGCTATGCTGATGCTATAAACTAAAGCTCACAATTTCAGCAGTTAATCCATGGTAGTTTAATGCTGAGAATGAGTTTTGGGGTAGTATTCAATTTGGTGACCATCTATTATTTTAGTTGAAGCATAATTAACATGACAGATAGAAGAAGCAAAAGAAATGTTTTCAGGGACTTGTCCCCATTCTCCTACCTTCTTAACCTCTTCTTAACCTCTTGCATCTCCATGTTGCTCTCCAGGATGGTCATATCCTGCCTCAGTGCAGACTGGGAATAAGGAGTGGTTGTTTCAGAGACAACTGGTACTGTGCGGTTTCCATTGCTGAGCCATGAGTTAGGGAGAACAGGCTAGAAATTCATATTTGCCATACTCCATCATATCACCAGTCTAGCAGAAGTGCAGTAGAACTAAGTGACCAAAACTTAAAGCTGTCAGGGAAAGGAAAGACTCTTTATTAGGCTGTGGTTTCCCTCACTCCCACAATATCCTTTTTCTCTCTGCTCATCTCTTTTGGCCTTCTATGTCACAGGTAGATATCCTCTCTCTTCCAGAAACTGTGCCTGTCTTCTCCCCAGCAGGGATGAAGGGCGACCAAAGCAGATGAAGCCCTTCGACAAGGATCTTGGAGGCTGTCTTCATTCACTTGGAATCCATAAACTAAAATTAAGCCTTTTTCTTTAATGTTTATTTATTTTTGAGAGAGAGAGAGAGAGAGAGCAAGTAGCAGAGGGGCAGAGAGAGAGGGAGACACAGAATCAGAAGCAGTCTCCAGGCTCTGAGCTGTCAGCACAGAGCCTGTTGCGGGGCTCGAACCTACGAACCGTGAGATCACGACCTGAGCTGAAGTCGGACGCTCAACCGACTGAGCCACCCAGGTGCCCCAAAATTAAGCCTTTTAAAAACAGACAATTCCCACCACACAGTTTCAGAGAAAATGTAGCTACTCACTGGCCCCGCAAATGTCTGTGACTTCACTGGACTAAAAGTTTCTCAATGACCAGCTTGTCTAACTTTTCTGTTTAAGATTTGCCAAACAGGTGATATTGTTCAACTAACATTCAAATAGTCCAGACCTTTACAAATTAGCTTTGCAGAAAGAACATAGGGGCAGTTGGGTGGCTCAGTCCGTTAACTGTTCAACTCTTGATTTTGGTTCAGGTCATGTGGTTGAGCTCTATATCACTGTCAGCTCAGAGCCTGCTTGGGATTCTTTTTCTTCCTCTCTCTTTGTCCCTCCCCAGTTCGTGCTCTCTCCCAAAATAAAATAGATTTTTAAAAAAATAATAAATAGAGGTTCCTAGGTGGCTCAGTAGGTTAAGTGTACAACTTCAGCTCAAGTCATGACCTCATGATTCATGGGTTTGAGCCTCCTGTAGGGCTCTGAGCTGACAGCCTAGAGCCTGAAGTGTGTTTCAGATTCTGTGTCTCCCTCTCTCTCTCTCTGCTCCTCTCCCGCTTATGTGCTCTCTCTCTCGCTCTCTTGCTCTTTCTCTCTCTCAAAAATAAACATTTAAAAATAAATATAAATAAATAAATAAATAAACAAATAAATAAATAAATAAAAGAATGGGCATAAGGACTAAGTCTACATTCAAAAATTCATAATGCCCTAGACATATTCTTCTCAGATTCCATACACAAATGAAAAAAATTAAGTTAAACCACGCAATTGAAGAGACATTACATAATGATAAAAGTGCTAACTCACCAAAAAGATGTAACGATTCTAAATGTGTATGCATCTAACAATAAAACTTCAAAATACATGAAGCAAAACCTGACAGAACTGAAAGGAGAAACAGACAAGTCCCAGGTATACCTGGAGACTTAAACACTGCTCTCTCTGTAGGAAGTAGAACTAGAAGGAAGAAAATCAGAAAAGATAGCAACTTAATTACACCATTAATCAAGTAGATCTAGTTGTATACAGAGCTCCACCCAAGAGTAGCAGATAATCTATCCAAAAATATCTTGAAAAAAACAAACATTTTTTTCCAAGTTCACATGGAACATTTACCAAGATAGAAAACACCCTGGGTCAAAGACAAACCTTAACGAACTTAAATGAATCAGAGCCATACAAAGTATGTCCTCAGATTATAATTGAATTAAACTAGAAATTAATTACAGAACTACAAGAAAATCACTACACACTTGGAAATAAAAATTAAATTTCTAAGCAATCCATGAGTCAAAAAAGGAGGCTAAAGGAAAACTAGAAAAATATTAGGAAATATTTTGAACTTAGCAAAACTGAAAATACATCATATCAAAATTTGTGTGATGTTGCTAAAGCAGTGCTTAGAGAGAAATGGATAGCATTAAAATCTTATGTTACAAAAGAATAAGATCACAAGTAAAAAAAAATACAAGCTTCCACCTTAAAACAATAGAAAGCAAAGAAGAATAAGGGAATTAATGAAAATAACAGCATATCAATGGAACTGAAAACAGAAAGCCAATAGAGAAAATAAATGAAACCAAGAGCTGGCCATTTAAAAGATCAATAAGATTGGTAAATCTCTACCAAGACTGACAAAGAAAAAGAGAGAGGTCACAAATCACCAGTATCAGTAAGAAACTAAAGAACCACAGTTATGTTGCTGTCTCCCACCAAGTCTGAACTCCATAAGCCACTGAGCTTCCTAACTGCGTGTTAACCGTCAGATTTGGCTACTGTGTGGTAAGTAGATTTTGCTTTTTGGTGGCAAGCCCCGAGACGTCTAAATGTGGAGTTGCTAGGCCTTACCTTGTAGACCCAGATAAGGAGAGACTGCATAGATGCTGGCACTGTCAAGAAATTAGACCAAATGTCCTCTTTTAAAAAATATTTGCAAAGCTCTAAAAGAGCTAATCACAAATTTCTAATAGTAAGTCATGACTAGGTCTGAATCTGCTTATGATGTATTTCTCTGGGGGAAATTAAAGAATGAGAGTTAGAAAAATGGGGGGAAAAACAGAGAAAACTCATTTTGAAGCACTGAGTACAGTTTCTGGAAAGCAGAGCTGAATGGAATTCTGTGGTCAAAATAATCAAGAGGTGCCTGGGTGGCTCAGTCGGTTAAGCGTCCGACTTCAGCTCAGGTCATGATCTCACAGTCCATGGGTTCAAGCCCCGCATCAGGCTCTGTGCTGACAGCTCAGAGCCTGGAGCCTACTTCTGATTCTGTCTCCCCCTCTCTCTCTTCTCTCCTGCTTGTGTTCTGTCTACCAAAAATAAATAAACATTAAAAAAATTTTTTTTTAAATCAAGACACACAGATAACCCAATGGGGCGGGAAAAAATGGGCAGAAGACTTGAACAAACAGTTCACAAAAAATTCAAATGGCTAATGAATACATGAAAGAGCATTCAACCTCATTAGTCATCAGGGAAAAGCAAATTAAAACCACAAAGAGATACCACTACACATTCCCAGAATTTCTAAAATGAGAAAAGCAAACCTCAAATGACAGCAAAGACGTAAAGTAACCAAAACTCTCATCTCTTCTAGTGCAGAGTATTCAAAGGTATAACCACTTTTTGGAGACATATTTGGTATTATCAACTAAAGCTGACACATTGCATATCCTGTGATTCAGCAATCTCCTCCCCAAGGATATATATTCTAAAGCAGTATGTTTGTATATTCACCGAAATACAGGCACTAGAATGTTCTTAGTGGCTATACCCATAATAGCCCTGTATCAGTTTGCTATTGCTGCTGTAACAAACTGTGGCAAACTTCATGGGTCAAACATCAACGTGCTACCTTGCCATCCTGTAGGTCAGGAGTCCACATGTGTCCTAGGGCTAAAATCAAGGTGTCTGCATAGCTACATTCCCTCTGGAGGAGCTAAGTGTGAATCTATTCCTTTGCCTTTTCCAGCTTGTAGAGGCCACCCGCCATCCTTACACTGTATCTTCAAAATGCAGCCCTCCAACCTTTGTTTCCATCATGACATCTCCTCTCTGACTTTGACTCTGCAGCCTCTCTCTTATAAGGACTCTTTCAATTACATTGGACCTCCCTGGATAATACCTCTTTCCATGTAAGGTAACATATTCACAAGGATTAGGATGTGGACATCTTTGGGGAACCATTATTCTGTCTACCAAAGACACCTACTCAATTGCCTAGCAACTAAATAATGGATAATTGTGGTTTATTCATATTATGGAACACTATACATCAGTGAGAATGAAATTTCTCAATGGCTTGCAATATTATAAATGAATCTCACAAACATAATATTGAGTGAAAGAAGGCAGAAACAGATGACTTGAGCCTAGGTGTAATAAATACAGAAAAAGGCAAAATTAGTGCATGATAGAAGTTAGGATAGTGGTTACTCTGGAGGTGGCAGTTTGTGACTGGGCAGGAATATGATGAACACTTGGGGTTGTTGATGATCCTTTGTGTCTTGATCTGGGAGCTAGTTCATGGATGTGCTGTCTGTGAAACCTCCACTGAGCTATACCCCTAAGGTACATGTGCATTTTTCTGTTGTATATTTTACTTCCATGAAAAGTGTAACTTTTTTATTGACAAAGAGGAAAGATAGGGTCCTGTGAGCATAAGTAGCCCTCAAATGTTATAACTTGGTGCAGTAGGAAAAGTTAAAGCTTTAGCATCGGATAAGTAAGACCTAGACTCACAACTCTTTTACTACTTCTCTGCTACTCTATAAACTAATCTTTTTGGGTTCTTCCTCCAGAAAATGGAGATAGTAACACTTCCTGCCTCACGAGATATGTTACATACATAAGTAACCTATGTGAAAACAAACGGAACATAACAAGAGCTAAATAAATATTTCTTCCCCTCAATTTTGCTCTTACGTCTATCTTTCAACAAGGCAAATACACAACAAAAACAACAACAAAACCCCAACCATCTCAAAATTTAGATTTTTCTTTTTCATTTTCCCATGTTTAAAGTTATTTGCCCAGAACTGTATGAGAAGTTACTCCACACACTGTAAAATTGGTAAAGTAGTAGTTTTGTTTCTTTATAAAAACTGCCTATTTCCATATAAAACTTATGAAAATTTACAAAATTGAGCTACTTGAGATCATGAAAGCATCAGGTATCACTTCCACTAGCTATAACATCTATAGGAAAAATTGAAGGGGCAAGGTAGAAAATACAGCCACTCCGGACTTCTACCTACTAAGCAAACACAGCCTAGAGCATTACACATCTATCTGTGTGACTAGAAGGAATACCTAGAGAGAAAACCAACTTACAGTTCAATAGGCACCTCTAGTCCTCACTGCCCTGCAGCAGGGCATAAAGCACAAAGATTAAAACACACACACACACACACACACACACACACACAGGTAAAAAGTGGGTTTTCCTTGAAATATAAGAACACAGCATGTTTGAGATCAGGACTGAGATAAGGAGCCTTAGAGACAGCATAAAGGGTTTTGGGCACTTGGAATTACTGAGCTTGGTCAAGGTCACTCAGACCCACACACAGTTTGGTTTACAGTCCTCTTCCCAGGGGATTTTAAGTCATGGTTTACATTTCTCATTCCCAGCCAGAACATTTTATTTGTAGTGCTTAGTTCTTTATCTGTATTTTTTCACCCCCATTTTTATTGCCACAGGCATTATTTCAACATCATTTAATTTTTGATCCAGACTTGACCTACTTTTCCCACCCTATTTTGCACCCTCCACTCTTCTTAGCTCCCCAAATTTCCCCATTCTATCCCTCCCTGAATGCCTTTCCACTCCTACTCCTCCACGCTGGGCTGAGTCCTCCCGAGTGCTGCTCAGTCAGCACCTCCACTGGGATGCTCGCCTGGCTCCTTGAGTCTATACCATTTCATCACACCTTCAGGGAAACCTGAACCACTGCACTTATCACACACACACACACACACTGTTTATCCATCTGTCTCAGGCTCTAGATTGTGCTCTCCTTCAGAAAAACAGATGTATTATTCACTCTTGCTTCCAAGCGTGTCATTTAGAAAGTAATCCAGAAACGTTTGTTGAATGAATGAAAGTCTGTCTGGTGGTCACCAGCTAAAGGAAGCAGTTGAGGCTCTCTTGGGTTTCTCTGTATCTTTAGATCAGCAGTCTCTTGTTACAAGTGTCGTCAAATTTCATGTTAACATAATTGTGCTTTATTTACCCAAAGAACTACTACCACGAACTGTTATTAGCCTTTTGTTTTTACTTCTCTCTCCCCTCAATCAAAGCACATTCCTTATTCTATAACAATCTCCATGATATATTTAGACCTCTCTTATCTATCAAATCAGCGATTTTAAACCAAGTATAAAAAAGATTGCTCATAAGACCTTCAGGTAACTGGTGAAACAATACTGCTTTATCCTTATCTTAAAGTCGAACAAAAATCACTTCCCCACAGACCTGAGTGATTATTTGATTCTGTGTGTACAGAGATTTTTAATTGGGAAGGCTGAAAAGCTGTGAATGGTAGCCAGCCATTATGTGTAAATAGATTTTTCAGTTTGTGGTGGTTGTTCTTCTTTTTCCCTTCATTTTATTAGAAGAAAAATCTAAATTTCAAAAATGGAAGTTATTCTATTTAACATTATACGAGCTCAACTGAATTTCATAGGAAAGACAAGACTTTATGTCAGACATGAGGTCAAATTTGAAAATAAGAGCAAATGAAATGTCTCCCCCAGCAGAGCTGAAGTAAACTGCAGCGTGGTGTAAATCAGTGCTTGAAAAGACAGTACTAAAGCAGTAATCACTTTTTGTCCAGGGAACAGCAGAACAGTGGTATGGCCAGTCTTGCTCTCGTTGGAACTGAACCCAGGCAGTCTTGTTCCAACGCTTCTGCTGCCTCTCAGGAAAACAAGAGCAGTCCAAATGATCGTTACTAAGAGCCTGTAAGAACAGAACACAGACCATTCTTTTCAGAAATTTAGCAATCACAGGAAAAGAGAGAGATAGGGAAGTTGCATGAAACAAAAGCAGGGCCAAGGAAAAGTATTTTTAGGGAAGGAGAGTCTTGAGCCTGGTTTTAGCTTAACAGGAAAGAGCTAAGGAGAGATTAAGATATGAGGGAGCTGGTGGCAGGTGGCAGAAAGTCCCCCGCCCCCGCCAGAAGGCTATCATGCGTGGAATCCAGAAGAGGGAGAGACAGACTCCACTTTTCAAGGCGATGAGACTCTGAAACAAGGAAGAGGAATGAGCAGAAAATGGATGAAGATAAAAATAAATTTTGAGTCAGAGAGAAGGGAAGTTGAGAGTTCACCGTATATGGCTTCAAGGATCTCTCTGAATAGGAGGTAATTTCATCTGCTGAGAGGGAGGGAAGTAAAGGGCTGAGGTTTGAGGAGTGTAAATAAGGACTCAGAACACCTGATCTGAGGAACAATTTGTGAAGGTAAGAGAGATACGAATGAGGCTTGCTGAAACTCACTCAAGGTCGCAACGCGGGAGCAATCATACTTGTGAGTGAGCAAGGCCCTGAGAAAAAGGATTCTGAGTCTTCACCCTTTTTCTTTTCCATAATTGCTACTTGATATGACAGAGTTTATTAAAACTCTCTTGCTTCATTTCCCCTATAAAACAAGTTAATAATCCTTGCCCCCTTCCTACCTCATAGGACTTTAACAAGCATTAATTAATATCTTCAAAGTGTCCCAAATGCCTTGGGAAAGCACTATACAAGGACTTTTTTCATCACTTTTATTATTCTTGCAATTGCATTTCCCCACCCCACCCTCTGTTTAGAAGTGAGTCGAAATACAATCTCAGTAACTTCCTTCACTTGTTTCCAGAATTTGTTTGCTAAGCCCACCTGAAATCAGCCATCGAAGCATCAGATGCAAAAAAGAAAAAATCTAAAATGTCGTCCAGATGCTATCAAACCAAGAAAATAACTATTTGAAGTTAAACCACATCAAAATTTATAGCCTTTATAGAACTCATTGATCTATCCAATATAAAGAATGCAAACGAAGGATTTCAATCTGGCCCTTCCCTCAAAATGCCAATGACCTGGTAAGAAAAACCACAGCCCTAATGAAAAATACAACACGATAATGAATATCTTTATGCTTAATGTAGTAATGGGTCGATTCTAAGGCATCCATTATTCTACATACTTTTTTCTAACTTCCTTTTTTGATATAATCCCAATTCCTTCCTTCCTTCCATTTTTTTATTCAACAAATATATGTTTATCATTTATATCCACAGGCATTGTATTAGGCCTTAGAGTATGCTAGCATCTATCTTGCCACACATACACATTTCCCCATCTGGATAGTGGTTCTCTCATTATCTAAGATACTGTAGTTCTTTTACTTTCATTTCTTTTTGATTAGAACATAGATAAAATAGTGCTGAAATTCTAGACCACCTTCACATTGGCTGGAGTGACATAATTTATTGGTATTAAGATATAAAGAGTACTGAGTAATATCTCTGGTATCAATAATTTGCTGACCTTCATCCAAATGACTGCTTTCAAGTACTAATTAGCCCATGGGTATCATGGGCTATGAAATCACTTGTATGAAACATCAGAACTCAATTTAGGGGTAAAGGTTACTTTTCCAAGTTCATTTCTGATAACAGCAGCTACTTGTTATAAGATGTGGTTGCTATGGTGATGTGGCAGCAGTGAAAATTTTTACTTTACATAAAGTTTTGTCCAAGTTTGCTCCTTTGAACTGAACTTGAGACACTATGTGGTCTAGCTGATTCCCGTGATACAGGGTTGAGTTTTGAAGTCAATAGAGTTTCTTCAGAATCTATAAAACAGACTTATCTTTTATTCTTTGACATTATCTGACGACCTCCATCAAGGCTATAGTTGGCTGAATGTAGGGACTGGGGTGGGGGGGACAAATAGGGAGTCCTGGTACAAGGAACAAAAGGAATTTTTCAAAGCTGAAGTTACAGGATTGTCAATATAGTATATTCCACAGATTTAATATGGCTATGAATTAGGCTTTGTAGGGTAGGGCCTGCCTTGAACCCCCAAAACAATGTGGAGAGAACTTAACAATTCTTGTGGCCATTCCATAATTGGAAACATCTAGAAGCCTGCATGTGTGGCCATGTGGCATGCTCACAATTCCTTTGACAATTCCCCAAATTTGCATGATCTAAAACTATCAAAAACCCAGTATTCTCTGTGTCTTACATTTGAATCATTGTGTTGCTATGTTTGGGACGATTCTAAAATCACTTTAACCCTGACTGAAATCAAGTTCATATTTTTTCCCATAAGGTCCCACAAAATAAAATTATCACCAGTGTCCAGGAATTTTGCCCCAAAATAATGATAGGGAAGTGAAAGCAAGGGCAAAGCAAGAGGTCAGAGAGCTGCAAATGTGAGAACCAATCCAAGAAGCCCAGGAAGCAAAGCCAATTATATAACCAACATGGTTTATATATGGAGAAGGCTAGGACTTCCCACGTCCAAATTGTGGCAGACTATTTTCCTATGACAATAACAGCATGCTTTCTGATCTCTCATTCCACATGCTTTCTTAGAACTTTGCCATTCTCCCATCAACAAGTGAAGTCTATGCCCCAGCCCCCAACCCCAGGCAGGTTTTTGTGACCACCCTGACCAACAGAGTATGTCAGAAATGACACTGTATGACTTCTGAGACTAGGTCATACAAATGTCACACACATCTACCTTGTGCTCTCAGGATGCTCATTCTTAGAACCCAGACACCACATTCTAAGGAAGCCTAAGCAGATCCACATGGGGAAGAACTAAGCTGCTCGCCCATATCCTTAGTCGCCTCCCACATACTTTACATATTAAATTCCCCATTCTGTTCTAATGACCTATTGGCCTTTTTGCTTTAATTATCATTGCTTTATAAAATGTTTTAAAACCTGTAAAGGCAAGGTGCCACGCAAGCTTGTCAAATTATATTAGCTAGCTTTAGCACTTCAGTGTCCTGATCAACCATCAAAAATAGTATAATTATATACATGCACACATACAGGTAAATACATACAGTGTTAGTTTCCCAGAGCTGCCATAACAAAGTTTTATCTTTTTGGAGAATACAAGTCAATCCAGAACATGTATATGTACACACACACACACACACACACACACACACTTTCTAGAAATTTTGCTACCTAAGTGATGAGAATCTCAATTAACTTTTTTTCTAAATGATAAATTTTCCCCAAACAATATATTAATTAAATAACTTCTCTCCCTCTCATTAAAGGTTATCTGCTTTACCACATATTAAATTTTCATATATTATATAGTTTGGATTTGAAAACTACATTAGAATCTATTTTTATATCTACCTGTCCAAATACCCTATTGATTTACTTATGACAGTTTTACAATGTTTTATTAACTTTCAGAATAAATATCCTCATTACTTTTGTTTTTCAAAATCGCCTTAGTTATACTTACCTGTTTATTATCCCACGTAATTTCAGAGACATTTTCTTAAGTTCCACCAAAAATTGGGATTTTATTAAAATTACATTAAGTGAATACCCTAGGGAAGGTATAAACTCTCTTTTAACCTGAAAAATAACTGTCCATACAGGTAGAGCTGAGCAGATAGGCCTGAGATTTTCATTACCTTTAGACACTGGAAACCTACCTCCCATTTTCTGCCCTAGAATCTTGTTGGATTAACTGGTGGCAATGACCGCTCCTGTCTGCAGTTCCTTCAGGTTCCAGGGAGCCTCCAGGGCAAGTACTTTATCCTTGGCCTTTGTGAGTCCCATCCACAGTACCTAGATTCCCTTTTCTCCACGGCCTCGCCAACATTTTCATATCTGTTATTTTTTTTAATAATAGCCATCCTAACAGGTATGAGATGATAGCTCACTCTGATTTTTATTGATACTTCCTTGTCCACTCGTGATGTTGAGCACCTTTTCAAATAACTGTTAGCCATTTGTATGTCTTCTTTGGAGAAATATTTATTCAGGTCCTTTGAATATTTGTTTCTTTGCAGTTGAGTTGTAGGAGTCCCTTATATATTTTGGATATTAACCCCTTATCAGATTTATAGTTTGCAAATATTTCATCCCATTCTGTAGGTTAACTTTTCATTGTATTGTCTCCTTTGCTTTTGTCTGGTATAATCCCACTTGTTTAGTTTTACTTTTGTTGCCTGTACTCTTGGTGTCATATCTGAAAAATAATTTCCAAGACCAATGTCAAGGAGCTTTTTCCCTAAAGTTTTACAGTTTCAGGTCTCACCTTCAAGTCTTTAATCCACTTTCAGTTGATTTTTGTTTATAGTGTGAGACAAGAGTCCAATTTTATTATTTTGCATATGGATAATTCAGTTTTCCCAACATCATTAATTGAAGAGACTGTCCTTTCCTCCTTGTGTATTCTTGCTGCCCTTGTTGAAAATTAGTTGATAGTGTATACGTGGGTTTATTTCTGGGCTCTCTATTCTTTCCATTGATATGTCTGTTTTTATGTTAATACCATACTGTTTTGATTACTATAGCTTTGTAATATAGTTTGAAAGCAGGAACTGTGATACCTCCAGCTTTGATCTTCTTGCTAAAGATTGCTTCAGAAGTTTGGAATCTTTTCTAGCTCCATGTGAATTTTAGAATTTTTAGAATGTATTTCCATTTCTGTGAAATATCCATGGCATCCTTTCTTAACCATATGACGACACAGGATTGCTGGTACAAATGCCACACACCTGTCACTTCTCCCTTCCTGCCACTGCCAAAAAAAAAAAAAAAGGTTAAAAAAAAGTCAATATCCTATCAGCCTCCAAACCATTCCACCCCCTTTCAGTTTCCTTATCACAGAAATAGACCTAATGAGTTGTTTGTTTTCTCTCCTGCCTACACACTGAACTGAACCACTGATCACCCCAGACAAGATATTTTCCTTTTCCATCTCTGTCTTCTGCCTTCCTCTTCTCCTTTGTTCTTTTGATTTAGATTCTATGATGCTTAATGAACAATACACTTCCCAGCAGCCATAAAGTGAGAAAAATTCAGTTAGGATTATAATCACAATTTCAATTATTTACACATGTTAGAAAATATTGCCATTGGGTTCTCAGAGCTATTTACTTTGGTGTTTTCTTCTTTTTCGAAGTGCTAAAATATTAGCTCTATTCATTACCAACTGGTTGTTTTTAACATGATTCTTCCCCTCCCCTCACCCTGTCTGAAATCCAATTTACAGCCTGCTAAAGGCCTCATAAGTTTTTTATGGATTATTTCCTGGGGTCACATTAATCTGGCTCCTTGTTACTTTACACTAATTTCACTTTGCCACAGTAAAGTAACGAGATTCGATCTCTTAGGAATTAATCCATAGAGACCTCTTAATGAGGCAAAGCCAGAACGGAGCGCATCTACCGTATTTAATTCCCCCAAGCACAGCGGAGAAGAAGGAAGAGGTCGTCCTGCCCTTCTGTGCAGTGTAACCTAGGGCCCCAGTCTGGAAAGAGAGCAGGGCAGGAGCAGAAGCAAGCAGAGAAGACACAGGGAGAGCGCTGGAAGCTGGGTATGGCGTGGGGCTCAGCACTGCCCCTGCCTCCAGTTTACTAGAACCAGGACCACTGTGGAGCGGGTGCAGGAAGAGCAAAAAGAAACATCAAAAGGACCTAGATGGGAGGGGAACAATTTTTCTTTGCGTTTACTGAGCATATGTTGTCACACAGGACATCTCTCCTCCAGCCTGCTTGCTCCCTGCATGCACTGTTTGCTCCCTTTATTGGCACTTGTTTTCAGAGAATGCCTTAGTGTTGAGAAGACTTAAAGATTCTGCTCCCTTTTCTCTTGTGCAGGATATCTAAGGTTGTTAAGATTTCCTTTCCCAAGAAGCAAAAACAACAGATTCTTGCAAAGTTTTGTAAAGAGTTTAAGTGAAAAACTTAACATGTATTTGAGAGGAAAATAAGCAATTCTCTCAAGTTGTAAACTCAGGATAAGAATAACCTGGAGTTCTAATTTTTATGGAGAATTGATACAGAAATTAGAGTAAGCATTTAAATAGAATATGTGTTAAGAAGATATGGAGAAAATACATGTAAAGCCCCTAGCACAGTGGCCTGATATGAAAAGGAGTACATAAAGGGTGGCTGTTATTACTTACATTGCTATTACAATCTCCAAGCACATTTTTGTTATTTAGCAATAATTGGCCACTAGAAACACATTTAGGAATGTGCTTCATAAAGCACATTCATTTGTATTATTTTATTGAATTTTTACATCCAGAAGATAAAAAGAGCAGGTTGTATTGTGCTTGTTTCTCAGATAAGGAAACAGGCTATTGAGGTTAAGTAACCCATGGTAATCAGTAGCCCAGAGATAGGACTAATATGCTTCTCTGAGATCTTTCCTATATCTTCTCTTCCTGACTAAATGTAAGGGGTTTCCATCTGGGAAAACCTGCATTTTTCCTGCTGTTATCAGAGAGAGAAGGGGCAGTGGATGTAAAGTCTGTCTATTCAGGATTGAAGTATTAGCAAACTCCCTTGACCAAAAAAATAAATGTCACACGCTCTAACTTATGTAGGTGACAGCACAGACACAATCCATTGATGTTCATCTATCTTACTCCTGGATACAACTTTCCAACTGAAAGAGCAAAAAATGTGGGTTATATACTGAAACCCTCTACCCCCCTCAAAAAAAAAAAGCCAACCTATAAAATATCAGTGAAACAAGGCATCACTTGGGAACTGGACTCTATTAGATGGTGGAAAAAATTGCAAGTTGCCGAATCTTGACATTAACATGAAGCCAGCCATTCAAGCTAGGAAGATTGCATTACTCCAACTGTCATCTCAGAAGATAATTTCATTTTGTAGAGACATTAAAAGGGGGAGATATAATTTGGGGGTTTATGAAAGAGATTGTTAAATTGTGGGCTACGGATATGATCAAAATCTATCAGGAATTCAAATCATTGTGTAAGAAAAAAGTTAGAGATGGACTAATATGATAGTAAATTTAAAAGTCATTAAAATGATGATGGTGTTCATATGTAGCATAACCAAGGGCAGCTCTGAGTAATGATAATCCAATGACTTGTTCTACACCAATAAATCCACTAACATCACTCAGATAAAATTTAGGCCAAGCTTGAATTGTAAAACTACAGTTTGTAAAGTTCCCAGTTCTCCTCCATTCACTCATCAGTTCTTCCCAAAAGATTTTAATAGCAGATCACTCATTAATCACTCTTTAATATGCTGGATGCATTACATGATATACTTTCATCTCTCTTTCATTTAGACTTAGTTGCCGATTTGCTTTTGGAACTAAAATTAATTTAAAAATTCAAGTTCAGTGATTGGGGATTGTTCCTGGCATTTGATCTTGTATGGTAAAGTGATGGGGGAAAAAATCAATAATTGATATATTTTCCTACCATTCAATATTTCAAACTAAAACAAACACCTCTCCAAGAAGATTTCAATGCATAAAAGTCCTTCATCTGAAAGGAGTTCCCCATTTGCTAGAGAGAGAGCATTGGAATTTTGGCATGACCAATTGTCCCACAAATTTATCAAAACTACAGTAGGAGCTAGTTTTCAATGTGGAGCCTCTGGGACAGAGGAAAAACAATAAAAAATTGAAAATGGATAGTGTCTACTCATGGAAAAAGAAATATAAATATACGTTTGGGGAAAACTTAGCCTCGTTAGCCATCAAAGAATAAAAATCAAAACGAATTTTTATTTCCAACTATCAAATTATTATACATTCTTTAAAAATGGATAATTATCCAGATTCCATTCACAGCAAAGGATTCAAGGCTTGCGAAAGAAACCAGAGTAAAGATCCAGGATCTAGAACAATTACAGGGACCCTCAACTGAACTGATTGGTAATAAAGGGTCAGAAAGGTAAGCCAAATTAAAATCTAGGGAGAAAATCTAAATTCAAATACCAAGAAAAAGATGAGGAAGACAGCGGTAGATCTTGGCAGGGCCAGAGGTAGAGATCAGAGGTAGAGCACAGAGCCAGGAGTTTGTGAAAACACAGTTCTGATACAAGTAGACCTCAAAAGTCAGTGAACAAAGTTCTATTCCTGGGAGAGAAGGAGTAACAAGAACTGAATTTAACCTCTCAACGTAATTAAAATTCCAATAAAATATGTGAAAGTTTTGGACAACTGGCATTGTAGGATAGTAATGTCTGGGAGAAGAGAAATAAACGCAGTGAGCCCTGCAAGTTCTTAACACCTGGGTAGCACTTCCTGACCACAGCATAGAGACTAAGGACCCAAATAGAGCTTAGTAGTCTCCCTGCAATGAGTAGATACAGTTCTGGATTCAGAGATCCCAAGGTGGATAAAATTTTGGAGGAGAGTACTAGAGAGGAGAATTCTTTACGGGAAAAGCTTTGGATGTGTTCAGTGGGTTACCCTGGAATCTTTAGCTAACTATTGATTAGCAGATACATGTGAGAAAACTACAAAAGCCAAAGAAAGAACCATTGGAAAGGAGCAGGCAAAACAATCCTCAGGGAAAATACAGAGTGAAGAGGAGTTGCTACCCTCACCAAACAGGGTAGAAAGAACTATAACACAAGGTATTGAATAGAGTCCTCAGAAGAATATTGCCTCAAGAGTAGGACCAAATTAACCCTAGACTAAAGATTGTTACAGATTTCCCTTAGCAAAACTGTCAATAAGTAACTGTGTCCTAGAAAAAAAGTCCAAAATTATTTAAATAAATAAAAGCCTAACGACTACACAATATAAAATTGACAATATCTACAATGTATCAAAAATTATCAGGCATGCAAAGAGACAGGAAAATATGGCTCATAATGAGGATAAATGTCAATCAATAGCAACAGACCTAGAAATGACACAAATGATAGAATTAGTAAAAGTCAAGGAAACTAACCAGCCGTAACAAATATACTTCAAATGTTTAAAAAAGTAGAGAAAAATCTATGTAAGATGAGGTGGTGTGGAAAGTATGAAGAGATACAAATCAAACTTGTAGGAATGAAAACACAGTGTCTGAAATGAAAAATAACCCTGGGTTGCATTACCAACACATTAGACACAGCAGAAGTAGGAGATGCCAGACAGAGCAACAGAGCTCTACAACATGAAACAGAAAAGATACCATGGCAAAAAAGGAATAAACAGAGAACTGGTGAGCTGTGAGACAATATCAGGTGAACTAATATGCGCATAATTGAAGTATCAGAAGAAGGAGGAGATAACAAAAATATCTGAAGAAATAATAGCTCTATTTGATGAAACTGTAAAGCCACAGCTTGAAGAACCTGAGTGAACTCAAACAAAAGAAATGCAAAGAAACCCATGTCAACACAAATGATAACAAAATCTCTGAAAACCAATACCAAAGAGAAAATCATAAATGCATAAAGTTACATAAAGAGGAAGAAAACTAAAAATAACAACACACTTCTCATCAGAAATGCAATTCAGAAGGCAGTGCAGATATATCTTTAAAATACTGGGGGAGAGGAGAACTGTCAACCTAGAATTCTATAATCAGTGAAACTATTTTTCAAAATTAAAGAAAAATAAAGAGGGAAAGAGGAAAAGAGACAAGAAACAAACAAACATGTCATCTGTCATAAGAACAGGAGACAAAGGGCTGGATGAAAAGAAATCCAAGGAAAAGGTGCCCAATCATATAAGTGGTTCGGGAAAAGACCTCTCTAAAGAGGTAGCATTCAAAAAGTCCTGAGGGAGGCAGTCATGAGAATATCTGAGTGAAAAGGAATTCCGGCAGAGAGAACAGCAAGTACAAAGGCCCTCGGCAGAAGTGTGCTTGGTGTGTCCAAAGAAAGAAAAAAAAAAAAAAGAATGCCAGTGTGGTTACATCAGAGGGAAGGGGAGGATAAATAACCAAAAATGAAGGTGGTAGAACAAGGATGCACAAATAGAAACCATTTAGGAAACAGTTGCCACTGTGTAGTAGAGAAATGATGGCCTAAAAAGCAGGTTGGTAGATGTGGTAGGTAAAATAATAGCCACCCCAAGATATCATATCCCAATCCCAGGAACTTGTAGGATGTGATATGTCACCCTATCTAGCAAAAGTGGTGACTCTGCAGATGTGATTAAGTTAAAGACCTTGAGGTCGAAAGATTATCCTGGATTATCTACATGGAGCCAGTCTAACCACATGGGTCCTTAAAAACAGAGACCCTTTCCCAGCTGTGGGCAGAGGAAGATGGCACTGTGGAAGCACCGTCAGAGAGATGCAGCATTGCTCCTGTGAAGATGGAAGAAAGATTATGAGCTATAGAAAATAGACAGCCTCCAGAAGCTGGAAAGAGCAAGGGAAAGGTTTCTCCCTAAGAGCTTCCAGAAAGGAACACAGCCCTGCCAAACAGCCTGATTTTAGCCCACTGAGACTCATGGCAGACTTGTGACCTAGTAAATTTGTGTCATTGTAAGCTACCGAGTGTGTGGTAATCAGTTATGGGAGCAATAGAAAATTAACTTAGTAGGGATGAAAGTAGAAACATCACTCTGACTGCAGTAGAAAATAACTGAATAGGAGCGAGAAAGGGGAAACTGAAGGCAGAAAAGCAGCAACAATCAACGTCATGTTTTCTGTGTCCAGAGTTCAGCTCTTGCATTTAGCCCTTATTTAAAAAGAGTTATACTAATGTGCCAGTCATAAAAAGAGAAATTTTCACCATCCTTTTACATTTAGAAGAACAAAACATGCTTATCAAAAGGTGGAATGGAAGGCAGAGCAGTGTGTTGAAAGTCTAGCCAGAAAAGAGACCAACCATACAGGCTGATTGAGGAAAAGTCATTACAGGAATAACCACTGCAGTTAGGATTCCATCAAAACAACTTTAATAACACTACATAAAAGTCACTAGAGATGATTTCTGCTTAGGCAGAAATCTCAAATCACTCCCCATTGAAGTATCTCCAGTGGTTTTTGCCGAGAGCCCATCTGGGAGTAGCACAGGGCGAGGCATGTGAAGTAGGCATCCATCACTGGGGCGGGCTGTCATCTACAGATACTCTTTTTGCTCAACTGGGAGGATTGTCAAGACCACCCCTTGAGTCCCAGCCTCCTACACCCATGTTTCCAGAACCCTGAAGTCACTCTTAATAATCTTAGTGAGATCAGTCAATATTCCTTATGCCCACATGGATGAAAGTCATGGCATAACAATCATTTCGTTGAGCCTAACGTGTCTCTACAGATTTTCAGCATCTGGCCTGCATCTGGGCCCCCTCAGGAGGGTGTCGCTGATCGCTAGAATTCTTTTCTTCTTGGAGCCGCCTTCACTAGCCCATAAACTTCCAATGTCTCCAGCTCTTGTTCTTCTTTTGTGGAAACAGATTTGTTTTTCTGTGGAAGCAAGATACTGAGAGGATTTAGGAAAAGGTTCCTCCTCATTTACAAATAGGACATATAGGACATAACCAATGCAGCAGAGGACATGGGTTTATGCCATAAATAATCAATCAGTGCTTCCTCTTAGAGAAAGCAGAGTCACAGACAACAATAACTGATGCCAAATTTTGAGCACTACTATGCACCAAGCACTGTGTGTAGCACTCTACATATGGTAGAGGATTTAATCCTAACAATGCTACTTTGAAGCAGGTATTATTATCTCCACTTTAAAGATGAAGAAATTGACTTGAAAAGCTTAGACAATATATGGCACAGTCAGGATTCAAATCCAGGTCTATCTGACTCCACTAGGCTGAAGCACTCTGGCAGTTAATAAAGAGAAGTCCAGGATCCCCTGACATCTCTGTGTCTTATGTTCAAGCACTGGAATGTAAGGTTAAACCACGTACAGCCTATAATGGAACTCAGACGCCTTATATAACAACTGCCACCTCCAACAGTCTCATTCAGAAAAGTATTCAACATATTTTGCTACCTGGAGCTACGGGTTACAATGAGACCAAACTATCTAGAAATAAAGAAAAACCCAGATTTGGTTGGAGAGTTTCATTTTCAGCTGCACTGGCACATTTGTATTTCTATAAACCTGACTGTTTCCTCTCATATATTCACACCTGCTGTGAACCCAACCTTTTGGTCTGTGTAGCTAGTGATTCTTACCCTTTGAGTCACTTCTAGTGATGTAAAATCCACCCAGATCACTATCAGTAATTTAAGCACTAATCCTACTAGCAGTAGAACACAGAAGTCAAGAATGAGTGATTTGATGGAGAACAGACTGGGGTTCAAATCCCAGCTGTGCCACTAACAAGCCCTACACCCGTGGGTAAGTCACAGCTTTCCACACCTCAGTTTTCCCATTTGTAAAACAGGGATAGCAAAATTTCAGAGCTGTAATAAGGATAATGAGGTAATGTGCATAAATCTCTTAGCACAGTGGCACATAGTAAGCAGTCAACAAATGTTAGCTATTAGTCCTATTACCACATAGCTCGGGACACAAGTGGCAATTAAAACCAAGGACAAACAATGCAGACCAAAGCAATGAGCCCTTCACTCACTATGAACGTCCAGAGAGATCGTAGCAGTGTGTGTGCGTCAGAACTGAGCTGAAGCTGGGCAACACAGAAAGGAAAGCATATCATCAGCATATCTAAAACATTTCCATGCATTCCCCAGGTGTTGTACTCCAACTAGCCATGGCCTATCACACTAGGCTCCTCTCCTGCCCCTGCTCCCCTACTCCATTTCAGTGGTCCCTCCAGTGGGAGCATAAGAAGATGGTCCATGAAGATGATTCACTGGGGTGAGAAAAGAAAATATTCGGATTTCCATTTATTGTTTTATGGTTGGTTAAATTTATATTTAATATATTTTAAAATATAGTAATCTACATGAATATTTGTATTGAATCTTAAAATACACAGATAAAACATTTGGGATACATGCTCAAGTTTTCTTTTAACTAACAGAGAGTGAAATCTGAAACTCCTTGAAAATTAGAGTTCTGTCCAGTTCTTAAAGGGATACAAAGTTTTAAGCACAAGTGCCTGATAGGTAGGCTATGCAGGTAGCCTGTGTCTACCTGCAGGCTGCAGAGGTAGGTGAAATTCAAGGGCTAAAGGATGCAGTGAAGAAAGTAGAAAACTAGTCCCTACTAAAGTGGTCCTTTTAGAAGTCAGCTCAGAACCCTAACCCAGGTCCTCAAGGTAGCTTGGACTGGGACTGGAAGTCAAAATGCCTGGATTCAAATCCTGGCTCTGCTCTTTACTTATGTGACATGTCACTGGGTAAGTAAGTCCTTTAACCTGAGATTCAGTTTCTTCATCTCTTTGTGGAACCATAATACATATCTCAAAGGTTCACTGTGACCTCTAAGTGAGGTGATGTATGTCCAAGGTCTTCAATGATTCCAATGACAATTGAATCTAAATCATTCATCCTTGAGGCAGCTTAGCTGAGAATAGTGATGCTTTATGGGCTAACGCTAGTCGATTGTCTGCTATATGGAGGAGGAAGTAGAAGTGCTCCATGTCATCCTGGATGGGAAAATCCAATAAAAGGAATAATTTATGTAACAGAATTAAATCTGCACTGCCTTTTCAAATAATGGATTCTCCATCACAGACATTGTTTAAGCTGAGGCTGTATGTGTAGAGAGTTTGTAAAGGAGACTCATTTTGAGCGAGAACTCTGTGGTGTACAACTTTCACATTACCTTCAAACACCAAAACTTTATAATTCTAACCCAAATAAAATGAGAACCAGTTAAAGAGCAACACAAACGACAGTAATATAGGCCCTCTAGCAGGTCAAGAGGAAGAGTACAGATACCTGCATACAGAGGTACCTTTTGATATCCTGAAAATTATACAACTCCCTAGTTCATCCACATGAGACTTGAACTGCCTCCTAAAGGTCCCTAAAATTCCTGCCAGGTAGAGTAAGTTGTTCAACAGTTCACTTAGCCTGGTGTCCATGACCACAGGATCCCTACTTAAAGAGCTATTGTTCTGGAAAGATACTGAAGAGGAATAGATCATATCAGTATCAAAACTATAAGCAATTCATCCACAAATATTTTCTCTCCAGCCCAAACCTTGCCTCTGAGGGTCAGACTCAAAAGTCAATCTATAATTTACCATCTAACTCCAACACTTCCTAAAATAAACTTACCATCTTCCCCTCTTCCCCACCTTCTAGCATTCCATATCTGTGAATGGCACCACTATTTACTTATTTCCCCATTCAGAAGTCTGAGGTTATCTTTGTCCCCACTTACTCCCTTCCTCCCCATACCCTGTCATTTTTACATCCTGAGTACCTCTTGAATATATCTACTCCATTTTCCTCTCTTCTACCACTCCCTGTGTTAGACCAAGCACCCATTGTCTGTTGCCTGGACTATTACAGTAGTCCCCAATGGTCTTCTTTACCCATTCTTGCCTCTCCCATTGTTTACTATACGGACTTACCATTACCCAAAAACAAAACTTCAAAATGAAATGAGGTGCTGCAGTGTCTGGCTCTGACTCACTGATCAGCCCATCTTTTTCCTGCTCCTTCTTTCCCTTCACTCCAACCACACTGACTCTCTTTCAGTTTCTCACACTCTCACGCTTCTATCCATCACAGGGTCTTCTCTCATGCCCCTCCCTCTGCCAGAAAGACTCTTCCCTCCTTGATATGCCTTGTTAGGTTTTACTCATCCTTCAGATCACTGCTTAGGCATTGTTTCCTCAAGGAAACCTTCTGTTACTTCTATGACCAACTCAAATTTGCCTATTTTAGGCTCTTAAGGCATCATTTAGCACTGTTCACATATGAAGTTTTATATTTGTGTTTGACTATTTTTATTGTTGTGTCCTTCCCTAGTAAACTATAAAATACACAAAGGCAGAAACTGGCATTATTTTCACCGCCAGGTTCCAGAATGTTGAACTGTGGCCTGGAATATAATAGGTCTTTGAGATAGATAGATGATAGGCAGATAGACCAACCAATAATGATGAATGAAACTAATAATAAATGCTATATATTCTTGTGCAAGTGACTTCATCTCTCCAGTTCTGATTTTAACTCTGTTAAAATTTGGAATTAACAGGGAGAGCAAATGAGAAGTGAACACAAAAAGGAATTAGAACTGCCTAGAACTGCCAACTACTCAAATTCCATAGTTCCAAAATGCAAAAAAAAAAAATTTTAAATATTTAATTTTAGAGAGAGTGTGTGTGTGAGTGAGGGAGAGGGGCAGAGGTAGAGAGAGAGAGAATCCTAAACAGACTCCACATTCAGCAGGGAGCCTGACATGGTGCTTGATCATACGAACCTGGGATCGTGAGCAAGCCAAAATCAAGAGTCAGATGCTCAACTGATTAAGCCACCCAGGCACTCCCAATATGCAAACAAAAACTTTTAATTATAATGAAATAAAGTATCCACAAAGAAAGCTGTGCTTATGCTGAGCTCACAAATACATGCTTTTTCCCCCATAAATAGGACAAACAGATGCTATCTGCGAGGCCCACAGCACATCTGCACAGATAAAGCAACAGTGCTTGAAGTGTCCTGGGAAACAAGTGATTTACATGTTTGCTCTCTGACGCGCATGCTCACGCATTGTTTCCAGAGAGCACTGAAATGGCTACGTTCAGAGAATCAAGGTTGTGGCTTGGGATGTATTCTTCAGGTTCACCTTCAGTCAATCCATCTGAGAAATATTCATGTTAAAAATAATTTTAAAGAAAGAAATGCTGGCTGGAGGGCTTCTTCCCTCCCTCTCACCCTCCCTTTCTCAAGCTTTCACATTTAAGTGTTGTCAAGTTATCATGCACTAACTAATCAAAACAAAGGGAATATGAGAAACGTCTAAAAGTTTTATGCCAAATATGAAAACCGCCTGAAGGATGTGGTGGCACCAGCCATTCAAAAGACTCAACTTCTTTCTGACAAAATAAGACTTTGATAAGCTTACAGTATTTTCTTCTAGGGATCTCAAACTCTTTTTTTTTTTTAAGTATTAAAAAAGGTTATCTGGTAAGGAGTTTTCTTAAGTACAGTGGACAAGCAGGCATATAATAGGCATATAATGTACTTTTTTAAAACAAGGCGGTAGCTGACATAAATTGAAAGTGATTTCTTTATTCCCACAAGAGACAATGCTAAGAGGTGGGAATGGGAATTACTTGCTTTGGGAGCCCTGGCCACAGAACAGTTTAATCTAATTTGCATATGAGACTGGGAGTTCCTGGAATTGCATTCCCTTGTGGCCCTTACACTCCCACCCCTATTTCCACCACTGACTATGTGCTGCTTTTTATGGTAACTGAACATGAAGCTTAGTAGAGGCAGCAAAGTTCAGCTAATCACATAGAAAACCCAGCAAATATACTACAAAACAGTGACATCTTCAAGAATCTTCAGAAGTTATTGAAATAAACAGGGAATACTGTATCTACTGACAGCTAAGCCAAAAAAGAAAAAGTTAATGTTTCCTACTCAATATATTTTCTCCCTTCAAACTTCAGACAACTTCACCCTACCACACCCAACAACTTGTGACTGGTTCCAAACAGTGACACCAGCTGATGAAAGATGACATTCTTGCAACTCTTTCCCTCAAAGGACTCATGGTGAGATGGCCCTTCTCCAGTAGACTATATACTTCATCATCTGTGTCCATCTTTCTGTCCCTGGAGAGGCAAATTCCAAAGGGAAATCATCTTTCCGAGGCAGCTCTAGATCAAACCTTGGGAATTAAAACCAGGATGTGCAGATCAGCCTGGACTGCTGGCTACCCCCTCGGAAGCTGAGTCACTGACCTGGCGGTTCATTTAATCGCTTGGAAAGTGGTTAGACTGAACAGGACATGTAGTGATTAGTAATTCAGACTAGCCTCAGAGCTCCGTGTTTTTCACTGTGAGACGCCAACTGCAGCCTCTCTCTGGGAGTCAACAGGAAGTAAGAATGGCAAGCCAAATTTGACACCACTTGACGTAACCAGGGATAGACTTCAGCCCTTCTTTCTCAACCCAATAACACAGAGATTTTGAAAGTGAGTCCTTCTGGCTAAACATATCAACCAAGTACCAGGGCAGAATAAAGAATTAATAATTGCAGAAAACCCATTTTGATAACTCAGATTTAACACTTTATTCTTACCTGAATTTCATTTATTTAAAACTGTGAATTTAAAAAATTCTTTAAGTCTCAGATACAGTGCTGAAGATGGTATGAATAAAAAGAAATAATATTTATTAAATAAACTATTCCCCACACCAATCAGAAAAAGACTGTGACTGAGGCAAACACAAAATCTGTTTTCCTGATTTTTTTTCATCATGCTGCCTAAACCAGGCACAGTAAGACATGGCCACGTAGTCAAAGTGAAACAAATAGACTTTTTATGAAACATTTCCTATTCCTGGTTACAATTCGTGGTGCAATGATTGGTTCATGTTCAGCTATTTCCAACTATACTTGTGAAACTAGTAAGGAGATGTAAAATTTGATCATTTCATATGGTGTGTTTGGTAAAGGAAACTAATGTGGCTGTGTTTAAACTCACCTCTACTTTTTCTCTGTTTTCTGTCTTTCCTCTCCAATTCATCCCATACCTGGTTCCCAGATTACTTTTCCTAAAATATAACTTCTGTGCATGTATTCACTTGAAATTGGTTAGATCCAGACTGCATGTCAATGGTCACTTAGCTGAGCGCAGAAAAGAGAAGATAAACATGGTCTTGCACTTGCAGCGTTTATGGCCAGTGATATGTCTCTAGTCAAAAGTCTTCTGGTTCTCTCTGGGACTGTGAGATCCAGTTTTAGCCTTCACCAGAAGTATCTTCTCTTAAAGAGTCCACTTCAAGCTCACACTTTTGATTCTCCATCTCATAGCCTCAAGGGCCCCTTCCTTTGCATTCCCAAATTACCTTAAAACCTAACTCACTTACCTTTAACAAAACCATTTCTGATCTCCTAGTCTTTCCCCCTTCTTAAATTCCCATAGCCCAGATTATCTTACCAATTTTTCAGTTTGACACCATTCCATATACCCTGTCCCAACCAAAATTCATCTATAAATGCATAAATACAATACAGAAATATGAACATACATATATACATACCTATGTGTTAAAGAAAAGGGAGCTGGATTTGGGACATTCATTCTATACTGAAATGTGGGCCAAATGCTCCACTGGTGTCATGAAACCGGGATTTTTATTTCACAAAAAAAGGTTGGGGTTGGGGGGTGTTCCAAGCCATAATTTTATGAGAAGAAATATAAATTTCTCATGTAACCCAGATAGGATGATCTTTAGAACAAAATTAATTCTTACCATAGGAAGCTTTGCTCGTATCAGATTCTTTATGAGGAAACAGCAGCTCCCTGAAATAGAAGCCCTGGCTCTTTGGCCACATCCCTCTGCAAGGTCCCACAGTTTCTCCTTCCTGCTCCCTCACCCTGACCCTCCACCACTCACACCTCGACATCACCCCAAGGAGACACCAAACATAGCACCTCTCCTTTTCTTAGAGTCAAAATAGGTTGAATAGAAGGAACAGTTTATCAAGGGATTGCTTTTGGGAAAGGACAATGGAGTATCCTCAGGAAGGAGGACATCAAAATGTGGAAGAATCAAAGAGGAGAAGTCTCCTGGAGCAAAGGAAAGTGAGGGTAGGAGTGTCCATGTGGAAACCCCTTGGAAAACCTAGGCAATATGGCCTCATCTCTTCATGTGCGACAAAGAATTAAGCTGGTTCCTGATTCTCCCCTCTCTTCTTCATGATCTAGGACTCTCAGGAAGTTAGTTACCCAACCTTTTCAGTAAAAAAGAAAAAAGAAAGGAAAAAAACCAACAATCACAAGTGTGGAATAAACCACCAAGGGCTATCCCTGTACATCACTGCTCATTATAAATTACTGGAAAAGACATCCCTGACTGTGACTAGGAGTCTAGGAAATTGTAAAGCTGAATGCCACCTTGCTCCCAAGCCCCACTCCTGGCTTCCACCATCTCCAGCAGATATCCTGAGGGCTGAGGTATACATACCCAGGCTCCAACAGTGAAGGAGCAAAGACTTCCTTTGATTGTGGAAAACTAGGACATTTAAAAAGAAGCCTTCCTTTGACTCTCTTTCTATGTCTCTCCACCTGACCACTGATGTTTCAATCACAATTTAAAGTTTCATCTGATGAATAATCTTCAGTCTTATGAATTATTGTGTCAAAATAGTTTCTCAAAATATGTTCTGAATAAGTGTAACTTTGGAAGAAGTACTCATGAGCAGCTACTCTATCCCAGCTATATATTTTTTTAATTTTTTAATGTTTGTTTATTTTTGAGAAGGGGGGAGAGAGAAAGAAAAAGAGGGGGGGAGGGGCAGAGAGAAAAGAGACACAGAATCTGAAGCAGACTCCAGGCTCTGAGCTGTCAGCACAGAGTCCAACATAGGGCTTGAACTCATGAACAACAAGATCATGACCTGAGCCAAAGTCGGACACTGAACTGACTGAGCCACCCAGGCACTCCCCTCTCCACCCAGCTATATTTCTACCTATGGATCACAGAGGCCAGCCTGACCCTGCAATAATTTTAATTTCTTCTTTCTAGGTTCCCCACAACATTGAAGCCAGCTGACATTCAACTCGGTACACAAACCAAACAGTATCACGCATGTGGTGTATCAATAGTTACAGCCTTTTTCAGGTATGCCTGCTATAGTCATTTAATATATGTGCCAGGATTCACTAGGTCCTCAATCACTTTTTTTATCTGTAAAACATATAATAATAATACATACCCACAACCATAGAGTTCTAAGGATAAAATGAGTTAGAATGACCCATATGTATTTAGACCAGGCAATAGATAACTTTTCTGTTAAAAAAACAAAAAATTTTAAACTTTGCAGGTCATACAGTCTCTGTCTATATTCACCTGTGTCATTGTTGAGCAAAATCAGGCACAGACCAATGACTGTGGCTGTGTTCCAATAAAACTTTATTTACAAAAGAGGTGGTAAGCTGGGTACGGCCCACAGACAGTAGTTTGATGGCCCCAGACTTAAAGGATAAGTGTTCAATAAATGTATTATTCTCACATTTGTTATCCCAATAAACAATGACAGTTCTTCATTTTCTCATTTTGCTTACCTTTTCTAGTAATATCTGTAACTGAATTCTAAATACCTCGACTTACCTATTATCACTGTGGCCACTGACGAAGACAGGAAAGTAGGATTTTTATCTTGCTTATACGTGCATATCATCTAGTGGTAGAAAAGTGTCATTGCAAGAGTTTTTTTTTTTTTTCTAATGTCCCTGACCTTGTTCTAGCACAACCTTGGTAAGAAGGCAGCTTCCTCAGTCTGCCCACAGTGGGCATCTGCAACTAAACTACAGGGCCAGTTCGATCTACCTGGTTTCAATGACCTTTCTAACGGTCCTTTGATGGGAGTTCTTATAACTCAAGCTTTTGTGTAGACAACACAAAGTGTTCACTGAGGGGGTGGGGGATCAACCTATTTTAAAAATAAACTATTATTTATTAATCAGTTAACTATGTTACATGTGTGTGTTTAATGATACTAACAAATACTTCAGAGAAACAATACAGTATAGGTATGTTTTCATCTTAAAATCAGCCTTCACTTAAGTATTGAATGAACCCTTAGCATGAAGTAGAGGCAACTCTTTGAATCCAAATCATAGTTTTCTCTTATGTCCTAGGTCTGTAGTATCTAGTGATCAATCACCTTCTAGGCCTCATACTTGTATACATGCCATGCTGACCCATACCACTCTTGCTACATACCATTCATTGTCAACAGAACTAACCACTGAAATTTTTTAACCTCTGCAACTATGCAGAGGTTAGAACTTAAATAGATAATGTTTTCATAAAAGTCAGCATTCTAGAAATCTGGCTCTTTGTTTTGAATATTTTCTGCAGAGATTATTTTCAATTTTCTTTAAATGTTTATTTACTTTTGAGACAGACAGACAGACAAAGCACAACCAGGGGAGGGGCAGAGAGAGTGGAAGACACAGAATCTGAAGCAGGAGCTGTCAAGCAGAGAGCCTGAGGCAGGGCTCGAGCCCACGATCTGTGAGATCATGACCTGAGCTGAAGTTGGACGCCTAACCAAGTGAGCCACTCAAGCACATCTAAATGTCATTTTTAATAGAAAAAAAAATCATCCAGCTCTATATTTCCTTGATATTCAACTGAAGTCTTTTATGGACATTTTTGGGGGTTACTTTATAAAAAGAACTCTGACCTGTAATAATCTGATTTTTTTTCTTCCCATGGAATCAATAAGAAAGCACTGGGTTTATATCCCATTAGTAAGTTCATATCCCACCAGTGGGCATGGCTGAGGGATGCTTTGTCAGTATTCTCACAGAGACAGCCTCTTGCTTCTGCAACCCACCCCACCCCTCTGTCTGTTCCTCTTCCTCCTGAGAGTCATAAGTATGGTTTCTCAAATTGTCTCTTACCACCAGCACCAGCACCACAACCATAGCAGCTGGCTAGCCTTTGGACTTGCTTCCCTGTCTTTCTTCTGATACTCTCACTTTCTGGACATCTGAGCTCTTTTCCCTTCATCCCTATTGCCTTGACTTAGAAGGATCTCCCTCCTCTGCTTTTGAGGAAATTCTCAACTTCATTCTACATTTCCAAACAAAAATACCAGTTTTGTTTCCCCCAGATCTTGAAGCTGACTAGAAAAACTGGACTGAATTGGCCACTGCACTATTTGGACTCTCTTTGTGATTTTTGGCCTCTTGCTCTTCCTGGTAGTTTACACTGACATGTCAGATTTTCCACAGTGGTCATGTAACATGCCCATTCCTCCTTACTCCTACCTTGGGACTCACCCAGCTAAGTTTTAGGATGCTTTTGGGATTTATGTATAAACAGAGGGCTGGGCATTAAAATAACCCAGACAAAGCTCTTACAAGGCCATAATTCTGCCCCTGGCTACGAAAGAAATTGGCTAAGAGATCACCAGACATCTATTTCCTCATAAAATATTAGGAGGTTGGACTCAATGAGCAATCAAGTCCCTCTCAGCTGGAATAATCTATCATTCTGGATGTACATTACATTATTTTGAAAGAGGCCACCAGGGTTCTAATTACAACCCACTCATCCTCATTTTAGGTAAAGTTGCAATGCCTGGTTCTGTCAACTTTCCACCCTCTGTTACCAATATCTTGAAACTATAAAGTTCTTACTGTCATTATTCGGGTTGAGATAAATTCTTCACTTTTGGCATTGTTTACCGTTTCTTCCATAAATACCCTTAGCATTGCAGGATCATCCAACATGAATTTGAAATTGTCCAGTTATAAATCCTGGACCTGATTCTGGTTGGAGTCTTCCCTCCCACATCAAACTCGTCAGGGCCCACACCCAGGGAGTATCTGGATTTAGCATGGACTTCACTGTTCTCCATCTTACAAAGGATTTGGGGATCCTTCTGATGCTATATAGCTTTCCTTCAATTTCAGAATTTCTGCTTCCAAGTTCTACAAGAAAGAGATATTTTTGAATTTTTATTTGTGGCATATATCCTGCTTATGCCAGCAGATGCGTCAAAGATACTGCAACCAAAATAGGATTTTTATAGAAAAACAGAATTTAGGGCCTTAATTAATTGCTGACATCATATGTACTCCCTTAGAAAACCAGCTATTCAAAAATGACTCCGCTCCCTTCTAGCATAACTTACCCCCTACCCCTTCATTATTATTAAGGACATATGTACAGAAACAGGATCTGTGCCTTGTCAGACTTCTTCCATGCCAGCCGCTCATTCCCCAACTGATGTTCTAACCCTCCCTTTTTCACATCACAATTGGGTATTGTTCATGAGTATGCTCTTCCAGGAACAGATTGTGACTTTAGGTGGTGCAAGAACAAGGCATCAGAAGCAGATGAACTCTTAGCTAGACAATATTGGGACCTTACCACAAATGTCCTCGACAAGACACAAGGGAAAATATAAATAAACACAAAGAGAAATAAAAATAACAGAATAAAAGGAGAGGGAACATGATTTTAAAGGAAATTTGGAGCCAAGTTTTTTTCAAAGACATGTCAGCTACTTTATAGGATGTACATAAATTTTCCAAATTTTCATTCTTAAGACAGAATCTATAAGGAGGACCCTTGTAGATTCAGCCTAAATTTTGAGGTTTATTACTCTATGTTTCCTGTACATACAACCTGTGTTCCAACAAAACAACTATTTTACTACTTTTTGTTCCTAAATATATATGTATACCATTACTTGTATTAATCTCACCACCTGAATGCCTATTCTCAGCCATTAAGAAAATCCATGCATTCTTCAAGGTCTTTCTCAAATATCACTCTCCTCATCCAATCTTATGATATAAAGCAAGGATAATGAGCAAGCCATGGAGAGATCAGATTATATGTTGTAGACGGTCTCTGCCTAGTCATTTTTGTGGTGGTTTTAATTTTGGAAGCAGAGACACAGGGGACTTCAGAATTAACCTACAGAGACAAAGGCTATCAGAGAACTTTCTAGAACACTATTGTTCCTTGATGGTGATTTAGTTGACTACTTCCTAAAAATCATTTTATATTGTACGTTCAGAATCATGCATTTCTCATAATCGTCAGAATGATGGTCTTTGAGTATGTACTGGGAAGAATGCCAGGTACAATGGCAAACACAAATACAGGCAAATAAAAACTAAAGGAAACTACAAAGAGAAAGCAGAGTATCTCAACTGGAAGGGCTACATTTTATTGACACTTCCTATGTTCAGGCAGTTTTTTAAGCACTTTATACAATACCTAATACAATGAGTCTTCATTAAAAACAAAAACAAATTTAAAAAAAAAAAAGCCCTATGAGGTAAGCATGGAATATCTTCACTTTAACAGCTGGAGAAGGGGGTTCTGGAACTAGCTCAAGGTTCCACAGTTAGTGTATGAAATCCTAGGTCAATCCAATTCTAGATCCTAAATTCTTAGCTAGTCCTCCTCAATGGCTTCTCCATCATGTCCCAGAAGCAGGCCAGCTATTGTCTCATCCCACCCAGCATGTTCTCTCAACCTCTGCACTCCCAGAGTTAGCTGCAAATTCATGAATTTGGGTCAGCCATGAGTCAAAAGTGCTTTAGAAACACTGGTCCAACAGATAAAGCTCTAAAGACACTTGGGAGCCTTCAAGTTCTTTCCCTGTTCCCCCCACCCCCACCATGTTTCCTCATTTCAGCCAAACATTTACTTCTCACCTTCATAAACTACACATACTCCTCCCATTGCCTGAAAAGCTTCGTGGAAAACAGCTACTCTTATATATTTCCTCTGTAAGCCTTTCTGTCTTGCCAGGCACAATTTCTTCTTCTGAATTCACCAGAAACATCTTTTTATACATGCCCCTTTTAGCTTTAGCAGTTCACAGTACTTTAATTTCTTGTTCACATTTTATGTCTCCTACTAGCCTGGGAACTCTTCAAAACCTAAGTACTCTGTCTTATTTATCCCAGCTCATCAATGCTTAATAACATGCACTGGATAAATGAATACATTAAAAGATGGATGTTTTACATATATACAAACATCTATCTGTTCAGAACTTTGAGTGTCAGAAAAAGCTTGATGTGTCAATTCAATGCATAATTTTTAGAAATTTGTTATCTGCATTTAACAGTTCTTTTAAAAGACGTTTCTCAAAAAATGAGATAAATTCAAGTATCTCTGCTCTCCTATTTGAGAAACATGGTTCTCATCACTCTCATGGGAGACACGGTCAGAAATGAAAAGTGGAGAAACAGTTGAGTAAACGTGTATTGAACTGAATTGTACATAATTGAACTGAATTAAACTGAAAGGCAGTCTTAGCTTCTACCAATGGAGATCAGAGAGCTATTTGGGTGGAAAATCAACCCAGAGAAAAGAAAAGGGCTGCCTGTGGGATCAAGAGCTCTGGGGTCAGGACTTCTGGACCCTAGCTGCACATTACCATCACCTGGGGAGCTCTAAAAAAAATTTGGATACATGGTTTCCACCCTTAGGGCATCTAATTTAATAGGATTGAAGTGGGGCCTTGGCATCCGTATTTTTTAAAGCTCCCTAGATGTTTTTAATGTGCAACCAGCCCTGAGACGAGTCCTTGGAAGAAAAGTGGTACAATTTCTGTGGCTGGGTGGAGGGAGAATAGAAATCTGGTCTCTGGTACTGGGTCCACTTGTATCTCATTTCAGACTCTGTGAGGCAAGATTCTACACCTTCCAACAATCAGCACGGGCAGGAAAACTTGCCTGCATCCCGAACCTCCAGAACTTGGGTGATGGGAGGAAGGTAGGGAGGGTCACTTCAAAGCATATCAGACACACCCTGTGGTACAAAAAGTCAGCATTCTGATGGTGATTTGGCTCCTATCAAGCAGCTCTTTTCGGCTTTTGTTGTATATAGTTGACCCCTGGGTAAAAAGATCCCAAAGAAAACACCGGAAATGCTATGATACTGCCCCAGCCGTGCCTCCACAGGGAAAACCTGCCTGAGGCTTCCCCCTTCTCTGTAAGTCTTCTTCAGCACGTTGTTTTCCTGTTTGGAAACAAATGAAACTGAAAAGTTTCAAGATGCTTTGCTACAATTACACAATCTTTTCCCCTTCTCTCTCATCCACAGCCTGCAAAACAGCAGCCCCTAATCTTCCCGCCAGAGCCACTGGACGTTTCCCAGAAGGTCATTCTCTCCCTAAAGCTGCTGCTTCACAGCAAACTCGAAAACCACTTGGCTTCCATGCTTAAGTGTTGTGTTTTTGTGCTGTGTTTCCAAAAGGCTCTTGGAAATTTCATGTTTGTATTTTCCCCTTTTCTGGCTTCATGTTCTCCTATGTAAATGAAGAAAGCTCTTCCAATAGGGAAGAACAACACAGTTGGAGAGTTTGCTGATTTCATACACATTTGCTCTCATTTAAAGTAACTTTGCATATAGCAGCATTCTGTACTGCTTAACGGAAATCCAGAACAATTTAAGAAAAAGCCTTTTTAAAAATCAATTCCAATAAAAGACAAAGCAAATTAAAATGGAGCCATACAAATTCATCTGAGAAATAAATATTGTAGCCATACTGCTGAATGTTATTAAATTTATTTCAGCCTTTTGTTTTTCAGTTATTAAATATGCAACATTTCCCCTGCTAAATCTTTTCTCTTATAGACACTTCATATTTGACAACTGCTTCCTTTTTCATGATTATGTTTATACATTTACCTTTCAGTACTACCTGAAGCCCATACCACCTCCCCTCAAATTAGAAAAGGAAAAACAAAATCAAATGGTGACTATTAGGAAAGCCATGGCCAAAGAGATTTTCTATTGATTCTGTCTTTTCCAGGGCCAAGATTAGGTGAAGAGAGTGAAGCATTAGAGAAATACCATCTGAATGCAAAAGGAAAATACAGAATACTGAAAACGTCTTTATTTAAACTTTTGATATTTTGTTCATCATAAAACACTTGCATCCATTTTGATTTTTCAGAATATTGCTTTAAAATACTATTTATCTTGATTACTGAGTGTTTTGGTGCCCCTGTAAATTTTGTGCCCAAGTCTCAGTTTTGGTCCTCCTTGAAAGACTAGGAACTAGTCAGAGAAACTGACATAGCAAAGGGTTCAAGGAGTAGATGTAGTCAGACTCTTTACATTGGGGAATTGAGAGCTCTGAGTCTGGGTATTCCTGGGTATTGGCAACGGAATTAGGCCAAACAAAAAGGTTAGTGTAACTAATTTCTCAGGGATCTTGGAGGCCCTTGAAAACTCCATCTGAGTCTGCAGATTGGGTCTAGAAGAAAAGCAAGGTCACATGACTTAGGAGGTGTAGTCTGAACAAAACCAGAACTCAGCCCAGAATGCTGCACTACCGTGGCTTTCTTAGGAATCAAAGTCACTTAGTTCAACAAGATATTTGCTGATTCCCTCCCATGGGTGACATATTGTGCTTAGTGCTATGATGCAATTACGAATAAGATAGCCTCAACCCTGTTCCTACTGACTTCCCAGCCTGGTGAAAAAGTCAAAACAGGTTAAAAAAAAATTAAAAAGCAATGATAAGAGTGCTATAATAAAAGCAGTAAAAGAAGAGCCTCAGCACAGAGGCAAGGGCTTCTGATCCTGAGAAGACCTTCCTCCAAGTGATGCCACAGAAAAGGAGGAATGGGTATATGCGGGACCCCTCTCCTCATGCATAAACTAAGATTCTAAAACTCTTGACAATGTGTATGTGGCTGAGACCTCCTGCAAAGCACAACTTGAAAACATACCTCAGACTGTCTGCATTGTGCAAATACTGCCTGCCATCTCCATACCCCTGTCAGTAAGACATGTGCTTTGAGTTGTTTTAACAGTAGTAATTATGGCTCACACTCAGCTATCTACACCCTCTAGTCTGGTTCCACTGGTGACCAGGGACAAACATTTGTTAAGCAGCTGGACAAGGGCAAGTGTGCCAAGTCTTATAATAAAACAATTTACCTCTATTTAAAGCTAAAGCCTATTGAAAGTGAACCTTTATCCTTGATTTCATAATCAATGGTATGGCTACTAATATCATCCCATCATCTACTTTACTTTGAAGACTCTGAAGCTATTTATTTAAGATTCACTGTTGGGGTCATACACTGTGTAAGTAGTTGGGCAAAGATGGCTGAGGGAAGATCTTTTACTCAATTCCTACCTTTGTCCATGGATACTAAGTTCCCAGGACTCTGTGTATTTAGAAGAAAAGACTAAGCTCACTGATATGAACCAGTTTAACTTACAAGTATAATATCTCTAAAGTGTCTGACTCTATTTCCACAAATTATATCTCTAAAGAGTGAAACCTGGGCCACTTGTTTCTTGAACTCTATAGACACTGAAGTAGACAGACCTGTTGGGGGAACACTCATTCCCATTCCTGATGTGTGCTTCCAGCCAGAGGGTGATCAATTGCACAATTCTCCTGGCACCTCTCTACCCCCCTCATTCCCTTCCCTCTTCCTTGACTGGCAAAGGAGTTGAGCTCTGTCATGTCCTCTTGAGAGCAAGCTGTCTGTCAGAAGGGAACACATGTCCTCTGCTCCTGTAGAGTGAGAGTGAGGCCAGGGCCCCAGGCCAGTTGGAAGGGTCAACCTGGCTACTGCAGGGGTTCTCTGTGGGGAAGCCATAGACACAGGCCCCCATTTTCACCTTCAGTTTCATTTGCCATAAGAGTGACATTTTGGTCTCTCAATTGGTTCAGACCTTGAGCAAAGAAGAGTTTGCTATTTACTGCTCTGCCCTGTGACCCAATAATTCTCCTTTAGTGTCTAATTGTTTACCCTGAGTCAACCAGATAACCACTCTAGCAACATCACAATGAAATCCTAGAGCTGGAAAGAATTTCCAGAAGCCTTTGAAACTAATCTTTTGCCTTTCAACACAACAGGGTAACATACAATAGAACTCAGTTAAGAACTGAGCACTTAACATGCCTTATCTCTTGTACACCTTTCTATAGCCAATAAATAAGTACTACCATTAGCCCATTTTACAGATGAGAGAAGTTTTCAAAATTAGCCCAGTTTATAACTAGTGGTAGAATCAGATTTTAAAGTCAGACCTGTCTAAATCCAGAGGCCCCTAGATTAATCTAGATGACAGTACTTACCATCCCAACAAATGGATGGCCACATTCTGCTTAAAGATCAAACACAATAGTTGATTCAAGGAACATTAGAAAGTAAAGTTTACAACAACATATTTGAAGATATAGAGTGTCTTGCCTAGCCTATGCATGACACTAGAACCCTGAGACTTGTCAGTGCAAAGCATTGTTCCAGCCATTGGTGCAGAAAAAACACAAGCTCTGCTGGGCAGATTGACTGGGAAAATGTGGTGCTTCTATCAGAAGTTTGTAGTTTTAAGATTCCCTTGTGTTTTAGTGGCACCAACACACAAAGGGAATTAAGCCATTTTGATCTCCAATAATGAGAAACATGGCTGACGTTCAGACCTGAAACTATTTAACGCAAGTTAATCCTTGAAACAAATCTGGAATGAAATGAGGGAGAAAAAAAATCTTATTATGGTAGACATCAACTAATGGGTTGCATTTCTTTCTTCTCAATTAGAAATGGCAGAGGGGTTTTAATTATTTTTCTTTAGCAAGCACATCAAAACATATCTACACAAAAACACAGCAAATATGTTATAAACTTATTTAAGCCAAAGAGCTCGTCAACACTGTTTGCAATTATGAAATCATTTGGGGATATGGTATTTTTTTGGAAAGAATTGTTTTTCTCTTAGATGCAAACCACATCACAGTCCATCAGGCATAAATCTATTATTGTATCTTCAAGAGCAAAAATGGAAATTGAGCAACAAAGGCGCCACTGATAAATGCAACTAGCCCCCCAGAATCATTGGGATGATCTCACTAGTTAGGAGAGATAACAGGGAATGTCAGGGTTTCCAAATGCTCTTTTGGGCAAAAATACTGTTGAAATTAACTGTTCCCAGAGTTCCAAAGAGGCGTATGGGGGAATTTTAGTCCCCCATATCCATAAGTTATAATACATTAAAGGAAAAGGAGGCTTTTCCTTGGTGAGCAATAGAGGGGATAGTAGAAATGGAACCTAGAAATGAAATGCACTCGATGAGAGCACAACTCCAGAAGTCAGACAGCCTGCTTCTCAATTCTGGGCTCTGCCACTTAATACCTGTATAACTCTGACCTATTTGTGGCTTAGTTTCTCTATTTAAAGCATGGGATAAGAATAGGACCTATTATTATTTATATTTTTGCTGTATTAAGTGACATAATAAATGTAAAGTGTATAAAATGTACTCTATAGACATTTATTAACATTATTATTATCACTTTAATTATAATTTTGTCAGTTATCAGTAGAAATACATGATAGACTATTAGACTTAGGTCATAATCTGGAAGTGGTGCAGAGTCAGGCCAAACAGTCAGAATTGGGAGTGTACGGATTCAAAATCCAGAGTCAAGAAACCAAAAATAAGGATAAAATGAGTTAGGTACCCAAAAGGCAATATGAGTAATGAAGAAAAATCCAAGGATGACAACTTTAGGGATGGTGGCAATAGCTGAATTACTTTGTTTCCAGCTCAACTTTGTCACAGTAGAGATACCCCACTAAATCAGATATTCTTCCTTTGTCACCTTCATCTAATCAATTACCACCCTTACCTTATTCTGGGTCCAGAAGTTCCTATCTTAAATGAGTACAGAAAACATGGACCCAGTCATAACAGATTGGGATTCAGCACCAAGTCCACAGTTTTTGAGAGGTGTGGGGATGGAGGGGTTATTAGGCAAGGTCCAACATTGAGGTAAAAGGCAAATATTTTCTCACAAAGAAGAAATAAATGCCCAGAGTCTTAATCCAAGAAGGTGGCCATTGCTGAACCCATGAAAGTAACTTCCATGTTGATAACCTAAGGGTTCTTAAATGTTCCCTACTTGCATACTTCCAAAATGATGATCTTATCTGGGGATTATCATTTTAAAAAGTCAATTCTAAGGCCCCATATGAATCAGAATACTTGGGAGATGGGATCTAGGACTGCAAAATGCTCCCCAGGAGATCCTTATGCACACTGAACTTTGAGGATAACTAGACTAAAGGTTCAACTAGCCTACGGCAGTGGTCTCAACAGGGGCAACAAGAGCTATAAAAGGACAGGGAGCCAGTCACATCTTATTTGTTATGATCTGATCCTCCAAACTCTCCCAGTGCAACCGTTATTGAATTTAAAAGTTGCAACCATCGACCATCCAGGGAAGGTTATCAAAACCTGTGGGGATAGGGGCGCCTGGGTGGCTCAGTCGGTTAAGCATCCGACTTCGGCTCAGGTCATGATCTCATTGTTTGTGGATTCGAGTCCCCCCGCATGGAGCTCTGTGCTGACAGCTAGCCCAGAGCCTGGAGGCCGTCTTCAGATTCTGTGTCTCCCTCTCTCTCTGACCCTCCCCTGCTCATGCTGTCTCTCTCTCTCTCTCTCAAAAATAAACAAAAACATTTTTAAAAATTAAAAAAAAAAAAACTGTGAGGACCAAAAAATAACTTAGTGACATAATTCTGCTTCCCTCATTGAAAAACAAAAACTTCAATGTGGTGGTGTATTAGAATCAACTGGATGACTGTCAAATTTTGAAGGCGTGTCGTCCACCATTTTCTAAGGGCTACAGGACAAGACAAATGAATTGGAAAATGCAATCCCTACATTGGGGTAGTCGCTGCAGAGTTAAGAAAATGATACAAACACAGTAAGCACTCAGTGGGTATTTGCTGAAGTGAATTGACTAGGAGCTGTATGTAAGAACTTGAAAGGTTTGCAAGTGGAGTAAGAAATAAGTCAAATGAATTAACATTTATTGAGTACTTACATACCAAACCAGGTGTGGATACCAGACAAGATTCTTTTACTCTCTTATTGCCATGTCTGCAGCCCTCTTCTGAAAGCAACAACCACATATGCAGTCTCTAATGAGGTACACCTATGGCATACTCTTAACATACGACATTCTACCATGTAATTCCTGGCCCTTGGGCACAACAGGACACCTGAGAAAAGGACAGACAAGCTACCTCCTGCCCAATGGCCTATAAGGCCACTGCTTCAAATGTTTCACCCTTAAAGTAGCAATTAACCAACCTACTCAGATTGCCTTGGAAATGCATACTAGCAATGTGAGCTTCTCCTGTAAACTTTATTTTGATCCCATATTATTAGAGATTCTCTTCCCCATTTTAATAATGAGCAAAACTGGAACTAAGCAAGAATAAACGATATTCCATGTTAGATCTCTGTGATGTCAAAGCCTATACTCGTACAGACAACTGACCTAGAAACTCTAAAATGAATATTACAAAAAAAGAAAATCAATAAACAGGAAAAAGTCCCTCACAACTGGAGTTATGTCAAAGCAAGCCATTTCAGGATCAGTGGAATTTCTACCCAAAGGTTGAATAACCTCTGCTTGAGAAGGCCAATCTGGGAAAGAAGAGCTGGACAAGATGGATTCTACAATCTCTTCCAACCTAAGATATTATAATTTATTGGCAAACAGCTGGGCGCCATATTAAGTTAATTCCTTTTTTGTCTTGGCAAAAGTAAAATGTATTCTTGAAGAAACTTCTATTGGCAGTGTGGTTGCCTTGTAAAAGTAGAAAAGAAACTGGGAAAACGTTTTTTTTTTTTTTGTCTCAGGATTTTCAGACATGGCTTATGGTAGAAAGGGATTAAAGGCATATGCAAAGTATAGCACAGTGGTTAAAAACACTAGTAAAAGTGGGTTTGAATCCTGGCTCTGCCCTTATGAGCTGTATGAGTTGGGACATGTTGTTTAACCTTTCAGAAATGCATTTTCCTCATTCAAAACAACTTACCTCACAAGGTTATTGAGAGAATAAAATAATGCATGTAAAGTGCTTACCACAGATCATATGTCAAACTGTCAATAAATGGTAACCATTAAACAATATAGAGCACAGTTGGTTGATGGAACATCCATGTGTTTCTGAGCTGCTGTGTTACCCTGGTACTTGACTTGGCAGCTTCTGAAAATTCCTAGAGGGAGGAGGAATGCATGAAATAATGTACAATATGTGAGGAAGAGAAAACTTGGTTTTTTATAGGACATGGAGACTGAGATTTGGATTCCCACAGACCTGGTTTTGCTTCCCTGCTCAATATTAGAAAGATTTTGAATAAATTATTTGGCCCCCCTATAGTTCAATGACCTAACCTATGAAACAGGAATATATAATTAGGATGCTTTTGGCCGCAAGTAACTGAATGCCTGAGTACGACTGGCTCAAATAATTGTGGCTTATTTTTCTGATACATCACGTGGTCCAGAGATAGTTCCAGAGTTGATTCTGTAGCTCAACTATTCAGATACTAAGTTGGTTTCTCCGCAATTGTCTTGGTTCCCCACTCATGATCTCAATATGGCTACAACAGTCCCAAGAATTATATTCTCACATAAAAATGCCCAAAGCTGGAAGGAGCTGAGAAGCACTTCCTCTTGTGCAATAGCTTTGCCTTTTCACCAAGAGGAAAATCTTACCAAGCAGCCCCCAGCAGATGTCTCCTCAGGTCCCACTGGCCAGAACCGGGTCACATGTCCACCTCTAAACCAAGAGGTATCATGTCACTGGTAGGACATGATACTATGATTGAATCATCATTCATCAACCATGGCTACCACACATCTGAACAAATCAGAGTTCTGTTAGTAAGGAACACTGTAGGGGGTAGGTAGGCAAACAGTAGGGACTGCTCCTTTTATCTTCCAAGCATGTTGAAAAGCCCAAACAATACTATAATGTATCTAGCACATGGTAAGTGCTCAATACATATTTGTTCCTTCTTAGTAATTAAAATATCTAAAAGCCGTAATCCTGTCAGATTAAACTGTCGCCAAACCAGAAGTATTGACTTGTATAGATATATTAGAAATAACTATTTAATATACAAAAAAAGTCTTTTCTTTAACAAGATTCAATATCATATTCATGGAAATGTTAGGTCTCCACTTCATTTAAGTTGTATCTTGGTAAATGCTGATTTAAAAAATATACAAAATCAATATTTCGACACATCTCTACTGCTTCCAATGCACTGCATTAATGTATCATCATAGTCTTCATCATTTCTGAGGGTTTATTGATACCTACAGAAATCATGTTTGGGGATAGAAAAGAGGTGTCATACATAATCGTTCAGTTCAAAAGTTTATAGGACTAAAACAGAGTGTGGACATTCATTTGTAGCAACAGGTATGAACATCAGATTGGCCAAAAGCAGGGCTTTGAGACACCCCTTATTGTACGTTTCTTTGCTGATGACTCTTTACATGGTGTTTAATACTCTGGTTTCTCTTCAGATCGCATAAATCTTTCACCTTTTACATAGTGTTTAAATACTGCAAAGTTTTCCATGCGTCCATGCCTTGTACAGTCCCCTCTACCCTTTATAAAAGTTGGTCCCATCTTGTGAAACCCAACTCCATTCTTTTCTTCCCTGCAAAGACTTTCTGGTCTTCCCCACTCCAGGGGCAATTATTTCCTCATATGGTCTCCCAGAGCTACACCTCTTTTGTCCCACTTAACACTGTAATGATTTACTCATGTGTCTCTTTCTCTCACTAGACTGAGTTCTTAGGGGTGAAGAACTGGGTCATATTCACACTGATAGCCCCAGAGCCTAGTGCATTGTTCAGCATATGTTAAAATAGCACAGGCAATAAATCTTTACTGAATGAGCAGTTTCAATGTTTTGTGCACCTACTATGTGTCAGGCACTTGTAAAAGAAACTTTAGATAGATCTTGGGTCTCCTGACAATCTAATGAATGAAGAGAATGAATCTCAGGGAGATTAAGTGATTTACTTAAACTGAAGCAGTTTACTGAGGCACAATCTCCATTTGAAACTATTTCTGTCCTGCTCCAAAGCCTGGATATTCTCCAATGTGTTAAGAAGGCTTCATGGAGGCCTCATGGCTGGAGCAATGTCAACATTACCCAAAAGTACCATTTATATGTTTACTTTGACTTCTCTTGTTTTCTTTTTTACAATATACAACTAGAAGTCATACCCTTCATTTATTAGAAAGAAAAAAATAACCAAAGCAAACAAATTATTATTTTCATTTCCTTCCTCTAGAGAAACTCAGTCCTACAGTGCTATAATGAAAAGCTTAAGTAAATGTGTGATTATTCTATAAATAAACCATCTCAAGCTGGTATTAATGCAGACTAAAGCTTGGTCGCCTACTCCTGGGGTTTTAGATTGATAATCACATCTCTGTTCCCATAAGTGAAGAGTAGATATATGAGTCAAATGAAAGATAAAAATATTTATTTCTGTTAAAACTAAATTTGAAACCAGAACTTGGTACCACACCAGATGCCCTTTAGGGCTCAGTGCACACACCCTGAGTTGCCGTGCGTGTTGACTGCTTGAACATCTCACAGATGACCGCTCAAGAGCTGTCCTCAGCTGATGGGGTCACTTCACCTGAGAAGTTACAAGCCCATCATGCCCTCTCTCCACCCCACCCCAACCCTCCTGTCTCAAGGAGAAGCAACTTTGCTCTGGTTTCTATATGCTGGGCCCTTCCCCTGTGGTACAGGTGAACCTGACCTGAGGCCTTATCTTGCCTTGCTCAGCTCCTTCTTTTCCCCTATTCTGCTTCTCTCTTCCCTTGTGGGTTTTCCTGAAAAACACTCTCTCAATAAACTACATTTACTCAAATCCCAGCCTCAGGCTCTTCTGCTAGCGAACCCAACCAAAGATACTTTGCTTAGATTTGAGGCCACAATTAAGCTTTCTAATTCCACCACCCAAACAGACACCCTGAATTTAACTTTATCATCACCACCCGGTCACTGGAACAGCTGGATATGAGCAAGGATGCACTGAAGTGGCTTCTACAGAGAAAAAGAGGCCAGAAAGAAACCCAAAATGTTTTTCCTGTACTTTTCCCTCCCAGGAAAGCAGAGTAAGAGTTCTCTTCTAACCAGGACTAACCTATACAGAGCCTTTGTATGACACTGGAGAAGGCACATTTCAGATGGTAGAGTCGACGCCAGTGTAGACATGGCTTGGTGAACTGAGAACAGCTCAATTTCAGGTGCTCTCAGCCTCTTGTCCTGGCTCCTTTGTATAGGACCAACCCACACAGTGGTGAAGAAGGCCTTACCCTATAGAAAAATGACTGGGGAAAATGCTCCCCTCTCTGCCACCCATATTGAGGGGAACAACAGCAACCAATGGACAAATAAATATCTAACCCTGGGCTTCAAATCCTGGATGGCCTGTGCATTATCATGATCCCAGGCAAATTACTTCACCTTCTTTGGCTTCATTTTTCTCAACTTTAATGTAGGGATAATAAGAGCACATTCCTCATATGGTTGTGGCGAAGACTGACTAAGTTAATGCATGCAAGGTATCTAGAGTAACTTCTGATACATAATAAGCTCTGAATATATGTGAGATACCACTATTTATCATAACTGCACATGAGAAACTATAAAGAGTGCACCCCACTTGATTTGGGGACAGAGTCAGAGAAAATTCCACCCTTTGGAATTAAGCAAGTGAAAGAATTTGTGGTAAAAGACACTGCCTATCAGAGAAATAATCCCATCTTCAGGAGATGTTTTGTAAGCTGTTTGCAAATGAGAAAAGGCAGATTCTCAAACCTCTACCTAGGAAATCCAGTTACCAATCAAAGCAAAACACCTAAGGAATGTGCTCAGAAGAGCATAATTGGGACCTGATAATTATTAAAGAAAGTTATGATCATCTCAGTGATGCTGTAATGTACCTAGCAAGTAGCACAACTCAATTATATTGTCTTGTGGTTGATGTAGAAAGGATATTGGTTAATAACAGTTTATGTTTATCAAATATTATCTGGGGTGAAAAATAATTACATTTGGTATCCTCATCATTGGGAAGTATCCTCATCATTGGGAAATTATATTCTATGACAAAGATGAAATAATTTACAGAGCTGTAATACAACTTAAGCAATACATTACTACTATAAAACAGTAGTCCTTAAAGTGGACCTCCAGACCACTGCATCAGCATCTCCTGGAAATCTGTCAGAAATGCAAATTCTCAGAGCATCTGGGTGGCTCAATTCGTTAAACGTCTGACTTTGCCTCAGGTCATGATCTCACAGCTCATGAGTTTAAGCCCTGCATTGGGCTCTGTGCTAAGAGCTCAGAGCCTAGAGCCTGCTTCCGATTCTGTGTCTCTGTCTCTCTGCCCCTCCCCCATCTGCGCTCAAAAACAAACATTAAAAAAAATTTTTTAAGAAAAAAACACAAATTATTGGGCTCCTCTCCTGACCTACTAAATCAGAAACTCTGGGGATAAGACCCAGCGATATATGTTTTATAAGCCCACTAGGTGATTCTAAGACACACTAAAGTTTAAGAACCATAGTGTAGACAGACCGTGCATACTTCTGTGCTCTCATTCAGGGCTCATAAGCAACCTGGAGATGATGGACTGATTTGACAGGCTAGTGTTCAAGAGGAGTCTACTTACTACATCTTGCTCCTTAAATAACTGGCATTCTGGTGCACCATAATTTCTTGAAATTTTTATTACTGTGTAACAAATTCCAAGAGCCTAACAACCGTAAATGTACTGACAAGCTTCCTTCTCAACCTACTAAATCTCCCGATGGCATCTCTCTCTATTCAGCCCTTCAGCCATGGCAATCCTTTCTGTTGAAAAAAATATATAAAAGTCACCTAAGGGAACACATATAAAGACTAAAAAGTGTCCAACTCACTGCCATTTCCACCATCCACACACACATACCCATCCCCCAGAAGAAATTTTATAAGGCTCTGACCAAGAAGAACCAAGCTAATTGTATCTCTTACACCTGTTTCCAAACTCACAGGACACAATAAATTCAATAAGAAAGGATTCAGCCTGACTAAAAACAAGCCCATGATCCAACACTGAAACTACACTTAAATGGGACATAAATTAATTGTCCCTAAATTAGAATGAGATCTATACAGTGCTTCTCTTCCAAGTGAATGTCTAAAGCATGCATGTGTATGTGCACGTGTGTGTATAACAAGATATAATTTCAGTAAAGCAATATTCTTTCCTAATATACCAAATAAGAACAAACAGTCTCAGGATCATCACAATAACAAACAAATAAATAACTTCTAATTATCCTAATAAATAAATCAGTAGCTTCTTTGTAGGCCATTTTTTACTGATGAGAAGGAAATTGGGGAGAGTGGAAGAGGATGTTGAAAAAGCACTATTTTAACTAAATCTGTTGCATCATATGGGTTTACTTCCCTTTGAACTGTGTTTTAATCAAAGCAGGTTGATTTCCACTTGGTGGAAATGTTTCATTTCAAGCCACTGGAGTTTTATGAGTTTTTCTACCACATTTTACTGGAGCCTTGTAAATCTTATGAAATTCTGGAATGTCTAGACCATAAAAACCTGTCATTTGAACGTGTTTTCTATAGAGATGTTTCTCCTCTATGCAGACTCACATGGAAGAAAAAAAAAAACCTTTAAGATACATCCCATAGTACTTGAGTTAAAAGATCACCTTTTCAGTTGACTGGAATTTCACCTGTCACAGAAAAACCTTTTATAGAACTATCTAAAAGACTGAAGCCATTCATAATAATCATGATTTTAGAAGTCTATTACCTTTACCCTGTATGCCTCTTGAATTCAATCTTGTTAAAGACACATAGTACCAAATGTACATCCTATGAGAACTCTGAAGCCCATGACAGGCTGCTGTCATGAATGAACATTCATCGCCATTATCAAAGGAGGTAAGTGTGCCAGTAACTAAGAACCAGCTTCCAAGATTGCTGTAAGGAGCCCCCTCCCAAATACAAAACATAACTGCATAAGGAAAAAGTGTTCTACAACTTTAATGAAATAGTATCCACTCCGGAATGCTGCTAAATGAATCACTCCTTGCTCGTGAATTTTATTGATTTGGTCTCAAAGTAAACAGAAACAAATTAGCATTATTTTCTATTTATTTGCCTAAAACATTGAGGACTGCTAATCATGCATGAGAGTTTCTGTACTGTGATCCCTAAAGCTGTTTGCGTCAAATCCCTCAGTCACCTACGTAAATAGTTTCAATGCATGGGCAAACACTGATGGATGAATCCAAATATTTATTTCAGGCTAATTTTATGAATTCCATGTGAAACCACTGTTTTATCCTAAATATGAAGAGAAAGGTGCTAATGTTGCTTACACCTTCTTCAGATAGTTGGTGTCTGGGTTTAGGGAAGCCCTTTATATCAGAAAGGACTTCTTTTCCTGGAAAGCAGGAAGTAATCAGGAAGTATTTAATTCAGCTAAGACTGGACCAGTTAAGGTAACTGGACCGGTTAAGATAACCGGAAAGTTGTTTCAGTCTCTAAAGAAACAACCTTACAGGGGCACCTGGGTAGCTCAGTCGGCGAAGGTGTCCAACTCTTGGTTTCAGCTCAAGTCATGATCTCGCTGTTCATGGGTTTGAGCCCCACATCGGAATCTGCACTGGCAGTGCAGAGCCTGCTTGGGATTCTCTGTCTCCCTCTCTCTCTTTGCCCTCCCCAGCTCACATTGTCTTTGTCTCTCTCAAAATAAATAAATGAAAGAAAGAAAGGAAGGAAGAAAGGAAGGAAGGAAGGAAGGAAGGAAGGAAGGAAAGCAGGGAGGGAGGGAGGGAGGGAGGAAGAAAAGAAAAGAAAAGAAAAGAAAAGAAAAGAAAAGAAAAGAAAAGAAAAGAAAAGAAAAGAAAAGAAAAGAAAAGAAAAGAAAAAAGAAAAGAAAAGAAAAGAAAGAAAAAGGAAGAAAGAACCTTACATGTGGACACTTGTGAGTCCCCTCCTGGGAACAGGTGTGAAATGCCTGAGAATAAACACGTTAAGTGAGTTATCTCTGAACTGGGATACATGCTTAGTGCCATGTGATTACCAGATCCCTGCTCATTCCACTAAGGATGTTGCCCATCGATTTGGAATCAGAAGACCTAAGTTTGTTCGTTTTCTCTCATTTAACTTGCTCTATGACTTTAAATCACTTACTACTTCTCTGAGCTTAGTTTCTTCATTTGAACTAAAATATGGTTGGCAGTTTTTAAGGTTTTTAGTCAACTAACTGAAGAGCTCACTGGATGGCCTCTCTGATCCCTTTAAGCCAATGAGCAAAAGCTCTGGAGTTACATTTGATTTTGGAGGGACACAATGAATTGTTCCGTGATGAACATAAAAACTGTTAATCTCATAACTCTTATAAATCTACCCTATAAGTAATATACAATCTGAATGCAATGATAATATTACGTGCCATTTGTATGACACATTCCATCACATTTTATATGTTGTATCATCCTCACAGCCACTCACTGTACTATTATACCAAATGAGGAAAACAAGTTCAGAAAAGTTATGAAAATTGCTCAAGATCAAAGTAAGTCACATGCTACAATTCCTCTGATCGTTGCTATATCAAAACAAAAAGAAGGGGAATAGAAATTAAGAAGTGCTTCATCTTAAGACTAGAGAGACAAGGTCATAACTCTTAAAGAAGATATACGTCTCCTTAGCACCATATGCAAAAATGCATGTTACATTTTGATTAGAGAGAGAGTCTCAGATAAATGAGTGATCTTGATCTCACAGTTCTCCAGAAGTTTCACCTATTTTTACCTAAAAGTAAATACAGTCTAACTCTCAAAAAGGTATAGTGGAATCGTGGGATTGCAAACTTGTTGGAAGCCATTTTCTGAACTCACTAAGTTGAGAAAACTCCTTGTGAGGTAAGGCGGGTTTGCAAGGCTCCTGCCATCAGATGGCAACGGATGACTACCCCCCACTCAATTATTTTTGCTTGAGCACCGACCCCCAAGGTACCTTGTTGACTGGTATCAGGAGTGACTTACCCCCTCATCTTAAAATATTCTAATTGTACTTTGCGAAGGAACTTATTACAGGAATTTCTTCTTTTATGTTTACGGGAGCAAATATTACATTTCCTGAGAAACCTGTTTTACTTCCCCTCAAGAAAACAGGCTATTGACCCCTGCTCACAAAGAACTAACTTTTGCTTTTACTGTGCTAAAAACATTGCCTTGTATTTGAATGCTGAGGATACCTTCCTTCCCCATATGATAAGCATCTAAATCACCTACATCAATCACTATTGATAAAGATTATACATGAGTCTTCTACCAATCTATGTTCTGGGAAATTTTTACATACCAAAGAATTTGTCATCAGAAATCATTGTCTAAGGCAATTGCCACTTCTGTTTTGTACCGCATACATTTTTTCAATAAATAAAGCTGACTCTCTGGTCAGTGCAGAGATGCCTGCCTGGTGATCAGAAAGAAAC
>CM053569.1:21086858-21203111 GCA_028646485.1 Cryptoprocta ferox | reverse complement strand
TCAACAATAGCCAAATCATGGAAAGAGCCTAAATGTCCATCAACTGATGAATGGATCAAGAAGATGTGGTTTATATACACAATGGAATACTACATGGCAATGAGAAAGAATGAAATCTGGCCATTCGTAGCAAAGTGGATGGACCTCGAGGGTGTCATGCTCAGCGAAATAAGTCAGGCGGAGAAGGACAGATACCATATGTTTTCACTCATAGGTCTAACAGGAGAAACCTAACAGAGGACCATGAGAAGGGAAAGGAGGAAAAGAGTTAGGGAGAGGGAGGGAGACAAATCATTAGAAACTCTTGAATACTGAAAACAAACTGAAGGCGGGAGGGGGAGGGGGAAAGGGGAAGGGGGGTGATGGCTATGGAGGAGGTCACTTGTGGGGAAGAGCACTGGGTGTTATATGGAAATCAACTTGACAATAAAATATATATTTTAAAAATAAATAAATAAATATTGGTGATTATTACTAATAATGGTAAACAGTAATAAAATACATGGAATCATAAAATAGTCATCTCTTTTAACATATATTTATCTGTCATCAAAGCACATATAAATAAATTACATTAACTTAAATGAAGGAGGGGGAAAGAAAAAGAACCATGTAGGAATTAGAAAAGGTCCAAAATATAAAGCACATTTAGAAAAATTAACTTATCATTTTTAAATATTACTTTAAGTCTGGAAACTGCAGAAGAATTACTTACTCAATTTTCAAAGAATCAAAATTAATGAAATTCTATTGAACACTTTTAAATGTATGGCCCCCCAGGTGCATAAAATAACCCTAAAATGGATATTTGGGCATGGAGTAAAGAACACATCTTGGCATAGTAAAATAAATAAAGCATCCTTAATATAGTATTAAACTAAGTTAAAAAAAAAAACACACAGGAAACAATGAGGTTACTAAAGCAGCTTCTCTAACTGCTCAATAAGCCTTTTTGTAATGTGTGACCTATAGTCATCACAGGCCCAAAGGTGTGTGCCAAGGTGGGTGTCAGAAAGGAACGACTGACTATGAACATACGCATAAGATAAACTGGGGGCACAATAGCATGGCAGCTGAAATGTGACACATGGTGGACAGTGAAGAATCAGGAAAGGGAGGTGGAATTTCAGTCAGTTACTGATATTAAAAAAGAAAGTCTGGGGGCTCCTGGGTGGTCCACTCAGTTAAGCGCGCGCCATGTCATGATCTCAGGGCTCGGGCCGGCTGCTCTCAGTGCAGAGCCTGCTTCAGATCCTCCGCCCCCCTCTCTCTGCTCGTTTGCTCGCTAGCTCTCTCTCTGTCGAGAACGCAAGCAGCGGGAGGGGCAGAGGGAGAGGGAGACACAGGATCCAAAGACAGGCTCCAGGCTCCGAGCCGTCAGCACAGAGCCCGACGCGGGGCTCGAACCCCCCCAGCCATGAGATCATGACCTGAGCCAAAGTCAGAGGCTTAACTGACTGAGCCACCCAGGCGCCCCATCATTTTTTAAAAATTTAAGAAACGTCTGGCCCAAAGTGAAATAATAGGAAGTATACATTGGTCTCTGCCACCGTCCCATTCATGACACAGAGCTCTTAAAACCCTTAAAAACGGGGGTGCTAAGAGAAACTTTTGTTCAAACATTTAACTTTTGACCCCAGGTCCTGGGGCAGACCTTCTAAATCTCTTGTGATTTCCTCAGTGATAGCAGTGGCTTTTGTCCTAAGGAGGTGACTCTTGCTGGGCTCCTGGCTGTGGGCTGGTCACCAGAAAGACAAGCTATGATTAGGAACTTGAGCTTTCAGCCCCACCCCCATTCTTCAGAAAAGGGTGAGGAGCTCGAAACGCCTCCTTAAAGGAAGGCTCCTTAAAAATCCCAGTAGCATGGGGTTCGAGAAGCTGGTGGCTGGTGAACACACCCGTGTACTGGGAGGATGGCCCACCCCACCTTCATGGGATAGAAGTCCCTGGGCTCAGAACCCTTCCAGATCTCACCCTATGTATCTCTTCATTGGAATGCTCATCTGTATCCTTTATTATACAATAAACTGATACATGGAAGAAAAGTGTTTCTGTGAGTGCTGTAGCAAATAATCAAATTCAAGGGGGGGGGGGGGTCATGGGAACCTCCAATTTGCAGCTAAGTAGGACAGCTGTTGTGGGTATCCTGGGGCTCTACTGCAATAGTCCCCTCTTACCCACAGGGGCTAAGTCCCAAGATCCCCAAGTGGGTGCCTGACACTAGGGATACTACAGAACCCTACAGATACAGTGTATTTTCCTACACAAACATACCTAGGATAAAGTTTAATTTATAAATTAGGCACAGTAAGAGATGATTAATAATAACTAATAATAAAATAAAACAATTGTAATAATACACAGGCATACCACAGCAATTTTGCAGGCTCAGTTCCAGACTACCACAATAAAGCAAATACCACAATGAGGCAAGTCAAATGAATTTTTTGGTTTCCCAGTGCATATGAAAGTTATGTTTACACTATTTTATAGTCTATTAAGTGTGCAATAGCAGTATGTCTTTTAAAAATGTGTTTGGGGCACCTGGGTGGCTCAGTCTGTTGAGCGTCCAACTCTTGATTTCAGCTCAGGTCATGATCCCAGGGTCGTGCACTAAGCATGGAGCTTGCTTAGGATTCTCTCTCCCTCTCTCTCCCTCTCTTTCTCCCTCTCCCCCGCTCACACTCTCTCTCTAAAGTTAAAAAAAAAAAAAAAGTTGTGTTTTTACATACCTTAGTTTAAAAATACTTTATGGCTAAAAAACGCTAACAATCACCTGAGCTTCCTGCGAGTCACATTCACTGATCACGGATCGCCATAACATACATAATAATAATGGAACAAGTTCAAAATGTTGCGAGAATTACCAAACTGCAACACGGAGGACACGAAGTGAGCAAACACCCTTGGCAACCAGCGCCAGGAGACGCGCTCCACAGCGGGCTGCCGTAAACCTCCCACCGGTGACGACCGCGCTGCCCTCCCGGCCAAGTGCAGGCAAGCTAGGCATGCCCTACCGTAATAGTTGTGTGGCCGTGGTGGCTCCCGCTCTCTTGCAAAACCTCTTTTTGTCCTGGACCCACCTTCCTCGTGCCAGGGTGAGGCGATAAAACGCCATCAGGCCGAGATGAAAGGAGGGGAACGCTCCGCACGCATCGTGACGTAAAGGTAGCCTGCAATTGACCTTCTGATGATTCATCACAAGGAGGGCCCTGTGCTTCCTGGCCTCGAAAGACGGTGGGCAACTGAAAGTGCCGAAATGGAAACCGCTGTCGTTGCCATTGGCATCTGAAGGGGGGAGCAGTTTTGTGTGACTGAGGGGTCTGTTTAATTAGTTTGTGTAGTTTGTCTAGACCTGCGGGGGTCTGTGCTAACTCCAGTTAGTGTCGAATCGACCAGACTTGTAGGACGCCCAGCTGGCATGGCAGAGAATTGCCTGGTGTGGGGGAAAACCCTCCCTATCTGGTGGCAGAAGGACTTCTGTCTCTTCCTCACCATTTTATTCCACATCTTGTACTGCAATTCGTTTCCGAGTTGGACTAAACAGAGAGAGAGAGAAGAAAGAGGATGAGAGGGAGAGAGAGAGAGGGAGAATATTCTCTGTAGAACATTCTCAAGTGACGTCTTTAGTTATAAAGATTATAGTTATAAAAATTAGGACATAGTTAGGACTATGTCCTAATATAAAAATTAGGACTAGTCATAAAATTAGGACGTCTCCTATATGTATATGGTTCTGGTTATCATAATTTCCCAGCCTAAATATAAGACCTACATTGCTTCATTGGCCCCAAAATCTAATCTGACTTTTAGAAAGTGATATTTGGATTCCTGGATCTAGCTGCCCTCTGCCAAAATACAATAGGGCATCCTCACCTAAATGGCCTCCTTCAGAATACAGAGACCAAGCAATTCAATTAGTAACTACACAAACTAATTAATATTTAGAGAAGAATACCAGATGCATTATTATACTTTAGAAAGGACAATGGTAAAGAAACCACAGTAACCAAAAAGCTTTCACTGTATCACCAGGAAATAGTGTCACCAGCACTTAAGGGTCTACCATGAACTTAATTCTCAGATAAACCTGGATGAATAGCCAATTACTGCTACTCGCTGGCTGTGTTATCTTAAACCTCTCAGAGCTTCAGTATTCACACCAAAGATTAATAGCACCCATCTCTGAGATAACACAGATAAAGTCCTTGTTTGTACCAAAGACTGGTCTTTTAAAAAAAGATCTGTTGTTTGGTATTATTATGAATGTGCTCTTTCTATATAATCTCCTAAGTATTCTTTCAAAAAAAATGTTTATAAGAAAAGATTAGATGAAGTAGCCCTAATGAATTGCAAAAGTATTTTTACCATAATAACCTTTTCATATTTTATGAGACTAGTCAAAAGAAAAACACTCTACAAAGAGATTGATTATTTTACTTCTTAAAAAACACTGATAATTTAAATTGCTCTCCCACCTCCCATTTTCCACTAAGTAAACCCACCTGGACACACATAAGCACTAAAATGCCCGAGTGGTTTGATACAATTTAGGTATCCAGTGCCATCAGACATTTCTCGGCCCTTGGGATCTCTGGTATCTACATTTCCATAAAATGAGGCAGGAAACAGGGCATCCTGAGAAACTCGGTGTCATAGGCATACGCATGGGCATTTCTAGTGCAAGCACTGTCTCTTTAAATAAGTCTTTCATTTAAACAGAGCTCACCAAACACTATGATGCCAAGACTTCACCAGTTTGCCTCTGAATATCAAAATAAGATTTCCAAATCAGGTAAGACACAAACTGCATTTTTCCCCACCAGCATTTGTCCAGTAGTTGATTTCTTCAGGGCAGTAAAACGGGTTTAATCGGCTGACATTCACTATACCTGCTAGAACCAGACAATGGGGTCTCTTATTTCCTTCTAAGCATCATTTAGAAAGTATAGAAGAGGATTCTAAGCTCCACACCAAAACAAACAAAAACAAGCAAGCAAAAACAAAATGAAACAAAAAACAAAAGAGTACCATAACTGGGATCAAAGCTTACGTGTTTCAAGAACACCACTGTGAGAGTTCAGGTTAAAAGAAAAGTATTCATTTGTTTAGAAAATATTTACTGAACATCTAGTGAATAAATATCTGACTCTATTCCCCACTCTGAGAACACAGTGGTAAATGAGATAGACAGTAAATGCTGTCCTTCTATATAAAATAGTTTCTTGGTTAGAGCACTGGCTTTGTGAATTAGCTGCTGCAAGATCAGATAGGGCCAGGGAAGCACAGGATGGCAATGGTAAAGCATGGTTTGGAGTCCCTATATTGTAACCTTGGTCAAGTTGCTTAATGTTTCTGAGTTCGAGTGTCCTCTGTTGTAAAATCAGAATACCAAGCATGCCTGCCTTATAGGGCTATGGTGAGGGCCAGCTGGTTCAGGCTGTTCAGCCTAGAACATAGATGACACTCCACAAAAAGCAATTTCTTCCATTCCCTCGTTCAAGCCCAAATATTCTCAGTGGATAGTGGAAACACATAAAGACAAAACATTGATGTAATAACTTTGATTTGTTTCTGATATCAAAGTGGGGCTCACCTTAGATTAGGTACTATTGATGTCTTCTATTAGCCATGTGGGAGAATGCAAAAAAAGAGTAGCACACTGCCTCCTTATATCATTCTTTATTTTAATCAATGATGCTTTAAGAAGTTTAAAGTAGAAACAAGAAAATCACAAAACTCTGATATGCCTGAATCTATAAATGCTCACCAAAAAAATAAACTTGCGTCATCTTCTACTGGAGACCCACACGAGAACTAGGATACCACTTTCTTTCTTCTCACCAACGTTTCTCAGTTTTGAAAATAAAGCTCAAACACTTTGCCTCCATTCAGCTCAGCAAAGGTAGCAGCTTAGACATAAAAGTGCAAACACTGCAAAGGGAAGAAAAAAAACCACCCGTGGCTGCCTGCCAGCTCTTGGCCAATCAGTCCTCACAAGGAAGGTTGCGTCAGAGGCTTCCAGCCTGCTGGAGCCTCTGCAGCTGCCTGCAACGCAAGCTTGGACCACCCAGGCCGCAGTGGACTGGCATCTGGAGAAACACACAAACAATGGAGAACGTTAGAGCCCTGCATTTCCGAGCCAGAGATTCTGTCACTAGGCTAAGCCTGGTCTTTGAGAAAGTCCTAGGCAAAGAAGAAATCTAGTATATGCTAAATGGCTCTACTAGTAAAACACAGTCTTGGGTCAGCAGCACAACCCCCGGAATGGAGAGGATTTTTTTTTCCAGTGGAAAATCACCCATATTAGTGTTCAACTGGTGTTGGGCTCTCACTCAGTGTAATTAACATCTTACCTGTGGGTGGCTGGTAGAATTGCTTTACACCTCTCTCATCATCCCAGCCCCAATACTTCCTGAAATGCTTTATACAAACAGATAGGAGGTGATATTTCTAAAGATAGACTACTATTTGGTAGAGGGCTCTCTGGTAGCCCCTCCATTCCGCTCTCAGCAAATTTATTTTTCTAATTTAATGTCAGAAAGCAGGCCTACATCACTCAAAGATTTGCTCAAATGCAAGCCATGCCAACTTGTTATAATTACAGTGAGATACAATAGCGGACGTGAGGGACGCCTAATTAAAGAGTTGGACCTCGAATCCCAGTTGGAAAGCCAAGTATGTGGCCTTCTATCAGATCTGAATGGAAACCCTGCTCCACTGATGATGGATGTCTCTGGGAAATACACATTCTCCTTGCACCCAAAGTACAGATACTTGGGAAGGCATAGGAGAGAAGCATCCTGCTAAGATTAAAATTGAAACTAAAACCTGGGGAAAAGCACTGATCCCAAACCAGACACTTGGATTTAATTGGTCCGGATTCGGCCTAAGCATCAAGACTGTCTTTATTCACCAGGTGACACTAATGGCAGCCAAGATTGAGAAACCCTACAAAGATTCCTTAGATAATACTTACTGCTTTAATGGAAAATTTAACTAGGAAGTCAGTGTATCACACCATAGTAATTTACTAGATATCTCAGAACAAAACATAGCAATAATTTACTCCATTGCACCATAAATGTTGACTTTGTCTCCCAAACTAGGCCGGAAGCTTCAGAAGCGTGCTTTATCTCCAGCCCCTGGGAGAGATCTCTAGACATAGTAAATGTAAAAGAAGCATTTGCTCAATCATTGGACAGATGCTCAGAAAATATCACATTGTGTGTTTAAACAGAAAGACTCATATTTTATAGAAACATGTTTTCTACAATCCTCTAAAGCATTTATTTTCAAATTCTAGTATCCGTGAGAATCTTATTAAATATGTAGGTTCCTATGCCTCCCCCAGAACCTAGTGTCAGACCAAGAAAATTCAGTTCATTTCAGCCGTAGCTTCGTATGAATTCCTCCAGTGCCTAGTACAACCCAGGAATAAAACAAGATGGCACAATCTGTACATCTGAGATGAGAATCCACAGCCAGCTAAATGCAAGTTAAAAAATCTCTTTTTATCTAATCTCTTGAAGCCAAAGTCAGATCAGAGGTTAATGGTACCAAGGACATAAATGAGTTGCGTGGGTCATGACAATGCAACACACAGAGAGAGCTTCTCTTGCTAATTTAAGAGAAATAGTAGAGAGTTGGTGGACTGAATATTCTGGATGCTGTGTGGGATCCTTGGCAGTCAAAGGCAGTGTTTCTGGCTGAGAGCTATACTTTCTACGTGGTGAAGGGAATCCAGATGAGTTGCCTTCTAGAGTGCATTGCAGAGCTCCAATTGAGGCTGCAGTTCTTGTTATCTTAAGAGGCTCTGCAAGAGCCAAATTTCAGGAAAATCAAGAAAGCAAGTAATATTATGTTATCAGAAGAGATGGGGCAAAATACACTGTGGCCTTAAGTTCCAATATCATTGCAAAACAGAAAGGTTCTTGCTTGCAGTATGACCCAGGATTTTAAAAGTTTTACTTTCTTCAAATCACCAGCTTAGAATTTAATGATGCCTTTATAAGGACTCCATTCAAATCCTAGTCTATCTATACACTTGATGAGTGACTTTGGGTGAGTTACTTAACCTCTCTGAATCTCAGTTTACTCATTTTTATCACAGGAAACTACTGGTTACCTCATAGAGTTATTGTGAGGATCAAACATTATGTACCAAGTACAGTGTTGATGCATGTTAGCTGATAATAATAATTATCATTATTATTATTTGTCTTCCTTGCCTCCCTCTGGTTCTAGGTAAAGTGCTTCATGCCCAGTTGTCCAGGTACAATCCCTGCACTTACCCTTTATTGGGGTTTTTTTTTGTTTTTAAATTTTTTTGAATGTTTATTTATTTTTTGAGAGACAGAGAGAGAGAGAGACAGAGACAGAGTGCAAGCTGGGGAGGGGCAGAGAGAGAGAGGGAGACACAGAATTTGAAGCAGGCTCCAGGCTCCGAGCTATCAGCACAGAGCCCGATATGGGGCTCAAACTCACAAATTGTGAGATCATGACCTGAGCTGAGGTCAGACGCTTAACCAACTGAGCCACCCAGGCACCCCTACCCTTTATTGTTTTCTTTGAAGCTCTGATCTATTTTCTCTATCCTTCTTTGTACAGAAGACCACCCAGAATGGGCCCAGATGAAAGCTTTAGGTTAGCTTCTGTAACAAATAAACCCCTATATTTTAACAGCTTAACACGTTAAAAGCTGATTTCTCATATAACAGTCCAAAGCTGGTGTTACTGATTGGTCGGGAATTTTACTCAATGATTGGTAATTAGAGGACCTGCTCCCTCCATTGGTAGCTCACCATCCCTAAGGCCTCACAAGGGGTTCTGCACCCAACTGGCAGACAGGGAAATGGAGAGAGAAGAATTTCAGCCTGTATAAAAGCCCTACCCAGAAGTGGGTCCCCCTCCCTGCCTGTCTGGTTCCATGGGTGAGAGGTATCTTGTGGCCACATCGAAAGGGGAGTAGAAAATAGAGTCATTGGCTGAGCAGCTCCCCTCAGCAACCGCTCCTTATCATGCAAGAACACAAACTTTTGGTGAATTATCATCCATTTCCACCAAAGAGCTTTTATGTAACGTACACAAAGGTGAGGTCTGGACACCTGCATTGACGGGAACTGTTGTAGAGCGCTACAAACACAGACATGCCTCAAACACCCTGGAATGGTCACCCAGGCAGCGCAAGATCATTGTGAGAAATGTCTGTTAGAAAAGTTTTCCTTTCGTGGTCCTAGCTGAGCCATCTGTTGTAACACAGAAGAAATGTATGCACGTACTTCATTAGATCTCAAATGAAATCAATGTAGCTGACTATATAGTTCTTTTTTCCCAGTAAATGTCCCTACCTCTTCAAATGTTCTTAATATACCATGGTTTTCAGACTCTTCACCATCATGTCTTCTTGTCTCCACTGCAACTACATCATTTGTCATGGTCCCTAAAGTATTTGACCCCTGACAGATGAATACAATATTCCAGACACATGACTGGATATCCCATCTGGAATCATCTTTTCTAAATTATACTAACCAGAGTCAGTTCTTCCTTCACCTTTGGTTTCTTCTTTCTCCTACATTTAATTCCTCTAGTCACACTTCCTTAACCAGTGGATATCTTTAGCTCCAATTTGTCTGTTCCCATTGTCATTTATACTCCTGCCAGTCACTTTCTGGCCCATCACCAAATTAGCATTCTTGCATCAAACATGCAAGGGCTGTTCAGAAAGTAAATTTACAAGGTGTTTTTATGAAACTGATTTTAAGAGACGGCAACTAATCCCTACAAGTATTTAAACAGCAGCTGATTGCTACTTTCCCCACATAATCCAATAGATTCACACATTTCTTATACCACAGGACTGGCTTTTTCTCTGCCAGCTGAGTAAATTGCAGGGTCCTTGGTTATTAAATCAACTTCATATCACATCAGTGAACACAAACTTAATATTGAGTTCCAGGCTTGTTGCAAATAATGTCTCCGAGAGACAGAATGAATTTTGCTTGAAACTGGGGCACAGTGACTTTTCCACGTCTTCGAGTATTGATTTGTTCAGTGATTTGCCCTCTGTGTATTTGCAGGTCCTCGGATTACACCGCCGTGCCTCCTCGCTGTTCCACTTGCTCTCCAGGACTGGGCATGTCGTTCTGATACACTTTCAATTAAAAATGTTCTTGCCATAAATTTAAACAAGTTGACCATGAAATTCTGCAGCAGAAACTTTTTTTTTTAATAAAAAAATGGAAACACATGTTATAAAAGAACATTTAATGACATGGAAAAATATTCAAGATATATTGGTAGAGGAAAAAAGCAGATTTCTAAAACACAAACACAATATGAATCCATATTTGAAAAACAGAATTTAGTGTGTGTGTGTGTGTGTGTGTGCACGCGCGCGCACGCGCGCATGCATATGCTTGCATAAGAAAATGCTAGAAGGATATTCACCAAAGTATTAGCAGATATTCTTTGGGTGGTGAGTTTTCTAAAGATAATTTCTTTTTCCTTAGCTATATTTTTGATATCTTCTATAATGACATTGGAACTTTAATAAAGACAACACAATGTTATTTATTTCTTTTAAAATGTAATAAAGGTAAAACCATAACTCTAAACAATTAAATACCATTCCACATGTCAAGAAAAAGAATTTTTTATATTCAGAATCCACATCACTATCTCTTTTCTTACGTGCCTTTGGTGCCTAAAGACACATTGTTTTGGACTGAGCATTTGTGTCCCCCAACCCCAAATTTATATGTTGAACCTCCAACCCCCAATGTGACTATATTTGTAGTAGGGCCTTTTCAGAGATAATAAGGTTAAATGAAATCTTAAGGGTGGGACCCTGATCTGATAGATTAGTGTCCTTTAACAGAGAGACAGGAAAGAGCACTCTCTCTCTCCCTCTCCTTCTTCTTCTCTCTCTTTCCTCTTCGTCCTTCTATCATATGAGAACACAGCAAGAAGGTGGCTGGCTACAAGCCAGGAAGAAAGTCCTCACCAGACACCAAATCCACAGGCACTTTGGTCTTAGACTTCCCAGCCTCCACAACTGTGAGAAAATAAATTTCTGTTATTTAAGCCATACAGTCTATGGCATTTTGTTATGGCAGCTGAGCTGACTGATACAAACGTCATGGTGCAACCAATTCATTTTCATCATTATGCATACATATTTAACTTCATAGGTAATTTCTTAAGCAATCACAGCACTTTGATATTCCTCACCCATTGTTATCAAGACGTGAAAGAAGCAATACTCTTCCACACACACAAGTGAATTCCAAATGTTCCTGAACTACTTTTCTTTCTGAGCCTTTTATTCTTCTCTATACCCAGATGATGACATCTTTGGGTTCCTAGTGGTTCACACACAGTCAGTCAAGAATTCAAGAAACAAGGAATTTAGCAAGCATAGACAGAACTGAAGACAACAGAGGATGGGGATGGCAGGAGAGATTTTTTGTTGTGTAACTCATGTACAGGCAGAAACCAAAAAGGCGGATGGAAATAAAGGAATGTAGAAGGGTCTTGAGGAGTACATCTGAATTTATGAAACCCAAAGATATTTGCTATAGGCCCAGAATGTAAATTCAAATTAAATTAAGCCCAATCACTCAAAGCAAAATCTCCTCCTACATGATCTCTCACTGACCTCAAAGGTAGAATTGGGCTACAGCAAAGAGGTCACAAAATGTGCCTGAAGCTGTGCTTAGAGTCAATAGAGTAGAATTAAAGTTCTGAAATCTTGGAGGTTGCGACCCCAGAGGACAGAGTGGACAGCCCCCTCCCCCCACCACCAAATCCCTCTAAAGGCTCTTTGTAACGAGCGTCGCTGGGTATATTTATTCCCAGTCCAAGGACTCCAGATGCATCTGTGGAAACAAAGCTTGCTACAGAGCATACCTTCCTCCTTCCCTCCCTCCCTCCCATTTTGGGAACACATTTCAAAATGCCACTTTATTAGCACCTAAACAAAAACACCTCTTCGACAGGGATGAGGGAGCGTGGCGTAAACATGTCATCCCCACCTATTGTTCTGCGGAGTTGAAATTCTCCTATGACTGATTATAAAAGGCAGTTATAGAGGAAACTGTTTGAGTCTGCTGAATTAAAAACAAACAGTGAGGCATTCAATGACGAACAGATCTGATGGATTAAAATGCACCGAGGAAAGACATCTCAGGCGATGCCTGAATAGGCCAAGCTGGAATGAGAGGAAATTCGGCCTGCAATTTCCAATCAAGAGAAAACTGGCAAAGCAACAGAATTTGAGGCTCCCTCAGATTTACACTTTATCTGCTAATTAGCATTAACATGCGCGGTAGAGGTATCTCACCAGCTTGTGGCACAATAAAAAACGAAATGTGTTATCACCACAGAATGTGTAATTACTTTAAGCGCTGGCTGAAAATTGCAGGGTACTTCATTTCAGAATTTGTATATATTTATTGTTAGAGATAAACTTGTTGAAGTATATCTAATCTAATTTTATGTTATAATTCCTGTTTAAGATAATTTTAGTGTCAGCAAGCCAAGGACTGAAGTAAATACTGCCATAAATTGTAATACATTAAAATACCAGAGCATTACATCCATTCGTCCGTGACTTGATTCGCTTATTGTTTAAAGACAAAAAAAAAAAAAAATCTCAGATTACATCAAAACTAGAAATATACCCGGTGGGGTGGCTTCTTTCTACCCATGTCAGGTCAGGCAGTCGATGGAGTCTGCCAACTTGAGACTCCCTGTTTCAGCTCCTTGGAAATGTGAATCACTGTTAAAAGAATTGTAGATTTCCATTTCCCTTAGGTAGAATTTATTATTTTTGTAAAATCTCTTTAAATTGCCCTGTACCTCCCCACAAGGGAAATGCATTAGGACAGATTATTTGGCTTTAAATCATAACTAGGTTAATATTTGTTTTAAGTTTGAGTTAAAACCTAGTTTAAATTCCTCCTTAAATTGTTGAACAAGACAATTTGGGGTTATGAAAAGGAAACTATAGCATGTTTTTCAGTAATACGATATTATGGCAGAGGCTACCAAATCATGCAAAAGCAATTTCTTATTTTCCTACTAAATAGAGGATTATAGCTAAAGCATTGCCTGCATACAGACTGTTCATTTTTGAGCAGCATTCTGTCAAGCCTGCTATACTTGGAAAGACACGGAGATAACACTGCCTCCGAGAAGGGAATGCTGGATCTAACACTATTTCTGTTCAAGAACTAGCAATTTCTCTGCCTTTTTATGCCCTTCTTTCTCCAGTAGAAGAAAAAAAAGGGGGGTGGTGGAGAACAGGGAAGGAGGGCTATATATACAATGTTGTACTGTATATACACAATCAATGCTTTTTATTCATATAGTTTGTGTTTATAAGATATTAAAAAACCTTTGCAAATTTTCTCTTGGTTGTCTACTATTCCCTTGAGGGAGGCACTGAATTCAAGGATCCCACAGGATATATCTTACTATGATTCTTTCAGAAAGAGCCCTAGGATTTTAACGTCTGCCCGTTGGCCTTCCTGTTGTGTGAAACATGGCGGGGAGCTAATAAGGCCTTGAATGACTCCGCCCATCTCGTAGCACTGATGTATTGGTTCTCCAAGAGCCTTTCTACATGTTGCAATAATTAAAGCATATGGATTGGAAGTTTTTGAAACTTTGAAATTGTTTGCCTGGGGAAGCAACTTTACTCCGCACAACTGATTTTCCTTTTTATGGCTGCCTTTTAACTTGGGAAATTGATATTTTATATGTAATGATTCCTAGCAATAGCTTTGCGCCGAGTTCAGCATATTAAACACGGGGCCAGTGTGTAAACAAAATCCAGGCTGCCCTGTGATGTAATGGGAATGGACATAATTGAGGTATTCCCTGGGGCCAAGGGAACAGGGATAGGGCCAGAAGCAGCAATTCCCATGGTTTTTCCCTAGTGGCCAGAAAACTGAACGGAGGTGTTGTGCCTGATGCTTTGGCTAAGAACTGGTTAAGTATTTGTAAGATGCTACTCCGGGCATCTGGGTGGCGCCGTCCTTAAGCATCTGACTTCAGCTCAGTCCTGATCTCATGGTTCATGAGTTTGAGTCCCATATCAGGTTAGCTCCAGCCCCACTTCAGGTGAGTATTAGTCGCGATTCAGGTTTAAAAAAAAAAAAAATGCATTAGGGTCTGTCTAGCTGTTTCTCTTTCTTTCTTTCTCTTTCTCTCTCTCTCCCCCTCTTTTGCTCTCTCTCCCTCTGCCCCACCTCAGATTCTCTCTCACTCACTTGCACCCTCTCTCTCAAAAAAAATAAATAAATAAAAAATAAGGATGCTGCCTCCAATTCCTTCTATGGTTTTCAGAAGGTTGGGGAAGGAGGGGACCTTTCTTCCCAGGCCTCATTCATTGCCTGTTGCACACCAGGTGCGAGTTCCCCTTCCCTTGAAGCAGCCATCCTTGTTTCTGAAGCTGTTTCATCTCCAAAGACTTATGATTCCCTCTCTTCTCTCACTGTATGTGGAAAGTATTTTGGCATCTTGCCAAATGAAAGCAACTAATGACAATTGGAAGTTACAATTGTCTATACCATGTGAAAATGAACTCTCTTCTCCAACCAACAACTTCAAAAAGGTGTTAACTTAAGTGTGTTGACCTAAGGCTGATCATAATTTTAAGGCCTTTTCTAGATATGCATTCAGATGAAAAATATTTCCAAAGTAAGACTTTCTCTGTGTGCACAGGGACTTAGCACAATTTACAAGAAGCAGCATGAGCCATTTGCAGTAACTATTGCTTTTTTCATCCAGAATTTCGCCTTCTATCTTGCCCCATGGCATGGCCTAGAAGCCTAACACTGAGCCTGTCTTGGCCAACACAACATTAGTCTACAGAGCAGAACCAAAAAGACCAGGCAAATTCTGCCATCGGACACCTGCTGGGTGTCCTGTGACTGCCCATTCTACAGGGGCTCTAATGTCAACACCCACATGGCTTTTCTTCCCTCTCATCCAAGGCAGTATCCACATTTGCATTTTAGCTGCTAATATTATTTATAATATTCTATTAGAGTAATTTAAAATAATTTGAAAAGTTACTTAAAATCCTTTCTATAGGCCCTTAGAAAAGTTCCATAAAGAAGCCTGACCTGACCCATTACATAAAGGTCAAATTTGAAGTTCAGTGATTTAGCAGTCAGGAAACAGAGGGCACACTCAAATAGGGAATTTAAGGAAAGCTTTTATAAAGGGACAAGATACAAATATGCAGGAAGAGCCAATGTGAAGCCCACAATCTTAGCTATCAAACACCAAGAGCTATTGCCATCCTTGGATGGTTGCATGAACTCATCCAGAGCTCTAGGAAAGTACATACACAGGAACTGTGGCCCTTGGTAGAGAAACAAGACACTGACAACCAGTAGGGAGGTGGCCAGAAGAATTAACTTCCTGACCACACTCTTCTTCTGCCCTCTTCTCTCTTGCTATTGCCTCCATTGGCCAAATGCAAGTAAAAGTCAGAAAGCAGGGGAACCTTGCTGATGCCACTGATACAGGTCAGCCCTCCAGGGCACAGACCAGGGTAAAGAAGGTCGAAAGCTGATCTGGAAGGGCAAACAGAGACTACCCAGCACAAGTGGGTTACTCGGGTCATTTAACTTATCAAGAAATGCTTGATGTAAAACAGGCTCCTCATGAGTTCCTTTACTACTTTAAAGCCCACCAGTAAAACAAATTTGTTACCACTTTCCACTTCTTATAGATTTTCATAATAGTCCTCAGAGACCAACAACTACTGTTAACTACTGTTGTCACCAACATCTTAATAGAAGCACACATTCCTGTTTTACATATGTCCAAACATGCCAAGTGGTCTTTGAACTACCTTTTATCAAGAGCTACTTTTACAGGCTCTTAATTATTTCCTAATTATTTATATTTTCCTTTATGGCAGTGCCTTGTTAACCATGCATTAAAAGTTCTGTATCATTGTGATTTCAGCCATAATTAGTTTTATCATCCTATGGATTTATTAATGGGACTTATTTTCTCACTCTCTTTCTCTTTTATTTCTCTCCTGCTTTGTAAGACATCCTTTCCCCTACATTGATGCTTTGCTATATGATTAACTAACTCTCTCATTATCTCCCTTTCCCTGGCAACATAGGTTAGATCTATCATAGACCATGTTTTCCAACTCTTAATATCTCTTTAGTGGCTCTACTGAGACTCTATTTCTGCAATTGAAGCACCAACATGTCTCTGATCGTGCTGTATCATTAGCTTTGTCTTTAGGCTAAAAATCAGGAATATACTATTGATTCTATCTGTAATTTTTGGCCTCATGTTGAATATGTTGAGCAACCCTCACTCAAGTTCACCTGACTCTGCTCTTTGGCCTGTATTTCTACATTTGAGCGGTTAATATTCTTAGGGACTTAAACTAATTCCGATTTCCTCACTAGCAATTTTTTATTCAATAAAGTGGATAATTTAAGTTGCAATAACACCCATTATTTCTATAGTACATGATAAAACTATTTTAAGTTTAGGTGAAAAAGAATGCAACCAAAACTATTTTAATTTTCTCCAGAATTGGACTTGGTACAAAAACAAAAACAAAAACAATTATGACAACCGCTGTGGTGGGAAAGTGGAAACAGTTTGGCTTTGGAGTCGCATAGCCCTGGGCTTGAGACCCCACTCTTTGGCTAGTACTGATCACCTTTCCTGACTATAACCCGATTTTAAGAATACCCCTTGGTGGGAATTTTTTATGTGTATTATATAGGATATTGAGGGTTAAATGCCTGAGATGGAATACCTGAGATCAGTAACTTCTTCCTCTAGCTCCTTCTTCTCCCTGTCTCTTGTGCCCCCATGCTATTCTTAGTCGACATCTGCTCCAGACCAAGTTCTCTGCCAGGTGTTTCCCATCCTTTGCCTTCTGTGCAGTTCTAGCCCTTTCTTTTACTATCTCTATTTGTTCTTACTCCTCTTTTTCCCTCCGTGCCTGTCAGGGCTGACTAAGTTGAAGACCCTTAGGCCAGTCAACTAATGTAAACATGTGAATCAAGCAGGAATAAGATAAGAGTGAGTGATAAAGACTGTGGAAAACTAGAGAATGTTTGTTCTGTCTACAAACCCTCAAAACACAACACATACACAGTATTTGCCAAGCAAAACACATCAGCAGGTTGGATTTGACTTTGGAGCAGCCATTTTGTATACTGGCCTTCCAAAGGGGTCCATAGATGGTCACTGTTCCCAAATCTCAAATATCACTGTGCTGCTGACACCTGAGTTTAAGTTGTAAACAGCTTTCCGATAAAACTGTTTTCTGAAAGCATTCACACATGATATATAAGAAATCATAAGGGAAAATTGGTGATAGGCATTGAGGAGGGCACTTGTTCGGATAAGCACTGGGTCTGTATGTAAGCCAATTTGACAATAAATTATATTAAAAAAAGAAATCATGGACCACTTTGAGGATATACAGATGTAATAATCAAGGTTTATATTCCTTTTTGCCTCCACAAAAAAAAGCTGTAGTTATAGCCCAAGATTTTCCCAGATACATGTAACTATATTTTTGAAAATTGAGGAAGCAAGCTGAATATCTTAAGAAACAGACACACATCAGACAGCTATGCAGTATCTATTCCAAGTACCTCTATAAGATGTCAACATTGCTGTGACAGCAATTCCATGAGAATTGCAATTATTATTATGTCTCCTTCACATGGGATCTAGAATGTCTGATCTGGGTTCATGATCAAGTTTTTCATAAGTAGGTGCCTTGCACAGTGCCTGGCAGTGGTAATCATTCTATAATTATTTCTGAGTAAATAAAGTCAAAGAATCATTAGAGATCTCCCTCCAAGGGAGACATCAAGTTCTTGGATAAATGGATTTAGAGTGTGGTCACTAGAAATGGGTCAGTTTCTTGCTCAGAGATTCAGGGCACTCTGGAATATCAGGAAATGATGTCAGGCTCCATAAGCAGCATCTATAATCACAAACCCAGAGCCAGACTCTTACATGTGTGCCATGTGGAAAGGAATGTGGATCTTACACCTGTGCTGTTTGCTTTTTTTTTTTTCAGACAAATATGCAAACTGATAACGAGACCATCTGCTTCTTCATCCTCAGATATAAAAGATGGCTACACATGCAGAGAACTAATCATTTTGCTCCCTCTTAACTGCCTGTCTGATTTCATAAATATCTTTATACCATTCATTTTAATAACTATTGCTTTAGAATTTTCTGATTCTCAGCTTTGTTGATATATTCTTAACTTCCCAAGAATGAAAAACTATCAAGTTTCTTCAATTACCATATCAACAACAACAAAACTGCTTTCTTAGAATTGAAATCCAAATTTCTATCTTTCTAGCCCACAGCTTTCCAGGAATTATGGGGCCTAATATTTGAATGTTTCAAATGAAAATAGATGAAGACGGATAAACCAAGGATTTCTGACAAAGTAATAGAAGCCAGAGAGAGAAAACCTTGTTGCTACCTCAGCTTGCTTCACTCCTTCACTTGGGGTTTTCCTGTTTGTGTTGGCTCCAATTCTAGCTACAATTCCTGGGACCCTAAGTCAATATGGCTGCAGCGACCAGCACAGCTGATGTCTCTGACCTTCTGCTTATCCCTCAGCCAATCATGGTATAAGAAATCCCCTTTCCTATTAGTTTCAGCAAGACTATCTTGGACTCTTTCAAAAGGGGCTCTTAGCAGAAAACCAAGAATAAAAAAAAATAGAAAAGTATAGAACTCAAATCATTTGCAGAGCCCATGAGTGTTATCCAAAAGTACGCCTGTTACAGACAAGTACAGCTGGTGCAGCAGATAAGATCCCAACACCACCTGTATTTTTTCCCCACCTCCACCCTATCTCTCAAAGAGTCTGAGATGCAGAAAAGAAATAGGGTACTGGAATCCTGTAAACTACCCCAGCCATGCTAGCTGTGGCTGGATTTTGGTTAAGCCAGGTTAAGAGAGTTTATGTTTCCCTTTGCCTTTTTTCACTTAGTTTTCAAGCCCATACTATGTGGAAAATAAATGTAAACTTGCCTTTGTTAAAATAAAAGAGAAAGGCGTTCTTGATACAGCTAACAGGAGCTTAGGAACTGTCTAGGATGGTGGTCTCCAAAATGGACCCATTCACCTGCAGTAAGAAAACATTAGAACTTGTATGTTTATTTTTCTTATTCTTTTAAAAAATTTGTTAGCTTTTACACAAGTTTCAAAACATATTATAATATGCAGTCCAGTGGAATATGTATATAATGTTTAAATAAATGTGCACATATCTGTTTGAAGACCACTGCCCACTAAGATTAATACTGTAATGGCAGCTTCCATAGCAACTCAGGATCTGGGAAAAATCAGGTGGGGCTAGAGCAGATCAGAAGTGAAAACCCAGGCAGGAATGAGCCAAAACACCTGATATACAGATCACTTCCTTTCTGGTGTTTCCAGTATACCACATTTTTGGCTTTCTGTATAACATCATGTTAAGTGACCAGACTTTGCAACCAGACAGACCTCCTCTACTTTCTGTATAACCTTGGGCAAGTTCCACAACTTTTTACACCTCAATTTTGTTTCTGTAAAATGGGATTTGTGGTACTTACATCATATTGGTTATTGTACAGACTAAATGAGATTATGTATAGAAAATATTTCACATATTGCTTAAAACGTAGTGATCTCTCAAATAGTGGCTATTTATTACTTCTACTGTTCCTTGCATTAAAGCCCCAAACCCATGGATCTAGGCAAGGGGAATTCCAAAATTTTAGCTTGAGATTTACAGGGTAGTAATTTCTTACTTCCCAAATAAGAGTAGGGGACTAGCCAGGGACATCTCTGCCTTCACATGAATTAACTATTCAATCCCTATGAGTTAAGTAACATTTTCATTAACTTATGACAACATTAAAGCACAAAGAAGTTGAGGAGTACCTTACAGAAGGTTAGATAGCTGCTTTGTGATGGAGCTAGGATCTGAACCCAGGCAATCCAGCTCAAGAGACTTGTCTACCTGCAACCTAAGGCTTTCTCAACCTTGGCACTATTGCCATTTAGGGCTGGCTAATTCTTTGTTGGTGGAAGGGGGCGTCCTGTGCATTGTAGGATGTTTAGCATCACCCCTGCCCTCTGCCCACTTGATGCCATTAGCACCGCCTTCTCAGTCGTGACAATCAAAAATGTCTTCACACACTGCCAAGTGTCCCCTTGGGGGAAAAATCACCCCTGGTTGATATCCACGCACCACACCAACCAACCCTTTTATTATTATAAAGATTATTCTGTTAACTGTGAGTTAGGCAATATTTTACTCACCACAAAACTAAAGGCACAAAGTTCATTGTTCTTAATGATGACCATACAGTAGAATCGCTTGGGGAGTTTTTAGTCTGATTTCCAGACTTCATTCAAGGTTACTTGGATCAGGATCTCTGGGGCAGGTATGGAAGGAGGAGGGAGGAGACCCAGGCATCCGTGTTTTCAAAGCTTCCTCTGCCCACCTCCCCCATGCCAGGTGATTCCAGTGAGCAGCCAATGTTTAGAAATAAAGCTCTAGTCATTCCTTTAAGAATCAATTCACAGAACTACTTATTTGCTATGTTATTAAAAATCTAACTCCCTAATTACAGTACACCTGTACTGTGCACTTTTTCCTTGACTCCCCTCTTTAAAATGCTACCACTCTGGGTCTCCCTCTCCAGCCACATTTCCTTTCTCCACCACACACCCCTCCCATGCATATGCCTCCCTGTTTTTTCAAAATGATCCTTCTGAAATGCTCTTCCCTTGTTTTTTTCTTCCCCAGACTCTACCACTATCACCCTTCCTCTGATGTCAGCTGAAGTCAGTTTAGACGTCACCCTTTCTGGAAAGCAGCTTCAATTTACCCACTGGCTTTCATCTTCTATATCACTCTAAAAAGCCCTAGTACAGCCCATATCTATATTATGTTGTCATATTTCTCAGTCTCTGCTCAACCTCCTTGCTTCTACCATCAAACCTCCCAGATGGATCTCCAAAAGGGCTAGATCCATGTCCTTTATCTCTGAACCCCCAGCACTTACCTGCATCTGATACCTTACAAATAGTTTAATGAATGTTTGCAGAATGAGTGAATGTTACCTTCATCTTTTTCCCAACCTTCACCAATCCGTGTGGATCACTGATCCACCCTTTGGCTGGTTTCTCCCTGCACATTTCATCACTGCCAAACCTTCTTCCTAGTTCTGAGCCATCTGTTCACTGGTAAGAGTGGTGGCTGACCTGTTTTCATTCCATAGGACTGAGGAGCAGAGCCAGGCAGCTGTGGCTGGAACTCATCTCTGGCTTTGAAACGTAAATGAAGCTATCATCGGCAAGCTCCAAGTTGTGGTGAGCCTTGTTCATGCCTGGATCATCTTCTGTCTTCACCACAGTTCTGGGCTTACACATTATAATACACGAGTGTTAGTGAAACTGCCATGTTCTCTCTGTACTCCATAACTGATGGCAATCCAATTGATTTCCCATAATGAAGCTGTGCTACTACCTACTGGCTTTACTCTGTAGAAAAGTAATTTCCTTCTACAAGATCCCTATCATTCAGAGGATTTTTAAAAATGCATTAGTAATGTGTGGGAAAAAACTCAACCTAAGTATTTTTCTTCTTATAATCAGTACTTAGGGTGAAGTGCATCATGTCGAACATCTGTGCAAAGGAGGAACTCACCCATATGAAGAAACTCTTTCTTATAAATTCTGAAGCCAGGGAAGGAATGATGTAGGGGAACTAGTCATGTCGGTAGAGTAGACAAGCAAGTGCCATCTCCCAGATTCCCCTCCACTGCTGGTATGACCAAAGCCCCTGACCAGATGACTCTAAAACTGGACAAGGCTTGATCCAAACTAAAGTGGGGCTCCGAGGATGGCTGATTCCTAAATCTTGCTTAGTCAGGAACCCCTCACAAACCTGTTTCTAAAATAGTCCTCCTCAACCACTAATGCTCACAAATCTTGATAAGGGGTTCCTGAGTTCACAATCCTTTAATCCTCAAAAAATAGTGATTTCTTCCCACGTGGAGAAAAACTATACTTCAGACTTAGCAAGTATCATGTTGATCATAATCTATTCATATTCTTTAACAGACACGTTATAAGGAAATCAGAATTAAAATTACCACTTATCACCAAAGGCAGAATTATTCTAGCTAACATTTTTGGTGCCATCAATAATTCTAATAATGCTTGTTTCATTGGTCACCCATTAGACTAAAGAGGAGACTTTTGTCAAAAGAAGGTGATGAAGTTAGTGACTTTTAAATAAAGTAACATTTACAAGAAAGAAAAAAAAGATTAAATCAAGAATAAAACCCTTCAAGTTTTTTTTACTGTTTAAATGGAAACTATTCTGTGATTAGATAAATAAATGCTTTAGTAAAATCAACAATGAGTAATATATCAAATGAATGTTTCTTCACTTTGTAGAGAAGTCACAAAAGCTGCTCTATCAGATACTGCTAAATTCTTCCCCAACTTTTCCCAAAGTTAATAAACTATAACCTGGTAGGTATTTCAAAACTTTAAACTAAGGAACTAAACTATTTCTATCTTTTATGTATTTGTTCCTTGGGCTCCCTTCTTCTCTAATGCATGATTCTTTTGGTCATCTTGAACACATTTCAATGTTTTTTTTTAAACCCAAAGAGATAACTAGCTGCTTTTGTAGAGATTTGTTCAAGAATAAACATTAGCTGGCATTGCAATACTGCTCTTATAGTATATTATGCATACTACTACTTGCCAGAATAAAGTTTCAGTTATTACACATACATTTATAGATATACACATATGTGTGTCTATATACAGACAAGTGGAATTTTATACAGAGAGACTCTGTGTATATGAAAATGAGACCTTTATTTGCTTGTGTAATGTGCCAAAATATTAAAATTAGATAATTCAGCCAAGTTCTTCATGGTTTTGCTTAAAAAATCCCTTTTAAATTCATACAAAGTTGATTCACTTTCTTGAGACTCTCAAAAGAATCATGGGTCAATCTCAGTTTCACAAATAATCTATTTGATCCTTTAGAGGAAGAAGAAGAATGAAGAGAAGGAGGAGAAAGGGATGGAGGGGGGATGAGAGAAAGGGAGCAGGGGAGGGAGGAAAATTAGACACAGAAGAAAATAGAATAGCAACTAATCAGTGTAAATTTACAGGAGGAGGAAATCACTTTCATGATTCTTTTTTTTGTTTTGTTTTGTTTTGAGAGAGAGAGAGAGAGAGGGATGGAGGAAAAAGAGCATGAGTGGAGGAGAGGGGCAGAAGGAGAAAGAGAGAGAGAGAATCTTAAGAAGGCACCACACTGGGATCATGACCTGAGCTGAAATCCAGAGTCAGTCACCTAACTAACAGAAGCACCCAGGTGCACCTGATTCTCCTCTTTGATCAGAGAAGTGGGGATCAGATTTTTCTGGTTCCCTAAAATTCTCCCAACTTCCTAATACAAACCTTACCTGAAGTAACTAATGCCCAGCAGTTAATATAAGTCATGAAACTGAATCTAGATGGATTAAGTCCCCAGAAAATTCATTCATCCTGCACATCACCCCTTGAAAACTTCCCTGGTCCCTGCTGCCCATCTTTCCTCTCCAGACTTTCATCACATACCTTCACCTGGTTTATGATGTCCCCTCTTAGCAGATATAAATTGTTTATATATATGTTACTCCAATGAGACTAAGGATAACAATCCTATAGGTAAAACTCTGGGTCATGCCAGCTTTATAAAAAGACTTAAGACAGCATCTGCCTCTTTGCAGGAGCTAAATGTATGCCTACTGCATTAAGAAATTAATATTGGAAGAAATCTGGAAATGCAGCCGACGTCCATGTCTTCAGATGGCATGATTTATTGCCAACATCCATTGCCATCAGCAGCTGAGTTCTGGACACTGAAAGGCGAGCCAAAGATTGGTCATCGTTTCAATGCTGACTAACACATTTTCAGAATAGTTGAGACTGTCCTATTATTTAATCACAACATCCTTCCTCAATCTAGTATCTCCATAAATTTGATTTCACCTGACCCAAATAAATTACACTAGGAAAGAGCCATGTCATGAGATCAGCTCTTGAATAAAAAAACTACTGTGCTACAAGAAAGTGCAATGTACAGAGGGCATTCATCTACTCACTCATTCATTCCATTGGCTTTTCTTCTATTTGCTCATTTCTTTGTTTCTTCATTCATTTTTCTAATAATCAGATACACAGAACTGCATTAATCCTAATCTTCAGTTCATACATGCCATCATTCTTGTTTCATTCAAGATGCTATCTCTTCTTTTATTGTTGGTTTATTCTAACAATGTGCAAATTCCCTTGATCCCAACACCCAACTACAGAATGAGAATATGAACAATAACTTACATTTAAGTATCCCCTCTCTATTTTGTTCCCCTTCTCCCCCATGTCAGGATATCACTATCCAGAATTTATTATCCTCTAACATTTTTTTTAGTTTTATCTCCACTTATGGATTCTAAATGATACTTTCATTGTTATCTATTCAAAAAGTACTTCTAGTAACATTTCCATATCATAAAATAGCAATGATTTTGTTTTATAGAGATACTTACAAGCTTTGGTCAATGCACACATGGCACATGGGCACGGTTCAACAATCTCTGGGTGCAGGTTTCAGGCCTGGGGAATACAAAACCACTCTGCATGTTAGCTGGTGTCTTGTCCCTATGTCACAGCCTCATGTGTCCAGGAGCATGGTGGGAGCCAGCCTCTCTCACAGAAAGGACACTTCCTTCTGCTCTGTTATTGGCTGGTCCTCTCAGATAGATGACTTTTTTTTTTTTAAGTTTATTTATTTAAGTAATCTCCACACCCAATGTGGGGCTTGAACTCATGACCCCAAGATCAAGAGTCACCTGCTTTTATGACTGAGCCAGCCAGGTGCCCCTCAGGTAGGAGAGTTAAATAAACAGATTTGCCATACAAATGCCTGGTCCATAACATCATACTCAGTTACTATTACTTCCTTCCCTGTTTCCTTTTTTATATTACTGCTCTAGAAAGGTGCCTCCATGCATACTAGTATTTAATCTTACAATTTAAAAAGATGATAACTCATCAGCCACAAAAGCAGAAGTGTTTCAAATGATATAAACAAATGCTAAAGGAAGGAATAATCCACCGTGGAGCTGTTGGTGATACCACACCACACTCCTCATCCTGTTTCTTTTCTTCTTGGATGCTGTCAGTTCAGTCCTGGCCAGGTTCCAGTGGCCATCACAGACTCCAATAGTTCAGGTCCCTGTCCTGTATTGTCTCTCTTCCTGTCTGTGGTTCTACTTGGATAAATAGTACCTGAGAGTTATAGCAAAAGGCAAGAAATGATTGGAATCCAAACCATATGAACAGAATTATACTCCCCTGTATTTGTATCTCACTTTACAACTTTACAATATCTTTCATAAACAGTACATTATTTGAATTTCACAAAAGTCTTTGAGACACGCGGATATGTAAAATATAAGCATCTTATAGAAGACAACACTGAAGCTCAGAGCAGTGAAGACATTTGACCAAGGTCACACAGTGACAAGAGTAGATGGGATCTAGACTTACCAACGCCTATAGAAACCCTTTCCTTCTACCCACCTCTTCTCCACCTGCCCCAGGCCCACACCCACAAACCAGTGATAGTCATCAACCTACAGCCTTGTCAGGGAGGACTGAAATTGTACCTTTCTTGTTCAGCTATTGTTCTCATAACATTTACAAGAGAAATCCTAAGGGGTAAAACAATCCTTGTAAAACCATCTCAGTTTATTTGTGATTTCAATCCTGGCTATTTTTCATCACATTATATAAAGGCATCTTAAAGACACACTGCTGAGTTTATTTTTAAATGTCTTTATAGGCACTTTCTTTAAAATAGAACACTTCTTTACATCATCCTTAACTATGTCAGTCTTCCCATTGTCACTTTTATTATTTGAAAGCCCTTCCTCAAAGTGATGTTAATAAACAGTCCCAAGAGACAGTTTAGAGACATCTTTTTCTCTAGAATCAAAGAAAATCAAATTTATTCTATTAATCCAGCCTGTGGGGGTTAATAGAGTCCTTTCATTCATCTTATCACAACTAGAAAGACTCATGGCGCCCCCATGCACAGATAAACAAAACCACTTTCTCAGTTTCATCTCAGACCTGGTCCCTCTTCCCACCACTGTCATTTTTTGGTTCATAGAGTCTTTCACCAAGAACAGTACTCCTTGATTATTCTCCATAATTCATAACTAATCACTGGCGTTGTAGAAAGGAAGGAAATATAAAGATTCATTGGAAAACATGGGATATTATGAATCATTATATTTCTGTACCTTGAATATCATCAACATTCTGGATTGATTTCATTTGGGTTTCCATTTTTAACACTAGCATTGCATGTACAGGAGGCATAAAAATCTGCCATTAAATGCAGCATTAATCTGCATTCGCTAAGTGCACAACCCACTCACAGCTGACTCAATCTAGGGCACTACCTGGGCCCACTGACTTTCGGCTACGTGTGCTTCTAGACTCTGCAGGTTGTGGAAGCTCCCCCAAGGCACCTGTATTCTCCCAGGTTCCCCAGGGTTCTCCAGACTCCTGTGGGCCTGAGTAAATGGGGCAGGCGGGTGTGCCAAGCAGCCAGTTTTTATTCAGGCATTTGCCAGAAGGGAAATTGCTAAAATGTTTTAGGGCCCCCTCAGGAGAATAAAAATGTCACACTGCCTTTAGCTTTTATCCCTCAGCTAAAAATCAATGTTTTCTAAAAGAGAGAAGCTTTTAATACTCTTATAAGAGTTTTGCTTCAGATCCAGCTTATATTAATTAAGCACATACTTTTGGCAAGGGTTTTAAATAACTTCATTTCCATAACAATCAGGTATCAATCATCTTCACCTTGTATTTGTGGAAACGGAGCCTGAGGGACTAAATGGCCCCTGAAGGTCACACAGCCTAAGGGGCAGAAGTAGAATTTGCACATGACTCTTGGAACTCTGTTTGATGTCCCATTTTATGTCACTGTGTCTCACCATATTCTGATCACTCATCTACAGCAAGAGAGAGGTTAGGCTAAATGAGATATGCTACGGCTGAGTCCTATATGGAACTGTCATGATTCACTTACTCATTCCTTCAACAAATATTAATTGAGAAACTACTGTGCACCAGGCACTCTTTTAGGTGCCAGAGATACAGCTGGGATCAAAACAGACAAAACTCCCTGCCCTCGAAGAGTCTGACGTCTACTGTGGGTCACAGACCACAAACAAGATACGAGAAGTAAAATATAAAGCATGTTAGTGAGCAGTAAGTACTAAGGAGAAAATATAAAACATAAATTTGGGGAGAGATGAAATGCCTGAAGTTGGTAGGGGTAGAAATTTTCAGCAGCATGGACAGGGAAGGCCTCCAGGAGAAAGTAACTTTTTAAATACTCTTTGGCATCCCAGTTACATTTAATTATTTCATTGGTATTTGCCTTTCAGGATTGTTGTAAGGAATCCCATAATTTCATTTCTGAGAGATATACTGTAAGAATCAACTTGATAATGTTGATCAACTGTCCTACTAATTGCATATTAATTTTGTGACTTATGAAACATCCAAGGACCAAAACCTGTGGCTATGGTTTGGACAGTTCTTGGCCGTTGCGGAGAATGCAGAGTAGACAAGCATGAGTCTATGAATCAACCTTTCTACAGTCATACTCAATGGCCCTGTTACCAGCTTGTAACTTTCAGCATGTTACACAACTTTTTGGTGCATTAGAAAAGTCTGTAAAATAGAGACATTATCAGTACTCACTGCCTGGGACTGCTATGAGGGTTACGTGAGAGCAATCTCAGACAAGTCTGCACTCAGATGGGAGTCTGGTATGTCATTTATACACCTAATGTACAGGTACAAGTGTTAGTGTGAGAGACATTATTCTGGATGACATATTCACCAGAAATAAAGAAACAAAGATACCCATATAATCCTCTTTTTAAAAAAAAAGAAAAAAAGAACACTGATATGAGTATAGATCTAGTGTGGCAAATATCCAGCACTAAGGAAATGTTTTTAATTTAAGGTGTGAATATAAAATAAAAAGGCAGAGTTTCTTTAAAAAGAGTTTTGAAGGCAATTCCTTAAGTATCTTGAAGCAAATAACATGGATTGGGACACAGGTATTCTGTTGGGGTGATTATTTTTCATTAGTTTAAAAAAAAACTCATCAGTGGTAGGGACTGCGTCTGACCATCATCTGTATATCCCTGGTCACCAGAGCAGACCCAGGAAGTGCCTGATGACAGCGGGTATCTGAGCATGGCAAGCCCACGCTTAGCTGTAGGTCCGTGGTTCCAGGTCCGCTCCAGATGGCCCCAGGGCTTCACACAGATATGCCTGGGGACTGGAATAGGACAAGACCCTGAGAGCAGGCCTCCAGCATCCTGCCTGTGCTCCAACTACCCTGCACCTCCATTTCATTGATTTTATGTTCTGGAACCCAGGTTGGAATTTACTATTTTTTCTTAAGTCCTACTGCTTTAAAAAAAAAAAAAAGTTTGAAATGTCTGAAAGCCATTATTTTATAACTAGCACATGGTTTCCATACTCTCATGCTTTCAGTATCCAGCCCAGTACCTGCTCCATGATAGCTATTCCATGACTATTTACTAAGTGGCTGGCTTACACTGGAAAACTGGGATAAACAGACAAATGTTCAATGCAGAAATCAGCTCCATCCAATCTGAACCAGTACAAGCAGCTCTGGATTTAAATACTGTGCCAAAATAGACAAGATGGGTAAGGATAAGGTTTTAGTAGATTCTGTTTATTTTATAAATTACTGAATCTACTCCTAATTTTAAGATGAGAGAGGCAATATAATAGCAGATGAACAGAGAATTGGTTAAAAGAGGAGAGAGAAATACAGACTCTGAAGTCTGTCAAATCTGGCCTGAACTTCCCTATTAGCTGTGTAACGTTGAACAAGTGACTTCATCTTGCTAAGCCTCAGTCCAGTTGTAAAATGAGGATAGTCACAGTATCTATTTTCTTGAGGTATTGTGCAGAAAAAAATAAGATACTTCATAGAAAGTTCCTACTACAGTTTGAGGTACATACAGAGCACTCAGTAAACGTTAGCTGCATATACACACACACATAGATACATATACACACACACATAGATACATATACACACACACTATATATATATATATATATAAATGCTATGTATGTACACATTAAGTGGATATATGTGTATTTATATATGTTTATTAAAATTTTTAAACTGAGACATAAAAAAGAAATATACACACTATATATACATCTACACTAAATGAATATACATATATTTATTATAATTTTTAAACAAAGATATAAAAAATCATATGATCCTGTGATTTTAACATACATTTATTAGCAGCAGAACCCCTCATTCAAATACATGGAAAAATCCCAAAGTATGGGGTCCTCTGGCTAAAACAAAAAGTTAGAAAGACCATTTCCCCCTCATACACATATGTGTGCATATGCCCACACACATATACATGCACACACATGCACGCACTCACATACATACATGTGCACGCACACATATATGCATATACACACTATGCCAACCCAACAAGCGCCCTATGTCTTAATTATCTTACTATCACCCAGCAAGACTCTAAGGCTCTTTGGAAAAGATTGACCATTAATAAAGTCTAATTCTCAGGGCACCTGAGTGGCTCAGTCAGTTAAGCGTCTGACTTCTGCTCAGGTCAAGATTTCATGGTTCAGGAGTTCAAGCCCCACACTGGGCTCTCTGCTGTCAGCACAGAGCCCTCTTCAGATCCCTTATCTCCCTCTCTCTCCCTCTCTCTCTCTCTCTCTCTCTCTCTCTCTGCCCCTCCCCTGCTTGCAGTTTCTCTCTCAAAAATAAATAAATATTAAAATATAAACTTATTTTTTTTAAATAATAAAAGTAAAGCTAATTCTCTCATATGTCAACAGCATAAACAGGTCCAGAATAATGAAGGTATTTGTCTGATGTCAATGGAATATAGAAAAAGAATAGCCAGTATTCCTTGAGTACTAACTCTGTATCACATACTATGCTGAACAGTTTTACCTACACTACCCTAACCTTTTCAACAGCTTTGTGAATTAAAGATTATTATCATTACTATTACACACACACACACACAGATTAAATAAACTGGCCAAAGTCTTAATGCTAGTAAGTATAAAAGCCTGGATTTAGACCAGGTTTGTATGATTCCAAAGCCTTAGCTCTATTACCTTCTGATCTGTAACCCAGGCAACCTGATTCTCCATTTTATGAACTTTAGTCCTGCCTTCATATTGTTCCAGAGTCTCTAGTTGACATACTTCTTTTCATTTCAGAACATAAAAGACTCAAGGAACATTTTCCATAGGTCTGATGTCCACACCAAAGAATTTAAGCTGTATCTACCACAGCAGCATTGTTGGAGTCAACTTAATTAGCCTACATTATGCATGATGTTTAAAATTTTGTTTTTGGAGAAAATGAAGCTCAAGAGGGTTGTCTGAAGTTTTCAGCTTTCTCCTGGACATTTTGGTTTCATTTCAGAACAGCTCACTCTCTAAGAACCAACAGCACATTCCCCCAACTTGCAGAGAGCACTTCTGTGATCAAATCTGCAGTGAGCAACCCTGGCAGTCTTGAAGACAGAATCATCTGGTTTATTTCTGTGCGTGTTTCTTTCCTGTGAGCCCCAATAAAACAGGCATTTGCTACCATACTTAAAATTCATTACTGATCATGGAAGCCAACACAGGCATAAGTCATTTTAAAGCAAAAGTACCACTGTGATACTGGGTTTTTCTGAATGAATGAGTAACACTGTTGGCAATATATTTCCTTGACTCTTTTTGCTTCATAACTCTTGCAGGCAGCTATGACAACTAATCATTTCAGTCATTCATTTATTAAGAATTTTAAGCCCTTACTCTGTGCCAGGCACTGAACAAGAAACAGAATATTAACTTTTTAAATAAAAATATCTTTATTACTTTAGTGTCTTCCAGGTTCCAGGTACTATGCTAAGTGCTTTTCAGAAATTGTTTCATTTTACTCTCAAAACAGGGAGCTTGGAAGTGTTATTACCCCTGGTTTACAGATGAGGAAACAGAGACTTACCAAGTTAAGTAATTTTCTCCTAGTCCCACAGTGATGCAGTAATAGAGCTGGGAAACTTTGAATTGGAATGGGATTTTTTTGGTGTTTACTGAATGACCTCAGTGACATACACCTCCCCAGCATTGTTGTTTTTGTTTGTTTTGTTTTAGTTTCTGTTTTGGGGTTTGTTTGGTTTTTTTTTTTTTTTTTTTTTTTTTTTGAGATATGGTTAGAGCTTTTGTCCTCTAAGAAGCTTTCACCTTAATTGTGAAGAGTACTCGTTCTCAACTGGGGAAATTTTGCCTCCAAAGAGACACTCAGCAATGTCTAAAACCAATTTTTATTTTCACAGTTGGGTTGGGGGAGATGCTAATTGCATCTAGTAGGTTGAACCCAGAAATGCTCTTAAACATCCTACAATACAAAGGACATCCCCCCACAACAAAGATTTACCTGGTGCAAAATGTCAGTAGTGCTAACATTAAGAAACACTGACTTAGATATGACAACTCACAAAAAACTAAAATCAATCCATAATGTACAATTATGTGAAGGCACTGAGAGGAGTAAAAAGGCTGGATTTTGGAGAATGGTTCAAAGAGGAAAGCTCTGGAGTACAAGGTCTAGAATACCAGCTTTGCCTTTGGACCAACCTGTATTTAATTCCAAGTCTTCGCTTAACACACCACATAACTGTAGCAGAGTTTCAATGTCCTCATCTTTAAATGGAAATAAAAATATTGACATTACAGGAATATTTTAATAATTGACATGAAGCCTATATGGTCCCTGTTACCCCAAAAGTGACAGCTGTTCTGAAAGATTTCACCTTTTTAAGTTACAGATGATGTCAAAGTGCCTAAAACAATTGGACTGGGTCTAATATAATGTGGTTATTTCAACAATATTAATGATATAACAAGTCACTATATCATCTCCCCAGCTGGTTGTTGCACAAACCATTACATTCCTGGACAAGCCCAGAATAAAAGTCAAGATTCCTGCTCTCTCACCAGCTTGTGACTCCTTCATGTTCTAGGTAAATAATTGCTATAGACTGGATGTTTGTGTCGCTCCACCGCTGATTCATTCGTTAAAACCTAATTCTCAACAGGATAATATTTGGATGTAGGGAGGTGATTAGGTCATGAGGATGGAGCCCTCGTGAATGGTATTGGTGTCCTTATAGGAGACACTACAGTGCCCCCTTACCCACTTTCACCTTCTGAGAATAAGTAAGAGGACAGCAGGCCTTAACCAGACACCAAACATGCCGAGGACTCGATATCTGACTTTCCACCTCCAGAGCAGACACCAAACATGCCGAGGCCTCGATATCTGACTTTCCACCTCCAGAGCAATAAGAAATACACGTCTGATATTTGTCAGCCACCCAGCCATTCAAGGATTCTGCTATCACAGCCCATGTAGACCAAGACATTAACTTCTCTATTTTAGGCTACTACACAATTCCTGAGGTGGACAATTCCAAGTATCCCCAGTGATTTAAAAAGTGGGTAACATACTGACAATTTTAATGGGCACACTGAAAGCTGACACATTTTTATGAAAACAATCTGTTCCTACCTGTCCTTCTCCTTTCTACCTTTTCCCTGCTCCCACATGTTGTGCAACGTGTCCTTATGCAACCCAGGGGTCAAACTTCCCAACCACCTCCAACAAGAAGATCAGTATCTTTAGAGGATCCACAAGAGTGAGCCTGAAGCCAATCAGGATGAGCACAGAACTCGGGAAAGATTCAGGCCCAGGTCAGTCTGAGTCCAAAGAGTAAGATGGGACCAGGTCCTGGGGCTCAGGATGGGGTTTAGGGGGACCTGAAGATCTGACAGAAGCCAACAGGGTTGAGTATGCTAAGCCACAAGGGCCCAAGAGGTCAACAGTCTATATTTCTTTTTCTGAGAACCTTGAAACAGTCCCGCTTTCCTGAGGAAAAAGTACTACAATACCTAGGAACTGCTTATGAAGAACTTTGGAAATAGTCCCCTTAAGTCAGTCTGACCATGCTGTCTGCTTATCTAAAGATGGTGGCTGGCTCTTGATAAAGCAGTGGATGGGTTTCCATCACTCTCGGCTGCCCACACACACAGCTTGGCAGGGCCTTGCTTCACCATAGTCTTGCACCACCTAATCTATCATCGATGTAGAACCTGCTTGGGCCAGGCTTCCCATGCAAGGCCCTGCTCCACTGCCCAGGCCTCTGCCCACTTGGCTTGGAGCACATTTCGTCCCTTTGTATAAGAAGCTTTCTGAGACTTACCATTTCTATGTGCTACAACATTTCTATCATATCAAAAGTGGGGCTTGCCTCTCTTTCCATTGAAAAGAAAAATTTCCTACATTACAAATGCTCCTGACACAGCCTTGTCCTCTCGTTCTCTGCAGTGAAAAGAACAGGAAAATCAGACAAGCAAGTTTCTCTCTAGGAATGAATGCGCTTGACCACGTTACAACATTTTTTCTCTGTGGAGTGTCGAAAAATGTACCTACCTCAGAAGGTTGCTCTGAAGATTAACTAAAGAGGTGAAATAATATTTTTCAAGTTCCTTGCTTAATGTCTGGCACTTTGAAGGCATTCAGTAAATGGCGGTTGCAGTTGCTATTATTAGGATTATTATTGTCGTTGTTCAGTCTCCTTATCTGTAAAAATGCAACAACAAAAAGAGCATTTGGGCTGAAAAGAGAAGAGCTAGAAGGATCAGTCAAAGAAAGACTCGGGGGAAGAGGGTTCCAGGCAGAGAGAACAGCAAGTGCAAAGGTCCTGCCGTGAGAACAAACGAGGTGTTAAAGACAGGAAAGAATGCAAGTGTGATTGCAGAACAGTGAGGAAGGGGGGAGAGTGGCTGATATAAAGTCAGAGGAGCAGGAAAGAAGTCCTACAGGCTAGGCTAATAGATCATGGCAAGGAATTTGGATTTTATTCCAAATACAGTGGAAAGCCATAGGAGTGTTTAAGTAGGGAACTAATAAGCTTTGAATCACAATTTTAAAAGATAATTCAAGCTGTAGGCTCCACCAGAAGAGGGCAAAAGTGAAAGCGAAGAAGCACAATTAGAAAGCTAATAACGCAGTAACCAAGGTTGAGACGATGATGGCTTGCAACACAAACGCTTCTCTCCTTCTCCAGTCTTCTCTGAAGAATAAGCGAGAGAACATAAATGCACCTGGGACAATCCCTTGCACAGAGAGGATGCTAACTAAAAATATTTTCCTTTTCTTCTTTCAACTCCGTTCTATAGCAGAGACTCCATTTCCACAAAGAACTCTAAGAGGCAGACATAATGCATAGAACTGAATGCCAGAGACTTGAATCCTCATCAACTGAATGTTGATACAGCAACATTATAATAAGGCCGAGCAAATGCCAATTTAAGCCTGGTACATATTGCCTTGTGTTGCCATTTTGTTAGAAGTCCAAAAACTATTACGCTTGAACATTGTAAACTCGTTTTTTAAAAAAAGGAGCAGAGGGACCATAATGTGTTTTGAATTCACAATCTAGGATCACCATTCTCCTCCGGTCCAAAGAGAAGATTAAAAAATTTCCAATTTAAAACTAGACCAGATCTGTCTTGCAATTAATGCTGAAGGCACAATCCGGCTGTCTTGAATTAAAGCTGCATGCTTTGCTGCTATCAGCTAATGGATACTATAAAGGGTTTGTTGTAAAATAAGTGCGAGGAATACATGTTCATTGTAATTCAGATGAGGGATAAGACGGGTAAGTGGTGCTGGTAGAGCTGTGGATTAGAGCACTGGTGAGGAGTCAGGAAACAGAAGGCGGCATCACATAATGCTTAAGGATCCGGGCTCTGAAAAATGACTTCTGGGAGTGAATCCGTCCTTTCCTCAGTATTCTCAGGTGGGTGCGACCTTGCGGGGGTGGGGGGGTGGGGGGTGAGTCTCTTGTCTCCCTAAACACCAGTCTCTTCATCTGTGGAATTATGAAAAATAATAACCCCTCTCTCATCAGCCCGTGGTAAAAATTACATACGATCACCTACTTAAGGTGTTTAGCATGATGTTTGCGTGAGGTTTAAAGAAATACCAGCTATCTTTACTGCCCTCCAGTACCCTGAGGCTCAGCTGAAGGAACTGGAATTGTTTATTCTGGAATTGGGAAGGCTGCGTGTGTGATTTAGATTTTTACGATGGAAAGGGCCACAATGTATCGAATCCTCAGGGGCTAAGATGCTGGGCCAAGGGTTTATGTTTTACAAAGAGAAAAAAATGCGACCCCCAATATTCAGAAGCTGGCCTGGCACTCCCAGCTAGGCCTTGTAACCCTCTAATTAGGAGACCGCATCTCGCCATCTCACAAAACACCAACCTCAGATAATGTTGCTGTGAGACCATTATGAAATGACACAAAACTCTGTCCAAACACAGACACAAGCAAAGGCACTGTGCTGTGTACAAATACCAAACACCTCCTCTCTTCCCAGATGAATGCCTGCTATGTGGTCACCAATTACAGCTTATACTCTGCTGGTTCCACTCACTGCAGATAAGCTTTATTGAGACACACAACCAGAGACTTGCCTCTTCTTTTTGACGGTATCTACTCTAGAGCAAACCCTTCCCTAAATCACCCTCCCAAAGCCCAAATTCTATAACAGGTTCTTTCTAAACCCTCATAAGACAGCCTACACTTGCTACAGGATGTACGTTCTTCTCCACCACAATGGTTAATAAATTCAACTTGTTTAACCACAGGTGTTTTCCCAGGGATCTTCAGCTGAAGTGCATGAATCCTTAAACAACTCTGTAAGGCATGTATCTCTATTCAACAGCAGAGGAAGCTGAGGTTCAAAGCAATTAAGTAACTTGCCCAAGATCCTCCACATAGCAAATAACAGGGAATTGACTGAAAGTCAGGTCTTTCCCAGAGCAAAGCCCAGGCTTCTAAACACCCCAGTTTCATCCTGGTCTTCAAAGGTGACCACGCTTTGCGTACAGTCCAATAGATGACTGAACAAGAAAAAAATTGTCAAGAAACCACAGGATGGATTCCATGGGGGCTTCTTAATAGAAAAAAGAGGCCATAAGTGTTAGAAGGGGGAACTATTTTCCGCACCAATGGAAGATTATTCTTTTTAACTAAAACCTATTGAGATGATATAAAGAAGGTAGAGGAGAGAGATTCTGACTTTAGAAAAGGTCAAGCAGGGGTGCCTGGGTGGCTCAGTCTGTTAAGCATCTGACTTCAGCTCAGGTCATGATCTCGTGGTTTGTGAGTTCGAGCCCCCTATCAGGTTCTGTGCTGACACCTCAGAGCCTGGAGCTTGCTTTGAATTTCTCTCTCTCTCTCTCTCTCTCTCTCTCAGATAAATAAACATTAAAAAATTTAGAAAAGTTCAAGCAACTGAACAGGACAGGTTGGGAGAGAGAGGATACTGTCAACACTCTACGACTCTGTTCTGTTATTGATTCAGAAATAATGGTCTGTAACCGAATAATACTTATGTTGGGAATGAAGATATGGAAGATGTTATGAGTGATATTATCCTCTAAATGATTGGACGTATTTCATAAAAACAAGAAACCATTATTTTTACCTTTCAAATTTATCTTAGTAATTGGATGATATAAGATTTGGTTTAATTATTTTCAGGCAGAAAGTGAAAAACTGGCAAGTGAACATTTAATGGGGAAAATATATAGCTTGCACAATTTAAAAATAAAATCTAACAGTTTGCATGCTTAGCACCTTTCATGCAAGAATTTCAGAGCGTTTTGTAAAAATGAATTACACCACCTCCCCTTCCCGCCACCATCCCTGAAGATGCTTTCTTTTACAACTGTAAGGAAAGACTCGTGAAAGCATGACAAATCTTGTGTGCCCAGAGATGTAGGGGTATGCTCTGAGTTGAAAGGAAGACTTGGGTTGATCTTTTGAACAGGAGCCCACTCACATATGCCAGCCAGTCTCCAGGGAAGCAAAACCCCTCCTTTTGGACCTGCTTTCCTCCCCTCTCCCTATGCCGATCTGTGTCACTTTATCCCCTCTGTCCGCCTGTCGGAACCCTCATCTACTTTCCCTCACCCAGGAAGTCAGTCTTTCAGTTCTACCTGGTTTCCTTTGCATCGTACACTGAGAAATGATGGGAAAGGAGAAGTTTAACAGGGGAGGCAGGCTTTGACAATCAGGTCTCTGGAGAGGGCACCTGCAAGATAGTCAGACTTTCATGTGACCATATAGGCTTCATCTTAGTGGTCAAGAAAGACTTTACTTAGAAGGGAAGGTTTGAACAAAGATTTGAAGGAAGTGAGCAAGCAAGTGAAGGAAAGTAATATTCCTAGGTGGATGGAATACAATAATCAAGGTCTTAAGCCAGGAGGATATCTAGAGTGTGGGCTGTGGCTGACCAGGAGAGAGTAGGGGCAGAAAAGCAGCAGGCAGAGAGGTCAGTGTGGAACGGGAGTGGACGGTTTGGGTAAGGTCTTATGGGTCACTATAAGGACCTTGGCTTTTCTTTTGTATCAGATGCAGAGACACTGGACTTTTTTTTAGAACAATAACATCATCTTAAAATTTAAAGGAATCTGAGTGGTGTTTTCTTCTTTTTAAGTTTATTTATTTTTGAGAGAGAGAGAGGGAGGGAGGGAGGGTGACAGCAGGATCAGAGGAGGGACAGAGAGAGAGAGAGGGAGAGAGAGAGAATCCCAAGCAGGCTCCACACTGTCAGCACAGAGCCCAATGCAGGGCTTGAACCCATGAACTGTGAGATCATGACTTGAGCCAAAATCAAGAGCTGGATACTTAACTGACTGAGCCACCCATGTGCCCATGAATGATATTTTCAAGCATAGACTAAAGGGGGACCAAAGTGGAAGTAGAGAGTTCACTTAGAAGTTTATTGTAACAATCTCTGTAAAAGACAATCATGGCCTGGACCATCATCTTCAGAGGGGAAAGTGGAAAAAGTATCAGGAGTCCCAATATATTTTGAAGGAAGAGCCAATAATATTTTCTGACAGAATGGATATGGGGCATGAGAGTTGAAGATGACTCCAAGCATTTTGGCCTGAGCAACTGGGGGGATGGAACTGCCATTGATCAATATGGAAGACACTGAAGGTGAAGCACTTTGGGGAGGAAAGATCAGAAGTGCACGTGTAGGGATTTCCATCTGAGGTGTCTATTAGACATCCAAGGAGAGAGCCTAGGAGTCTTTTGGACATACAAATCTGGAGTTCATAGACAGGTTGGAGTTGCAAATATAAATTTAAGTACTGTCAGCATATTGGCAATATGTAGAGTCATAAAATTAAACAAGAGCACCAAGAGTGTGGGTGCAGGTGATGAAGATAAGAGAACCAAGAGCTAAGCCCATTAGATGTGGGGGAGATGCAGAGGAATCTGCAAAGGAAACAGAAGGAGCTGAATGTGATGACATGAATAGACCCATAATATGAGTATCCTGAAAGCCAAGTGAAAAAAACGTTTCAAGGAGAAGGAAGTGATCACTGTGTCCAACATTTCTGATGGGCCAAGTGTAGCCACTGAAAGTTGACCATTGGATAGCAGCAATGTGGCAACACTGAGGAAAACAGTTTCTTTGACATGATGGAGGTTTTTTTCAGAGAAATAACTGTATACTTATATGTTGGGCATGATAACGCAGGAGAGCAGAGAAATTATTGATATAAGAAAGAGAACTGCTGAGGTAATATCCTTAAGTAGTGTGAGAGGAAATAGAATTCAGCACACACATGGCATGGCTGTCCTTAGATAGGAGCATGGACATTTCCTCTCTGTAGTAACAGGAGAATGTTAGTAAAGGGAGAATGGATCACAACAGGTGCTGGGAGGCAGGTGATTGTGGTGGTGTCTATGGGAAGTTACCTTTTGCTGTGTTTCCAGTGAAAATAGGAAGTGAAGCCATCTCCAGTGACACAGAGGTACTAGAGGCTTTAAAAGGAAAAAAAAGATCTAAAATAGTTGTCAGAACAGCAGGATGAATAAATGAAGAAATGTGGTATGATTTCTGGGAAGCATTAGATATTTACATAAGGTCCGTGGCCATTATGTTCATGTGTGTATTTTTCAGCCACATCAGTGCATGGGTACAGGCAAAGAATTGACAGAATTCTATTTAAGCAAAATTGGGGTTTTACCACATCAGTACCAGGAAGAGGGGCAAGGGAATTGAGAGGGAGAACAAGGTAATGGTTGTAATGACTGTGGTATTTTGGTTGGGAAGGGAGGCATGTGATTAGAAGGAAGGGTAAGGGAAAAGGTGATAGGATGGATGGGTGGTAGAATGAATGGGGGCAGGTGGGAAGAGAGAGGGAAAAGGTAGGAGGCTCAATAGGTTGCAGAGAGTTCAAGGGATGCTGGTGTTAGGCTGTTAGGGGAACCAAGCTGAAGAGATGAAGAGAGGGCGTCAGATGGTGGGGTCCTTGAAACTGATATTATGGGTAGGTCACATGATGTCTAGACTCTAGAGCATAACCCTGGGAGGGAATGCTTGGGAGAGTGGGTTAGGAAAATCAGTCTAGAAGGAAATCACTGGAGGGAAGGAGTTCAAGGAAGAGACAGACCAGGATATTGGAAGTACTGTTTAGATATTAAAGTAAGAAAGGATGGAGAGGTACCTGGGTGGTTCAGTCAGTTAAGCATCTGACTTCAGCTCGGGTCATGATCTCACCATTCATGAGTTTAAGCCTGTGTTGGGCTCTGTGCTGACAGCTCAGAGCCTGGAGCCTGCTTCAGATTCTGTGTCTCTTCTCTCTGCCCCTCCCTCACTTGTGCTCTGTCTCTTTCTCTCTGAAAAATAAACATTAAAAAATGTTTTAAGTAAATAAACATGGGAGGATGGGATGCTTGGGGGGCCCAGTCAGTTAAGCATCTGACTTTTGCCCAGGTCATGATCTCGCAGTTTGTGAATTTGAGCCCCTCATCAGGCTGTTGGCTGTCAGCACAGAGCCCACTTCAGATCCTCTGTCTCTCCTTCTCTCTCTACCCTCCCCTTCTCTCTCTCTCTCTAAAATAAATAAACGTTTTTTAAAAACAAGGGAGAATGAAGAAAGAAGAGAATGACAGTGATCCAGGGTGAAAGTCTCCAACAGGTGTACAGGAGTGACCTGAGGGGTCTACAGAAAACTGCAACAAAGAGGGCGGTGGCTGGGATTGTCTAATGACAAGAGAGTCAAAGCTGCAGGGTTTTAGGCAAGAGGGAGGGAGAATGAATGGCCTGGAAATGGAAATGGTGAACTAGATAGACACCCAAATGCACCCAGTGTGCAAGGGCTGAAGGAGGAGCAGAACTTCCATGGGTGGGGGTGCTGCAGGGAGAGTAGTGTGCTCCAGGAAGCCCATATTTACATCAGTGCACACATGTGCATGCACACACGTGCACACATACTTGTATATACACCACACACACAAACACACGCATATAAGGAAACATACAGATGGGTGTATCCGCATGTGTGGATGTTATGGTATGTGAAATAATACCTCAATAATCTGTCTTTTTTTTAAAGGAAACATATCCAGATGTTTAAGAGCAAGGAAATCAGACCCATTTTAGGAGAGGTCAAAAAAGTCTCTGTAAGAAAGTATCTGATGGGGATGTCTCAATATGCAGAAAATCTCTTATATTTTTAGCATGTAATGATGTTACCTTTCCCTCCTTTGAATTCACAGTGCTCTCTCTGAATTTCATTCATGGTCCTTCCATCATACTATACTCATCTGAGTATTTGTCTTAAGTTGTCTCCAAGATTGTAAGGCCCCTGAGAGCCTGGAGAATGTGTCCCTCAGTTTGATACCTTCCATATGATGTAGCACCATGTCTAGCTCACTAGAGACCCAAATAAATATTTCTTTAAATGTGTTGAATTAAAAATAAATTAATTAGTTAAAAAAATAAATGTGTTGAATTAATTTAAATATTTATTACTTCAAAGTATCAAAGTAACACTTATTATATTCATATAAAAAGTAAGTCAAACATAGAGTTTTTTATTAACTATCATTAACCAATAATCATCTCCGAGTCAGAGAGTGAGAAAGAAATGGTAAAGATAAATATCAAAAATGTGTCCAATAGGCAACTTTTAGAATTATGTGGTGAAAAAAAAACTAGAATATAATTGCCAAAAAAAGCTATTTAAAGCAGAAATGTGAGATTAAAAACACCAAAGGTGTAAACAACTTTAATCTGCTAATTTATTACACATGTCTCTTAGAGCCAAGTTTCATTTTAAGATTAGATCTTGGATATTTTCACTGTGTTGCTGCAAATGAAACTAACATTTTCTAAACTCAGATGCTATGCATTTTTCATGTTTTAGATGTCACTTCTTCTCAAACCAAGTTCATTCGTATAACTTAAGCATTGTATATATAGAGAGACTCCTTTTTTTTTAAGTCTAAAAGGCATTATAATGATGCTTACCCATGTCTGTATCCCATCAACAGACTGCACTAGGGAACAGGCTGGCTATAGAAATAAGTAAGAGTTACTTTTTTATTATTAGAATGGCAAACACGGCCTTAACTAATAGAGATGATGCAGGGCCACTTGCTGAGGAAAATCATCCTTTCATATGTGAAGGTGTGAAAGTGTGTTATGGATCCCATATTACACACAGGACCCAATTACCTGCAACTCTTTCCTCTCTTACAACTCACATTCTACTTGGGTTCTATACATATCTAATTCTGACTGCTAACTTAATCCTCTAGCTATATAAGGGAGCAGCCATAATAAAAAATCAAGGTCCAATCAGTCATTTAAGAAATGATTCACTACCAAAGGTAGTGGCTTCTGAATACGTCTATGTTCTCAAACTTTCCAGCAAGGCTTTGCTACCTCCATTCTTAAGAAACAGTTCTCCAATTACACCACTATGAAATGTGACCTTTCTCTCCAGCTGGTACTGAGGGTTAGCCATAATCATTAAAAAATACAGGTGTGCTGACAATTCAAGCCAACTCAACAGTGGCATGGTATGAGACTGGATGGATGAGAAGGGGAAATTTACAGGAAGGCTTGCACAAAATTGAATCCTTAATACAATCTTAATAATGTGAGCTCCTTAAGCCAAATATCTGGCCTCCCCACCTCCCCCATGAAATATGATTGACTTAGAGCTTATATAAAACTGCAGTTTAGGGATACTGTAAGTTTTTAATGTATGAAGTACAAGTATTTGCTGCCTGTATGACTTGTCCAATTTGACTCTGCCTTGTCTCCTTCAGCATTTTGTTCCCAAAGGGATGGGGTGGGTGGGGGGCGGGAGGCACTGGCCAGTGACTGTTAACCACCGGAGAAGCTACAAATAGTCCCAGTGACAAAAGGAAAAGTGCAGAACAAGGACAAGTGATGAGAAGCAGGAGGTGGATTTCTTTTCCTCCTGTGGAAGGACTTCATTAGAGGTGCCAAAGGAACAATAGGCATTCTTGGGAAGCTTTCCATCACAGGACGTGCTCAAGAGACAATGAGCCACCCAAGGTGGCTTAGACTAGAGGATCTGAAAGACCTCTTCAAGCTCCAAGGTTATTTTCCAGCTCCCCAGGCAAGGCACTGTCATGGTGTTGGTATGGTTCCTGTTATCTGATAGTGTCATCCTTCCTCTCACCTCTGAGCCTTTGTACACCCCATTCCCTCTGCCCGGGCAGCCTTCCACCCCATTACCCATTCAAATATAAGCTTCTAAGTTTCTTCCTTCTTCCTAGGAAGCCTTTGGTGTCCCAACAAATTTAGGTCAGTATATCTTTCCTTTAGGGCACCCTCTGCCTCCCCTATTATAACACTTATTCCACCTGACTGGAATTCTTGAAGGGTAGGGAACATGTCTTTGTCACAATTGCATGTCCCTCACCACACAAGACCTGCAGAAGAGCTCGTTCTCAATGGCTTTGTGTTAAATGACTAAATTACTTTGTTATTAAAAACACTGATGTGTCTTCTCCAGAAAGAAATATTTAACCCTAGAAATATTTAACCAGAGATATTTTATCTTGCTTATCATGCTATCTTATGGGTCTCGAGTCCTTTTCCTACCCAACAAGTGCCCATAAGAGAACCCTGGGACTATTCATGTGCTGTAGGATATCATATCACAAAGTGTCTTCAGGCTAAAGAGTTAATTAATACTTGCTAAGGTTGCACATGCTTTAAAAGCCACTTGAAAAGTGAGCACGTTCATTTACAGAAAAACAGTGTGGCCACCATCTATATGACTCAAATTCTAATTTTGGGTTGGGTGACATGAATTCTAATTAAGAATCCTGATGCCAGTCCCAGGGAGAACCTTGCCAGGGCCAGTTCCCACAAGTAAACCTACTGATGTTCCAGTCCTGTTAAAAAATACTTTAAATGGCTGTGATGTAAAAACATCTTGCTCAGCTACTTCCTGCAACTACCTGCCAGGGCTAATGGGCATGAATCAGAAGCTGTGATGAGCGTATGGACATCAATCAAAATACTTAATTAAAAGAAGATAGTTCAAACCACTTTTCCACATGATGTGAAACCCATCCATTAACCTTGCTGATTTAAGAGGGAAAAAACAAACAATATTGAATAGCTTAAGTGACTATGTAACAGTCAAATCTACAATTTCATCACTTCCCATCTAGAGTCATTTTTTTCAACTATGACTTTTGCATGACAGTTGTGTGAAAACTGCTTCCGTCATGTGAAACCCAGTAAGTACAGGTTGTTGATGAGAAGAATCAGACAACCTATGCCAGTTATCCCCTTCATCATGACCAAAGATGAGAAATGTCCACAGTTAACAATCGAATGGCCAGCCTCCAGCCATCCACTTTCTGATAAATCTGAGACCTTGTACTGACTGGCCTCAGTCTTCCTCCTCAACCACAATATTCCCTACCTTTACTCTCTAACCTCTTCAACACCTCTCATTAAAAAAATCCTACCCTCATTCTTACCTGACTGTTGCTTACCTAGACCAATGTTTCTTAAACTTTAATGTACTTGGGAATCATCTGGAGATTTTGTAAAATGCAGATTCTAATTGGTAGGTCTGAGGTGGGCCTGAGATCCTTGTCTTATAAAAGCTTTCAGAGATTGCTGATGCTGCTGGTCCATGAACAATGCTCTAGGATAACAAGGACTAATGCCATGGACTCAGCATAGGATCTGTCAATCTGAGCAGCTTCAGTGACTCTGAAAATCCCTAAAATTTTTAGCAAATGTGTACATGTATACAATTTTCTGGGGAGAGGGTCTATAACTCCCATCAGAGTCTCAAAGGACACTGTGCAAAGTTAGGAACAATTGGCCAAAGCTACCACCGTTCTACTCCAAGCTATGCAATGTCTCCTATTCTTTCCCAACTGCCTGTCACTAGCTGCTCTTGAAGTGTTCATCTGGCAATCCCACCAGCATCTGGTTTTCTATGCCCAGTCAGATTTACATTATTCAAGATACCTGGTATGCTGGTCATATTAATTTTAAGGAACACCACTATCAACAGAAAAAAGATTTGCAGTTAGTGACCCAGAGACAAGGAGGGTTAAAATTGCATAATATTAGGCAAAAAAAAAAAAACACAAAAAAAAACAACACAATTGTGTGAGGAAGCAGAAAGACACCCGTTTGAATTCTAGCTCAATATCTACCTGATTCTACAACCTTACACAGATTAGTTAGCTTCTCTAAGCTTTGATGTTCTCTCCCTGTAATAAGATCTACCTAAAGGCCTTTGTGAAGATAGAATAATAGGGACAAACTTCTTGGAATATAGCACTTACACAATTAATTAGTTACTTGCTCCCTTCCTCTTTATCATAGATGAAGAGAAAGGATAAATTAATCACTAAATTATTGGGGCACCTGGGTGGCTCAGTCAGTTAAGCATCAGACTTTGGCTCAGGTCATGATCTCATGGTTTGTGGGTTTGAGCCCTGTGTTGGGCTCTGTACTGACAGCTCAGAGCCTGGAGCCTGCTTCAGATTCTGTGTCTCCCTCTCTCTCGGCCTCTTCCCCACTCACACTCTCTCTTTCTCTTAAAAATAAATAAACACCAAAAAAATTTAAAGAACTAAATTATTAATAAACAATTTAAAACTAAGATCTAATAAGTTAATACCACAATAAAGGAAGTGTCCTTCTAGACTTGGATTCTGAACAGTAAGAAAAAAGATCTATATTTAAAATATGTTTAGATAGGGGGCACCTGGGTGGTTCAGTAGGTTAAGCATCCAACTTTTGACTTCAGCTCAGGTCATGATCTCACAGATCATGAGATCAAGCCCTGAGAGAGATGGATCCCTGTTGACAGCACAGTGCTCACTTGAGATTCTCTCTCTCCCTCTCTTTCTCCCCCTCTCCTGCTCACTCTCTCTCTCTCTCTTTTTCTCTCTCTCTCTCTCAAAATAAATAAACATGAAAAAAAATTTTTAATTTAGGTAGTTTTTCTCTAGGACCTAAAATAAACTGGAACTGAAAATTTTGGAGGAATTTTTAAGGGAAAATAAGGAATTCTAACACCACATTTCAACCTTTTTTGGTTTAAAGAAATTGGGTTAGAAAATGCCTGCTAACCAAGAACTCATAGCAAATATGTATCCAATTTTAATACAACACTATGAAACTGTTCTGGAAAGTTAAAGCTAGTTATTAACAGAGTCTGGGTGGGAAAAATATTCTCTAGGGGTGAAACGATTTCCCATGTGAAGACTCGGGCTTAGGGACTCTTGATCATAAGCCTTTCCAATATTACATAATAAAAACACCATTGGTTTCTTATCAAACAACTACTCAATCCTCACTAGCACATTTTCATTGAATCTCAACACAGCTAATCACTGTAGAAATAATGTTCAACGTCCCCCATTTCATGCTCAGTGTGATGTTACACCTTTATTTGTCCCAGAAACTTAAGCATTTAAAATATTTAATGGTCCCAACATCAGCTTTTAAAGGCATACTTAACTATTCTATCACACTCTATTTTTAAAAAACTACTGAAGAATTTGAAAGAAAAGTTATCTCTTTGGACCAATTTGTCAAAAAATGAGAGTTCAAAGCTCTAGTTATGTCTTATTCTGAAATACTCTGTTATCCCTCGAGGATAAATTGTTCCATTTCTGATAAGGTCCTTGTCCCATCCAAATTACAAGCAAAGGAAGTCTTGGGGGAGAAATGTGTTTACTTATTTTTCCACGTAACATCTTCAAAGAAACGTTAAGGAAGAAAGAACTCCTAAGGATATCTTCCAAAAGTAAAAAATTCAGGAAGACATTTTCCTGATCCTCCTAAAACAATCTTTATCTCCAAGGAAATTGAACCAATACTCAAGATCTTACTTCTCAATGTTTTTCCAAAAGAGTTGTCCTTATTCATCTAATATAAATATCATCTGTGGAGTCATTCTTTATACCCCCAAGATTCACATTAAAGCTAGTTTAAAAATAATTTGCCATTTACATATGTTTTCACTAGATTGAAAGTCAAAAGCTCTTCAACCCTTGCCATTCCGGCAACAAAAGACAGAACCACATTATCTTAGGGGTTTTATTCAGCAAGATAGAGCACTGGGCTTCTGAAAGAGATACATTTCTCGTGGTGAAGGGTTAAAAGAGGACACGAACCACCCTCTGGAAGTCATTAAGTTACAAAGCCCCAAGAAGATAAAAGTTTCCATTTTCTAAAATGTAAATCAAAAACATATTCATTAGTATTGCAAAACAAACATGCAAATCTTCACCACTTGAAAAGCTCGGCTAAATATGTACAAGGGCTAAACCCAAAAATACATCTGGTCCTCGGTTACAGAACTTGCTTTTTTGGTTTTATCTAAAGAGTTTGTCTGTCTTCCATGGTTGGCTTCTTGGATTATTGCAATTCATAATAAGCCTTTTAGCTAAGGATGAAATAAACAAAGATAAAGTCTATGTCCTAGTTTTAAATGGTCCAGATGGGATGATTTTTCCATATGTTTAGCACACCAACTGTTTATTAATCATTGCTAGCAGAGCTTAGAGGATTACTGGGTTTATTGCTTGGGCAAGGGCTGAAATTTACAGTTTGTATAATCTCTGCACACCTTTTTAATAGTCTGTCTTTTCTGGACTATCCTTTGTGCCTAATTCGGGTTGGGTGTATGTCCAAATCTGTGTGTGTGTGTGTGTGTGTGTGTGTGTGTGTGTGTTACTGTGTGTGTGACATATTATAGGGTAGAGAATTTCAGCCAACTGATCAAGAGGACGTTTCTGTGCCCAAATTTGGATACAATATCAGCCTCAAGGAATGTGTTACATCATAACAATGACAATGTGGGTAAAACTGGCAATACTTGACTCACTACCCTTTATAGTGATTTACTTAGTGTCTGGCAATCTGTTTTTCATATGATGTTTGTTTCTCATAAACAGTTTCAACCTGGGAGAGTATGGTGTCAAGATAACAGTCGTATCATTCATCACTGTGGAACATCTATGGGGCTCGCCAGAAAAATAAAATTCTTTTATCTTGGGCTTCTTACAAGTGCTTGCATTCTGGTGATTGTTTCTCCTCAATGTGTTATATTGTGTCTTGAAACTTCACCATCACTGCCTTGGTTATGTTGTCATTTCAATTTATCATAAGTGAAATGAAGTCTGCAGAAGGGTCAGCAGTTGGGACAGTGGAGGAGAACATTACACAAGAGAGGAAGTGATCCTCAGACACGGTGCAGCCGCTGAAAGGGGAGAACCCCAAACAGTGAGTTAGTGTAGCAACAAAGCCACCCTGATTATTTCTTTAGGTTTTTTTTAGTGGATATGGTCTTAGATAAAGTATATTACTTCTATATTCATAAGGCTACCAAGCTTTTGAGCATATTTTTAGTTGTAAAATCGTTAAAACAACAATTTGGGAGGAAAAAAGGAGAAACCTCTGTCTTTTTATATCATGATCATAGAGCCACCCTGTCAATCTGAGGGAATTCTGACAGAAGGCTTCCATATTTGGAACACCCCCTAAAACTTGGAAGGAGAAAAAAGGGGGGAGATATTCTTTAAAATTTCTTTTAATAGAATTGGTTAAGACAGTTAATGTAGAAAATGTTCTATTAATCATGTATGCTTTTTATAGTATTTTTACATGGGTTTTGAGATGTGGTTTTATATCTTCGACAAAAAGAAAAGTAGAAGGCCTCCATAAAGCATAAGAATAGACAGCTGTAGGCACAGAAAACTGAATATTCAGTCATTCAAAAAGGCTTTGAAATCACTCTGCTGGAGTCTTGTGTACGATAATTAAACTCTGAGCAAATATCTTTTATGGTATCCTGCCCTATGCTATGGGTGCCTAACATTTGCCCCATGAAAGAACGAATTTGTGCTCATGAACCAGCATTTTTCAAATGAATTACCTAAAGAAGTAGCATTTAACTTATGTCCATGAATGGAAATGATCTAACTTGTACTTGGAATGTCAACCATGGTCCAGACAATGGTCAGATATTCTGGGAAATCTACACCAAAGAATCTCCTTCTGAATCTACTTTGTAGTTTGTGTGACCAGGAAAGCTGCTCCACTTAACAGCATTGTTGGCAGGCAAGTTGGTACCTCAGTCTCCTCTACAGTGATAAACTAAGCCCATTTTCCTACTCAAAGAGAAAAAAGGTGGGGGGGGGGGAGAGCAATAAGACTAACCAAGGGAGAAAATATCACTCTTTTTAGGGGTCTGATGCATGTAGAGCAAATCTAGCCCACTACCTTACAAACCTTTGGCCTCATTGCTCCTCCACATTGCCATGTCCAGTTGTTGACTCTTGAACTCTCATTTTCCTTCTGTTCACCTGCCTCTCCCTAACTTCAGTCCTAGCTCAGGGCCTTTTTGCTCCATGAGACCTCTTCCACTGCCAAAGTCCATCTTGCTCTCTCCCTTCCCTGGACCACTAAGGCTCAGTCTGACTGACTATACTGTACATACAGATACATTATCACATGTTGCCTTGTATAATTCATAATAATTTCATGTCTCTTTTCTCCTTTCTTGACCATATGCTCCTGGTTGACAAAGGGGTTTTCGAAAATGTACCAATAACTGTGGCATTGAGCATATACCATTTGCTAGGCACAATGTTCCCTTAGTTATGTCACTAACTCCAGAATATAGATTCCATGAAAACACATCTGCTTTGCCCACACAGTGCTGGTAAAATGAATAGGTACTACAATTCTCTGAGCTCCAGTGCCTAGATCAACATTTAATGCCCAATTTTGAGAATAAGTCAAATGCAATATAGAAAGCCTGAAATCCATAGACGTTTTAGAGGGTCACAGTCAATGGCCAGAAAAATTATTCCAGTGGAATGAAAATATTCTCTCATCTCAAAACTGGCTCACTGGTTTTGTTGGTTCACTTTGTGTTGCTTAAGTGAACTTTGGTGACACTTCATTATTTTGTTGTGATTTTCCATGGCTGTGCCCATGAGTTTCAGTCCTTCGTTAGAACTTCCTGACAGGGCTGGCTAGAACACAAAGTTTCCCAGTGTCAGTTTTGTCTTTTGAAAATACCTGACTAGATTATACCATTTAATAAGAGTTATTTTCATTTTTCCACACGTTAAGTAGTTCAGTTAAATTGGATAAGAAAAGAAGGTTCTCCAAACCATTTCCACAGCTTTGCATCTCACTTCTAGATTCCATTCCTTTGGTCTTGAAAGAACCTTTATCCGCCTGTAGCAAGGAAAGAATAGCCTACCAGAAACAGTCAAGCTACTCTCTGACAGGCAAAATGAAAGGAACACTGAGTCTCAAAGCCCCTTTGAATTAAAATGGAAGTTTGGAGGTCTGGATGATTCAGACTATAAATCTACATTGGTAAGATTAGCTACATAAACCCCACCCAACTCTGTACTTGATTTTCAGAATAGTGAAAGCCATGGATGCCAAGTGAAATGAGAAATTATAAAGCCAACCTTGGCCCAGTCAGGAGATGTATTTTATCCTACCACATTTTTACATTTGCATACATGGCACCCTTCAAAGCCAGGAGTTTATATTTTCCCACCAAGGCTCAGCATGTGTGAAAAATGCTTTCCAAGAAATCAAGACTGGCTAAGATGCAGATGCAAATGTGAATCTGTGGGCAAGAAAATGCAGTTTAACCTGGGATAAGATTTTTCCTCCATACCTTGGATGAGCTTGGAAATAACCCAAGCCTCCTCCCAACAAACACCTTGAACCTCAAAACTCAAAAAAAAAAAAAAAAGGCACAAGGTAATAATCACTGGAAAAGCAAATGCATTTCTCAAAAAAAAAAAAACACTATTTAACTTGGAAAAAAAAGAGGGGGGCGGAATTCAGCAAGAGATAAGCATGCTCAAGGCAGGGAATTATTTGCTAGTTCATTCTTTCTATGAAAAGGATTATCTCTGTGGCCACGAATAAATTCCAAGCCTCTGGTTCCATGAGAGCTTTTTTCCCTTAAAAAAGGAGCAGTACTAGAATTCTACTCTACTGATTTACAACTCTAAAAGGATTCTCATTGTAAAAGTTTAGACAGAGGGTCTTATGATTAAAGGGCTAATCAGATTTACCTATTGCTTTCTTTCCCCACCACCCTAAAGAAGAAGGTTTTCTGTAGGTTGTCTAATATATATACAGGTTTAGGTCTTGGGAGCTATAAACTTAGAGTATGTATCAGAACCAGAGGAAGTAGTTTACATGGGCTAGCAACATGGAGGACGTTGGGCAAGCCTGAGAGTCTTGCCCTCTTAGACTTCATCTTTCCAGGACCTTGACCCGCATTATATCACCCCTGAGCAACTTAAGATAATTTATGCTCAGTGGCACTGGCTCTTTCATTTTGTGTTTTGAGAAACAAAAGCAAAAAGATGTCCAAGAGAGATTACTTGGAGATTTGAAATTTTATTTAATGCACGATTATTTGCCTACATATGGCCTAGGCCTGTTTGGCATAAACTGCCAAGTATCTTAAATAGTTCCCAGGAAACTCCCAGCTTCAGCTCCACTGCCATGACTTTTCTGTACCACTTTAATTGTTCCAATAAGATGCTGCTAGTGAACAGCCAAGCACTGATAAACCAGTAATTTGCCAATCTGGATGTTAAAACCAAATAAGCAGTCCAGAGATGTTCCCTATTCAAAGAAGAATGCTTGTCCAGTGGTCATTTTGTTTCTAACTCTTTTGCAAATAACATTTTATTTTGCATCAGTTTCAATTGCCAAACATGAAAAAATGACAAAAGTAGGCAATTGGAGAGTGGCATTGTGCCCCAGAACAGGGTCCCAAGGAGAAAACAAACTTTGCTGTGGTATGGTACAGCGCCAGTTCGCGAAGGAGAAGCCAAAATCCTAAATGATGCCTGAACTCATAAAACTGTTCTTTCCCTTATCAAGATGAGGTTTTAGGCTCTCAGATTTCAAGGGTTTGCTTTGATTTTTATTTTTCTTAGGCCAGCACATGGAGCTCTCACATGTTTTGCCTTGGGCATTAATTAATATGGGCAACAAACACCTCACGTAGGAAAAAGCAAAATCAATTAACAAATAAGAGCTATTAACTTCTCATTATATACAAGGTTGTAGTCTAGATGCTCAAAGAACACAAAAGCAGAGGCAATGTGGCTACATCTTGAGGTTCTATAGGACTAACTGAAAAACAGAGATGAGAGATAATAACAATAAAATACATGTTAAGCACCAAAATATAGTCAGATAAACCAGTATTTTAGGACTTGAAGAAGGGCATAGGTCAGTTAAGAAAGTTGAGATTTGAGTTGAAGTTGAGATTTGAGTTGAACCCAAGATAGAGGAAAACTCAAGGTAGGGGAAAGGAGAGGATAGAGCTTCACAGTAACGGGTAAAAATATAAAAGAAAATTCTTGCTGAATCTGATACTGTAATAATTAAAGTTTATACATATTTTTTTCCCTAAACCTGCTTGAAAACTATTTACATATGTATGCCCTTACAAAAGGAAGTAGTCTTCAGGTAAATCAATACATTTGAGATTGACCAGGTAAACAGTTTTGCAGATACTAATGGGCACTGTGAGAACACTAATGTGAAAACAATATAGATTAATAATGAAGAACCAGTAATAGAAAGAAGTATAGGTCTGAAATATACATTCTTTCAGAACCTTGTGAAGAGTAAAACGCAGCATTCCTCATACCTGTGAACAAAGCTTCTGATGAGCTCTTCAAAGATTGAGCCTCTATCATCCAGTTGTGCGTATCTAGTACCTAGTAAATATTCTAGGTTTATAGTAGGTGCTCAGTTGGTGTATGCTAAACTGAACTGTTCAGTCTAACCTGATCATTTCAAGCTGATCAAAATGAAGACATTGGTGAGCTGTAATTTCTTCAGTATTAATTGGTATACAGTAATCCATTCCTAGAATAACCTTAGAAAGTATTTCCTTGCAATGTTACTCTTTTCATCTCTGTTTTTCCCCATCACTATAAACAAGAATTTCTGGTTCGATCCATCTATGCCATCTCTGGACACAGAGAAAGGGATCAGGATTTGCATAATTCTCCTTCTCCTGCTCCTTCATGTGTTCCTTAAATTGTTGTGTAAAAATGAGCAGAGTCCATGGGTCAGGGTGAAGCAGATCTCAGCTTGATGACATTGATTTTTGAAAAACCTTAGTGGGGCACCTGGGTAGTTCAGTCAGTTAAATGTCCATCTCTTGATTTTGGCTTAGGTTTCTGCGCTGACAGCACAAAGCCTGCTTGGGATTCTCTCTCCCTCTTTCTCTGCCCCTCCCCCACGTGTGCATGCACACATGCTCCTCCCCCCCTCAAAATAAATAAACATTTTTAAAAAATCATGAATTAGTGGTGTGTTCTCATGGTGGCACTACTTTAGAGAGGGTATACATGCAAATGAGTTCCAGTCTGTCTCTCAAAGCAATAACAATTCACAGTAGAAATTATACAGTGTTCTGAGGAGTAACTGAGCCAGTCAGAAATTAAAAGAACTATGTGTACACAATATAATGAGCATATTGATTAGGAGAAAAGGCAGATTTATTAGAGGGAAACACACAGCTGAAAAGGGAACTATTGAGCCAGCAAAGAAACTATGGAAAAGGTTGCCCAACACAGTTTCATGGCTTCTCATTGACATCTGGACAGCCTCCCTGATCTCCCAAAGATATAAACTATTGCAAGTCTGCTTTTGGCTGCTCAAGTCTTTCCTTTCTTCAAAGAACTTATAGATCCCAATATAAATAAAGATGCTACATTTGCTACCAGTTGAAATGTGGGTCCTGTCAATAAGGTGGTCAAAGGCAAAGCAGAAACTCATCTTAGGTCATCACTAGACCTGCACTCATGTGACCACTTTGAATTTTCATCTGGGTCATTAATGAATACATCCATGATTCATGACCATTATATTTTACTTTCCTGGCACATACATAAGCCTGGCTTTATTCAATTTCCTATCCTCCAAATCTTTATTGAGCAACATCCATGTGTAGTAGCAGGGCAGTAACTCCATCCTAGGTCCCATGGATACAATCATAAATACGCCTTTGTCACTCTCCTCAAGATGCTCATTATGAGAGACACAATCAAATCAAAGGTGATCCTCATGGCTGCGAACTTATAATTGAAGATAGAAAATGTCAGCTTCACACACAAATGGATGCAGAAAGAACACAGCAAATGATGGCAATCTGAGTGGCTTAATGTCAGAGAAGGTTAGCCTTTGGGACTACCAAGGAGTATGATTATCTTCTGAGAATAGTGGATACAGAGAAGCCTAGAGGGGAACAAAAACTTGGGCAAGGAGGTATTGAAACAGACTTACTCCCTCCGGATCCTGTTTAACCTTCAGTGACTTTCCCACAGGTGTGATTCTGCTGCCACTGAAGAATCACTTGGGAAACAGCCAGCAGGAATGTTCATCTCTGTCTTTGCAAACCACACCCAAACCCACAGTGAGAGAACTCCCAGGCAGAGATGCCAACCTCAGACACAAAGGATAATATAACAGATACAGAAAGAAGATGCAGGAGAAAGAGGAAAAGGCTGGGCAGACAGACAGGGCCAGGGCACACTTTAACAGAGGGAGTAATGCCTAGTCCACAGCTTCATGGAGTGACTGCCATCAAAGATTAAACCATTCCTGGTTTGCCCTAAGAGACAGAAGGAATACTTAAGCAACTGACCCTTTCACAGATCACATTGAACCTCATTTAAACTAAAAACACATTGGTATGGCTTTACAGTTTTCCAAAATCACCAGATCTTCCAAAGACATATTTGGCCCTCAAATATAGTTGGAGCTCAGCCAAAAAAAAGGGCGGGGTGGGGGGGGGCTTCCTCAATTCTCTCGTTGTCCCCTTTATCCCTAGCTGGAAAGAATGTAAGATCTTACCTTAGCCAATGGACCTATAATTCTCCTTCAAACTTAAGTGGAGATCAAGCATTTGGCTCTTTCATATCTTCAGGTTATTCCTTTCATTGGATACTGCTGACTTTTAAGCCTGGGGTTTCTGAGCCAGCCCTGTTATGATCAGTTTAGATGCCTGCTTGGCCAATGTCATGGAAGAAGGCGCTCAAGTTCGCAAGAGCACTTCCACTTGGCCTCCCAGCTATTTCTCTCCTATACGTCTCTGTCGGAAAACACGGTAGTTGCCTTCCCAAACCTCTGATATCACTTTCCTCTCTATTACTATAAACATAAATATGTTTATATACATATATATATACATATATATACATATATATATATATATATATATCACCCTATGTCCTCTATATTCCTCTCTCCTCCACCTCTGCACGTACCCAGCCTCCTCAATCTCTTAAGAGCCCCTCCTTATTACCATAGTTTCTCAGAACTGGCAAAGAGAGTTTGCTCTCAGTTTAAGATTTGTTGATTTGTTAATTCTACCAGGATACTGATTCAATACTTCAATTATTTTATATAAGTTCGCCTGCTAGGTACTGTGACACAGAAAGAAAAATTGATCATCTATAGCCTCCTGCTTTTAAAGAATGAGACATCTGGGGGGAATACCTAAACGTAAGTATAAAATGAGATGCTACCATAATTTGCAAGTTGCTTTGTGCTGTGACAAGTATTTCTTCATTTATTATTTTGTTTAATCCTTAGAAAAACTGTGACTAGATGTTATCAAGAGAGAACCCTGAAGTTCAGTGCTGTCCAGTGACATTCCTGAGGACACTCAACAGTAAGGGGGCAGCAACACAACTTGAATCCAGAAATCCCATCCCTGAGCCTTTCGTTCTTCCCAAGCGAGGGGAGGTAAGAAAAAAAAAATACAAAGAAGGTGTTATTGGAATTCAGACAGGAAACACCATGAAAAACCAGGATGTTCTCAAAACCACATCACAGATGAATTTCTCCCACAGGCAACTGGGCTGCAGCGTCTCCAGTAACTAGTTTATCAAACAGTTGCAGCAAGTTCAGCCAACAGGGTCCTTCCTGGAGCTGCTTCTCTGTCACACAGAAGAGGCTGTTGTGGTCTCCCCATTGTTCTCAGTTACTCTGGAACATCAAGTTTATCTTTATAATTGCAAAGACACTAAGGTTGCCAGATTCCTATATTGAACAACAAAAGGATAGTTAATTATGAGATTTTTAGCAAGAGACTTGAGACGAAAGGAGAGGTTCAAAAGCCTCAGGCTGATTTAGCCATTTCTAAACCAGGACATTGCAACATCAGAACTTTCATAACTTTAGTCATTTTTTCATTCAACAAATATCATTAAGCTCCTACTTCATGCAAGCCACTGTGCCAAATGCTGGGATTACAAAACTGAACTAGTTAAATGGTATAAGGCACATGCATCAAACATGTGTGCCTACTTCTGTATTACATGTTACACATCTGAGACATTTTGCATTTCTGGACAATGGGAGAAGCCATTGACAAGCCATTTCAATTGTATGTAACTGTATGGTAGATTTCTGCCAGGCTGAGTCCTGTTGTTCACTCATTAGTCTTTTATAACCAAATCCCCCAAACAAAACTTTGTCCTCAGATATTTCCTGCTGATGCACTTTGGGAATTCCTGTTTTGATGGCCTTCAAGCCCTTTGGGTCTTCCTGGGGGAAGCAGTGACAACTATGTCAGATCTGTCCTTATCCCTGCCTGTGAGCAGCTTTCCCTCTGACTTTCTTAGAGGTATGGCAATCATTCATTTGAAAACCAAACCAAAACTCAGCATAGCCTCCCGACACAACTGCCGATAATAAAGTCGAAAAGCCAATATTTCTGGCTCTTCTTCACTCCCCCCTAAAAGAAGGGCCTCCCACCAAGCAGAAGTGGAAGAGAGAACTCCTTTTCAGTCTGGCATTTTCCATCATGCCGGTGGAAACTTACCTGGTCTTCAAGTCCCAGCAATTGGGCTATGGAAAAAGTGGGTTCATTATTCAGAGGAACCCAGCTTTTCTGTGATCATCTCCTCCTCCTCCTCCTCCTCCTCCCCTTCTTCTCCTTCCTCCTCCTCTTTCTCCTCCTCCTCTCCCTCTTTGGCATTTCAGTTTCTTCATTGCTCAAGATGCAAAAGGAATTAACACTAAACAAACCAACAAAAACATCTTCTCACAGCTCCTCTGTAGGATTACCAATCTCTCAGGAATGAACATCACTTTCGCTGAGTTTACACAAAGGCATTCAGGTCTCTGTGTCAGACCTGCTCTGTTCTAAAATGGGAAGAAGCATTTTCAACCAAGATGTTCTGAATGGCCTAAGGAAGGAAATTGGGAAGATGTTCACTGAAGCAGCTCGTGTATTCATAGAGGAAAAAGAAACAAAATAACGATGTGATTTTGGATAGACTACTTGACCTATCTGGGTGTTCATTTCTTCAAGTTGCAAATAATATTTAGATGTATCTAAAACTACCATGCTGATAATGATTAGGAAACTACTCATTCTGATAAATGCCAAAAAGACAAGCATGGTGGAAAATGTTTCATGAAAATTCAATTCTCAGGGCAGGAAAAAAAATTTTTTTTAAGGCAGGAAAAATTTATCCAAAGAAGCCAACAAGACATTCAAATCACAAATGGTTGAACCCTGGGAGAACACCGAAAGATTGTTTCCAAAGGTGCATTTCTCAAAATTAGAATCCTCTGACACACTTTTCTAAAAAGTGCTTCATGGTTTAATAAGATTGGGATACTCAACAAACAATAGCTGCTCTTGGACATTCCCAAAGAACACTAAGACTAACCAAAGACTAAGAAAGGTCCCATCTTAACCTGTTTAACTGCTTTGAACCTTCCCTTTTAAAAATGTATTTGACCACATATATTGGGCTTTTTAAAAAGCATTTATTAACATTTTATTGGTGGGAAACACTGGAGAAGAGGGAGGAAAAAAATCTCCCTTCAAAGAAGAATGGCTTCCCAAAACTGAGCTGACTTCCTCAGCATGTAACTGGCTTACGGGTACAGCAATGTCGTTATTATATGTCTGTCTAGAGTCTGCGAGACTGAAGTAATGGCTAATGCATTTTTCCTTCCATAATTGGCATTCTAAGCCTTGGCACCTGGTCCTTAATCTGAATCACAAGACCCCACCTCACTCCAATAAAGTAGCCTTACTGAAATCACTTCTCCCTTTTGCACACATCCAGCCCCAGACTTTTTAAAATAGCCTTCCATGCCTATAGCTCTGCCCCAGAGACTGGTGACCACTTCTCCAACCGCATTTCATAGGAACCAGCATTTGTCTAGAACACATTAGCCCCGCTTCAGGCAGGGAGGCAGTCAATAAAAATATCACTGCCTGGGAATCAGCAGCTATTTGAAGGTGCTGTTGTTTGAAAGACAGCTAATAGAACGTGCAGCTGGCTAGGAAAGAAATTGAATGGGAAATTGGGCGGAAAAACAAATTGGAGGTACCTCCCTCCTGCCCTGGAAATAAGCCTGTTAAAATCCCATGAAGGTGGTCAGTGCAGTCTGATAGACTCGGTAGAAACTATCGCAGGGCCTGAGGCATACATCAGATGTCACTTTGGATGGGGAACTTGCCTAGGTTCCAGACTGTTCCCACATCAGCACATTGATGTCTTGCCCACTTTACCACCAGAAGAAAAACAATACACTTTGTATTTCCGTGGTATGCTATAGTTTTAAAGCACTTCCCTGGTGGTTTCTCATTGTATCTTAGCCCTGCAACTTTTGAGAAGCCGTTTTCCTCACTGAGCATTAGTGTTTCTCATCAACAGGATGAGAACAGTGGGGAGAACACCATAGTTAGGATGCCTTCTAGCTTTGTATTTATTTGCTCATTCAACACAAAGATTAGCTAAGCCTTCTCTTCGTGTCAGGCAGGGTGCTGGGGGGGGGGCGTGGGAGCGGGGCAGGGGGAGCGTGGGCCAAGCTTTGTAGACAGGGCAGGATGCAGGTGATTGGGAAAGTGAATTAACCAACAAACACAGTGTCACCAGATCAAAATCATTTTAAATAAAACAAAGAGGGACTTTTAAGAGGAGGGCACCTGGGTGGCTCAGTCGTTAAACATCTGACTTCGGCTCAGGTCACGATCTCATGGTTTGTGAGTTGGAGCCCTGCTTCAGAGGAGCCTTGTTTCTCTCTCTCTCTCTCTCTCTCTCTCTCTCTCTCTCTCTCTCTCTTTCTCTCTCTGCCTCTCCTAGGATTCTCTCTCTCTCTCCCTCTGCCCCTAGCTCTTTCTCTCTCTCTCTAAAAAAGTAAATAAATAAAGTAAGAGGAAATAAAAAAGATATCTGTAACTCCACAATGCTCCCAATACTCACAGATAGTATACGGATTGGGAATCTAAACCTTGCTGAGGTATTGAGCTAGGGCCTTCAGCCATGCAGCTAGCTCAGGCTCCTGGGTCGCAAGCTGTCACTTTCCCCTTCAGGGCAGGCAGAAAAACTGCTGCTGGTAGGCCAGCAGGGAGCATGTACAGTTTCTGAAACCGTGCAGCTGTAAGCACTGTGATTTAGAGGGGATAAAAAAAAAGAGCAGGAGGAAAGGAAAGGGGAAAACGAGAAAAAGTTAAGAAAGAAAATTGCCAAGCCTCCCTCCCTCTAAAAAAAAAAAAAACTCAAAATAAAAAAACAAACAAACAAACAAACAAACCCCTCTTCCATCTACAATTCAGCTTGGCCTGACAACCAGATTGAAAATCTAGGGCAGAACACAGGGGACCTCCCACCAAGAACTATAGCTGATTATTCCATTCCACATTTTAAAAAGAAAAGGCGGGGTGGGATGGGGGGGGTACTTCTCGGAAGTGCAAATGAGGATTGAGTTGCAGTAGAGCACGACAGGCCACCATCTCTGAGCAACAGGGATTTTGTTCTGTGTGTGGAGATGCGGTCTGACAAGACAAGTTCACTGCAGTTCATGTCACCATTGAACACAAGGGCCCAGGAGGCTCACATCTGGGACTCACTGCACACAAGCTTGATCACCGTTACAGCTGCCGGTAATAATTAATAATAATAGATAATATTTACATAGTCTGTTTCAACTAAAGATCCCAAGGCATGTAACAGTACCTACACATTTAGGTGTGGGCCGGTGTGCGAAGGGATGGCTTTCCCAATCCTGCAATGCAGATGAAATGCAGCAAATTATCGCCAGGCACTCCCACTCGGCAGCTACTCAGGACAGAAAGCGACAGGACTGAAATTTAAAGATTAATTTGGAGGGCTTTTTTTTTTTTTTAAAGCCTGTATTCAGTCCTTAAGGGAAGACACAGAGAATGGTGAATGCATGTCATTATACATTCGTCCAAACCCATAGAATGAATGAGCAACACCAAGAGTGAACTCTCAGGTAAACCATGGACTTTAGGACACGAGGACACATCAGTGCAGTTTTGTCTGTTGTAAGCAATGTACCACTCTGATGTGAGATACTGATAGTGGGGCACACTGCGTGTGGGGCACAGGGCATACAAGAACTCTCTATACATTCAGTGCAAGTTTGCCGTGAACCTAAAAATGCTCGGAAAAAAATAAAGTCTGGTAAAAACAAGAAAAGCAAAGAGGCCTAGAGCTTCTTCATGGCAAGCTGGAGCTGGTTCGATATAACTCAGATGCATTCTGCTTGAATCCCAAAATCGGTTCAGAAACTTTTCCTGAGGATTTCTGGATTCCTTCAGAGGCAGAGTCTGAGATTCAAGTGTGGGTCACTGGTTGGGAGGTGAGCCCTGGAATCACGCCTCTGGAGCTGGAAACTTTTGCAGGGAAGGAACAAGCATAAAGGGGATGTTGTACAGCTAGTTAGCACCTGGAGCTCAATCACTCCAGGGAACACTGAAAGACACTAGGAGTTCCCCACACTGACTGATCCTGAGGAGCAAGGAAGCTTGTGGCTTTTATTCATCTAATCTTCATCCTTCATTGGTTGAGGCTGCTTCAAGGAATCAACTCAATAGAACTTCCAATTTGCCCCAGAGACCCTAAGAGCACTTCACAGCCAGGAAAAAAGTCCTCTGCCAGGGAGCAGCCTCCGGGTGCACAGGCAGATGACAAGGAGGTGTGGGCAGGGCACCGAGCGCATCCACTACTGTTTCAGCCCTACAAGAATCACCTAGTCCTCGACTCCAGCTAATAAATTGGATCAAGGGACTGACTGTCAGTAAAAAAGAATACTCAGACCCCTTCTGACTTTTAGAGAAGAAAAAGTGACATCTAAAATTGTAGATGACAATAAAAAAATTGTAGATGACAGAACACAGTTTCCAGTATCCATAATCGCATACTGCCGTGCCTATCCAAAAGAGGTGGTAAATTATTTGTTTTAGTAATTAACAGAGACCTCTGGTAAATAATTAATCTCATTCTGTGACTAGAGCAGGGCTTGGCAGCACTGCACATGGAAATTCTCACTGTGGAAATATTTGGATGTATTTAAAGCATTTCAGATTTCTAGAAGATATGTGAGCCGCCAGGGTGGCACATAATGAGATTGGTCTCACAATGTCCCCTTAAAACAACCGTTTCCTTCAAGGGGGTAAGCAGTAATATAAAACATGTTGTTTTGTGCTGTGAAGTTTTAAAAAACTGCGTTAACCACAATAATACTGAGGCTTTTCCCTTCATTAATATTCTAGTTAAATATATGCCAGTCTCAGGCTGCCCCACCTTATGATGTCGTGGGACAACTTTTTTAAAAAAAACATTTTACATTGTCTGCTCCATTAATTGTGTGTTGGGCATGAAAAACTAAAGAAAGGGTTTTTCTTACTAAGGAACACAATAAAAGGGATTTTTAAAGATTCTTCTATTTATAATATACATTTGAGGTATTAAGGTCCTACTCATGAAGGAGATATTTGATATTAAAGATAAGACCCCAGGTTGAAAGTGAGAAGGTAAAAGGCAATATAAACTGGCCAACAAGCTCTTCCATTCAAAAACAACTTTTTCCATCCCTTTATCTCCATTTCCCTACCCACCTCACTCCAAACCCACGAAGCTGATGCATGTGTAAGAAATAGCGACAGACCAAGGAGACATGAAAAACAAATGCTGTTTAAGAGATGATGGCTGATGTTAAGTAGCCTAGAGGAAGAGAGACCCTTGGAAATAAACATGGAACTTGACTCTACTTTTTCTTTAATTTTTTAAATGTTTATTTTCTGAGAAACAGGGAGAGAGAGAGAGAGAGCAAGAGAGCAAGCAGAGTAGGGGGAGGGAGGGAGGGAAAGGGAGAATCCCAAACATGCCACACGCTGCCAGCACAGAACCCGATGCAGGGCTCAAACCCACGGACCATAAGATCATGACCTGAGTTGAAATCAAGAGCCAGATGCTCAACCCACTGAGCCACCCAGGTGCCCCCATAAACTTGACTCTGCTTAATGCAATTAGACATGTCTGGATTTCTAAACTATGGTTTGTACAAATGCAGAAATCCCCAGTAAAGATCGACATTTCAATAGGTTTAGCTGTTTTGTGTCCTCTTTTCACCAGTTTGATTGAATCATGTCCAGCTTTGGTAAAGAATGCTGCTCCCACTTAAAGATTTAAATTTGCATTAAGGGATTGTATTTTGGGTCTTGGTTTCCCAACTGTGGAGGCCAAGGATCCAATAGAAAATAAATAACCTTATCAGAGCCTGTCTTACAAAGTGAAGCTCAAAAAAAGACAATAAACATCATAACTACATTATGTTTCTGTTTAAAGCTGCAGTGGGCACCACTCCTTGCTTCTTTATCTTCCTCAACAGTACTAAGCAGGGTGCCTACCACTGTAGGCAAGTGGCCCATGTAGTCCTTTTGTCCTGGGCCAATCACTTCATCTATTCCAGAATTATGGTCTTAGAGAAAATATTTTAATTGTTCATTCATTCATACATGCAATAGTTGTTTATTAGGTACCCACTATAGACCAAGCATGGCTCATAGCATAAACAAAACAGTCTCCGCCTTCATGGAGTTCACATGTTGATGGCTTTGGTCCTATAGGAACACCTTCTCTAGACACCTGGCTGATGTGGGCCCTCCTTTCATACTGGAGCGAAGAGGTATCCTGGACACCCACAAACTCTTTCCCACCTGCCACCAGGCCATTCTGCACCAACTCTGCCATTTCTGCCCCTCCCAGTCATACTCATGTCCTCCTGGCTCTTGCCATTTGCTCACTCTGGATCCCAACACTGGCTGTCCCAGACCCAGGGGAATCTCTGGTTTCTCAGGGACACCCTCTTAGGAACGAGCAACCCACACAAAAGCCTCAAATCTTTCCCACAGCCCCTCTTCGTTCGGTTTAAAAGGGATTTTGAAGTTGCGCCTGGATTCAAATGCAAACTCAGCTGCTTTTCCAGGTGTATCTTTTGGGGAAAGTCATTTAACTCCATTGTGCTTATTTTCTTCTTCAAAAAAAAAGAATAACATCAACCTCACAGATATGTTGTGAAAATTAAAGAAGATAACCTTTGTATGTACTCAGCACAGTCCCAGTCACTTAGAATCCTCTGTTAATGGTGCTATTATTGACAGGTAAATTATAGAAAGAGATCAGTTCACATGTATTGACTGGGCCCTCAACCTGGATAAATAATTTTCACTTTTTTTCACTATATTTTTTTGTTTTCTATATATCAGTAGATAATATAGCTTTCACCATGGGTGCTGACCACAGGGGATACTTACTCACTTATTATTTGTCAAATATTAGCTGTTAAGTTTAAGCTTTTGTGCCTGGGCTAAACTTTAAAATTCACATGTATAAAGCATGTGTTCTATGCCAGATATTGTAAACGCATTACACCCATCATGTCACTTAAATCACATAAATCACGATTATCCTTGTTTTACAGAGGAACAAACTGAGACTCAGATTCAGAAACTCCCCCAAGCCAGTTCTATGGCTAGAAGTGGCACAGCCAGAATTTTAGCCCAGAGCTGCTTGACTTCCTAGTTAAAGGGTCAAGCTAAGTATGGTGAAATTGCAAATTCACATTCCTTAGCTCATGATCTGAGCAAGTTCGACCCAAGACAATGGATATCGAGAGAAGTTTCAATAATAGCCTAAATCCATAGGCCTCAATTTGAAGGAAATTGAGCTGAACTAGAAGAAATGAGGCTTTGACCACAAGAAAGTTTTACTTAAAAGGCAATAGTTTCAGATTTTTTTCAGACCACATTTCTTTAGGGTCTTTGTTTATGATACAGGAAAGGGTAGAAGGAGCTGGTAGATATGAGCTGCTGTTTAAAATGATATTTAGGGGTGCCTGGGTGGTTCAGTCAGTTAACTGTCTCACTCTTGATCTCAGCTCAGGTCTTCATCTCATAGTTGTGAGTTCAAGACCCATGTTGGGCTCTGCACTTGGCATGAAGCCTACTTAAAAAAATTTTTTTAAACTGGGACACCTGGGTGGCCCAGTCGATTAAGCATATGACTTTGGCTCAGGTCATGATCTCATGGTTCCTGGGTTCGAGCCCACATTGGGCTCTGTTTTGACAGCTCAGAGACTGGAGCCTGCTCTCGATTCTGTGTCTCCCTCTCTCTCTCTCTGCCCCTCCCCCGTTTGCAGGCTCTCTCTCTCTCTCTCTCTCTCTCTCTCTCAAAAATAAACATTAAAAAACATTTTTTAATTAAAAAAAGATATCTAGTTGTTCTTCAAAAAACTCCTAGTGTATATGACAGGATTTTGCAGCAGATGTTGAAGCCAACGTTTTTCTCTTCTGTAGCCTGTCCACTAGATGTGAATCAAGTGACTTAGACTCAAGGACTTTGGAGAGAGAACAGAATCATGAAGAACCACAAATCCATTTCATATTATCAAAGGCCACATCTGTTTCTCACTAAGACTCAGGCCAATCAAGTAACAAACGGTAGAGCTGTTCTCCTGTATGATAATGTCTTGTCTAGCCTTCAGAAGGCTCCCCTCTACCCTGATTCTGTAGAGTCACTTGGACTCTGCCTCTTACCCTTTGTGCTAACCGGTCCCTTTTTATGGAAATCACCCCACTATTTGCCATCACCCTAAGTATTAGACTCTAATCTTCTGCTAAATTATTTTTCAGATTTCACCCTTCTTCTACAGCAACTTCCTGGCACCAACTCCTCCTACTTAATGATCTCTGTTTATGGGTTTTATTTTGTTACTCACTGGCCTTTGCATGACTTTGGCATGGCTAGATTCCCATTGTGTTTTAAGATACCATCTGTGACCTCAGGTCCAGAATCAAGCTGGATCATCTCTTTAGCTGAAGGTAAATAAATATGGGAAATGTTTGAAGAAACTGAGATGTACTACCTGAAGAAAAGAAGATCCAAGGAGCCCATACCAAATGTCTTTAAATAATCAAAGGGTTGCTACATGGAAGAAATTCTAGATTTCGTGGCTCCAGACAGGACATTAGAACAAATGAAACGACTCCTTTTTGCTCAGTATTAAGAATTTTCTAAGATTATTGTGTCCAACAATGGAATAAGATGGATGCTCTTATAAGTAATGTTTCCCTGTAACTGAAGATATTCAAGCACAAGTTCAATAATCGCTTCTTGGGAATGTTGTAAAAAAGATTCACAAATCAAGTAAGAGCTGGTCTAAGTACAGCTAAAGCCCTTCAACCTTTGCAATACTACAATGTGAGACACTTTAATTATTTTTTTTAAACCAATGGATAAAAGTACAGCTCTCAATAAAACCCCCTGGTGGTGCAACATTTCTTGAGTTCTCTCTTCATGCTTTTCTTCTTTCTATAAAGTGAGTTCAGAATGCTGTTAGCCCCACACATTTCTAAGACAGATGCCACTGTGAAATGAGTAGATACTCACAGTGCTTTCAGTGTCACTTTCAAGAAGAATTAAGGGAGTCCTACAAGGGGTCCCTGTTAGAATCTCAGGAGAAAGCTCTGAATATCAGAACCTGAATCCTAGGTATTATGGAAGAACACAGTTTGTTTGTTGCTTGTTTCTCATCTCCAGTGGAAAATGTTTTTGATTTCAAGTTACAATCATTTAAAATGTCAAAACTTTCTTCACAGCATATAACCTGAGGCTATATTCAGAAACCAAATGAAATTCCATGGAAACCACTTACACCGCTCAGTGGATTGCAAAGCCTCTTTTAATTGCTCCTTGCTCAAGAAATTTAGAACACAAGTAGAGACACTTCTTTTAGGTCAGTCACTGAACTTTACTGACTCCACTCCAACTGAAACATAAAAGGGGGCCCTGCGGCATTCCAACACCTCTGCCTTAAGATGCTTTAAATGATTCTTCAAGCTGTAAATTGAGATATTTCATGGCAAAGGTTTTTATCACTGTAAATTGTCTCCTTAAAGAACTATCCCACTTCCATTTGATGGAATACTACACAGCCATTAGACATTATGTTCATAAAGAGTTTATAATATCATGGAACAATAGTAATGTCACTATTGTCAAGTAGAAAAAAAGCAAATGCATACAGTTTACCAATGAACAAAAGCCACTTATTAGAGACTGGTCTTCTGATCAGGATCCTGCAGAAAGTCCCATCCTTCATTCCCTGTGCTCTAAGTACACAAAATCATTGATAAAATAAAAGAAAGGAAAACCAAAAGAGATAGCTGCATCAACCATAAGTACATTCACAGACTACTGATGGGACAGAAATGCAAAATGCTAGGCAGGACTGACATCTCAGGACTGGTGGGCTCTGGGTTCAATCATGGCAGCAACAGGTAGGTGTTTGCCTCACTCAGGATATGGGGAGTTGGAGTCACAAGCCAGGATCACTGCTTCAAGTTAGAGTGACTTCTCTCAGTCTCTTCACTCCAGAAGAAGCACAAAAATAAAAATAGCTCAGCTCAACCTCTGCAGCAAGTGTCTCTCAACAGACGTTGAGTCCAGGAAGGTGAGTGGAACCAGGCACCAACTCAAGCTCCCCTCTCTCTGTGATGGATCCACAAGACCCCAATATCACCCTATGTTATTAGGCTCCTCGGGCTGCCATAACAAAGTATCACAAACCACAAAGAAACAAGTGAATGGAAATAGAAACCAACTCTGTATACTGAGAAGAAACTGGTGGTTGCCAGAGGGAAAGGGGATGGGGAGATGGGCAAAATAGGTGTAGGGGATTAAGAAATACAGACACCAGTTTTAAAATAAATAAGTGACAGGGATGAAAAGTACAACATAAGGAATACAGTCAATAATGTTGTAATAACATGGTATGGTGACCACACTTATCATGGTGAGTATTGCACAATGTGTAGAATTCTCAAATCACTATATCTGAATCTTGATTTTGGCTCAGGTCACAATTTCATGGTTCCTGGGCCCAAGCCCTGCATTGGATTCTCTGCTGTCAGCTCAGAGCCCACTTCAGATCTCTGTCCCCCTCTCTCTGTCCCTCCCCTGCTCATGCTCACTCTCTCTCTCTCTCTCAAAAATAAATAAACATTAAAAAATACTTTTAAAGTATCACAAACCAGATGCCTTAAAACAGAAATGTATTCTCTCACAGTTATGAAAGCCAGATATCCAAACTCAACATGTCAACAGGACCTTGCTCCCTCTGAGGGCTCTAGGGAAGAATGTGTCCTTACCCTGTCCTGCTTCTGGTGTCTGCAGGTGTTCCATGGCTTATGCCAGGATAACTCCAATTTCTGCCTCCATCTTCATATAATTGTCTTCTCTTGTGAGTGTGTCTCTGTGTCCAAATCTCCCTCTCCTTTTTTTAATAAAGATATCAGCCACTGCATTAAGGTCCACCCTTGATTCACCTTGATTCACCCTCAGCTCACCTTGATTACACCTGTAAAAACCCTATTTCCAAACCAGTTCACACTCATAGGTACCAAGGTTAGGATTCAACATATCTTCATGAGGGACACAGTTCTACCCACAATATATCCTGAGGAAGGAATCCCTACAGTTGCCTTTACTGGGCCCGGCTCTGACTTGGGGACCCAGAGAGCTAGATGAAGGACTTCCAAAACCACTAGAGGAAAACAAACAAAATTTAAACCCCCTCCACTCAAAATGAGAATACAAATAAAAATTGAAAATGCATGGGGAAACAAGACCAAAAAAAAAAAAAAAAAAGAAAAAGAAAAAAACAGCCAAAAAATAAACAACTTGAACACAATTTACCCTGATTTGAAACTTATTTTATAAAATATCAGATGAAAGCTTTTAAATTAAGTACATTAAGGACGATAAATGAAGCTGTCATGTCTATTACAAAATACAAGGAATTAATAAGTATACAGAAATCAAACAAGAACAAGAGGCTATGAAAAATGATCATTTAAGCCTGAAAAATACATTATGGTTTACTGAAATTAAAAAACACAACAAGATAAATTCTGGATTCTTCCCAGTTGAGGAGAGAATTCATTATTTCAAAGATAGTCACCCTGAGGTGAGGAAGTCACCCTGAATATGACAAGAAAGACAAAATTACTTCAAAAATTAGGACAGCTGGGGCATCTGGGTGGTTCAGTCAGTTAAGTGCCTGACTCCTAATCCTGAGTCCAAGCCCTGAAATGAGCTCCATACTGGGTGTGAAGCCTGCTTAAAAAATAATAATAATAAATTAAATAAATAAATAAATAAATAATAAGACAGTTTAGAAATATGGAAAGAGAGTCTCTGGAATTTCACAAGTGGGAATCTACAAAGTACAGCATGGAGGAACTGACAAAGCAGCAATATCCAAAATGATATTTGTTGACCATTTCAAAGTGAAAGAGAGATGTGAGTTCCCAGAAAATAATGCCTTCTGAAAAATAAAAATAAGCCTGTATTGGCAGGAAATGGAGGATAAAGCAATAACCTCAAAAAGGTCCAGAGAGAAGACACAGATTATACACAAATGACCAAGAAGTAGTCCTTGACAGGATTTCTAAGCCATGGCCATGGATGACAAAAGACAGGACAGTGGTCCCTACAAAGTGCCAAGGGAAAGTAAGTATCAATCTAGAGTTTTATACCCAGTTAATCACTCATTCTACCCTTTACTCAGGGTGAAAAAGTACATATTTTTCTAACTATAAAAGACCAAGAATGTATATGCCCCACAGTCACTCTCTAAGACAACTACTAAAAATATGCACTTTAACAAAGAGAAAGATGAACCCACAGGAAGAACAAGAAAAAAAAAGAGTGAACACACATAAAAAGATGTATTAATATCGATAAATGAAATTAACTATTGGCTGTAACCGTAATTATTACTGACTGTAAACAATAACAAACCAATAATTGGTGTAAATTAAAAGGGGGTGAAACTACAACTCGAAGCAATTATAGCAGGAAGGTGGGATGTTCAATGAATAGTTACACTGTGCTAGGATTCTGAGAAGAAAGCAGAACTACCAAAGAAACTTAGAATCATTGAGTATACATGGATAAATGGCTGGAAAGAAATATAATAAAATGTTAACAATTGCTGTCTCAGAAAATAATAAAGTCTTTTTTCTTTCCTTCTCATTCTCTGCTGTATTAAATTTCCTAAACATTTTCCCTTCCTTTCATGAAGAGAAAAATTATCCCTCTCTATAAAAACATTTCACATCACCTCTTTCATCCTCCCCTAGTAATGGCATCAGCCCATGCCTTAAAGGTAGAAATGGCAGTGTTGTCAATACTAGCTCTGGGTGGTCAAATGGCATCCAGAACTATCTCAAGAAAATATGACCATTTTGGACTGTTGTGGTAGACTAGTGTCTTGGTTAGCTCAGGCTGCCATTACAAAATACCATAGACTGGGTGGCTTAAACAAGAGACATTTATTTTTCACAATCTAGAGCCTGGGAAGTCTAAAATCAAGGAGCCAGATGATTTGGTTTCTGGAAAATCCTCTCTTTCTGGTTTGCAGACAGCCTCCTTCTCTTTATGTACTCGCATAGCCTTTCCTTGGTACATGCACATGGGCAGAGAGAAAAACTCTTTCTTCTCAAAAGGCACCAATCCTATCAGATTTAAACCCCATCCTTATGACCTCCTAAAATCTCTATCTCCAAATGCAATCATATTGACAGTTAGGGGCTCAGTATATGAAGTACAAGGAAGGGGACACAATCTAGTCCATAGCAACTGATATCCTGGAGATTGCCAAACCCCAATCATCCACTATCTCCCCAAGAACCTATACAGAAAGCCCTCACTTATTCAAAATAACTGCCCCAAATCCACTCTGGACTGAAGGAATGTTGCAGCCTTCTTTTTAAAATAAAGAAAATGCAATTTTATTGTATTCAAGTACATTTATAACCTAAACTAGCAAAAAACAAACTTGGCAAGAGGCAGCACTGGCTGTCCTGATAGGAATGAATGCAATAGGAGCTTCCCTGGCAAGCGACTGTGTACTACACACACATAAATGCCGGTATATGTCAAGTAGTTATAGTCCTGCAATGGATAATAAAACACAGTATTCCAATGTTATATCTGATATAGCAAGTCTATTCATAGGCAGAGGATATAGCAGAAGATCTGGTCAGCAGAGGTCTGAAGAGTGTGAGGGACACAGAGCAATTTGTGTGGCTATGCTGTGAAAGAACATTCCAAGCAGAAGGAACCCTAAGAGTAAAGTCTCTGTTTGGCACGTTTGAGATAGAGCTAGGAGCCTGTGTGGCTGGAATGAAGCACCCAAGGGAGATGTTATCAGAAGAAAGATAGGGCCAGATCCTATAGCGTTCTCAAGACTTTTAAAGGATTTGGGCTTTTACTCTGAGTGCAGTGGGGAGCCACTGACAGGGGACAGGATCTGACCTAGACTATCACTCTGTGTGCATAGAATAGTCTCTACCGGGCAGAGTGGAAGCTGAGAGACCAGCTGAGGGACTCTGCAATTATCCAGGGGCAAGTGATGGTGGCTTATCCATTAGCATAATAAAAGAAGGTTGAAAAGTGACTGGATTCTGGATATATTCTGAAGCTGAGGTAAGGGATTTGTTGATGATTACCTGTGGGCTGTGACAGAAAGAGACCTAATTCTACACTTGATTTTTCCACCAACCACCTCACCCCTCCAGGACATGACTAGTGTTCATAGACACCTTCTTCATCCCCAGACCACACTCTAGGCAAGGGCAGCCTGTCTATGGACTTCTAGGATTCAGAGCCTGGCTGCCCCTCTTCCAGTCCTGAATGAGGAAAGAGACAAAGACAGACTTGAGAGGAACAAAAGCCTTGAAGAGGTATAAACGTTGACTTGAGGAACACCATCTGCTGAATGTCAGGACAGGCATTAGAAGTCATCCCCATCCCTTCAATTGCTTTATTCAAACCCACAGAGTTCTGCAGGGAAAATGCTACCCAAAGAGCCCTACATAATCCGTTTCTCTCCCTGCCTCCTCTCCCTGCATGATAATCAAATATTTGCCAAGAGGAAGGAGAGAATTATGCAACAAAATACAATATACTCTTTGAAAACTTTATCCCTCATTTTCCTACAGGAAGCTACTATACACATCTGCCTTACCAAGTCTATTCATAGGCAGTAATTATTTGGCATTATATATATATATATATATATATATATATATATATATATATATATATATATATAACACTGGCTCCATTCCTATCTAGTTTGTGCCTCACAGTTTCTTTTTCAGTAATAAACAACCTGGTTAACTGAGGAAGGAAATCTTTTACTCCAAACCCTAACCAGACCTCAGTAGTTTAAACCATCTTCAAGAAGAAAAAATGTTGTATCTTTTTCATATGAAAATGTCTTCTAAAATGGATTGACCAGCCAAACAGTTTAAAATTTCAGGGGGGAAAAAGACAAAGAGCCATTCTAGATAAGGGGGAGGGGACAGGACTGACTATAGGCTGTTGGCAGACTGCCATTCTGTACACATTTTTACATTTTTGAACAGTACTTACCCAATGTTCTCCTAAATCCCATTAAATGAAAACTTTCTCTAATTTTAAAATTAAATTTCCTGTATTTCCTGATGGGCTTCCAAATTCTTTTTCCCTCCTCCTCTCTGAATCCCATGGTATTTCTACAAGAAGAGAGGTATTAGCCTCCTGGACAGACTCCAGTTGGCATAATTGCCCTCAGCCTCACTTTACCCCCTTGGGATTTTCCATTGGGCATAGATTGTTTCCTTACTTCCTGTCCTGAAGTGTGCAAGTCCTTCCTGCCATAAAGCTGTGGCAAATGGCTCTGACCAGTCCCCTCACCACAGGGGGGCACGCTTCATTTACTCTTCAAGAATCTAAACATTGGACTCCAAACTTCTTTAATTACTTACCCCAAACATAAGCAGATTTGGAGCACTCAACTTCAACATGTTCATGTTTACCAAGCTATGTCCTTACACTACTATACAAAAAAGCTGCATAACTTTTAAAAATATAACAAAAGCAGGAAGTAAAGAAATATTTTAATATTATGTATTTTAATAATGAAACAAAATAATTAAATTATTATTAATAATATTTTAGTACAAGCAGAAGGACTAAGTGTCTGGCATTACTTTTGGAAATCTTGGGGGTACCAGCATTCAAGGACGTGTTTTTCAGATCTCTGTAATTGGGTACTTAATTTTGTGGGCATTCAAAGCTGAAATGGATGCCTACCCCAGATACATATATCTCTGTGGAAAAAAACACATCATGGGCTTTACTTACAGAGCCATGCTTATGTGTTAAGTATTAATTATACAAAAGTTTTAGTTGAAATTCAGCTGGTTAAGTGTCTATCTTCCCTTATGCCACTCATTTTTGTTTGTAAACTAATTGGAAAATGCTGTATTTTTGTTTCACAAGTGGGGTAAAAACCCACCGGAACTCTAAAAACCCACTGGACGTTTGAACAGGTTACAAAACTCTGCTTGAGTTTTTTAATACACAGACATAAAAGTTTTTGTAGACAAAACATGTAATCATTTTGGGAGACAAAAGCACACAAATCATAATCTAGTTTCAAAATTGCATCTTTAAAATTCTTTTTCCATAGAAAGGCTTTATTTTGAAAAAAAAAAACTATTTCTTATTTACTTTCAAAACATCACATTTATATGAGGGGACAGATTAAATATATTTTCAAAACTATCTTTAGGTAGCATTCTAAGGAGGACTATTTAATCTCAACTTGAAATACTTGTGATTTTGTAAAAGAAAATAAAATTAGCGACTTTAAGTTTGAGAACTCAAAAAATTTGGAAGAAGTTCATTGTTGAAACTCTGTGCAGTGTAAAAGATGGTCACTCACTACCTCAATACAAAATGATAAATTTCTACTGTGTGGTATTTGTCAGGGATTTCCAGAGAAACAGAACCAATAAAATATATTTAAAGAGAGATTTATTTTAGGGAATTGGCTCATGCAATTGTGAGGGCTGGCAAGTTCAAAATTCATAGAACAGTCCAGCGGTCTGGAAATTCAGATAAGGGTTGATGTGGCCATGTTGAGTCCGAATTCTCTAGGCCATCAGGCTGGAAACTCAGGCAGGTGTCTATGCTGCAGTCTTGAGGAGAATTCCTTCTTCTTCGGACAATTTCAGTCTTTGTTCTTAAGGCCCTCTACTGAGCAGATAAAGCCCACCCACAGTATGGAGGATAATCTGCTTTATTCAAAGTCTCCTGATTTGAATATTAATCACAGCTACAAAATCACCCCCACAGCAACATCTAACCTGGTGTTTGACCAAACAACGGGGCACCATTGCCTAGCCCAAGGTTGATACATAAAACTAATCATCACATGTGTAAATGTCTTTTTTAAATAAATGTGAGTGTACATACAGTTTTATAAGATTAAACACCTTGATGCAACTTAGCATTCAAGTGCATTCTGTGACAGTACGCTGGGAGCAGGCAAAGCCAGCATTGTCAGCTTTCTGCATCGGGGAGTTCCCAGTCTCACTTGGGCACCAAGACTATAGTGTCAACTCATGTACTAAATGTAAGGAATGCTTACCTCCTTTTTTAATATTTAGATTTAAAAATATAAACAAAAATTGAAACATTTTATGACCGTATGTCCTTCTGGAATCTATCGGTCTAAAGCATTAGGAAGCAATGAGGAAGAAGGTCTCAGGGCAATGATTTCAAATGTTAAAACACTAAAACAACACTTAAAAAGGTGTTACTAATGCATATTTCTAGGTGAGACTGCTGAAACTGTGACTCCTTGGAACCGGAGTCCAACCCACGGATCCGTGTTCTTAACCATGACCCCAGGGACTCTGAGATAAGTGTTTCTTGTAGGCATCACCATCAGCCTGGGCTGTCACAGACCAAATACGGGGCAAGTGCTGGTTCAGTGTCCACTACGGACCAGGAACTATGCCAAAAAAATGATGCATTCATTCCTCTCCAAAGGTGTGGGATGGGACTAGTCTCAAAGAATTAAGTTTTCTAGATTCCTGTCATTTTTAAAATGCTTATTTATTTTTGAGAGAGAGAGCAAGAGAGAAAGCAACCGAGTGGAGGAAGAGCGGGTGTGGGGGGCGGGACAAAGGATTCAAAGCAGGCTCTGTGCTGACAGCAGAGAGCCTGAGACCGATTCAGGCCTCAGACTCCCAAACTGTGAAATCGTGACCCGATCCAAAGTTGGACGCTTAACTGAACCACTCAGGTGCCCCTAGATTCTTGTCTGTTTAAAAGTATGAGCCATTATTATGAAAACCAGTAAATAATCTTTTGTCTGTAAGTCTATAAGGAGGCAAATGTTTAATGAAAATGTTTTGTGCTACCACACCCTTAGATGGCAGGTCGGAGAAAGCGCCCTGACTGAGGGCAGAAAACCTGACTTCCAGGTGCAGTTCTGCCACTGACTAACAATATGACCTGAAGCAAGTTATTAAATCTTTTTATATCTTGGCTTCTCTAAATACAAAGTGAGGGGGTTGGACCAGATAATTTGTATAGTCTCTTCCAGATCAAACATTGCAGGATTCTGCCTGCACCTGGGAAATCAGCATAGCTCTTTCTTAACAAAAGCAAGATGCATTTTCAAATAATCAAAAAAGATAGATATCTTCAGTTGAAATTTGTAGTCTTCCCTCATTCACTCAATTACATTTCATCTGGTTGTTATAAAATGAACCAGGCTAGTGATGCAGGTCTAGCCTATTTCAATAGGGCCCCGGTTCTCCAGAGATCAACCATGTCTCAACCAAGTAGAAGAAGAATAAAGTGGAAAAGTAAAACAACCCAAGACCAATTGAATTCATGAGCTGGAGGCACATGCAATTTGTTCTTGGTCTTCCCCTTGCCAAAACAAATGAATTTTATCAAACTCATAGAGGAAAAATAATCATCCAAACTGTTAACATCCTAGAAATAAAGCAAGCTACCTCATACATTATATTTATTTTTAATAAAAACAATAATCTTTCACTAATAGGTTCATTTTTACCATTATGCACACGCATTTGAACCTTTCAACTATAAGATGCTCAGTATAGACAAGGGTTCATCAGCCAGTCTTTGCATTCATAGCCACAGCCCAGAGTGGAATCGTAAAGTAAGCAATTTGTCTCCAACGCCTCTCCGCTTTGTACCACACTCCAACAAAAAATATTATTTTTAAAATACATACAACATGTGTGATTAGTCCTTCAGATGGTACAAGGCACTTTCACATACTTCTTTTTATTTGGTCCCCACAACCACCCTGTGAGGTAAACTGAGGAGATATCTCCATTTTACAGATGAGAAAACTAAGTTGCAAAGAAGTGAAGTAACTTATCTACAGTTGCAGAGCAAAATGCAGCAACCAGTGATTTGCACGCAGGTTTCCTGACTCCAATAATGAATTAATAGGGCCCCATGATTATGATGCCCCTGGCTGACAAGTGCAAACATCTATCTCCTCCAGCATTTCTCTTGGTATGAAACCTTGCCTCCACATCCAGACTCACCTCTTCTTTGTCTCTTTCTTTAGGGGTCTTCTTTCTAAGGCCAGATAACTAATAAGTGAACCCTTACTAAAATGTGCGTGGATGCCACTGAGTTTATATTCTCCTTCTAGATAACATTGAAATAACTTGATAAGAGATGTCTGAAGGCAATGACTTAACTCAAAGACTATATTCTAATGGTGGTAAACTATCAAGCCAGTCAGGAGCCCAAAATATTTTGTATATTTTGGATCAAGACAGCTCCTACTACTGTTTGAGTCATAGTCACAAAGGTACATGGCTTGTCCTAAAGTTCTCTCATGAAGGAAGACCTACCAAGAAAATTTCAGTACGGATAACATCCCACACTACTCAAATCCCAGTTGAATGTAATCAACAATCATTGAGCACCAACTACTTATAGGCAATGGCTTACATGATATTGAAAGTCAAGTCGCTAAAGAGTAAAATCCTTGATCAGCTACCAGGGAGCACACAAAGAGAGATGATTAACTATAGGCCTCAGGGGAGAGGCCACTGCTGGAAAAGAAAGATGTAGTGTTAGCATTAAGCAGAGAAAACTAGAGGAAAGAAGCCTCCTTTCAACAGAATTGATTTTATAAAGCTCTTGTTCTCAAAACACCAACTTTGAGAAATGGTAGGCCAAGAGACTGAGAATTAACTGATGGTAGTAATAAAGATCTCAATACAAAGAGTGAACTTGACCTAAATATCATAATATATGTAGGAGGTGGTATGAGGAATTAGGACACTACAGAAATCTAGACTTGGAACAGGACAGACCCAACTCTGATGAGTGGATATTACCTGGCTTCTCTAGTTTAGAGTCTAAGACCTAAAAAAACATGAATAGACACTTCATAAAAGAGAATGTCAAAATAGCCAATATATGTAAGAAAAGGTGCTCAACTTTACCAGTCATCAGGGGGAAGAAAAGCTAATTAAGACCACTGAGAGCTACCACAACACATTCCCCAAACGGCTAATCTGTAATAGACTTATCATACCAAGGATGAGCAAGAACATGGAGCAACTGGGAGTGGGAATTGGTACATCCACTTGGGAACAAGTGTTGTAGAACCTACTAGAGCTAAATATACACAATGACCCTTGACCCAGCAACTCTCTCCTGGATGTAGCCTCTACACAAATAAATGTTTATGACCACTAAAGCAGATACATGTGTAAGGATATTCATAGCTGCTTCATTTCTAAGAGCCAAAGCTCAGAAACAATCCAAATGTCCATAAAAAGCAGAAAATATAAATAAATTGAGGTATATTTATACATGGAATACCACTTAGGGATAAAAAGTAACAAACCCCATTGATGAATAGAGCAACATAGATAAATTTCACAGACATAATGTTGAGTGAAAAATGTCAGACACAAATGAGTGTATACTATGTAATTCTATCATATGAAGTTGAGAATAGGCAAAACTAATACATAGTGATAAAAGTCGGGATAGTGGATGCCCAAGGTGGGTAAGGAGGGTTACTAACTGACTGGGAGGGATCCAAGGGAGACTTTTTGGATTTTTATCATGTTCTGAATACCTTTATTTGGATGGGGGGGAGGGGGGAGAGAGAAAGAGAGAGAGAGAGAGAGAGAGAGAGAGAGAGAGAGAGAGAGAGAGAGAGAGAGAGAGAATAGAGACGCAAATAAATCCAAAAATTAATCAAACTATACGTTTAAGATCTGTACTTTTTTCAGTACATAAGATGGAAAAAAACAGATGAGAGCACCCTTAACAAAGTGCTCCGCTGGCTGGGTTTTCTTGGCCTGGGTGGGTCTCACATCCCTGTCCGCATGGAGCTCAAAATCTAATGATGGTAGGGAGGAAATGAGTTCACTGTTGAACTGCATAGGACTGTGATATATACACAAAGGGCTACAGAAGAGAGCAATTAATCCTCACTGTGAACACAGGAAAGATTTCAGAGAAGGTGACAGTGCAGCTGAGCCCTGAATGATGCATAGAATTAATCAGCAGAGAAGGTGAGGATGGATGGGGAACATTCCAAATAATGAACACAACATACGTAAAGATGTAGAGATGAAAATATATATGGGGCACCTGGGTGGCTCAGTCAGGTGAGCACCCGACTCTTGATTTTGGCTAAGGTCATGATCTCATGATTCAAAGGATCAAGCCTCACATCAGACTCCATGTTAACAGTACAGAGCCTGCTTGGTGTTCTCTCTCTCTTCTCTCTCTCCTCTCTCCCCTCTCCCCTCCCTCCCTCTCTCTCTCTCTCTCTCTCTCTCTCTGCCCCTCTCCTTGCTCATACTTTCTCTCTCTCAAAATAAATAAATAAATAAATATTGTTTAAAAAGAAAATATAAATGGCTTCCTTTAAGGGAAAGAAATGTAATTTGTTGTGATAGAAGTGTGCATTGTGAGGCCAATCAGAGAGATGTAGGAAGGAGAAAATGTGGATTACAAACAGACATGGTTGGTCTTGAACACTATGGTTGGATAGTTTGGACTTGGAGTATGCAGCTAAGAGTTCGTTTATGGAGATTGTATGGAATAAAGACGGGAAAAACCAGCTAGTTCAAACCAAAAATGTCTTCTGTCTCTGAGCTCAGATAGGACCCAGAAGTCTGCCCTGAAGCAAATACAATCTTCTTATCCATCCCATCCTTCCATGGACAAGTGCTAAATGCACCCATAAGCCAATTTTCTGGGAGGACTGAGTCTGGCTCTAAAAGTGATATCTTTTAGATATCATATGCCCAAGATTCTGGACCTAAAGAAATGACCCATCAAATACAAAATTAGCCTCATGGAGTTAACATCAGAGCTGGTCAAAGGCCCAGTTCCCAGCACTCTCATTAACTATGTCTCCATAGAGAACAATGAACGAAGATTCAGCCCAAATGCTGGAGTTGTTTACACTGAGAAAAAAGACTTTGTTGAGATTTTGCTACTCTAATGCATTTTGAGCAATTTCTCTTATTCAAAGTACACCTGGGTATCCAGAGTTTTGGCACATAGTAATTGCCATGCTCATTAATACATGTTTTATTAAAAAAATTTTCAGAGGTAGCAATTTTCTAACATTGGCCAATAAGTCTTTCTTCATAGAAAAAAATATGGATTTCCAGCTTTAACAAAGCTCTGAAAATTATTTACTGGTACTTTTCGTGACAAAGTTATAATAGTAATTTTTTATCATATAGTCCCTTTCATACCAACATAGTTAAAACCTGCAATATTACTGTGGTATAAATTATGCTCATTTATGAAATATAGATGCTTTTACATGAAATATTCCTTGGAAACTGTTCAAGGAACAGAAAATAAGATGACATGAAGCTAAGGTTCTGAGAGTTGAAGTCCTAACCCAAGATCACACAGCTATTAAAAAAAGACCTTGGATTTTGACCCCAGATTTCCCAATGCTGGTCTGACTCTCATTCCAAAGGCAGCTCCCACAGGCTATCAGTGGTGTGGCCAGTGGGCTTAGGACTAATATTAGTTAACAATGCCTGAGACCAAATTACAAGCCACAAAGTTTGTCTTTCATCTCCTTCCTCCTCTTGGCTCCCTTTCTCCATGCTTCCAGGTACCAGAGCTGATTCTGTCTAGTACCATCCAAAGCCATAGGGAGATCTCATTAAAGCCCCATCCTCACTCAGTCTTCAGGGACTGCGGGACTGGGGGAGTATCTTGGGTACTCAGCTGAGTGGAAGATAGAGCCAAGGACACAATGTAGTAATACTTTACTGTGCTTTGACCTCATCTTATGAATAACTCCATTATAGAACACATCACCCTATCACTGTTTTCTCAACCGTCTTCTCCAAAAGACAATTCTCTTCCAAAAGCAGTTGAAAAGAAACAAACAAAATAAAACTCTGACTTACTGCATTTCTCCTTTCCAGCCGCTTCTTTCTTCTCAGTTATTCACCCTCCAATTAAGAAATACAATGGCAGCTGTCCATGATACATGAGCTTACATTCCATGGGATCCTACTTTATATTCTCTTTAGAAGGCATGTGGCACAAAGAACACACAGCTTAATGACCCAGAACCACTAAATCAGCAAAGAGAAAGGGAGAGGAGGTGAGAGTTGGAGTTGAACAGGGAACGAGGTGGCAGAGACAGCCAGGGAAGGGACAGCAAATAGGAAAAAATCAATTCTGCTGAGGCTGACCCTGTCTTCATCCCGATGCACAAATACACGGGACTTCCTATCCCACCAAGTGACCTACTCACACTAAGAATATTAGTGAATTATATAAATTATACTATGTTACTCTCCTAAGTTTCTGCACTATACCACACACTATAGATGTCTTTTCTGGTCCCAGAACCTCTACCATGAGACAGCTTTCCTCCCTTCTAGAGCAATCTGACTTTACCAATATGATATACATCATAAGACACGAACACTCAGCAAAGAGTTCTCTAGCACCAAGATCTACCCTCCCTAGAAGGTCATAGGTGATTATACATAGCAATTCCCTCCCCCCATAACTGATAGACAATAGCTTAAGCAATTAGGAAAGGGGGACAAAAAGGGGCATTTTTAAGCACTTCTTATGCACTGCCAATGTGCTGGAGTGTTTCCATATGTCTTGCCCAGTAGCAATATTAAGATCCTTACATTTGGTGAAATGGACAAAACAAAGGCAAGAGATTATTCATGTCCTCATGGCCCAAGCAGGAATGCCATCTCCACCCCTCTGTGAGACGTGGAATGTGCCTAAAATGAGAAAGTAAGTAGCACTAATTTAAAGGAGAGTTTGACAGAGAGATGAGGAATGCACCATGAGGTCCAGCCAACTCAGGCCATCTTCTGAGGCTTCAAGATAATTTGGGACAGGCTTCAAATAAGATGTGAAATATTGAGCAGAAGGAAAAAAATAAATGGGTGGGGAGCTGGGAGGAAGGAGACACCATATCAGAATCTATCATTTTCCAATGCTAAACAAGGTTTTATTATTGGCTCCAAATGTCAACTAATTCCTTCCACTTAAAGAAATTCTATAACTTGCCTGTGACTGTCTTCCACGTCGACATTTGGCATAGCCCAGAAAACGCTGTAGTGTTGGCAGGGTGGGCGGGAGCTGGGACTCTAGGACCACAGACAGAATGACCTAATTTGCAGAAGGCTCTGGCGGACAGGAATAAAGACTGGTTCTCTGAAAGCTGGGATGGCAAGTTCACCTCAGAGAGTAAAGGTTATTTTATCAGGAAATAAATCAGAGGCCTGTACCATGACCACTTTTTTCCAGGCACATCTTGGTGATGAGGAGGGTGTGTGTTCAGACCACAGGAATCTCAAAACCACCCAGCCGCCCCATCAGCTCCCCGGGACACCAAGCTGGTGAAAGCCCCAGAAAATAGCATTTTTGAGTTTTGGCTTTGTGTCTTTCAGAGTGTGCGTGGTTTCTTTCATTTGCGTTTGTATTTGGGGTTGTTTGTTTGTTTGTTTGGACAGTCTTGTTTGGGGGTTCGTGGTTGCTGTCCTCCTTTCTGTGTGAAGTGGCTGACAAGAAACCTAGTGTCTGCTTCAGCCCCGCTGGCCGGCTGCCAGGCTTGAGGTGCCGGCTGGCGTTCTGCTGGCCTGGCGCACAAAATACATTCCAGTGGGCACCAGGAAAGCAAGGAGGGGAGGACTTCAGGGCAGGGAGCAAGGCAGGAGTCTACTAACCTGTTAAGCAGTCCCAAGGGGAGAAGCAAGTGTCTGTCATAGAGATGTCCATTGAGAGCAAAAATACCAAGGCTGAAGAAAACGGGCAGAGAGGCAGGGGACGCCACACTCAGGCATGCAGTCGGTATGCCCTTTTCAATACCAGAAACACATGGTCCTTTGGCAGGGAGCGGGAAGTAGAGTTTGGGGTCCTAGTAGACATCTGTGAAAGGACAAAAGGGTGGCAAAGCATTGCCAAGGCAGTTGGACATCGTCCCTCATTGCGGCCTGGAGGTGCATCCTACCCTAAAACCTGAAATAAACTCGAACACCCCACCTTCAGAGAAGGTGGAGTTATTTTTAAAAATGTAGGCTTTTGCTTTGAAGCTATTTCCAAAGCCTAAGATATAATTTAGTTTTGAAGGGGGGAAAGCAACGAGAAAGAAAAAGAAGTAAAAACACAGTTATAAAAAAACAAAAACACAAAAATAAAATCCTAGAATTAAATTTTGCAACCGAAACATTGGCCTGTGGGGCCCTCATCAATCACGGCTCTGTGTTGCTGTTTTGGTGATTTGGTGATTCAGATTTCTGAATTTTATTTTGAATAGTATAATTTTCAGATTAAGATTTTAAAAGGAGTACAGGCTCAAAGGGAAAGAAAAAAAAGGAAACTGCTCCTTACAACTCCTTCATGCAGCTGAGGGCGTGGACAGATGTGCCTGAAGGAATGTTTTTTCAAATTTTCCACTATTCCCCTGCCCCTTGCTTTCTCTGCGCTTTGTAAGTTCGCCTTGCTCAGAGGGCCTCGCTGGTCTGCATATCATCAGAGACAACTTCAGGTCAATGCTTCAATTATCAACTCTCTTTTTAGAGATTTAACTCAGGTATAAAATGTGTTTGGGGCTCAAACTCGGTAGATAACATCTCAAACCAGCAGTTAATTCTCTAACATGTTTTTAAGGGCAAACATTTTTACCTTATTTTCTGATCCCAAAGTGCAAATAAACAGAAGGCCATACACTGAAATTATCCATAGCAGGCCCCAGAGCTGGCAGGCCCTGACTAATCGCATCCTGAGAAGGCAGTACATAGAACAATGCAATTTTTACTTTTTTTTTAAGTTTATTTATTTATTTTGAGAGAGACAGAAAGAGCACCAGCAGGGGAGGGGCAGAGAGAGGGAGGGAGAGAATCCCCAGCAGGCTCTGTGCTGTCAGCACAGAGCCCAACACAGGGCTTGAACCCACGAGCTGTGAGATCATGACCTGAGCCTGAAACCAAGAGTCAGACCTCAAACAACTGAGCCACCCAGGCACTCCCAATGCTACTTCCTAAATGGGACATCCTTTATAGGGAAACAATGAACAAGCAGAGGAGGGAGGCTGGGGAGGAAGCAGAGGGCTATTATGAAAATTTCTTACAGTTTCAAGAAGAAATCTGAAAGGAAGGAGAAACCCAATTTCTTCTTCATTCTTCCTTCCCTAAAACTTGTGTAAGGTATTACTGTTTTCATGTCTAGAGCTATCTGATTTTTTTAATGTTTATTTATGTTTCAGAGAGAGAGAGAGAGGGAGAAAGCAAATGGTGGAGGGACAGAGAGAGGGAGACACAGAATCCAAAGCAGGCTCCAGGCTCCCAGCTGTCAGCACAGAGCCTGATGTGGGGCTCCAACCCATGAATCACGAGATCATGACCTGAGCCGAAGTCGGATGCTTAACCGACTAAGCCACCCAGGCACCTCGAGAGCTGCTCAATTTTTAAGAAAATGGGATTTAATATCACGATCATTCACAGCACTATATTGAGCATTTTTTGCTGGTGCTATGTGACTTAGAGATAAAAAGCATGGCCACTCGCTTCACAATGTCAGGTTGAGGACAGAGAACAAATAAAAAGAAAAATAAAAGGATCTGGTGGTATCAGTCACATACTAAATATATCGGCAATAAGTGTCCTGGCACAGGGAGGTGGAAAGAATAGAAATGGTCTCAAAGGCCAGGCTTGCTAAATGAGGTTGCTAGCATGAGCTTTGGAGCCGAACATCTAGGCTTTAAACTTGACCCTATCTTGGACAATTTCCTGAACCGTTCTATGTCCCGGTTTCCTCACCTGTAAAATGAGGCTAAATATGAAACTGGCCTCAGTGGGCTCAGAAAGAGCTTGGAGCAGTGCCTGGCACCCAAGAAGTGCTAAATGTGTAAACTGGTATATTATTATAAGATAGCAGCTGATACTGGAGAAACCTGAAAAGAAGGGACTACAGGTGAAAGGCCCAGTGGCTGAACTGCTGTGCTCCTTTATTTTTCCCTCCTGAGTCCTCAATTATCCCCAACCTATTGTTCCAGATTCCTCAAAGAGCATGGGCAGAGTTCCCACCTCACATTTGTAGGTCTTATCAGATGCCTGAGGAGGAGAGAAGACAGCTGGAGACTAGGCTTGCCTTCCTCCATCTCACCCTCCTCCCTCTGTCTCGCTCTCCTGGATTCAGATCTGCAAGAGGAGGGCAATGAGGCTTACCAAACACCCTGGCTTTGTTGCTCCCCAGTTTCCAGTTTTGGGTGCACGTAGCAAAACTCAAACTCAAACCAGATTTTGCAGGAGAAGGGAGTTGTTGGAGGCTGCCGAGTAGCCCCCACACATGAAGCCTGGGAAAGGCAGGGACAGAAGCAGCTCTGGGGTCCACAGAGCCTCAACCCATCAGGCTTTTCTTCACTTCTTGTTTCTACTTCTCTCTGATTGTTGGCTTTGTTTCTTCCATCTGGCTTGCTCAGGAGGCAGGAAGCAGGGCCACTGGCAGCTTCAGGCTCACATCTTCCTGTTTTGTCATGAGAGAGAAAGGGGCCTTATTCTTTTAGTTTTGAGCTGAAAAAAATCCCAGAGAATGACCCTGGTTGGGCTCAGGTCACATGGCCATCCCCTGCTGATCCCTGTGGCAGGAAGTGGGGTTGAGATACTGCGGTTGGGCCAGCTGTCTTCTCTAGAACAATTTCTGTGGCCAGGTACCCAGAGTCCAAGAAGAATACGCCAGCTCCCATCACATTCAGACACGCTGGGCTCAGGGAGGGTGGAAGGCGCTCCCTGCTACAACAAAGCGCTGTTCTCTACAAAGCACCCTCCCCTACAGGGCAAGCACATGGATATCTTCAACGTTAAGAGCAGCATCTTGGAGATAGTACTTTTATAGATAACATTCAGCAGACCTGGGTAAAATGGTTGTTACCTGCCTTCACAGATTCTTCATCTCCCATCTTTCACAATCAATCAATCCTGTCTTTTTATTTCATAAAGGCAAAATGCATTGGTGTGGGGATACCACCTCACACAATTCTGAAAGCCTCCATTCACTTTACATTCTGGAAGTTAGAATATAAAGTCAGTGGTGTCACCTGGAGATCTCTCAGTGCCTGTTCGTGGTAGATACTCAATAAATGCTTGCTGCTTGAATGTATGAATGAATGATTACAATGTAATTTTCTTTCCCAGATGCAACAGTGCAATTATAGACAGATCAATTATACGCCTATGTTAAAATACAAGTTCTTCTGCTTTAGCCTAAGGCAAGTCATTTCATCTGCATAAACCCCAGTTTCCTCATTTTTAAGAAACAAATATAATACCTCTCTCAGAGGACTGTCCTAAGAGTTAAACAAGATAATATATATGACAGTGAATACATATTTTTACAGTACTCTTTCCCTACTAACTTTGTTTTCTTTGTTTCTGCCTTCCCCAGCACCCCAACCCTTTGAGGAAATAAGGTACAGTTTTAGTACTAAAGGAGGAATTTTAAATAACTTAGATCAGTGTTCTCACGTACAAATCACTGATTCCTCATGGGCTGTTCATGTATTTTCAAGGGCCTTTGAGTACTATGAGAAATTTTAAGTTTTGTTTGCTTTCCTTTCAATAATAATGATAAAATTAACATAAGCATATTCTGGATAAATTAGATGATAACCTTAAAAGCAAATACTGCCACAAACCTCCTACGGGTGCTTAGGATTTTTTGGTGACAAATAATTATGTAAAGAGGCTAAACTTAAGGTTTTTTTTCAAATCTCACAGCAATTAGATAGATAAACAGACATTTAGACAAACACATAGACCACTTGTTGAATGTCCACCTTGTGTCAAGCTTTCTCACCTACACATTAACTCGGTCCTTTCCATAACACTACAGGTAGGTAGATTGCCCAGCTTCAGATGTATGAGGAAACTGAGGCTCAACAAGTTTAAGTGACGTTCCCAGGGTTTCAAAGCCAGAGAGTGGGAAGTCAGGACAAACCTCACCACAGCTGCTGTCAGAAACCCTTTCTCTCCTACTACACGGGGTCAGCTCTGCATCCCTCAAGAGCCCCTGAGCTATTCCTCTTGCCAAAAGTCTTTCTCTCAGCCTTTCAAAAATCACATCTAACACAAAAAAGAAACTTCCAGTAAAGAAAAAAGAGAAAAATAGCTGTGTGTGTGTGTGTGTGTGTGTGTGTGCGTGTGAGTGAGTGTATGTGTGTGTATATCTCCTGACTGGATGGATGGGAAAGCCAACAACATTTTCTCTGCCAGATTCTATTTCCCACCATTTAGGTTACTTTCTACTTTTCTCTCTAGGACACCTAATTCAGTAACAAATGTCTTGAATTATCTGTTTGACTTAAAACTACAAAAATGCAGAAACTTATAAGAACTGGTAACTTCTTAGCAGCCAAGTACTTTTAAAAAATGCTTCAGAAAATTAGCAATTATTACCTCCCTTAGTACAGAATATGGCGTCTTCAAAGAAAACTAGCATTTCCTAACATATCATACAGTTTAGCACCAAAGCACTAAATGTGCTCATATGTATCTTCCTGCTTGATCCTTCCACTGAGGGCTGCAAAACAGAACCTGTTATCCCCAGATACTCTTATCCCCTTCGTTTCAAACAAGAAAACTCAGACTGTGGGTTCTATGAGGACACATGCAGAATTTACTTATTTTTATATCCCCCCCTAGTGTATAGTGTAAGTGCCTGACTTAAGCACTTTGATTGCTGAACCATCCATTTCATAGAAACTTATTGCCAGCCATACCACACAGCTACTAGCAAATCAACTAGGTAAAGGAGCAGGCTACCCCCACCCATGATTTCTGGAGAAACCCAGGTAACTGACCACTTGACTGACCTGGCTTCTCCCTCCCCACTCCCTTAATTCCTACTCTTAGTTTCAAATTCTCCAATAAAGAATGAACCTGCAAAACCCTAGATACCCCCACTCAGACAGCTAATAAAGGCAGAGCCTCAGGTCTACATGTTCTCTCTCTCTCTCTCCACAACCTTGCTTATGTGGCCCTTGGGCATGCCATGTACCCTCCAGAACCTGTGAATAATAAATCTTGTCCTTCAAAATTCCCCGAAGGCTATTGCTGAGGTGTGTCCTGCAATCATATAACAAGAACCATAAGGGATGGTCCAACCACAACATTGGCTCCAGACATTGGGGAAAATGTCTGTGGGGGCTTGTCACAAGTAATACAGGCTCAAGTGAGTGCCTCCAGGCGTTCCCAGCCAATGGCATCACTACTGATAGGCTGAGACCAATATATCATCTTCACATAGTGCCAGATCACCAACAATGTTTACCACATGACATTAGATTAAATCAAACTGAACTGACTGCAAACCAACTGAGAATGTGTAAACCTGAGATTTTCATGACTTAAGATTCTTATAGCTTCCTTACCATTTCTTGGGTTCTAGTGTTTGTCTCCTATGTACACTATGTATATTCTGGAGAGCTTCCCTCTGAGTAAGTTGCCCTCGCCAATAGTCCTTCCTTTCCAGTTCTGTTCCTTCATTCAACAAGCATTGATTCAGTGCTTACTGTGTGCCAAATGCTGTGCTAGAGCTACAGGTATAAAGATGGATGAGCCAAAGAACTGACGATATAGCAAAGTTCCTAAGATGTTCAGAAAAGAAAAAAATCTTGAAACGCAGTAGAAAGGGATTATCAGCATGTAAGAAATACAACAAAGTTCCTTAAGAGGTCAGAGAAGAGAAAAAGCATTCAGAGTGAAGCATCAGGGAACACTCTCCAGAGGAAAGGATGTTCGAACAAGACCATGACAGGAAAGTTTCTAAAGCATATATACATTCTCCAAATTCCCCCTCTAAGGGGCACCTGGGTCTCGGTGGCTCAGTCAGTTAAGCGTCAGCTGAAGCCGGCTTCAGCTCAAGTCATGATCTCATAGCTCGTGAGTTCGAGCCCCATGCAAGGCTCTGTGCTGACAGCTCCGAGCCGAAGCCTACTTCAGATTCTACGTCTCCCACTTTCTCTGCCCCTCCCCTGCTTGCACTCTGTCTCTCTCTCTCTCACTCAAAAATAAATACACATTAAAAAATGTTTAATATCTTTATAAATAAATAAACAAACAAATAAATAAATTGCCTCCTTAAAACAAAGGTATTTGCCAGCCATTCTTTATAAGTAAAATTGCCCTTATTTCAAGGAGTTTCTCACCACAGTATTCTGAGGTTTTTTTCCCCATGTCTTCATCATCTATCTTGAAGTCCTGGAAGACATTTTCTGCCAACTTTGACAGATCCGTGTAAATAAGCTGTGAGGACCCCAAGAACAAAGAAATGCCATTATTGTGCTACTGCTATTATTATTGTTGTTGTGATTAATGATCTTATAATAATACTGTCAGAGAACATAGTTAGAATGAACTAAACCTAGAAACAAATGTTTAGGAAAACAAAAAGGGCTTTTCATCATATTCAAGGAAGGTAGAGAAGCAATGGAGGATCCAGCCTGCTGAATGGGAGAAACAGTGTCATTGGATAGTAAGACACATGAAAACCCTGTGGTGATGGTGATGTTTATATCTTCTGTGTTTAAAATGGGGGGAGATTATTAATAAAGCAAGTTGCTATGCTGAGTGACTCAAGTCTCCATGCTCCAATGAATTTCAAGAGGAAACCAAAAGAACCCTTGAGTGAATGCTACTGGGATTTCTGAGAAAATGAGAGTGGAGCCAAATCACCAGAAATTTGGTAAATATTGTGTTTTTCATAAACTGAGCATCAGAAGGCTCAGCCAAAGCCATGACCACCAAGCACAATTCAGATCTACTTTAGTGTGTCTAGGGAGGTGGGTCTATCAGGAAGGTATGTTGAATGAGAGCCTTTCTAGAAAAGAACTCATTATAAGGAAAGAAGGAGTAGGGCTGACCAGCTTGGCCCAATTAAAATGCTCTGATTACTGGAGGGAATGAATAAATGTCAGGCGTGAATGTGTCACGTTGACTTGTCAGAAAACTGGCAATCTCATATATTTGTGGAGCATGAATAGGTACCACTACCAGTTTGGACTCTACATTCCCTTTGGAAGAAGGAGCAGGGTGCAAGGAAAAAGTAGGACTGGAAGATGGCTGTGTTTTGTTTTGTTGTTATACATCACTTTCTGAGCTTGAACTGCATGCCAGCCCAAAGATAAGGATTAGAACTCCGAATGCTGGAGGAAATTAAGAAGGGCTAGTTGTTCTAGCTTCTAAATTCATAAAGAATGGCGAAAATAATCTAGTGAAATTAATCTGTTTCTTACATTTGTTATAGATGTGTTTATTGATCATCATTTCTCTTCTGACAGAAGAATGCTCTAACTCTACATTTGTAGTTTCTCTCAAAAGCCCAGCACTGAGCAGAGATCCTGCTAATTGGTTTAGCATGCTCTGCTGAGGGGTATGAGCAACTAAGTTGTAGAAGGAATTGTTTTGCTCCTTTTTGGAAACCAGGACCACTTGGAAGTCTGCTTTCACTCCTTCCCTTGTCCTAGAGAGAACAGAAATTCTGTCATGTTCAACAGCTCTAAGTGGGGCTGATGTTTGTCAAATACACCTTAATGTTGTGTTGTGTTTCTTTAAATCCAATACCTTTAAGTGAATACATAGAGAAGGTGCTAGCATTAGAGCTTTGCCTATGGGGTTACACTTAATGACCTTTGAGATTCTTTCCAGTTCTGCAGTTTGTTTATCTTGAGAGTTGTATAACCTCCAATAAGATGTAGAGTCATCACAGAAGGATTCAAAACCATTTACAAATTTGTGGTGATTATGGTAAACTGAAAAACATAGGCCTTATCAGTAAGTAATGTGTGAGCAAATGATTGAACTTTTTTTGGAGTTTTTTAGAATGAATGAAAAGTTTTTAAATTATGCCTACCCTTTGACATAGCAACTACACTTCAAGAAATATATTCTATGGAAATATTTAAGAATGGTGGAATGTTTTCCAAAACCACCAAGCAATTCTCCAATTGTCAGCAAATACTAACCAGATAACCTACAAACTGAATTTTGGCACTGTCTACCTGGAGTTAGCATCAGACTTCACAGGTTAAAGGGCTTAGTTCCACAAGACTGTTACCACCAATACTTCAGATGACAATCAAGAGTCCAGGTTTTTACCTCTGTTTCTGACTAACTGGCTATAAATCAAAGATCCCCACAGCCCACTCCTCTGATTCAATTAATTTGCCAAAGCAGCTCACACAACTCAGGAAAAACAATTTATTTATTATATTACCAGTTTGTTACAAAAGATATTATAAAGGATACAGATGAAGAGCCAAATGAAAAAGTACATAGGGGCGAGGTCCCAAAGGGTCTGGAGTACAGGTCTCTATTTCTATGGAACTAGGGTGTTCTACCCCGTGGCACATGGATCCACTCACTAACCCAAATGCTCATCAAATACCATTGTTCAAGAGTTTTATAGAGTTTCATCTGTAGCCCCACCCCCACCCCCACCTTACCCTTTCCAGGGATTAATGGGCAGGACTGAAAATTCCAATCTTCTGATCACTCTGTCTTCCTCGTGACCAGCCCCATCATGAAGCTATGTAGGATACCCAGCCTATGTCTCTTAATTAGCATACACTCAGGTGTGCCCCAAAGGACTCCTCATGAATGATGAAAGATACTCCAGTCACTCAGGAAATAGCAAGGTTTTTAAGAGTCCTATGCCAGGAACCAGGGACCAAAGACCAAATATATTCCTCATTATACCACAAATATATCCAAAGAACTTAGCAGTAAAATGTTTATGTTTTTTAAAATAACTTTTAAAAGCCAAATAATATTTAAATGCCCAACAGTGGGGGATGGTTTCAGTAAAGTGTAGCACATGTGTGCACTAGAATACCACAGAGCCACCAAAAACGAAGTACTATAGTATACTTATCAAAGTGAAAGAGCAGATTATAAAAAGAGTATGACAGTATGATCCTATGTTTGCAGAAGACCACATACATATTGAAAAAATTTTTGATGGAACTATATCAAAAAATAAACAATTATACACTATTATCTCTGATGATGGAGAAAAATATAACTTCTATTTTCATCTCTTTATCTTTATTTTCTAAATTTCTACAGCGAGAAAAAATTTGCATTGCAAAGAAAAGTTTAAAGGACCTAAATATGTATTAATATGTGTATTAAATTTTGTGTTCAGTATTATTTATCGAATGCTCCTTATTCACCAAGCCTTGTGGATACCTAAATTTCTAAAATTCTTCGTTGATTGTTTTCTTAGTAATATATAAGCAAAAGGAGCCTAGTAGAGCAATTTAAAATCAACAAGAAGGTTGAAAACTTATTTAAAGTCACATAATGAATTCAAAACAGCCAGCCAGGACTTGTAACCTCAGATTCTTAAAGCTCAACTAAAAAAAATCGATGCTGTTTTTAGTCCTGATTTCTGCTCATTGTTAATTGGGGCCTGAAAGGTACCTTGGTGTAGTAGTTTAAAGAAAACAGTGGCCACAATGCTCTGCAGCTGTTCCCATCAAGAATAGTCTATTTCCCCACCCTCCAATCTGGACTGGTGTGTGACTCGATAATACCAGTTCTGTCCCTAGGCCTCCAAAGACCTTGAAGTTTCCACTCTTTTAGAACCTTTGACCACTGCATGAGTCAGCCTGGGCTAGCCTGCTGGAGAATTCGTGAACCTGTGAAGAAAGCCTCCAGTCATCCCATCGTCCAGGCGTGGCCATCATAAACCAGTTGGCCCCAGCTGCCCTACCAGCTGACCGCAGACACATGAGCAAGCCCAGCTCAGGTCAGCAAAGCCCAGTCCCAAGCATCAAAACCACCCAGAGGAGTTCAATCCCAAATGCCAACCCACCAAACTGTGAGTTAAATAAATGTGTGTTGTTTTAAGCCACAAAGCTTTGGGGTGGTTTGTCATGCAGCAAAAGCTAACTGATACATCTTGGCTCATTTACTCCTCATATTTCAAATGAGGAAACCAAGGAGGTGAACAAAGTACCCCTCTTAGAATCACACTGTAAATCACAAACCCGGAGAAGGACCCCATTCTCTTGGCTACCATGCCTGTGTCCAAGCCACTGAGTGCTTCAGAGAGGAAAGGGTTAACAGAGTTCACATACACAGACAGAATTAAAATCTTGGCAAAACAAGTACAGTGAATGGGTTTCAGGTCACTATGTGCTCCATGTCTTCCTGCCAGCTCAATAGTTTGGCTGCAGGAGAAAGGCAAAATTACCATGTTGTGCTCTACCCTGGTCTCATCCCAGTCAATTCCAAACACCCATAGACCACCTGGGAACTATGCCCTCAGAGACCTCAGAAGTGTCCACTCTCTCTCTTCTCTTCTCTTCCCTTCTTTTCTTTTCTCTCCCTCCCTCCTCCTCCTGTTCCTTCCCTTTTTCTTCTTCAATTTCTCTCTCTCAGAGACCTAAAGAAGCATGTCTGTCAGATGCACCCCCATGTCTTCCCCTGACCTCACCCACCTCCTACATGCCCAGAAGAGAGTCACAATGATAGAAAAACTCATCAAAATCACAACCTAAACCAAGCTTCAGCATTGCCCCACAACTAATCATAAGAGGCTCCACTTCAAAGTGTTTGGCCCCAGACATTAGCCAATTCATCCTTGCAGGCACCTCGTATGTGAATTAGGCCTCATTATTCACCAGTTACAGACCAGGAAAACAAAACCAGAGTGAGTGGTGGCTATACCCAAGGCCTTGGAGGCTGGAGGAGAAGACTGGTGCTCCTAGCCCCGTTGTAGAGGCCAGGCACAGACCACTAAGCCACAGCTCTCCCCCTGGTGTGGGCCCAGAGGCCGGTGCCAAGGGGCGGCTCAAACTTTTCCTTTTCCATTAGCCACAGGTGTGTTTTACCACAGCCTAACTAGCAGCTACTATTTATTCTCTGGGATTTTCTAAAAATGTGCTTTTGCAGACCTTCAAGCCAAAGCCATTCCCAGCATCCCTCTTTATTAAATTGAGCCACAGAAAGGTATTGAAAATCATGAGCATTTTGAAACATACTGAGTCCTTTATGGCTGAAATAATCTAATAGACAAGCTGTTGTTAATTTACAACCTTAATTTTCAGACACACTTCTTGAGTCAAAAGTACTTCCTGCTCTGTAATTCCTGTAGGGATACAGGTGGCCTAGCACTAAGTACACATCTACTGTACATTAAAATGTATTTCTTACTTAACTTAAACATTTCTGAAATCTCAAGTTTATGTCTAGACTATTTTAATCAGCTAAATGTCATAATAAGCCATATGTTGGTCTTGATCGGTTACATATACCAGCCCTTACTCATAAAGTATCAAAAGGTGTTTTTAAAGAGAAGTCTGTGTTTGTTTTACCAAGAAAATGGTGCTTTCAGTCTATCATATCAGGCATGTTGGCAGGCAGAAAAGGACCTTACGTAACTGGTAGGAAAAAAAAGGGAATTTTCTCCCTCTTTTCCCCCCATGTACTATTCCATCAATAGCATTTTTAAACTTCAGAGTTTTGAAGCAATAAGCTTGTATTGGTCTAAAATGTCACTTGACCACTATCCACAAAATATCAACACTTAGAGAAAGCAGGTTGGTGTTGAGCAGGTATTTTTGTTGCTGCTGTTCTCATTTTTACAGGGGTTCTCCACTGTCAGTTCATTCCCATCTGAATTGGCCTGCACCTCTCAACCCCAAAAAAGCCATCAAGCTGCCCAAATATGACAGGGGAAAGTAAAAGCATTGCTGACTAAATAGATAACCAAGTAGTTGTTGAGCACCTGTCATGGCTCAGGTGTTGTGTTAGAACTTACAGCCACAGTAATGAACATGAGAATCCTGATGCCTACTTTCATGGAGCCTGCAGTTGCATTGGGGGAAAGATACTAAACAAATAACTCCACAAATAATCAAACATTTTCATAAGCACTCTGGAGAGGAAGTACTTGATACTATAGAAGTTCATTCCAAGGACAGAACTGGCATTCAAGGACAAGGAAAGTTCATCCAAGGAATAATGTTAGGCCTTGGTCTTAGGGATGGGTAGGAGTTGATCAGATAGAAGGTGGGTGTGGAGCTCGTAAAATGACAATTACATAGGAAGGGAGGGAGAGAGAAAGAGAAGGCAAGAAAGAGGAGGTAAGAGGAGGCAAGGAGATTAGGGGAGAAAGGATAGGGAGGAGAAGAGAAAGGAAAGGAAAGAAAAGGGAGATAATTAATTTGAAAACTGTTACCTTCATACTTTTATGACAAGTGAGGAAGCATCAGAAAGCATCTAAATTAACTTTGTTTTCAATTTCAAAGAAAAAGCACTCATTAATCAAACTGGAAAATAAAAGCTTTCTTATCAGCCTAAAGATGATTCTTAACTCAACATTGGAAAAAGAAAAAAAAAACACAAAAAGATACTTAAAGGGAAACAAGTAAATTAGGTTTTAATGTTGGCACTTGATAAAATTTTATGAACTGTGGATTACGAATAAGAGTTCTTGCATGTAGACTATTCTGCAGATGAAAATGGCCATAAAGCTTGTTCTTACCAAGCCTGGACAGAGTTTGTCTCCCGTGATACCATGCAACCACATAATTTCTCTTGGTTCACATAATCAGATGAGTAGGAAATACTTTTCTTATGATAATATTTTAAAATGATGATGTTTTCTCTGGGCATCTCAGTGTATTTTCTGGGAAAGAACGTGGAAGTTCCATTTGTGTCTCTTCCTAGAGTTTGGAAACTGCATTATGTTCCACGTGTCTCTTCCCATTACTGATCAGGATCTACACTCTGCTTGAGCCTCTCCGGCTCTGGGTTAGTCTGGGCGCTATTCATTAACTACCCCTGGTTCTTCTTCCAGAAAGATGGTATGATTACACTTCTCCTCCTTGAAATGAGGCTTGGCCATATGACTTACTTTATCCAGTGAAATATTAATAGAACTGATGCGAGTCACTTTCAGGTGGAAGCTCTTCACCCCTTTGTCTTCACCTACTACAGCAATCTTGTAAGTACTTATCAAGAAGGAGCTCTGTCATTCTGAAGTCCCTGCTAAATGTTTATCGAGCACTGCTGGTCTTCACTGTACATGTAGCATGAAAAAGAGAACATATTCCATTGAGCTACTGAGATCGAGGGGTGGTTTGTAACTTACTATAACCTCACCCATCCTAGGTCCATAAGGATTGATGTTAGGACCCCCTTTTCATGTTTGCCTTGCTACCCTCCCTTGTGCTGCTCTCTCAGTCAAAATTATCAGTCTACTTCCTATATAAATGCATTTGGAAATCAGGGATATATATGCCAAATGTATATTCATTGCAACTCAAAAACTGGGGCTTCCAAACTAGCTCCTCCTAGAAAATAGTCAACCCATGGTGACTGGCATATCCTCTGCTTAGGACCTTTGCCAGAGGGAAGAGTACAGACTGTGTTCCCTCCAGCTGAAGCTGTAGACAGGCATAATTAAAATTACACATTCTAAAAACAATCTGTGTGGGCTCTATCCTGGTTCTTCCATTTATCTTCTTTAACCTTGAGTACATCATTTATCCTCTCTCTGCCTCAACTTCCTCCTTTGTAAAATGAGAGTTCTTCATAGTGCTTGTGTCTTCCTTAACTTTATAGAAGGAATAAAAGGAGATGGTGCAGATAAACCAGGAACAATACCTAGTAAGTGCTGGAGAGCTTTGGGTATTTTCACAGTAAGAGGTAGGGCAGGGCTATGAACCCACACCTTAGCACCATTCCATGCCATCCATTTTACACTCAACCATTATATACCTCTTAACTGGTAAAGAGCAAGACTACATAGAACAATTGGACAATTTTAAGCATGTTTTAAAAATGCCAGGCAATATTAAAAACTATACCTTAAAAAGGAAAGTAATAATAGTAATAATTTCACTGCTGTCATAACAAAATGATTCTCCTGTCCCTTCTCACCTTTGCCATCACAGCATATCACACAGACCATTATGTGTCTCACATATCCTTTTTCAAAGCCACAGTAATGTGCTCATGCATTCTTGAACTCATTAGAGTGCCCGAAAGCCAGGTTACTTCCCAAATTTTTTCCAACTGCTTTCACCAGAATTTCCAGAATAATCTCACTCTGCTACAACTGTGACTACATCCTCCATCTCCAACACGCTCCTGTCTTCTAAGTGAGATGTTGGGTTTATAGACAAGGCCAGCGGTATTGGATGCCACCTGAGGACAGACTGCACTGGGAGAAGGGAAGGAAGCAGAAGAACCAGAAGCCAAGTGTGAGCATGTAGCCAGGAAGTTAAGACAGGCAGCCTCTGTCTGATGAGTAGAACTCTGAAAGAACTACATGGGTGAAAAGAATGCACTGTGATCCCCTTTCCGATTATTTGAGACTGAAATAAAGATTTTTATTGTTTGTCAGCATTAGATATCAAATGTGTTATTTTTTCTGGATGCAACACCATGCTTAGACTGCTCACACAGAGAACACCTACTTTATAGGAATTAGGTATACAGTGAGGTTTCTGCAAACCTCTCTCTGTCTAGGTGCCCCATTGGTGTTTTCCTTTCATCCCAACACTCCATAAATTTTTAAAGGACCTCTCCTTTCTAATATACCTTTGTACCTTACTCAGGTTGCTATAACATAATACCATAGACTGGGGTGGGGTTTAAACAACATTCATTTTCTCACAGTTCTGGAGCCTAGAAGTCCAAGATCAATGTGCCCACCAATTGGTTCCTAGTCAGAGATCTCTTCCTGGTTTGCAGACAGCCACCTTCTCACTGGCAATGTCCTCACATGGCAATGAAAGAGGTATCTCTTTCTCCTCTGTCTTCTTCTTCTTGTAAGGCCACTAATTCCACCATGAGGGTCTTACCCTCATGATCTCATCTAACCCTAATTATTTCTTAAAGGCCCCATCTCCAAATGCCATCATGTTTGGGGTTAGACCTTCAACATATGACACAAAAATTCAGTCTATAATGCTCTGTGAGGACATATAGCCTAGACTGTGAGCTAACTCTAACTTTCAAGATTTGGGAAGTCCATTTTGTTCTACTCAATTTATTTTACTTTTACTTCTTCAGGAAGTACTTACTAATTATGCAAAAGACACCATGCTAGAAAACAAAGGGGAATACTAAGAAGACAAAATCTTTGACCTCAAAGGGCTTCATAGTCCAACTGAAAATCAGAAAAGTTAGGGCACCTGGGTGGCTCGGTCGGTTAAGCGTTCTACTCTCGATTTCAGCTCAGGTCATGATCTCACAGTTTGTGAGATCAAGTGCTAAGTTAGGCTCTGTTCTGACAGCACAGACCCTGCTTGGGATTCTCTCTCCCTCTCTCTTTACCCCTCCCCCTCAAAAAATAAGTAAATAAACATTAAAAAAAGAAAACCAGAGAAAAGTGCAGTATAAACAAGAAAAATGCCAAAAATATATTTTAATTAAAAGGAAGTCTATTTCAGTAACAAAGTTCTGAAATAAAAGAGTGCTAGGGGAGGGTCAGGGGAGGCAGAATAACATGATGGGTGAGAACTCAGGTTCTAGAATCAGATGAAAATAGTTTCACATCTTGACTCTGCCATCTCCCTGCTAAAATGATCTTGAGAAAATTAAATAGCCATTCAAGACTTGTTCCTCTATCTGTAAAATGGGGCTAATAACATTACCTACCTCATAGGTTTGTTATGGTAATGCCTGTAACATTCTTAGCCCAGTAACTAGCCACTCAATAACCATTGATTTAAAAAGAAATATGGGTCGAAGAATCATTTCCACATGGGACCTAGAGAGAGAGAATACTTCCCAGAGGATGGTAGGATTTTATCCAAATGTGAAATCCTGGGAATGGGGGAGGAATTCAGGAGGTTGTGAGAGGTAGGGGTAAGAGGCTGGGAAGCACATGAGTTTGGGGAAATGTAAGTAGACGTAGGTGTCTGGGTGGAACACAGGTATGGTTAGGAAGACATGGAAAGATCTACTAGAAAAGTGGGTTGAGCTGGGACACCAGGTGTCGTTAAAAGTCAGACCAAGAAGTTTGCGTTTTGTCCCACATTCTACCTTATTCAGTAAAATGGGGCACCTTGTCTTCAGTTCCTATAAAAATGTTTTAAGTCAAAGTACATTTTCCTAATAAACCCAGATACAATCATGAAAAAAACATCTGTTTTTCCCTTCAGAGTGTTCAAGAGCAAATCACAGTTTGATTTTATATTCAGAAGCTTGTTCAGTCCTAATGTAAAAAATACATAATGGGACTCCAGTGATATATAAAACTATTTCAAAGATATTTTAATTAAAAACAATGTTTAATGAAGCCCCATCTTAACCCTAAAGACACCAAAGGTAAGTGAATTCTTAGGCTTTTTCCTACTTCCTTTTTCTAAGAGAAAGTCTTTTCTAAGAGTGTAAATATGAATATCACACTTAATCTAATTGGTAAGGTCATTCAGAGTTAGTGAAACTTCTGAATTATTCAACATGTTTAAGGTTATCTTAATGGCTTCTAGAACAATACAAATCACAGATTAACAAGGTGTTTGCCAGGTAGACATCTTAATGAACAGATAATCACGGGTAATTTTGCCTTAATGAGTTCTACATAAATGTATTCTGTTAAAATGGGAATGAATGGGAAAATTTCTTTTTCCCTTTAAATACAATCATGCAACCAATCAGTCAGTGTTAGGCACAAAAATGAATGAGAGAGACTCCCTGCCTTCTGGTAGCTCACCGCCAAACGTAGGCAAATGATGACAATAAGCTTCAGGATGCTACAATAGAAGTAAAATCAGAGTTCTGTCAGAGCACCGAATGAACAGTCTCCTTGGTTCTTTGTATTATGCTTTTTTAAAATATACCTCATTTCGAAGAATGGCAGAAGGTATATTACCATTCCATCTCACAAAGATTTAATTCCACTCTCATCAATTCCAAATTAGTGGATTCCAAACACCTTACACTCCAAAACATATCAAACTCATCTTCTTCTCAAATTTTATCAGTAGACACACTGTGTTTGCTCCCAACTTATTCCTTTGCCCTTTTCTTACTTGAAACCTCGACTTTGAAACTTTTGCAGGAAACTGTCTGTTTACATGTCACGAGGTTGAGAGCTTCTTGATGATGAGGTTTGCAGCTTGAATCTTCTTTAATTCTCTAGATCCTAGGACAAGTTAATAGAAAGTGAGAAAGAAAGGAAATGAGTGAGTGAATGAGTGAATATATTAGTGAATGAATGAGTGAATGGATGACTAAGTGAATAAGTGAATGAGTGTTTAAGTGAATGCTTTAGGGAAAAAGGGCTTTGTCCAGAGAACAGTCATTTAGTGGAGGAAATTTCATATAATAAAAATCATAACCATAATAGATAACAATCATCAAGGGCTCACCATGTGTTATGTTTTATTCTGAGCACTTTGTGTCTGCTCATTTAATCTTCAGTATACAAAGGATTGTCTTTATTTTACAAATAAGAAAAATGGATACAGAGAGGTTACATAACATCCGGAGCTGGACCATATGTGAGAGTTCTTCACTTGGGTACGTGGCCCAATAGGGGTTTTAGGGAAACTGCACCTAATTTGTATGTTAATTTTTATGTATTTTCCTGAGAGTGATCATACTTTATTTTGTGTATTCTTCTGAAGAGAAGACTAATATTTTATTTTGTGTATTTTTTCAGGGGAGAAGGCTCATACTGTCACATGCCCTCTCCCAAAATGTTATGATACTTTACACATTTCAGTCTCAACTTAGATATTAATGTTTGAAGAATGAAGTAGTCACTACACTAACTATAAATCTAGGAATAATATTTTCTTTTATTATTTATTTACTTATCTTAGCAATAATATTTTAAAATAAGGATTTCTTATACTCCAACTCAATTTCCTCCAGGTTTTCTCTTAAAAACAAATGAACGAGCAAAAAGACCCTTAAAGAAATGAATTCCACCAAACTTCCCTAAATGTCCCATCTGACATTGCCATAAGAGAGAAGAACCAATAACAAAATCAGGAAAGTTCGACAGTGACCATCTGTTTGCCATCTCGGCAGCATTTTCTCAGGTGTCCTTCACGTCTCGGACAGCCACGTGCCTGGAAACAGTCTCCCTCCTCGCTGCTGTAGCTCCACTTCTGTCTCTGATTGTTCCTCTCTCTCCTTTGCTGGCTTCTCTTTGAATGGTGGGGAGTCCCCACATCTCATCCTCTCACCTTCTGCTGGCTCTTTTCTCGTATTTTGTCAGAGCTCTCATCCAGGCTCATCACTCAACACAAACCTCTACCTAAGAAATTCCCGTCTTTGAAGGTCACTCACGACCTTTAACTAAAAGTTGGTTACATGCTTTCAACGGCACCCCAGACATTTCTAATGGATGTCCTAGCCCCACCTCAAATTTAACATATCTGAAACTGAACTCAGCATTTCCCCCATTAGACAAACTCCCTTTATTGTCTTCTGGTTCCATCAATATTACCACTGTAATTGAAATCATTTGTGTTTAAAATCAAGAAGCTACTTTGTGGTTTTTCTCTCTCATTTCCCTATATCCAAGATCTATTTTTTACATTTGCCTCATCTGCCCCTTCTTTTCGATGCCTCCCGCATCCATCCTAGCCCAGAACCTCCTCATTGCTTCTTCTCCCCAAACACCTCTAGTCCCTTAGATTTGTAGGTTGGTTTCTCCTTGCTAGTATGCCCTATGCATCCTTTGGGACTCAAGTCCCAGCTCTTCTATAAAGCTTTCTCTAAGAACTCTGCAATGCCACTTTCCTCCACCAAGTGAAAAAATTACTTATTTGACACTCATTATAAAAACTCAACAGAGTTTAGAAAATAATGGGATAACTTCGTATGACCCCTTATTTCATAGATGGGGAAACTGAACTCAGAAAAATGTTTGGTGACTTGCCCAAGGTCATACCACTAACCTACGACAGAGAAGTTCAGGAACCAAGTACCCTACTCCCAGCTCAGTTTACAGCCTCCCAAACCAGGCTCTCAGCTACTTGAAGAGTGAAAGCATGCCTTTTTACTTTTTGGCAGCCTCCTAAATGTCCAGCACAGTATTCTATGCATAGTAAATGCTCAATTAATGAAAATAATATGGAAGCGGAGAAAGAGAAAGAGAGAAATTAAGAATGGGAGAGAGGATGAGAGAGAACAAGGAATGTCCAGCTAACCTGCAAAGCTAAGAAATCCACGCAGATCCCCAGCTGCCTGAGCAGCCAGGACCCACTACCCACACCAGCACTATCCTAGGAAGAGGAAAGCCAGTATCTGGATCACACCTGGAGACCACAGGAACACCATGTTCCAGCCTCTAAGTTGCTGCCTTCCTTGACCCAGCACTGAGAGACTTTCCCAAACCTCTAGCTTGCTATGTGGTTGGTGACTCAAAACTGTTCCTGTTGTCCGAGGTATCATTTGTAAAGTGCTTTCTTGGAAGGGAAAATGTTTGGGACAGCTGGAAGGGGAGCTCCTTGTGCTAGAGCCACAAGGAGCCTTGTTGTGTGCTGTGTGAGAACACTGGCATCTTATTCTCCTCCCTCTTCCCCTGGGCTGTGTTTATTTAAAGCTCCCACCACCACCGTGGGGGTGCATGCCCAGGACTTCAGGCAAGGCCCTTGGAACCACGAGGGAGCAGGCCCAGCACTTAGTTGCAGGGACCGCAGTAGTCATGAGCCCGGGCCTCAGGGCCCAGGAATCAGGGAGTCTGGCCAGGACAGTGGGAGGCATTGGGAAAGAGTTGTTACTGTGTCTTTGGCAATCCTATAATTATTGTTTGCTGTCATGATTTCTGTCTCTATTGACATTTCTCTTGGTAAATCTGTTCCCACTTGTGTCTTCTACCCAGAGACCTTTAGGAAAAAAATAGATTAGATAGCCAGGCTGCTGGGTTGACTCCTCAAAGAACCTTATGAGCTTTGAGGGGTTTGTTTTCCAGCAGTAGCTCTGGAAAGAGCTGAAGAGAAGACAGATGCCTCTAGGGAAGGCTTGTGAATACAAGACAAAGACAACAGGTGGGCTGTCTCATCCTACCTTCTGCCTCTTTCTGCTCAACTAGTAGCACCCCTTGGATTTACTATCACAGACATCCTACAGACAAAGAGGTATCCAAATGCACTTGAAATCCTCCCCCACTACCTTCTACACACTAATTTCTGCTCAGTCAAAAAATGAGGAGGAGGACAGAATGGGGCCCAGAGTCTTATTCCTCCCAGAAAAAGGGCCCAAGCATTCTACCTCAAACATCCTAGGACAAAGGGTAAACCAACAAAGATGTCCGTGACTTGCAAGAGGAAGCCAGACTATTCTTTCCCTGTCAGAGTCTTATGCACATACACAAATCACAGCGTAAATTTATCAAATCCTCACCTGGTTTCCGTCTTGGGGCACCTTTGTTTGCCAGAGGCAAACATTAGGGTGGCTGGGTTTTCCTTTAATCTTTCCTTTTTTCTGTTCTCACAGAGATTCTCCAAAGGCAAGCAGGATTAAAGCTTTTTAAGAGTTAGGAAAATTGCTTTAATAATGACCATAGTGTGCTTCAAGACTAAGAAGAGAGAAAGAAACATGGTTAGATCTACAAAGATGATATGATTCCACAATGGTGAGCAGATATTCAATTACATCCATGCTCTGCCTCAGCTCTTCCTCGCCAATTTAAAGCAAAATTCTATTTTTCAGTTCTTACCCTACCAGTGGCTGGTGAGACATTGGGTATTTATAAAAAGAGGAGGACTCTCATTAAAGATAATTACTAGGTATTTGCAAACTTAACACCATTTTTTCCCATTGAGACTAATAATATAATGAATATATCCTTACAAATAGCTTTTTTTTTTAAGCTGAATTCTTTCCTTGAAATAAAGTCCTAGGGTCAATATTTCTGGGTCAAGAAGTACGAACGCTTTTATGGTTCCTGATACATATATGTAGAGAGAGATCTCCTTACACTGCTTTCTGAAAGAGTTTTACCAAAAACAGTATCACCAACACCATCTGAGCTTATTCATTTTTCTATAAGGTCACCAGCATTGGCCATTACCAGGTGATGTTAAATGGTATCTTAGTTGCAAGGTATTATTTTATAGCCTTGTCTACTATCTAGTGGAAAAAGATTCCCCACCTTGCCTGCTCTTCTTGCTCAAAGCTGTCTCTGGTTGTATGTACCATTATTTTTCCAAATTAGTTTTTAGGAAACATTTGGTAAATTCCAGAGCAAGAATCCTAGAATTATTTTGTATTGGATTTGTGTATCTATACATTAAAATTAAGATCCATGGATTAACTTTAAAAATAGACATACAGAAACATTTTGTGTTTCCATTCAAAAACAACATCCATTTATTCTGCCAATTTTTCCCCTACCCCTCCCCTTATCATGTTGACATGATAAGCCATGTTGACAGTTATAAGGCTATGACAGAGAAAGTCAGTGCTCTCCAATACATGTGCTTCTCCCCTCCTTTCTGGACTCTTCCAGAAAGACTACACACCCAGTGTCCTTGCAGCTATGAGCAGTGGAATATGGGAGAAAGTGTGCCTCATAGGCTGACCTCTAGCCCACTCACTTCCTGCTCTTCCAGCCAGAGCAGAGGATTGGGGGTGGACATCAGAAACCCTGGAAGTTGGTAGAACCACTGGCTAGAAGCCCAGTCCCCTAATCATTATGGAAAAGACCAACCTGCCAATACACTGTTGGATCAAGATATGCAGGAAAAAAATTCTTTATTGTGTCAACCCACTGAGATTTGTTGGAGATTGTTTGGTACAGCAAGTAACTTACTCTGAGACAACTGAGAGACTTCCTACCTTTCAAGCTGAAGACTCAAGTTTAATTAAAGACTATTATCTAGGGTTCTCATGAGAAACAAAACCAATAGAACATATACAGAGAGAATGAGATTTAAGGAATTGGCTCACACAGTTGTGGGTGGGGCTGACAAGTCCAAAATCTTTCCAAGCTGGAAATTCAGGTGAAAGTTAATACTATAGTCTTGAGACAGAACTTATCCTTCTCAGTCTTTGCTCAAAGGCTTTCAACTGATTGAATGATGCCCATCCAATTAGAGGGTAATCTTTGTTTTAATCAAAGTCTATTGATTATAAATGTTAATCATATCTAAAAAGCACTTGCACAGCAATTTCTAGACTGGCTAAAGAACCAGGCAAATAACTTCTTGTTTGACTAAATAAGTAGACGTTATAACCAAGCCAAGTTGGCATATGAAATTAGCCATCATAGGAACCAAAGCTGTAATATTTCAAAAAAAGAAAAGAAAGGAAAAGAAAGCAAAGGAAAGGAAGGGGAAGGGAAGAAAGGAAGAAAGAAAGAGAGAAAGAAATTAGAGGCATCATGGTGTAATAAAAACAATATGGAGTTTGCATGTAGGCAGACCTATTTGAGTCATAAGTTCTTATAAATGGCATGTCCTCCATGTTCTTATCTGTAAAATAGGGATAATATAATACATGGCAAGTGTGTGGCAAAAATGAAAGGGCATCAGGTATGTAAAGCTCACAGCACAATGCTGGTCATGTGAGAGCAATGGTTTTCTTCCCCTCCATTCAAAGAGGAGTGGCACCCTGTCTTTCAACAGCCACCTCAGAAGGATAGCTGTGTTCCTTAGTCCTCCATGGCCCATTCTTCAGAGATGATTCATTGGAATTTCCAACCACTTAGTACACTCAGTCCATTTTGGCTACAAAAGCTACTTCATTATAACATGGAGAATCACAACAATTCGAGAGCAGGAAATCTATTTCCAGGTACATAAATTACCAGGGACAGTAAAATTAATGAGATCTTTAACTTGACCAGCTTACCAAAAATGTATGTAATTCATTTCAAAACTCCACCCTGTTTTACCCACTTTCCACCTGAATTAGATTTCTAGGACCGCCATAACAAAGTACCACAGACTGACTGGCTTAAACGACAGAAATTTATTTCTCACAATTTTGGAAGCTAGAAGTCTGAGTCAAGGTTGATTTCTTCTGAGGCCCCCAGTTTGTGGATGGTTGTCTCTCCCTGTGTCTTCACATAGCCTCCCTCCCTGTGTGTGTGGCTGTCCTCTGATCTCTTCTTAGGAGAAGACCAGTTGTGGTCTCCTTATTTTAATTTAATGACAGTTTTTAAAGACCCTCTCTCAAAATACAGTCACATTCTGGGAGTCCAGGGGTTAAGACGTCAACATATGAAATTGGGGGTACATAATTCAGCCCATAAGGCCACCTAATTTACCCACTACCTCCCCCCCAACCACCCTCAGTGATACACATAAACTACTCAGACTGTTCTTACCTCCCCCCACCCCCGCCCCCACACACATATATACACTTTGTGATCAAGGTTCCACATCACAAAATCAGAGCACAGACTTTGGCCTTGGAACTGAGCCATCTAAGGATTGAATTAGTGACCATGTTAGCAGGATTTCCTAACTACCCACAAATGGAAAGGTACCATATTGCAAAATAATCACAATGGGTCAGGGTATTTCTCCTAGCCCACTTATCTAGGGATGCCAACCATATTGCATTTTACTAGAAATAACCAATACCTAAATTAAATGGTCCAGAGTGCATGAACTATATCAATAATGAACATACATTTTAGATGAAAGAATCATAAGCATTTAATTATCTCAAAAAGAAAAAGAAAAAGCATCCCAAGACTCTGTGAACAAAGAGGCAGACACCACTCTGCATTTTGAACAGGTTTCTAAATCAAAAAGGGCAGTAAATCATGTTACTTATCATTTAAAAATAACTAGGTTTTAAGAAATGAAATTAGACAAGTGATTAATGCGTCAACTTCAGCCAGAGTTCCTTTGATAGTTGGAAGAAAATAAAAGCCAGCCAAGAAATAAACATTTCAAATTCAGGTGCTTTGCAATCTGTGCTCCAAATGTTTCCCCTAAGCTTGTGAAGAGGTGGCTTGCTCTGCATACACAGCAGCCAGATTGCTGGCTCAAGTCAATTATCTTCAAAATAAGAGCACTGGCACAAAAAAGAAGCTATAGTTGTAATGGTCAAAAGTCCGCTTGAGAGAAATGGTCTTGATAGGCAAAGGGCAGGGGTGGAGACAATGCCACTGGCTACAGGAGAAGGGGTTGTCAAGGTGCTCTTAAGAGACATTTGGGTTTTTTACCTATAAAGTTCCATTTATATTGGGAATCTAAAGACAGGTAGAGTCTTCCATATGGAAATTAAAAGATGCCCATGATAGAGTTAAAAAAAAAAATGTAGGTGACAGGATATTGTGCTCAAGGAGAGACAAGAGTTCATTGAAGGTTAGAGTACACACTCTAGGAACCCCACTATTAAGTTCAAATCCCAGCTCTGCCCCTCACTAGCCATGTGACCTTAGGTTCTTTCACTCTGTATGCCTCAGTTTGTCCATCTACAAAGTGGAAATAATATAAACAGTACCTACCTCATTGGGCTGTTACAAGAAGTGAGTTAACACATAGAGTACAAATAATAGTGATTCTATAGAATTATATAGTAAGTGCTATAGAAGTATAAACTCTTATTATTGTATGATTTTTTTTAATGTTGTAAAATAAGCTGAAAATAAAACCTCTTTTAATAGTAATGTATGTATTCGCAGGCCAGGGCAAGCATGAGACAATAACATAGAACAGACATCTCAGGAACAAAATTTAAGGGGCACCAAAAAATTCAGTAACTAACATAGATAATATTTCAATGTAATGTTTGAAAAATCAAAGTAATGCAAAAAAATTCATGATGAACAAAAAGCCAAACTTTTCAATAAAGAAAAATCAATGTTGTTATTTGCTTGGAGTTTTTGTTTTGTTTTGTTTTTTGTTTTTGCCTCAGACTTCAGTATAGCTAGGCATGGGGTACATTCATTTATATTATGTATGGTAAAGCATTAGAAAGGTTATACCCCAAACTTTGATTTCTAGAGTAAGAAATTATGTGGAATTTCATTTTTTGTTTATATTTTTGTTTATTTTTCTTTTTTTAATTTTTAATTTTATTTTAGAGAACAGTCAAGCACATGTGAATGGGGGAGGGGGGCAGAGAAAGGTAGGGAGAGGGAAAGAGAGACAGACAGACAGAAAGAGAGCCCACACTCAGCACAGAGCCCAATGCAGGGCTCAATCCCACACACCCAGGATCATGACGTAAGCAGAAATCAAGAGTCAGACGCTCAACCGACTAAGCCACCTAGGTGCCTTAGATATTTCTCTGTATTTTTAATTTTTCTACCATGAAAACATATATAGTAAGTGAGGATTTCCACAGTTTCATTTCTTAACAAAATATTGAAAGGAAAACACAGGATGAAGCTCAAGTACATCTAGGCAGTGGACTAATAAAAAGAATGAGGCCACACAGCCCACAGAGAATCCTCTGGCAAACCATCTCCCTGCACTGCAGAACTTGCTACTTTGTTCTTTAAATCTACAAAGAGCAAAAAGAAAGAAGAAACTGGGAATATAAGAAATAAGAGTAAAATTCACTTAACCTTTCTGGGCCTCATTTTCCCCCTGTGTAAAAGGAAGGAATTAGTGGAAACCCCTCTAGCAGCACTGCTTTATGATACAACCAGTGTCTCCCTTGGTGACACTCCCTTGGAGTGAAGATTCTTCCATTGTCCTGTTTCCAAGGGAAACCTGACTTGGACCTGCTGTCCTGCTTTGTCTCACCAATCCTCGAAGCCAGAGGGTCCTGCGGGGCCCTTGTTTGTGAACTGTTGGCAGAGGCCGGGCTGGACACTCGCTTCCGGATGCAAAGACCTGGTAATGGATCTTGGTTCCACCCATACCCCAGGTGCCAGACTTTGAAATTCTTCCTTAACCTTCTGATTCTATTTCCTCGTCAGTAAATGGGAAGTAATAATACTCATTTCACAGGGTAGCTGTGAAGGTCAAATGAGAGAATATATGTATTCAGTACGTGGTGGGCCCTCGATAAAAGTAATTTCCTCTTTTCCTTTCCCCATGGGTCAAATCTGTTAAAATATTTCAATTTGAAGGCTCTTTGCTATTAGAAGGAAGTAGTGGTGTGTCCATACCCAGAAGCAAGCGAGATTTTGAGATTTCGCTTTGGAGAAACGTTGTGTAAAAGATTTCCCTCCTGATCACATTTCTTTTGAACAAATGTTAAAATTCTTTGACATTTAATGAACACACTGATGATCTGAGAAGGTGACCCAGGAGCCTGCTGGTAACAGAAGATGGGCAGTGATTAATAATTTGCTGTGCTTAATCCCTAAAGCAGATCAATAGAATTGAGATAGTCAAAAGTTGATAGTAATATCTTTTTTTTCTTGTTGGACTATTTCCAGGGAAGAGAAGGTACAACACTTTCCTAATATAGGTTAACCTTCAAGAAAACTTTATAAATTGAAATAATACCAGAAAAATGGGATGGGACCATGGGTTATGAAACGGTATAGAAGTTCTTTTCAAAGACCATCAATATATTATAACACACTGAAAACAAAGTTAAGCATAAACTAGTAATCTCTCCACATATATGCTGCCCATTTCCTCTCAATTTTCTTGTTGTTCCTTTTTAAAGTACATATTTTTTATTTTAATATCTATGAAGTTCTTCAACAAAAATTAAAGGCAAAAATGTTGCATAATCAATCCCTCTATGTAGGTAGCCCTTGTTGAGTTTTGAACAATAATATAAAGCAATGTTTCCACATGGTTAGAATATTAAATAAACACAGAAAGTTAGAAAAGTAAAATAGGCATTTACCCTCAACCACACTCCAGGCTCATCTAGTTTTTTACCCCCAGAGTAAGTCTGCTTCAGAGTTTCTTGGAGAGCTTTACAGAAAAATTGTCAATGCATCTACCAGCCTTTATGTATCTTTCCAAATTACACATAAGTGATTATACTATTCATAAGATTGTCTTTCTTTTCCATGTATGTTATGGATGAATTGTGTCCCCTAAAATTCCTATATTGAATCCCCAACTCCCAATACCTCAGAATGTGATTGTATTTGGATGGGTACTGGAGTGGCTCAGTGGGTTAAGCAGCCGACTTTGGCTCAGGTCATGGTCTCACGGTTTGTGGGTTTGAGCCCCACATCGGGCTCTGTGCTGACAGCTCAAAGCCTGGAGCTTGCTTCAGATTGTGTGTCTCCTTCTCTCTGCCCCTCCCCAACTTGTGCTCTGTCTCTGTCCTCAAAAATGAATAAACATTAAAAAAAATTTTTTAAGAGAAAAAAAAAGAATGTGACTGTATTTGGAGATACAGCCTTTAAAGAGTAATTAAGGTAAAAAGAGGCCCTTAATGTGGCCCCCTAATCCAATGTGACTGGTGTCCTTGTAAGAAGAGAAAATTAAGATGTGCAAAGGGGTACCAAGGGCACACACGCTCAGGGATACCATGTGAAGAGGCAGCCAAAGGGTGGCCATCTGCAAGTCAAGGATTGAGGTCTCTAGGATTTCCAGGCTCCAGAACTGTGAGGACATTAATTTCTGTTGTTTACATCCCCCAGTCTGCAGTACCTTGTTATAGCGGCCCTATCAAACTAATACAACATATTGGTCTATGTTTGCGATATGTCTGTATTAGTGCTCCCACATCCACAATCCATCAAATCATCACAATTTCTTTAAACCCTGCCCTGTTGGTTGACATTTACATCGACTCCAGGTATTTGAATAACTCACACCAAAGCTGCAGTGAATATCCGTGCATTCTCTTGGCAGAATTTCGTAAGCATATTGATAAAGTAAACTTCCAGAAGTTGAATTACTGGCTCAATGTACAAATGCACACATACTTAATTTTGATACTGGTTGTCAAATGGCCTCTCAAAAGTTTCCACTTCCACCCAAGGTGTGTACAGATGTCATTCTCTCCAAACTTTTGCCAACACTATATATATCAATATATCAAGCTTTTAAATTTCAATCAATATCAATCCAATGGCTAAAAATTAGTGTATTGTTCTGGTTTGTACATGTGAACAGCCTAAGCATCTTAGAGAGTTGTCAAGAGCACAGGCTCAAAGGCCAATTCTTGAGCTTGAGTTCTGGTGTTGCCATTTCCTAGCTGTGTGACCCTGGCAAAGTTGCCTAACCTCTCTGTGCATCAGGTTCCTCTTCTGTCAAACAAGATAACAATGGAACCTATATCGTCATAGAGGTCTTAAAGGTATATCATGAGTGAATGGATACCAAATGCTTAGAACAACGTTTAGGGTACAATATTCTCCAAATTCATTATCATTAACGTTGTTGAAAACATAATAGTGCCTGTGTACTGATTATTTGAATTACTGTTTCTGTGAATGCCCTGTGTTATGGACTGAATGTTTGTGTCTCCCCAGAATTCATATGTTGAAGCTTTAAACCCCAGTGTGGCTGAATTTGAGCTGAGGCCTCTAAAGAAATAATTAAGGTTAAATAAGGTCATAAGGGTGAAGCCCTGATCCGGTAGATTTAGTCTTTATAAGAGAGACTAGAAAGATGGCTCTCTCTCTCTCTCCCTGCACTCACACAAAGAAGAGGTTGAAAGAGCACACAGCCAAGACATTACCCACCTGCAAGCCAAAAGAAGAGGCTTCAGAATTCAACCACCCCTGAAGGCACCTTGACCTTGGACTTCCTAGCCTCCTGAACTATGAGTAATAAATTTCTGTTGTTTAAGCCACCAGGTCTGTGGTGTTTTGTTATGGCAGCCCTAGCAAATGATTATACCCTCTTTGCATCTTTTATTCTCTTTCTATCCAATTAGTTTTTTTTATATTGATTTCTATGAGTTCCACACACACCTGCCATGTTCACTGGATTTATAAGGATAGATGTGCTGATTACAGGACGCTTGATGGTGTATGGTATTGGCTTCTATGTGGATCTCCCAACCAGAAGCTGAGCTAGATGCAGTAGAGAAGGACCTGCTACAACCACTGTAGACAGAATGTGAATCAGGAAGAGCTTAAGGTAAAATTTCTAGGCTAACTAGTCTAGATTTAAGGATGCGTATTGTAAATTCTGATCCTCAACACCAGCACAAGTATGACATTCCACAATCTCCTCCAAAGACTAAGAACAAGCATAAGGGCACCTTCCCTTGACTTTGCATTTTCTTATACATCTCCTCTATTAAAGAAAAATATGGAGGGTATCAGTTACTTCCTACCCTTGTTCATTTCCACATCAAAGTCTTGGTACTGAAATGTACTTTTTCAAGTTTAAATCCTAAATTGTAATTTAATGCAGAGCAATTATAAGTAACAGATGCTGGGAGGTTTGCACTTTTTTGCTTCCACAAGAAATATACACATTGGATCCAAATTTTTGGATATGATATCCAAACTAAGTTAGGGGCTGGAAATGAGAGATTGCTAAATTTAAACCCAAGTATATTAGCTTTAGAACTGGAAAGTATGGGGAAATTGGGAATCCAGACACATAAAAACTGCACTCTGTTTGACTGTCAGCCCCACTAGACTGGTCCATTAGGACTCCAAAGGCAAGACAATGGGGCATCATGGTAGAGGCATAAACTTCAGAATTCAAGTGCCATGTATTTGAAACTCAGACTTAACCTACCATATGATCTTGACCAGGATAACTTACTTTCTAAGATTCAGTTTCCCCAGCTACAAAATAAGAATAATGTTACCTACCTTAGTGAGTTGTAACAATTCTATAAGTCAGGGCCTACAAAGTGCTCAGCCCCATGCCTGACGTGTGCTAAGAGTTCTGCAAATGACTTAATACCTCGAAGGCTGTCTCTCAGTATCTGAACACTTTACTTCTAAGTTTTTGTGATCCAGCCAATCCAGTTCCAACCAATCAACTGTGAAACACTTACTGAGTTCTAAGTGCCCCATATCAGAAATAAAAGAGAAAAATAAGACCCTCAAGAAACATCCAGCTTCCCTAAGAAAGTTGAATGTGTACATATGAGATAGTGGACAATATGAGGCAGGGAAAATCAAGTAAGTCAGACCATTCAGTGCCACTGGAGCTCGAGCCTGGAAGTGTTTGGGTGGAGTAGGAAAGAGTCGTTTCAAATGGAAAGTGGAAGTCAGTCAGCAGTTCAGCACTGCAAAGAGATGACCATGGTCAGCCTCTCCTTGACCATCTTCACAGACTACAATGCAGGGCTACTTGCTCAAAGTGGGCACCCCAGGCACAGAGTGTAGCAGTGTTGAATCAGCCCAGTTAAATCCTCTCCAGTTTTCTCTTGCATGTGGCCTTGGTGGCAGGGGTTGGTGGGGGGGGGGGGTGTTAGAATTTCCTTTTCTCTTAAGTACTTCATAGATAGATTTCCTGTGGCATTACTGTATGGTTTCATTCACTGTTCCTATGCATGTCTCCCTGAATAGTGCTAAGTCTCACAGGGACAGGGAAAGTGCTTTCTCTTCTTCGACACCGCCCCCCCAATAGCCAGGAGTCCTGGGCTCTTGATAACTGTCACCTCCATGACCAACAACTAAAATAAATACATGAATGAATGGAGTTTATATGTTCTCCTGTATCTTTCTCTCTCTTTTTTTTTAAGTTTATTTATTTACTTAGAGAGAGAGAGAGCACTGGGGAGGGGCAGAGAGAGAGAGAGAGAGAGAGAGAGAGAGAATCCCAAGCAAGCTCCACACTCGTAGCATGGAGCCCAATGTGGGGCTCTAACCCACAAAACATACAAGATCATGACCCAAACCAAAATCCTGAGTCAGACGCTTAACCAGCTGAGTCACCTAAGTGCCCCTTTTTTCATGTATCTTATGTCAAAGAGCAGGACAGGTAGAAACAAGGTAAAATGAAAAGTGAGGAAATACAAACCAAAAACCAGCTCATGAGAAATGTGGATACCACTGACTAGGAATCTATTACAATGAGATTTCTATCACATCCTATACTCTTCATTTTCTCCATGGCTCTAGTTCCTGCAATGAAGTTGCAAGAAGCAAAAGAGTATTCAGTTGGAAAACATCGAATTTTGTTTTCAAAGGAAGTGGCAGGAGGCAGGGAGGGTGTTTTGGGTATCATTGCTATATAACAAGGTTCCCCAAAACTTAGTGGTTTAAAATAGCAGTGCTTTCTCCCTCATAATTCTGTGGGCTGCCTGGTCACATCTGGGCACATCTAGTTTGGGGGTTTCTATGTAGATGCAGCCAGAGGACAGCTGGGCCTGGGGTCATCTGACAGCTCACCAGGGCTGCCTCTCTGAGACGGCTCTTCACGCAGGTGCCTTCCTCCCTGGCCTGCCCACATAAGTTTCTCACAACCTGGTGGTCACAGGGGAGTCTCCCAGTCTTCATGGCAGCCGGCCTCAGAGAGGCTGCAAGTGGAACCTACCAGGACATGGAAAGGGCTATGGAAATGCCAGGGTCATTTCCACCACATTCTACTGGTCAAAGCACTAATAGGACTCAAGGGAGTAGAGAAATGGACTCCATCTTGTGATCAGGAGTGGCAAGGTCACATTTTAGAAGAACATGCAGAATGAGGATGTTCCTGCAGTCAACTTGGAAAATACAATCAGCGACTGTTTATTGTTGTCCTCATTGATGCTATCATTGTTCTTAAGAATCCCTGCCTAGCCAAACTAATGTGAGAAAATGCAGAAAACTCCTCAGGCCCTAAACCCCACTGCCACGGTGTTTGATAGCTACATGGCAGCAAGACACAGATGTTCCTTGAGACAATGCGTCTCCCGTGGGTTCTCAGTGCTCCTAACCAGGCCCTTCAGTAGCTGATGAAGCTCCTCTGTGTACATTAGACAAAGGTGCCCTTTCTTCCAGGTAGATGCTGTAGGGAAGGAAAATTTTTCTCTTTTTCCCTTCTAGTTTCTTTGACTAGTCTAGTAATTAAATTGACATAAGACAGATTAATAGGAGAAAAACAAATTTCATACATCCAGGAGCCCCAAAGACAGTCAGGCAATTGAGATTTATATGCCATCCTGAGCCCAGGAGAAAGGGGTAGAGGTTTGAGGCACCAACGGGGAAGAAGATAATTCACAGGAAGATGAGAAGAGCAAATGTTTGGTAGACAAATGTTTGCAGTGCCATGCAGCTAAGTCTTTATGATAAAAAGTTCCTTTGGCATTAGCTCTCTCCTGATGCATTTCCTGTATCTAAATTCCTTCAAGGCAATTAAGCTCCTTGCATGCTTTTTTTTTGTAGTTTTGTGATTTTATTAACACAAATATGATGTGCACATAAGCTGTCTGTTGATTTTCTTCACTCCACAGTCTGCCATTGGGATTCATGACTCTGATGGCCAGCTGGGTTGTTCTTTCCAAAATGGTTTTCTGGTTCTTGGAGGAGACACTGTCAGCAATCTCTGCACAGTAAGATTTGCTGCACATCAGCAGCACTTCAAGCTCCTTGATGTTGTCGACTAGGAACTTTCCAGAAGTCACTGGACAGCATGTGCTTTGTTTTCTTGTTGCTCCTGTAACCAATGTTGGGCATCAAGATCTGGCCCTTGAATCTTCTTTGCACCCTACTGTCAGTGTGTCTGGGTTTCTGCCAGTTGAAGTTAATTTTAACATATAGGTGTGACTGGTACCAGATGAACTTCTTGGTCCTTTCTTTAATGATCTTGGGCTTCACCAGAGGTCTGAGTGCAGCCATGATGCCAAGTAACAGATGGCTGCCACCTCCGCAGGCAGTGCCAAGGAAGCCCTTGCATGCCTTTTATTTCATTCATTCCCACATGACCTATGAGGTGGGCACTAACAGTAATAATATCAAAAACAACAGCAAATAGTCATGCAGCACTTATTATGTGCCAGGCACTATCGGGGAAAGAATGTAAACAGCACTTCCTGAGTCTGTTGGGCCTTGAGTGTCTTCAGCTCAAAGGAATCCACATGCCAAAGGGGCGTATTTAGGGGCCGTGTATTCTGCTTCCCCTCAATGTACAGCCTGGGAAGGCAATACAAGCTGCCCCAGCTGGCAGCCCCCTTTGGAGACACCCACAGGTGCTACAGCTTCAAGGCCTTCTGGGAAAAAGCAGATAACTGAGTGAATAAAATGAGCAAGAAATAGCTATGCTTTCTTTTCAATATGGTGGCCTCTAGAGTAGCTATGGAAGACCAACAGGGCAACTGGATCAGAAGAAAGGATCCCCAAAGGAACTCAGCTCCCGCTTGGGCAGCTGAGATCCATACCTTGAGGTGACAGTGAGGAGGAGTGACAAAGCATTTGCAGCTGAATAGAATGCAGTTCAGTTACAGCCAGGAAACGAGCTAGTGGCAACTAGCTAATCTAGGAAAATAAAAGTAGAAGGGACTATGTTATTTATAACCTTAGTGAGGCAACAGGGCCAAAAAATATTGTCTAAAGTATTACCAAAGAACATAATTTTTCAGACACATGGTTGCTTTTTCAGAAACATATTATTCACTAGGGTGATTTTAAAACACTGCCCTTTGCAGCCATAAATTACCATTTGTGGGTGTTTGACTTATCTGTCCGCTTATTAAATCAGGTCCCCCCCCTTCTTGCCACAAGTAACAGCTATCAGTTTATGATTAAACTTTGGCAGGGTGTTAGCTCTGTCTTCGTGGTGGCTCAGAAAACTAACCAGCTGCAAGTAGAAATTTTTAGATTGCATGCCTTTAAAATTCCTTTTCATATAAACAGAAAAATTAATTATATATATATATGTATATATACACACACACATATATATAATTTCTCCCCCTGCTCCAGTTATCAAAAACTTGAGTGACTGTTCATTCAAAATGTCAGAGCAGCTTCTATTCAGGCTCTTCCACAGCCACTATGGTCTCCAGCCCCCCCACTAAGAATAACTTAAGCAGAAAAATGTGCTTTCCATAGAATCCATGGAGTATCAGTTTGCATCAGGTGAAGCAAAACCAGAATCCTCCAAGCCTCATGGATTTGGAAATCTACCAAGTCACTTCGCTCTACCCACCCAGTACTTCTAGGTATGTAAAAATGTAAATATTTTATTTTATAGTTTATATGGGGTGTTTTATAGAGCAGAGAAATCAGAACACCCCTAACGTGACACCATAAACCCACCATGCTCTAATATTGCGCGGCTGTATTCCTCTCATTTATTCCCCTTATCAGTGATTAAGGGCAGCTCCTACACGCTTGAAAGCTTTTGACATTCCTCACAGAAGATGCTGGGGAAAACTGGGTCATTAGAGTGAGTGTGTGGAAGTGCAACACAAGTTTGAGAGCCCTCCCTCTCCTAAACTTGTAAACTTCACCTCAAGAAGTTCATACAGAGTTGAGTGCGGCGCCTCGCATGTTCACAGCCCCATGTTGTTGTTACCCTAAGAAAAGCACTAGCTGAAATGCATCCCATGCCAGGCAAGGTCTCTACACACTCTCTATCTCAAACGACCTATGCGGTAGGCCCTAACAATAATAATATCCACGATAATAACAAATAGTCATGCAGTGTTCCCTATGTGTCAGGCACTGTTCTAAGTGCTCCTTGTGTATCAACCAATGTAACACTTACAACAACCTGGTAAGGGAGGTATGCTAATGGTTTTCACCATCTGATGAGGAAATTAAGCCACAAAGAGATAAAATAACTTGCCAAAGTTCACAGAGACAGTAAGTGATAGAGTCTGATTCTGACATCAGTGCTCTTAACTATTATTCTACCCATTTCACAGATGAGGAAAGTAAGGCACAGGGAGACCATGTGACCTATGTTCACAGACCTGGCCAGTGATCAAACGGAATTTGGCACCAAGTATGACTGGCTCTGGAGCCTGAGTCTTGTTGTGACTGACAAGTTGACAGAGCAACGCAACTTCCTTTTAGCTGGAGAGTGACTCACTGGGTTTTGCTCGCTGGCACAGCA
>CM053569.1:20854723-21086358 GCA_028646485.1 Cryptoprocta ferox | reverse complement strand
TCAATCTCCCCTCCCCCAGTAAACTGCTTCAGGAGGTATGAGCTTAGATCTCACTTCTTCCAGGAAGCCTCTGTTATGGACTGAATTGTATCCCCCCAAAAAGGTATATGTTGAAGCCCTAAACTGAAATGTGATGGCATTTTGAGATAGGGATTTCAGGAGCTAGTAATGTTTAGATGAGATCATGAGGGTAGGGCCTTCATGTTGGGATCAGTGCCCTTATGAGAAGAGATAGCTTCTCTCTCTCTCTCAGTCTCTGTCATGTGAGGACACAGTGAAAAGGCAGCCCACTACAAGCCAGGTAGAAGGCTCTCACCAAAAACCTAATTGGCCAGCACCTTTATCTGGGACTTCCTGCTTCAGAACTGTGAGAAAATACATCTCTGTCGTATAATCCACCTAGCTCCAGTATTTTGTTAGGCAGCCCAAGCTGACTAAGACATCTTCTTTGACATGCTTACCTCCACATCTGTACTCGGCTGTCTCCTCTGTATTTCCTCCCTGAAAGCACATCCACATTGCATTGTGACTCTCTTCCCTTGTCTGTATCTCCCATTAGACTACTTTCTCTAAGAGGGCAGGTACATCATCCACCTCTCATATCTGCTTTCTTATCTCTAGTGCCTAACACAGTGGCACAGTGTAAGTGCTCAACAGATGTTTGCTGAATATGTGCTCCAAATGTGTCCTCCTATATGGCATCCCAAAGAACACATGAAAATATAATATTAGCTAATTCAAGATTTGGCTGCAGAAATAACTCATACTCCTGCCCTTCTGCAAAATTTGCTATTTATCTGTTATTTCTATTAAAATAATTGGTTTGGGGGCATCTAACTTTGTTGTTTATAAAGACAATATATAGCTTGCAACCTAAGCCAACTCACTGATGGAATATTTGTCTGATGATCCAGAACAACCTGATCTCTGAATGTTCCAGGTAGCTTTCTACATTCTTTATAAATATTCCCACCTATTCATTTGTATATACAAATTTCACAGAATACTCCCAGGGTTTCTGCTTCTGGAATGTTCACTAACCTTTACATCAAGCTTCCTCAGTCCCCCTTTTTTTTAATTTTTTTTCTAATGTTTTATTTATTTTTGAGAGAGAGAGAGAGAGAGAGAGAGCAGGGGAGGGGCAGAGAGAGAGGGAGACACAGAATCCGAAGCAGGCTCCAGGCTCTGAGCTAGCTGTCAGCACAGACCCCAACGCAGGGCTTGAACCCACGAACCACGAGATTATGACCTGAGCCGAAGTCAGACGCTCAACCGACTGAGCCACCCAGGCGCCCCCCCCTTTTTTTTACTAAGAAACTGAGACTTGGGGTACCTGGGTGGCTCAGTCGGTTAAACATACAACTCCTGATTTTGGCTCAGGTCAGGATCTCACAGTCATGAGATCGAGCCCTCCATCTGACAGTGCAGACCCTGCTTAGAATTCTCTCTCTCCATCTCTCTCTGCCCCTCCCCCCCAAAATAAACTTTTAAAAAGGAAAAAAGAAACTGAGATTCAATAAAGCTAAATGACTTGCCCAAGATCATCAGACAGCAAGAGAGAAAAGGCTAGAAGCCACGTCATCTACTGACATGTCTAGAATTTGTTGGGATTTTTTAAATGGGAAATATACAGAATTCAGAGAGCCCTTGATCTAAAACATAGGACTCATGTATCTTCCTGTTAAAATGGCTAAATATATAGAAATATAAATATTATAAAGGTCTATATAACAAAAGAAAGGATGGTAGAAGGGAAGTCCAGTATTTATTACCAGCATTGAAGTATGTTCTTAAAGGTGATAGAAACTGAGTGTCAATGTCTATTCTCTAACATCTTACTGATGTCAGCACATGACAATTAGGGCTGTACCAAAAAGATGTCACCATGCTGTTGTGATCTTTTCTCTCTACACTGGTATAATAAGATCAGTGACTGGATTGGCCAAAATCTCAGAACAAGGCAGCCTGTCCCTAATATTCCTGGCAGCAACAATGTCCCTGGCTTTCCTTTCTTCATAGAGCTGGGTTCATTGCCAAGCACTTCTATCAGGTAGGGTGAGGAGACTTCTTAGTTGGATGTCTCCCTCCCTCCCTCCTCCAGCTGCCTCTCTTGTGTCTTTCTTCTCACAGTAAGTGCCAGGAAGCAGCTGTCTTGTGTGAGAACTCATAGTCATAAGAGATTCTTTCAATTCAGCCAATAGTTATTAGTGCTTGAGTCATGTGGATTAGCTTATCCAATTTTGGTCAGATTTGAGAAGCAAAGCATACAGATGACCAACAATACTATGGAATAAATTGAGACAAAGTGGTTGAATAAAATGATGCATGGCCAAGTACCAGCACATGGCCTGGCATGTTTTCAACATGCCTGCATGTATTATAAATGTTAGCATACCCAACTGTGTCATAGCCTCACCTCTTTGTCTACACTGTCTTTTCATTGGTGATCTCATCCAGGTCTGGGCTATAAATGACCCCAGTATCTCCATGCCTCCCAAATTTACAGCCTAGCCCTGACCTTCCCTCTGAGCTAGAGAGTCATATATGGAACTGACTACCTGATGAGATCTTGGCTTGTATCTCTTGCAAGCAACCCCAACCTCCACATTTCCAAAAGGAAAGCTCACGATTTCCTGCTCTGCATCCAAAATCTCCTCCTCCTCCATCTCAGTAAAAGGAAGTATCATCCATCCAAAAACTCAAGAGACATCCCCAATCACTCCCTTTCTCTTCCCCTCCCTGCCCTTTCCATACACACATACAATTTGTCACCTAGACCCATAGGCACGTTCTCCAAAATGCCAAGAGTTGGATAATTTATATCCACCTCTCTGGTTACTCTTCTATCCTGACCACCATTATCTTTTTCCTGGACTATGATAAACTAGCAGAATGGGTCTCCCTGCTCCCATTCTTGCCTTCCCATGATCCACTCTCCACAAAGCAGCCAGAGTAATATTTTAAAACAAAACTCAGATCATCTCACTCCCTTGTGTGAAAAATCCCAGTGGCTTCCCACTGCACTCAAAATACAGTTCAAGCTCCTCATTCTGTCTCTGTGTCCATCTAAGCTCCTACACTGACCAGTTGTCTACTGCTCTGTCCCAGCCACTTGCCTGTTTTCTCACTAGCCCCAGCTTCTGTCTAGGTTTCCTTTCTGTCTCTCCCTTTTGCAATGTAATGTAACCATCTTATCGTCTTAAAAAAAGGTTGAGGATTATATCTACTATATTTATCTACTTATATCTATGTATTAGAACTTTAAGAAAATTTTAGAACATTTTATTAATTGACTTAAACTAACAGTAATGAGGCCATTACATGTTAATTAAATAATGTATATTTTATGAAAAATAACTATGTTTTTCAAAACAAACAAAAAATCAGTGAAAAGAGTGACATTGTTTTACATGTTTATAAATCTCTTACATGTCTGACTAAAGAACAGACATCTACATTCTCATGTCTGCTTCTGCATTTAATCTGTTGTAATATCACACTTAATACAGCATTTGGAAAACTCTGCTGTAAAACCATGAGAGAGTGAGACCTCCTGAACCCCTTGAAAAGATCTCAGGAACCCTGAGTGGTCTTGGGACCATACTTTGAGAGTTACTGTTCTAGCAACACAAATTGCCTACAATTTATTGCACATACAATGCTGTTGTTCACAAGGCTGAGAGTTTCCTTCCCACCCCATCCTACACTGGTGGACTATGCCTTTTCTTATAAGACCCAAATACTGCTTCTTCCAGGTTGACTTACATGTTCTTCTTCTGGTTTCTGATAGCACTTTTTTTTCTCACACTGGCTCTTGTTCTCACTACACGCACACTGCCCTGTCACACTGGATTTAATTCTGTCTAGGAGTCCATCAACCCACCACACTGCGAGCTACCTGAGGATGAAAACCATGTTCTATTCATTTCTCTGGCCCCATATAAGTAGTATGCTATAAATGTTTATTGAATTGTAAAGTAAATGAATGCCTTCTTCTGGCAAGATGAGCACCAGCATGAGAGAACAGAAAACAAGGAGTTAGGTGCATGGCACCTGCTATTACAGACTTTGCTTCTTCCCACTGGACCAGTCCCAAAGACCCTTACCACTCTGCCCAACCTCCTGGATTTCTCATTCTGGAGAGTGCTGAGTAGTCACTAAGCAGAAGAAATTCTTGCAGCCCCTGAGAAGCTTGAGTCTCCAGGTCTTTCCAGGTGCACTGTTGTGTTCTCTGGATTACATATGAGGGTCAGAGTCCTCAGTACACAACACATATTTATGTCCCCCATTTGCCTCACAGCCCTGGGTTAAAGAAGCAAGCAGAGAAACATGGAAATCCAATGATGAAGAATTAGCCACATGTCTGTAGTTGGAATTTGCATAAGGTCCCACTTCATACAATTTTCTAGAAAATGTCAATGAGCTTCACCAGCAATCCTGTTGACTTGCTCCCAGACAAATGTGGAAAAGAAAGATATGGCAATTGCTTTGATCCCATAGTTTATATTTAGGGCCGTATTTATCAGGTTGACTGACTGGACTTCTATCCCTTAAAGGGCAGCTCAACTGGTTGAACTGCATGTCTCAGAATCCGGCGTTAGGTCTATAAGAAAGGGAAGACCCAGCCATGTCAGTCCTCACACAAATAATGCACCTATCTGCACTTGTCCATTGTCCATAAAAACATTCAATGGGATGCACACAAACATAAATTATATTACAGGTATAAAAGTGTTGGCAGAGGAGCAATGCCAGCTGTGGCAGCCATGAGACTAAGACCTCTAACTATGGGAACCATAACTGACCAAGGGCTGTAGCTCTGAAATCCATTGTTGCATCTGTGCTAAGGCCACACTTCCCATGGGATGCTCCCTGTCAAGGACATCAAAGCCAACATATTTTTGGAGTTGACTGTCAAAGACTCACCAACAGCCTTGCTAGGCCCTTCTTAGGCTGCACAGGTTTTAACTCAACCTTCCCCTCCTCTCTCCTTCGCTTGGTGTCCGAATTGCATCATGGTCTGCCAACTCTCCCAAGAATTTACAGCTCCCTCCCCATTTTCTCTAACAGGCATCTCTCCTAAGAAAATTCTTACACGTTTAATCCTGTTTTGGCATCAACTTCTTGAGGAATCTGGACTAACATACCACACAATATCAGATACCATATTCAAGAAAGAGCACCAAACTGGAAAGTAGGAGACCCAGATCATTGTCCCAGCTCTCTTTTCCTAGTCGTGTCATTTCCTCATCTGCCAAATGAATTTGCTGGATTAGACATCTCAATTCTTTCCTGACTTCAACATCTTGGATCGCATAGCTCCCATCCAGCCATTTACGACCGCAGTGTTCCTGGCATCGTAGCATGGTGATATCTCAGATGAAGAGTCACATTTCCATACACTGCCCTTGACCAGGAGAAAACAAAGAGGTAGCCAAGCCCTCAGCAGGTAGTCTTGGGGCTGGGCCCTCCTAGAGAGCCAACTGAGTGCAACATACATTTTGTCATCCAAGTTGTTGTGTGACTAGGAGCGCACCTTGAAACCAGAGCATCGGTATGCTACCCAGCTTGAGGAGATTCTACTCACCTCAGGAAGAGATGAGATGTGCCCCCTTCTAAGTTCCTAGGACCCTGTGTCAGACCCTTTTTCAAACACTTAACACATGGACCTCACAAAGACCTTGGGGTAGTGCAGCCGTCGTTAAAATCATCAGTGTACCAATGAAAGGTTACATCATTTAGGACTAGTGTGACCACCTGGGAGAAGAAAGCCCAAATTAACAGTGGCTTCAACAATCTAGATTTTTTTCTCACACACAAAAAAGTAGGACTGATGGGGAAGTCCAGGTCCTAGAGTTCAGGGTATCTGGACAGCAGGGGGAAACATGAGGGTGCTATGTCCTGTGAGAAGTGAGAATGAATTTGAGAGGAAAAAACTTAACAGAAAGATGCAAGGCACTGCACAGATCCCTTGCCCTCGTTCACTACTCTGCTCAAGAGTATTGCAGAACTTAGAGCCCTTACATCAACGTGGCTGTAACATCACACAAATGACTAGATGAGCATCTCCTCCAGATTGATGTTAAGGGATGCAAAACTCTTACATCTCTTGCTGGGCCAGTTTAGCTCTATCCCCTTCTAAGTGATGCTTGTTAATAAGTTGGCATTCATCTTGCTCTTGTGAGTTTATTTTATCACAGACTCTCTGAGGAAAAAAAAAAAACATTGCGACTTACCACAGTAAAGTAAATATCACAAGATAAATGACAATGTTGGAATGGAAACCACTTAGGGCCTCAGAACGGTCAGTTGCAAACAGTTTCTAGACTATTAGCTGTTAAAGGTTATGCCTTATGTCATCCAAAAGGGTTTTCCCCTAGATTTATAACATGGTCTCAAGGAAGATTTATTGCCATCTTAATTTTTCCCCCATTTTAACTTTGTGAACCGTCAGCCTGGAATTCCTCCTAAGTTATTTAAGAATGAGGAGTCACTGGTTTTTAAGAAATGCTCGTGGTCCATTTTCTGCGATGTTAGTATCCTTATTATGAATCAGCTTATAATGCCCTTGAGTAGGAACCAAACCATCCTCCATTTCCCTCTCCAGTTTCACTCTATAACATTTTTCATCCTGCTCTCTGTCCCAGGAAACTGACCTGTAAAGTCACAGAAAAAAGCTCTCTTACCTTTGGCTTCCCGGTGGGAACAGACACAGGGAGAACTGGCCAGATGTTGAAGAGAAGGAGGACTTGGCCCTGAGGCATTTATTCCGGCCAAATCCCTCCTCTGGGCTCCACAGCTGGCTGTACTCTGGACGCAAAGGTGCAGCTCCTGACAGCGAGCCCTCTCCTCACCACTCAGTCTCTAGGCTCTAGTAACCACTCCCTCCCTTTTGCATCATTTGTTCACAGATTTCCATTTTCTCTCTCAAGGCAGATTATAACCCCCACCCCACTGATTTTGGACTCGGCCATTTGGCTTGCTTTGGTCAATAGAACATAAGCGGCTGTGACCCTCTCTTCAGAACAGAAGCATTTTGTGTGCTCTTGCCTGGTTTGGTTCTGCCCCTCTTATTCTGCACTCCATCAAGAGAAAAGCATGTCTCAATAAGAGACTAATGTAGGCCTGGGTTCTCAAATGAGAGGGTATGTGTGGCTCTGCCAAGTCAGCCAAGCCTAGCCAAGCCCACTTGAGCCCAACTGAGCCCAGCAGAGTCCAGCAGAAACACAGCCAGCTTACAGCCCTCAGGTAATCAGCACAAGAAAGACATATGCCACTGAGATATTGAGGTTGTCTGTTACCACAGCAAAAATCAACTGATATGCTCTCTTTGGCCTTTCAGGTATCAAGGCATTACTGGCACCTGCTGCTACTAGGTTCAGAGTTTTGCTATAGCCCTTGTGGTATCCCCAGCCCTTCCTAAGTCTTTATAAATAGCTCCTTTCTTAGACTCGTCAATTTACCCAATATGATCACGTCATCTGTTTCTTGCTGAGACCCTGACTGATACATGCCCTGTTTAGAGCTGAGAAGAAATCACAGAGAGGTTTGCTATAGGATAACATCCACCAAACTCTAAGAGTAAATAATAATAAGGAGAAAAAGAAGGGTGAGAGGGAGGAAGAAGAGAAGGAGGAGGAACAAAGAAAAAGGGAGAAGGAGGAGGGAATGGAGAAGAAGAGGAGGAAGAGAAATAATGGAGAAGGGGGAAGGAGCCGTGACTGAGGGTTTACTCTGTACCAGACCCTGTGCTGAGAGCTTAAAGATGACCTTGGGTAGATCCAGAGACCATGCGTTCTGTGAAAGAAGCTCCATTAAACTGCCAGGATGAGCCTCTTGGGATGCTGGGACTCTCCACCGCAGTGCAAAAGAAAGGGAATCCCGGGGCTCTCCTCTGAGTCAGAAATTTATATACAACTTCCCATTGTCTCTTGTGACTTTATTTATGCTTCATATTGTCCTCACCAAAGTGACAGTTGAAAAGAGGCCTCCACCTTGAACCCCCCATCACATGCTGTCCACTCACCAGTTACGCACAGGAATCTGTCTCTAGAAATGCAGGTAGGTGTGCCAGTATTAAATTCAAATGAGCCTTCTGGAGGAAGCCACACACCATCCATCAGCTCTGCAGCATCAGGAATGGCCACTTACAATGGCCACCACATCATCTATAGTGCTGCGGACTCCACTGTTGGATAGCTCGAATCCTCAGTTCCTTTCAGTTTCATGCCCTTGCCTGTAAAGACTTCCAGTCACTAGTACATCTGCCAAACTCCTTCACCTTCAAAGTACAACCCCAGTCTCCCTTGAGAAGTATTTGCTGAGCTGGGCTGAATGGTTGGTTGAGTGTAAACACCATACCACTCAAGCTCCTGCACTGAGTCCTAGCCCTGAGACTGACTGGCTGTGTGGCCATAGGCAAGTCACTTCGTTCCTCTTTGGCTCAGTTTCCTCATCTGCTTGATTCAGTTTAAACACTGAGGACTAAGCCAAAGAATATTAAAGCCCTCTGGGCCCAATAAAATAACAATGCCTACTCCACAGGGTTGTTTTAAGAAATAAACGTGCTACCCTCTGTGAGAGCTCAGAACAGTGCCTGGTGCATGGTGAGTGTCATTGAAATGTGTGCTATTATTTGCATATACCATAGCTCCTAAAAAAATGTGCTAATTAGGTCTGTCTTTCCAGATAGACCTGAATGAAGTCCTAGAAGGAGGGATTCTGTGTGTCTTACTCATCTTCCTATCCCTAGCTCCTTGCCTGGTATGTAGTAGGTTTCTGGGAAATATTTCATGTCTGCTGGTTATTTGGAGGCTCGCTCAGCCTCTCCTGCTGCCCCACACCCGGGCTGGCTCTACCAGCCTCCTGGGAAAACAGAACATGTCAGGCCCCTTTGAGGTATGACAGACCATGCTGATCTGATGACAGCTAACCCACCCAGGCACAGTCTTCCCTTTTGGAGACAAATCATCACCCTGCTGCTTTAGCAGCTCCTGGGTAGACCATGTTTGCTGCGGTCCTGCAGAGGCCAGGAATGAAACACATTGGAGCGCACCAGGACAGATGAGGACCGTGGCAAGCAAGCAAATGTGTGCCTGACCGAAGAAGGCAGCCCCAGCTCACCTCTAGCTCATCACTGCCAGTAACATCTCCTGGTCTGATGGTGCCATATCCTCTGAGGTTTCAAGAGAAGCCACATGCTTATGGGCCATCTCCTGATGTATAAATATTTGTGACAAGGTCCAAAGGTTTAAAAGTATTTTGGAGATCAAATAACACACATCTAGAAAAAAAAAAAGATAACTATGTGAGACGATAGATGTGTTCATTAACTAGATGGAGGGAATCCTTTTACCGTATATATGTATATCAAATCACCACACATGACAATGTACAATTTGTCAATTACGCTTCAGTAAAGCTGGAAAAAAATAACACACATCTGTACCAGTTAGCAATTTATGATTTATTGGCAGTAGCTACCAACCAGCCCCAGGTATAGTCTGAGTATACAGCACCTACTTCGTAGCACAGGGCCCGACCTCAGGTCCAGAGGTAACAGTTTGATAAGCTAGTTCTGAAAATAGCTTGGTTCTGCACTCGAGGTGCTTATGCTGTCCTGTGGCATACAGCCCCTCCCAGAAAGCCTCAGTGATTTTATTTATCTTTGTTTATAGCCCCATTTTTCTCTCACTTTTTATTTTGCTAAGTATTTACTGAGCAACTACTGTGTGCTAGATTTTAGAAACTAGGGATATAGCAGTGTACATGACACATGATCTCTTCCCTCAGAAAGCTTGCACTTCCAAATATTAGTGCCTAATTCCTAATTTTTAAATGTTGAGTAACTCAATAAAAAAGATTAAAAGCACTCTATGAACCCAATATATTTGTTCAAATCTACAATCTCAAAAATATTTCCTGAAATCCTAATACATGGAAAAGGTGGGAAGATAGATTTTTCCATGGAAGATATAATTATAAACATCCTGGAGCTTCTCAGGATAGGTTAAGATAAAAAGACCATGAAAAGGTTTACAGAAATGAAATAGGTTTTACTTTATTTAATCCAACATTTATTTCCCCTTTACTTATCCAGGGAACTTTTCTCCCCTTAAATGCCAGCTAACTCCTGATGCGTAACAAATCATCCCTGAAGTGACATGTTTATTTTTGTAATTTTTAGGGTTTTTTTAAGAATTTTTTTCATTGTATTTATTTTAGAGAGAGTGAGCAAGGGAGAGGAGCAGAGGGAGAGAAAGAGAATCTTAAGCAGGCTCTATGCTCAGCGCAGAGCCCAAAGAGGGGCTCAATTCCATGACTCTGGGACCATGCCCTGAGCCAAAATCAAAAGTCAGATGCTCAACCAACTGAGCCATCCTAGTGCCCCAAAGTGATATTTTAAACAAATATTTATTTATTTATTTATTTATTTTATTTTGAGAGAAAGAAATGGCCGGCGGGGGCGGGGGCAGGGAGAGAGAGGGAGAGAGAATCCCAAGCAGGCCCTGCCCTGTCAGCACAGAGCCAGATGCAGGGCTTGATCTTACCAACCACAAGATAATGACCTGAGCTAAAATCAAGAGTCAGACACTTAATCATCTGACCCACCCAGCTGCTGCCCCCTGAAGTGTCATTTTTAAATAATCACCATTGATTTGGTTGGTGATTCTGCACGTCAATAATTTGGGCTAGGCCTACACGGACGGTTCTCATCTCACTTGAGGTCGTTCATGGGTCAGGTGGGCAGGTGGCTGGTTGATCTAGGATGGCCTCAGTGGGAAACAGCTTTTCCTTCCTCCATGTGGTCTCTCATCTCCCAGCAAGCTATTGCCAGTGGCTAGACAGAGTTCCATAGAGCACGTGAAAGCATGAAAGGACCCTTGACACATAAGCTCAAGACTGAGACAGTATCACTTCTTCTGCATTCTAGGGACCAAAGCAAAGCAGAAGACTGGTCGGTGCAGGTTCAAAGGTAGGGAAAATACATTTCATCTCTTTATGGGAGAAGCTGCAAAGTCACGTTGCAAAGGACATAATACAAGGAGGAGTAAAGAATCATGGCCATGTTTACCCTGCCATATCATACCATACCTGTAAACAGGTCTTGGCATTTTGTGGAGCCTATAATGGGAAACCCTCGTCTAATTCATTTTCAAATGAAGTTTTGATATATAATTATTCTGCCTGGGGCCAGTAGTTTTTCAACCACACCCAGTAACAGCTTAAATATTCTGCTCTAAAATACATGTGAAATAACCCTGTGCAGAAAAGAAATACATAATCCTCAATTCTTTTCTGTTGGAAAACACTTTGGTTTGGCTGACAGAATTCTAAATAAGCCGACGTATAACTAAGAGAAGATGCAGTGAAAAAACATAAGAGTTTATTTTCACCTTGTGGTTATTTAAGAAAAAAATTTTAATGGAACACAGCTCAGGTTCATTACTATATCATTTCTCTTAGTGGTTTTGTCCAAATTTAATATATGATCTGAAAATCAAGGAAAGTATAACTCTGATTCAGGAGGAAGGGAAGCAACATAACATCTATTGACTGCCAGATATGTACAGCCATATGTCTATAATCTGCCTTGATCCTCAACAACTGTGAGAGTAAGATATCATTGCCTTCATTTTACCAATGAGGAGGCAAGGTCATGGAGGCTAGGTAACCCCACAGTAACACAGTTCCTAATCTTACTACTGCGTGCTCCTGCCCCAGTATAGACCACAAGGCATCAGCCATGCACCTGCCATGTCCAAGGCCAGAATTGCCTGGGGGTGGTAAAGCCTCATGGATATCTGCTAGCTGCCTGTGGTCAACCATACTGATACTCCAAAGCATCTAATGCTCCTCTTGGAGGATTATGTACTTCCTTGCCCCACTGGCAGCAGCCCTGGCCATGGGACTTTATTTTGCCAGACAAATATGAGCAGAAGAGATGTGTGACACTTCCAAGCAACAGCCAGCTTAGAGTTCACCATACTCTGCTTTTCTTTCATTATAAACGATACAACGCTCAAGGTTGAGGCTGTTCCATCAGCCTGGGTCATGGAGTGATGCCAACCACAGTGAACATGAAGGATGACTGCAAGATAAACCACTGGCTCATAGGTCACCAAGCTGGTGGAACTAGTCACTACAGAGTGACCTAGACTATTCATACCTCTGAAACTCTAATGGGCAGGTCCACTACCTGACATTTGTAATCTTTTTAAATGTCTGATAAATCCTAGAGTGGGCCAAGGGTCTGCATTCAGGTTGAGTTGGGTTGGAATCCTGACTTTGCCATCCTTGCCCTGTGCCATCTTGGCAAGTGGTGTGGCTTTTCTTAGCCTTCATTCCCCCATGTCATATAAATGAGAATAATAAAGGCTGCCACATGTGTGTTTGAGGTGAAGGCTAAGGGAGATAACAGAGGTGGAGGCCCTCGCTCTGTCTCTAGTTCTCCATAAACATCGCCTCACCCTTGCTCCATCTTTAAGTGCAAGCCCAACACACAAACGTGTGTATGTGCCACGGTTCTCACAGCACCTCCCCCTCCCAGTGAGCACCTTCTTCCCGGCATAACCTAATGACCAGTGCACAGACCATCCCCACCTTCCTTTACACCTGTGTGTTTTCTCTCCACTAGCCTCTCTCTTCTAGCACTTCACAGACTCCTGCATGCACACCCAGACACTCATCTTCCTTCTGACGCCTTCCCCTCCTCCCTCCTCCAGCAACAACTGTCTTACTTGAGAGCCTCGACCTCCTTCCCTGCATCTGTAATCATCAGTGAAATGCTGAGCACAGCTGGATTTTCAAAGCCAATGGTTAATTGCGGGGAGCTGAGGGTGACCCAACGGCAGTTTCAAGTATTTGGAGTGTGAAATAATGAAGACACTGGTGAGCAGACAGCCTGAAAATCAGCTTCCAAGGGTTCTGATGAAAGTGTCTCTCCCCAGCTGGTAAGGCTTGTGCTTGAGCTGGGAGGCAGACAAGAGCCAGAGACCACCCTGGGGAGATGCGCGGCAGGAGAGTATATCCTCAGACCTGCAGGATTTTGATAACGTCCCAGTTACCATGGCAGCTGGGCTCAGAAAGGATTACACAGGAACTAAGCAGGAAAATCTTTAATGAGGTGGTGAACTTGAAGGCCTAGGTGTCCCCCAGCCACAACAGTGATCGCTTGATCCCCATCACTGTTAATGGGCGACCCTCACTAATAAATACCCTCACACAAAGAACTGGCCTGTTACCACATCATGGATGACGAGGGAAGCTGGCTATGTCATTACCTCGGCTCAGTACTCTCCATACCATAAGGACAGTCAGTCTGTGTATCCCGTCATAGGTCTTTCTCTGCCTAGTCCAACAATCCAGATGACAGTGGGTAGGTAACTACCCAAGAAGACCAGTCTACAGGCCATCATGTGGTCCCATGGGTTTGTACACACAGATGGAATCTCCTGAAGAGTCTTCAACTTCGAAAATAACAGCATTTTTTTAAAGTATTCACTCTGTGCCAGCACTGGGGATAAAACAATGAAAAGATCTAAATCCCTGCTTTCAAGGGGTTTATAATCAGGGGGAGAAACACAAACCAATGAGCAGTTTTAATAGTGAGGTAAGACCTGGGTGTTGGGAGAGTGGAGAGGCAAAAAGTGCTAATCATAAAATGGAATCAACATACCAGGAACCTCCTATCACAGGACATTTGCACCTGCTGCCCCTCTATCTGGAACATTCTTCTTCCCTGTTACCTGTGTATGGGCTTCCCATTGTTGCTTTACTAACTCCTAGAGGGGCCATCTAGACACCTGCCCTCACATCACTTCAACATCTTACTTTGGTCATAATATCTCCTAGTACCGACTCTCACCTCTTTATCTCCCTCTTATAAGCATCCTTGTGATGACACTGGGTCCACTAAGAAAATCCAAAATAATTTGTCCATCGCAAATCTTTAATTTAATCACACATGCAAAGTCTCTTTACCACGTAAGGTAATAGTCACAAGTTGTGGAAATTAGGATGTAATTTGGGGGGCCATTATTCAGTGTATAGCAACCCTCATGACTCCTGTCCTTAAATTTTTGGCTTAGACACTACTTATTTCTCAGGCCTTCTTGGCCAATGTAGCACAAAATACAGGTACACCACCCATTCGTCTGGCATTACCAGTCTTCCCCACCTTGATTTATTTTTTACTTTTTATATCCCCATCTGAAGTACCATTATTTGCTCATTTCTTTATTTTTGCCCCTCACTTCCCCCCAATCACATTGTAAATTCCATGAAGGTGGACACTGGATTGGCTCTATGTCACCAGAGCCTAGAACAGTGCCTGGCAGTTAAAATGAAAGAACAGAACCTACAGATGAGATGGCATTGATGAGAAGTCAGCCAGGCAAAGTGGTGGTAAAGTGAAAAAGGGGATGGGGAGGGTCCCGGGCAAACAGAAAACATGAACATGCAAGAAACACAATTGCAGAAACAGAGAGAGATTTAGTATCACTCTGAAGTGGACACTTTTGGTTGCCCAGCCACCATCCATCTCCCTGCTCCCCTTCTACTCAAAGCCCAATTTTGAGCACATGAACCCCGCTCATATACACACACACCCAATGCAACTCAACTCAACACTGACCCCATGCTTTGTCTTTATCACAAAGGCCCTGACCCTTGGAGGCTGCATTTCCCAGGTTCCCATGTCAACCACTGGTTTGACCAATGGGAGGTCCTGGTAGGGGATAGGAAGTGCTATGGACTGAAGTGTTTCCCCTCATAATTCAGATATTGAAGCCCTAACCCCCAATATGATTGTATCTGGAGATAGAGCCTTTGAAAAGGTAATTAAGGTTAACTGAGATCAAAAGGGCAGGACCTAAACCTGAAAGAACTGGTGTTCTCACAGGAGGAAGAGACACCAGAGCATATTCTCTCATTCTCTCATTCTCTCTCTCTCTCTGTTATATGCATGAACAGGGGAAAGGCCATGTGATCTTGGACACTCAGCCTCCAGACTGTAAGAAAATTAGTGTCTGTTGTTTAAGCTACCCAGTCTGTGGTATTCTGTTATGGCAGCTTGAGCTATCCAAAACAGGAAGGAAGGAGAAAGAAAAAGCCAGAATATTTCTTTCTCTTGTCCCCTGACTCCAGCAGCTCTGTCTCATCAGTGACTTTTGCAGGATGGGCCTACATGACCCCTGCCTCTGCCAGTGACCAAAGCCCCATTTGTGGCCTTTGTCCCTACACCTATGCCTTTCTGTTTGCTAATCTCTGACATTCACATCATCCCCTGTTGTCTTCTCATCCCCCCTTTACCTGGTTAATTCCCTGCATTCAATGCCTTCTGTTGTGAGCACTCACAGAGTTACTATTTTCCTGGTTGGACCCTGCTTGATACCTCACGGGGGCAATGTCAGAGCTCAAAGTGGGGCCTATCCAGGAGGCAACAGGGAGTCAACACAGAACATCTTCAGCAGGTGGAGGGCCATTTTGAGGGCTCCATTTCAGAAAGATCATGTCATAAAAGGCATCCACCTGCACCACCTAGAGAATTATTCTGTGGGGCTTACATTTTCCATATGGTTTCTCTATTGGTGCAGAGAAACTACCTAAGACTTTCCTTCCAGAAGGAATGGTAGTAGGAAGGAGAAAAGAGATAACAAAATGAACAGAGATAATAGTTGGCCCTCCTACCCTCTCTGGATCAAGACTCTATATAAACCACCATTTACATGATGGGATGTGCCACAAAAACCACAACGTCCCCGCACTCACCCTCCTTCCCCTTATACACCCTGGACTTTTGTGCTTCCAAGCCAAGTAGGGGCTGAGAAAATGCAAGCCAGAAACACCCCAGTGAGCACTTTGAACACAGAATTTATCCGTTCCAAATAAGGGTGTCATATGGGTGATGCAGCAAGTGCCAGCTGGTAGCTGTAACTCAAAAGGCCAGCATCTTGGTCTGTACAATCAATCATATACAGCAAGAGGAGGCCTATTTGTTCCTCGTCATTCTTCAGCAAACTTCTCTCTCTCCCCCCCACCCCTTACTTGGTTTGCTTTTCTTCCTTTCTTTCCTCTTCCCTTTCATTCTTTTTTCTTTTTAAAATATTCTTGGAAATTCTTTTCTGCCAATCACTGTCAGCGGCTGCTCAGGCCTGGGTAAAGCAACAGCAGATGCACAGTGAGATGCACAGACTTGGAAACAAGCTATGGAGGGTGTGTGGGAGGGAGCATTCCTCTCATGAGAGAGAGCAGATAAAACACTAGACGCTAATACAGCCTAAGACAGATTCTAATCTAATAAGATTCATTCTTCAGGTGCACAGACTGGCAGAAAACTGAATTGAACGCTTCATCACACAGAGCCGATTTCTTTTAAGTAATATTAAAAATGTTATTCTCTCATGAGAAGGGTGCTGAGAGTTATACATGGTGGTAATATATTTAAGGCAGAGGAGGAAAGGACAACAGTCTCCAACAGGGGCACAGAAGCTAAATGGAAACAATGTCAGCACTCAAGGTACATCTCCTGTCCCGAAAAGCTGTGAATCATTGGGAGACACTCTTATGACAGGTGTCCTTGATTATCCAGGTCAGAGGGTCCAGCTGGGGCAGTCAGGTGAAGGGAAACAGGTTTTAGGGACACTAGCCTATTTTAGAAGTCAGCTAAGCTTTCTAGTGTTTTAAGAAAAGTGATGGATTTCAGAGAAAGGCTCATAGGAAAGTCAGGAGATCTAGATCCCTCCTGGCCCCTCTCACTCAATATCAAGCAACCTGCATGAATCTGTGTTGGTGCACATGAGCCATCCTCTGTCATCTCCATGACCTGCACAAAGCCATCCATAGACAGAAGTCTCAGTAGAGTCTATGGCTAGGAGACAGTGTCGGGTGTCCCATCAACCTCATGCTTAGATTCTTGCTGTCCATCTCCAAACATTCATGACGTATTGTGCCCTTGAGATACACTCATAGGACTAATTTTATAACCTGTCTTAGCATTTCATCATTTTCCAATACAGTGGAGATGACTGGGACCTCTCCTCAACATGAGATGTCCTTGGTACCAATGGCCTGATAAATTCTTCATCAATAAAGCCAACATGTCTCAATCCCCCAAGGAGTAGATGAATCCTGACTTTTTGAAATTTGATGTACAAGTCTCAGTTGGGTCTCCTTCACAATGTATGCATGGTGGGGAAGGGACCAGTTCTTTTTCCCAGAAAAAAATGCAACCACTGAATCCTAAAGGAAAGAACATTAGGAAAGAATAGAAATGATCCTTTTTCAAGGGCCTAGAATTTTTTTTAATGTTTATTTTAGAAAGAAAGAGAGAGCAGGGAAGGAGTAGAGAGGGAGACAGAGAATCCCAAGCAGGCTCTGTGCTGTAAGCACAGAATCCAACATGCAGCTTGATCTCACAAACCATGAGATTATGACCTGAGCCAAGATCAAGAGTTGGATGTTTAACCAACTGAGCCACCCAGGTGCCCCAATCCTCCAGAGTTTCTATGACAATTTGCCAGATATCAACTCTACGATCTCTCCCTCTGATTCTCCCTGGAATGCTCCTGCCTCTCACTCTCTCTGGAATATGCCTTCAGCCTCTCTTCACCTGGCCCAACTTGCTTGTCTTTCTAACATCAGCCCCAAGAAATCCCTTTCTCCAGGATGGCTTCCCAACCTTTCATAATGGCAGGCTCTGTGTGATACCATCTTGTGGCCTCCTGTAGTTCTCTTCCATGGCTCTAATCACAACTGCAAATCATTCACTGCTTACACGATTATTTGCTTAATACCTATCTCCCAATCCAAACTGTAAACTCCATGAAGGCAGTGTGGTGGCCCTTAAAATTTGCCACTCAGGTCTCCTGCTGTCCGGGGTGGGGGTGGGGGGCAGGTAAGTGACAACTGGTGCCGGCTGCTGTGCTCTGAATCCACTGAAACGATGTGCCAAGGCCTTGCTTCCCATAGGCTATTTCCAGCCACTGATCTAGGATAAGCACAGCATGCAGATCATTCCTGCCAGATTTGGGGCTCCTCCGATAGGCCAAAACTTTCTTAGAACTGGGCTGCCATCTGAGACTCTCGCTACCTATGTTCCTCCCCCACCCCAGTTCCCTCCCCTTTTACTCTCTAAGGGCATCTGCGTCCCTGGGTCCTCACACTGATGCAGGTAGTAATTCCCACTTATTCCCCACTGCTTCTCCTGGGCCTGTCACAAGGCCTGGTGTGTCAGAGGTACTCAATTAATATGCATAAAATGAATATATGCTTGCAGATATGGTGAAGATGGTTGAGAGAATGTGGATGAACCAGAACAAATCTAACTCATTCTCTGGAAAGTCAACTCCAAGGACATGCCCTACAGAATCAATACCAGTGCTCCATTCCTCAGAGCCTTTGTATTTTAAGTAACCATACAAATGGCTGAAGGAAAAGCTGTTTTCAACACTGCAACATCAGTATCAACATGGCTGGCTATCTTTTATGGAGCACCTTGTACATGTAAGGCATTGACTATGCAATTTATAAGCATTAATTTATTGAATTCTCACAATAGCTGTATAAGGTTAGTCTTATTCCCATTTTACAGATGAGAAAATTGAGGCTTAGTAAGTCAGTACAGTTTAAGTTTTGCTGTGGTGACAAAAACCCCTAAATCTTGGTGGCTTAAAACTATTGTATGTAAATAGGAGTTCTACACCTCCTTCTAACCTTTCAAAGAAAGTCAAAATAACCTTTGAATAGCACCAGGTGCTAAGTGTGACCTCGACGTCTATAGTTGGTGAGGCCCTGCTTTGCTTGGACCTCGCATTACCCAGAACATGTATGACTTACTTACTGCTGGAGTTAAGCTTCTGGGCTCTGAGGTCCCAGCAGCAGATCTGCTCTGACACTCCCAGCTCTCACCAGGTCTGGCCAACCCACATCAGTTGGCTTTCCAAACACAATGCAAAGCCCACTCACTAACCAGTCGTCAATGATGAAAGCTGGGACAGCCCCCTTTCAAAGACACGACGCTTTATTATTTTCAGTATTCACATTATTGCGGTGACTGTGTCCAGAATCCTCAGCTCCGGGCTGGTCGTCTTAGCCAGGCAAGAGTGTATTTTTATTTCGGTCTCCTTCTTTCTCCTTAATAAACATTAAAATCTCCCAGTCTTCCCAACAATTTCTAGAATGACTGCTTATCCCAAGTGGCCAAGAAAATGTGAATGAGCTTCCCTTTTGGTAGTTCACTTAAACAAATGCCAAGATGACCAAATTACAAAACCAACAGATTTTCTTTTTATCATGTCCAGGGTACAAAAGTAAACTCTACTATTAAATAAGCTTGTTCAAACAATACCTAACACTCCCAAACCCCCAACCCCCGGGGCCACTTTGGGAGGTTCTAATATGCCCTTATACTTGACCACCACCACCAGACTGGGGTGAAAGGGTGAGACATCTTGCTCTACCTCTGCACATGCCTAGGAAAACTGAAAGTGGCAGATGGTAACACAACCATCTAGGCAGGAATCCACTTTGCTTCAAGGATATGTCTCCACTGAGTGGCAACCACAATATGGGCCACTCAGGGGACATTAAAAAGCAGCTAGCGAAAGGAGGAAGAGTGCCCCTATTTCCACATGTCCTGCACGTCCCTGACAGACTGCAGCCTAGGACTCACAGCTCGGATGCTGCCAGAGCTCTTTGGCCCTGAAGCAACATCTGGTTTCCTGATTCAAGCCTCTCCTTCGTCAAAACAGGTTCTCTCCCGGCAGGGTCTCCACTCAAGGCCCTCTAATATTTTGTAAGCCTAATTGGAGATGGGGTCTGAGAAGTCTCAGCCATTCTTGAGAGTCAGGGAGTCCCAGGGAGGGAGACCTTGGTCTCATTCCTAGGACCTGCCAGTTGTGTTGGCCAGAGTCCTACATCCAGCAAGTTGTGATCTGAGCCAATCCCATAACCAATTTCAGTACCTCAGTTTCCCCACCCATAAAACCTAGCTCTGGGACTTGGGAGCCTTAATGAGCATTGGCCTTTCCTGGATAAATTAACCAGGTGCCGGAAACATCTGTAGCTGGAGGCAGAGTCTGCTGTATAAACAGAATATAGTATTCGTATACACAAGACTGTAGCTAAAGCTCAAATACCAACTAAGCCTGACTTCATCCTAAGTCCTATTCAGGGAATATCTTGGGAAAAGTCAATCTCTTCTCTGGACTAACATTATATTTGAAGAACTCACCTTCTCATTTACCTTGCTCTATTCTTCTCAGGACAAAGGATTTTCTGTAAAAGGTGAGGAATCAAGAATTCTTATAGCACCACTTTCCATTTAAATCATATTCCAAAAATATGTTCCAAATTTATTTTCCAATGTTCCAAAAATAAATACCCAAGAATGTGTGCTTCATATGAACACAGGCAATATCTATTTTATTCACACACATATAAGTACTGATCCATAGACAATACGAGAAAAGAACGTGTGAACAGATGAATAAATGAACATTTAATAGCCCTAGAAAAATACTATACGTTTGCACAGTTGCATACTGCTTTATGGCATCTCCTTCCATGCTGTTCTTAGTTTATGACTTTATCAGGGCACAACATACAAAGTCAGTTGATAAACCAGGTAAGACTCAAAGAAGTGAACTTCACAGGCAGTAGCAGATCTAGAAACAAAACCTAGGTCTCCAAATACCCAATCAGTCATTATCTTTACAACTCACTGCTTTCCTTTACCTAAAGTAAGTCAGAAAACTATATAGCCCACAGGCCAAAAACATACCTTCACCAGAGTCTTATAAATAAAGTTTTACTGGAACACAAACCACACCCATTTTCTTACATGTTGTCTGTGGCTGTTTTTCCACTGGAACAGCAGAGCTGAATAGTCACTATAGAGACCTTAAGGTCCACAAAGCCATAAATATCTACAATGTGGCTCTTTGTAGAAAAAAGCTTGCTGACCCCAGCTCTCTAGCAACCTTCCCTGGAATCCCATAAGCATCCTGGAGCTACTGCTAAAGACAAGGGCTTGTTGGTCACATTGTTTGTGTCACATAGTCTACACAACCATCAGAGTCTCATAACTGAGTGCACAGAGCTTTACACACATCATCTTATTAAATTCTCCCAACAATCATATGAGATGGACATTACTATACACACATAGTGTGCTAATGGAACTGGGCTGAACCATAGGAAATTGCCATTTACTGTAGGTCAAATCCTAGAAATTTCCATTTTAAAGAAATGAAACCGTCGGCACAGTTAAGTAAACGTGCTCAGATGCCACCCAGCTGTGTCTAGGGCAGCCACTAGCTATATCGCTGCTTCTTAAAACTTTACATTTCACTTTAGGTATTAAAGGTTGTGCAAATCTTAAGGAACCCAATCTAATGCTGTTTAAGCAAGCTTTTCCCAAGGTTATGTGGCCAGAAAAGTTTTGGGGGTTCTTCCCCCCAAGTAGCACCTATAAATATCCCACAAAACTAGTCTTCCTTGGGACCCATTTGAATGGAAACACTCCAGTCCCTCCATCCCCATCTGAGAGGCTGCCAACATTTCGTAGGCTCTGCAGTCCCCCATTTTCCCTGACTGCCGCCATCTCCTGCCCCCTCTAAACGCCCACACAACTGCTCTGGGCATGCCCAATTTGAGATACACTGTACCTTGCTCCACAGGCAAATGAACTCCATTTTTGCTAAAATAGCGTGAATAGTCCATGCTGCTGCAGCAAGCTAATTCCATTTACAGGAATAATGAAACTCCATCCTTGTGTGGCACTGGATGTTCATTTAATACACTTTACCCATCCCACACCTCCCATTTGTAATGCAAATAAACTGCATCTTCCATCAGAACTGCTCACTCTCCCTCTACGTCTAAGTTCTTAGGATTTATGTGCCGAATCAGTCGCAGGCTCTTTTCCAATAGTAGTTTCCAAAATCTGAGGCTGCCTTTTTGTCCAGGTCAATTAAGCAATGTGCTTGGCTGTCCACCCGCCCCCACTCCGACTTTTTAAACAGAATTCCTAGTATATGTAAAGTTTACAGTCGGGGCCTCATTTATCACAAATTTTCCCCAGGAATAATATTTAAGTCCACAACTTGTCATAAGCATCCTCCCCTAGCCCCTCCTAAAATATTAACTTGGTAAGGAGGTTAGAAATCTATCATAACCAATGACAGACATCCATGCACAAAAATAGCAAGTCTCAAGTTTAATATTTTATTGCCATATTTTGAAACAACTGGTTAGGCAGCTGCTACTGTTATCTTCCAATTATTTCTCATTTTTCCAGAGTTTTAAATGCAAGCTGTAACAAATTAAATCTAAATTTCTATATGCTGCTTAAAAAAAAGGCGTTTCAGAAAACACTACAAAAAAAGTTGAACTAGAGAGGAAGAAAGGGAATACTGGCAGCAAGAAAGAGAACTGTATTTTTAATGTCTCCAATGATTTGTTTCGATTGCCTCCAGGTATGTGGATATGGCTTCCCCCAGGCAGTCCATGCAGCCTCCACCCTGAATAGACTCTCAGGCTGAGATCTTGCAGTTTGCTAAATATGCACTTCTCTCTGCCAATTTTGTAAAGGTGCTCAAGAAACTCCTTTGCCGAGTCTAACACTACCAATGGTACTCAAATGCACAAGAAATTTCTCCAAAGATTAAATGAGTCCTATTTTGGAGATATCAATTCAAACAGAATTGCATGTGATTTCGATTGAATACAAAGACAGAGAACAGTGTAGTAATTTTATTCCAACATCAGTATACTTTTTACTATAAATTACAGGTCCTGTGTTTAACAACTGCATTTTTGCTAAAGAAAAAAAAATAATACATATTTGAATCTTGTTCTTTTTTTTCATTTAAAAAAAAAATCCAGCTCCTTGACCCTAATTAGGGGAAGCTGAGGGTGAAGATAGGAGGCAGATTGTCACAATTCCTCTTTGTCCTGCTGCCGAGATTCAACACAGATTTCATGTCAGTAAGGCTTTGTTCAGCACAAGGCTGTGAAGTGACACACACTTGCTGTCCTTTCTGTTGTAGTACATGACACCGTACCTCGCAATCACAGTTGTGTAAACAAAACCCTGCTATTGTATCAGGCTCCCTGTACACCTGGTCTGCACTGCTGGTGAGTCAGAGACTGCCCCCCCCCCCACCCCAACGCCTGGCATAGCACACAAGTCCCTGGACCTGCGACTCCTTCCAGCCTTTGTTTCCTCCTCCGCAGGCCTGGGTTCTTTCTGCTCTGTCCGGAATCACTTACTTTCCTTCTCCATGACCTATTACTCTTAACCTGTAATAGAAGTGGCTAATCTATAACTTGATTGCAATGTCTTCCCAAAATCATCTCTGGCAACTTAAAAAACAAACAAAAACACAAAACCAAAAAGATTCCCATGTCTTATTTCAAGACCTAACTTTTCGAAAACTCTCCAGGCATTAATGACAGAGCCAGATTCGGAAAGCACTGTTCCAGAGCAAACTTTAGCAAGCATCGAAATCACCCAGGGTGGCTGTTAAAGCGCAGGTTGTGAGGCTCTAACCAAGAAGCTCCTAATTCGTTGTGGCTGGGTTGAGACCTGAGAATTTGCATCTCCAACAAGCTCAGGGTGATGCTACTCCAGGGGCCACACTTAGAGAACACTGCCCTTGGGTAAGACCCTTGAGGGTCAGGGCTTACTGCCCTTTCATTCCTAGTGTTGAACACGATGTTTGGCACATTTGTCTGCTGAATGAACACCATTTTGAAAGTGTTTAAGTTTATATTTTTTAGTATTTATTTTTGAGAGAGACACAGAGCATGAATGGGGGAGGGGCAGAGAGAGAGAGAGACAGACAGGATTCGAAGCAGGCTCCAGACTCCGAGCTGTCAGCAGAGCCCGACATGGGGCTTGAACCCATGTACCAGGAGATCATGACCTGGGCCAAAGTCGGAAGCTTAACCGACTGAGCCACCCAAAGTGAGTGCCCTCAAAGTGTTAAGTTTATGATTCTACTTTCATCCCACAATGATGCTCCATTTGCAGAGCTAAAACCCAGTTGCCAAGTTCGACACAGAGACTCAGAAGTGCTAAACCGACAGGGTAGGTAACACTCAATTCTCTTTAAGGAAAAATGCTACTCTTACTGGTTGGCTGGTAGGTTGGTTGACTTTTCTTCAGAAAGGTAATGAGAGGCGAGCATCTAGTATTAAACAACATCAGGAGGAAATCATCTTTTTGTCCAAGCACACTTTAAATCGGGAGCAATAATTTACTGCTAAAACTGAATTTATTCAGAATCCATGGAGGATTTGCATGGCCAAACTAATCACTTTCAGCAGAGCGCCCCATGGTTGCCACAGTCCGTTGAAACAAGATGAGAGATTGTCATCTGAGATTTGCCACATCAGGGCTTCATCAAAAAACAAAATCAACACCTTCCCTTTCTCGCTCTCCTACCCGAGATGATTTCTGAATTTCTGTACATTTGTGAATTCACAGAAGCATGAACAGGATGACGTGAACATCACAGATGCAAATGTCTTTGTTTCTAACAAATTGCTCTTGCTTCCCTCCTCTATGTTTGGGAATGGGAGGTAATGGACTCCACACAGTATTCTATCTTAAGTGTAGAAGGCAGAGGAAAAGGTGAGCCAAAGTGTTTTGTTAGGAGTAGCTGTTACACACACACACACACACACACACACACCCTCAACTAGTTTTTTTTTTTTTTTTTGCAGTGCTGCTTTGTACTTTAATAAAACTGACATCTGCATCTCTAAAGAAATAACTTTACTGTCAAAAGAATCTAGCTTAGTTTCACTTGCTTGAAATGTTTTCATCACGGACCAAATTTAGAATACCCCACCACCTGTTTACAACCTCCAATCTCCAACAAAGAAGCAAAAACCCACCTCTTCCAACCACTTTCCAGATGGAACAGTCAAGATGACCCAGATATCCAAGAGGTTTTTAATTAGCCCCTTACTCCTTTTTCCTTCTTGAAATGTGCAACCTTTGTGCTCCAAATGTTGTAGAAAACACACCTCAACTCCATGGTGCCATCAGAGAGCATCTCCCTAACAGAAAGATTCAGTGTATACTGGGCAGCATTTGAGCTCTAAGGAATGCTGACAGGGGGTGCAGGGTGAGCAAAACTGGGTGTAAGGAATCCTGAAGTTACAAACTTCCAGCTAGAAGTCATGGGGATGTAATGTGCAGCATGGGGGCTGTAGTTCATACTATATTGCATATTTCAAAGATGCTAAGAGAGTCGATCTTAAAAGTCTTCATCACAAGAAAAAGATTTTTGTTAACTATATATGGTGACAAATGTTAACTAGACCTACCTTGGTGATCATTTTGCAACACATACAAATGTCAAATCAAGAAAGATAAAAATACGGACACAGAGAACATTACTAAAAAAGGAGTCAACAATCTAGGCTATTTTGGAAACAATACTGAAAGCTCTTGGAACCTGTTTCCACATCTGTGAATGGGAGGTTTGTGGTGGCCAAGACATCAGGCGAGGTGCCCTCCTGCTCTAAAATTCTATTAATATATTTGAGAAGTTACTTTTATTCTCCTGTTACCTCTTAAGATTGTGTCTTCCTTCTCAAATTGGTTAGGCCTAATAGCAAATAAACCTTGGCATATACATGAGTTGGGTTAGGGATTTTTGAGGTTGAGAGCAACAAAAATCCTCTAAGGTGTTGAAGAAACAAAAGGGCAGTGTTAGTTAAGAAGATTCAAATATGCTTTTTTGAGACCCAAGGGGCAGGAAGGCAAACAGGGACTGGAAACAGAAAATCCAAGTGTTACAGACCTGGAAGCATGCTTTCATTTTTTGCTCCTCTCAGCCTCTTCTTCCCCTACACTCTGCTCTGCTACTCAGCCTTGTCATCACAAATGGTTACAAGAGCTTAGATATGCTCTACTCAAGAAATGAGCCTGAATGGACACTGGAACCCCTGATTCTCATTTTCTTGTGCATAATCAGAAAAAGGGCCCAATTATAAACATGGACACTGGAAGCCTATAAATTTAGGGGGTGCGGTGAATTACCGCAGTTGAGGGTGAAATGGTTCCCTGAAAGTGGTGGGGGGAAGGGGAGAGTGGTTCACCACAGAGGGGAATCCATGTTGAAATGAGAACTACTTTCCTCGAGCTGTGTTGAGAAGAGAAGTCGTGCCAAGTACTTGCCACCGAACAGTTGGTCTGTTTTAGTCAGTCACCTTTTCGATTTGGTTTGATCGAATTATGTTTCTTAGTCCCTTATATTTTCAGATTCTCAGTGCCAAGCACATTGGCTTCATAATGCATTTGCCCTCCTTTCCCATGCTAAATGAGAAAATATACGAGGCAAGTACTTTGTGGACTGTAAAATAATATATTAATGCAGGAGATCATTCTTAAAAGCTGTTTCAAATGCACTGTAATTAGTCTATTCACTTTCTTCAAGTATCTGGGTCTTTCACCTCCATAATAAAGGTCTCCCTTGGCAAGTATGGACTATCAGAGAGACTATACACCAAAACAGTACCACCCGTCCATTAAGACCAGACTAGATATTTTACATAGGCAGCACATGCATTTTGTATTTCTTTGGCCCATTGCCTCCTGAGAGTGCATTTCTGTTATAGTACAGTGGGCTAGAAGTGGAAATCATCAGCTGCAATTCCTCTCTGTATCTCATTAGAGGTCTAGTTTCCCCTTAATGCACATGAAGACCTTTCATTAGCAATAATGGGAGCTGCACGCATCAAAGAGAAAAATAGACCCTCACCATTGTGATGTAGGAGATGAGGTTACTGGGACACTTGCCTGCCTGATTGAAGAATTATGACATTCAGAGATGCATGATCAGATCAAGGAAAAATTAAAATCTTTGTGACTGTTTTAAAAAATAAAATGCAATTTAAAAAGCTCAAACTGGAGAAAGGCAAGAATCAAAACTAACAAATCATAGGCAGATTGAATCTAGGAATGAGTTAAGCAAGTGAAAGCCAAATGACAAGATAAACAAAGGTGGGGAAAGATTACTCAGGGGATCTGACAAAATAAGAGCTGTTTCCAATACATACAAAGTAAAACATTGGCAACAGAGACTATGGTCCAAGAAGAAAAGGCAAGGACCATTTACCGTCAGAAGCGGTAAACACTGCTGAAAAGTTAAACAAATCCTTTGCCTCCATGTTCACAAAGGAAGATGGAAGATGCCAGAAATGGCTGTGCCCTGGAGAGGGGTCAATGAAAAAAAATATTACTGAAGGAACTAGAAGTGACACCTGAGTTTATGTCTTGTGGTTGACACAAATGCCAGAAGCAATATTTTCCTACTGCAATCAACTAAACTTTAAGGAGAAACGGGCCACCCTGTATTGTTACGAGTCTGATGAAGAAGTGCTAGAGTTCTTCACTTTTGTCCAAATGTAAAAACAGTAATTTGGGGATTAAATAAAGAGAAAGCCATTTTTACCTTTTTTTTTTAAACAGTGTAACACCAGTGGGTTAGAATTTTCTTACAGGTTTTTTTTTTTTTTTCTGGAGGGGAACGATACACTTAGAAAACTAAATATGTATCTGCAGACTAAGGAAAAGGGCTTCCAGCAAGCCCTACTATAAGCATGGATTCAGTACCCCATCTACTATACCCTCAACTCATGAATGTTCCAGGGGATATTTAAATTAGTAAGACTCTGAGGCTACATCCAATCTTTGGTAGACTGCTTGCCATCAATTCAAAGAATTGAAAATGGGTTGCCTAACCCACAGTTGTAAGAAAATCGAATTGGTATCAACATCAATCATACAGAATCAAATTGTGACTCTAATAAACTGATCATATGACAAAAGATGTGAGGACTTAGCCTCTGAGAACAAGTATACAGGTAATCAAAGAACTGTCTAGGACAGCTCAAACCCCTATGGATTGGCCCAAACTCCCCAAACTGGGAGCAATAGCTCTTGGAAACCATTTCTGCTTCCAGGATTTTTATCCCTAAAATCACTACTGAGGCTTTGGTATAGCCATGATGTATTCTACTGTAAGCCTTTCTTTCTAAGTAAAAAGAAAGCTCAAGTCGATCGATATCAGGCCACAGCTGTCTGCTCCAACAAACTGTAATTTCCCAGTAGCTCTGGCTCCCTAGTCCCTCCCTCCCTATCTCAAGAATCTGGAGTCAGATGAATCCCTGTTCCAATCTATGCAAAATGGTTCAGATTCTAATTTGTAAGTCACCACACAGTAAGCCAGTTCTAACTTCCCCACTGCACAGACTACGGGATGCAGAAACCACCCACTACTTTTCTCTCATCTTTTTTAGCATTAATTTAAGAGGTTAGGGATCTTCATTCTTCCCCTATTTACCTACTAACCACCGTCACAACAGAAGGAATCCTCTGTTGAGACAGACCAAAGCACTGTCCAAGGCACTGATGACTTGATCATACTTTCTACAGGTGGGTGCTTGAGTCATTGGCTAAAATAAGCCCTATAAGCATTGACCCCAGGTTAGTATTTTCTCTTTAAACACCCTTGCCCCATTTCTAGGATAGATCATAGAAAAAGATGCCCAATGAGATTAAGGGGAAAAATTAATAAATTTAAAATAAATTTAAATAAATTTAATACGAATGAGAAATGTTTACTGTAAAATGGAGTTTCAAATTCAAATAATTCTCTCACAACACTCCAATATCCACACCAGCATTCAATGCCAGTAAGGTTTGAAAATGAAGGTTTCACTTAGGTTTTCCAAAGACTGTGTTACAAAAACACAGTGTGAACAATGTAGAAACATTTTAGAAAACATTAAATTTGAAATTTAAAAATAATAATTAATATTAGATAACCACATCCGAATTTCCAAGCTTCCAAAAATGGAGGAAAAGGTTATTTTCATTTACCTCAGTATTTTAAAAAATAAGGTATCTGGGACAGGCTAAAGTTTCCTTCTCTCAAGTATTTTCAATTAAGAATAATCCTATGTCTTCTAGAACCTTACAAAGCATTATCAATGATTAAGGGGTCACATTCAAGTATATCTCATTTTTTTGGTTTGTCACATTTAATTTTCCATTAAATTAACATGCTAGCTTTTTCTGTCTTTTTGTTCTTGGGTAAGTGAATGATTTATTAGACCCGGTACTCAGTTTGTGAGCTTTCCTCATTTCAACTTGAAAAAACTGCAAATATTTATAGAAGATGAACCATACGTATTTGTTCCTGAAAAATGTCAGAATATAGCACTCAAATCAAATGCTGAACAGAAGCTCTTCCCTAACACTACATACTGTGCAGATTTAATTTCCATTGACATGTTTCCCTAAACAGTTTTTCCCACTACAGTAATTCCCAACCCAAAAACTACTGAAGTCTTTCATTAAGTGTGTTACTCTTGAGTTATGTGTAACTCTGAGTTATGGGTATCTAAACAATCATATAGAATTTAAGAAATAACCACATCTTTAAAAACTATAATCGAATCCTGTTAAATTAATCTTACACCATGAGGAAAACAGTAATTAAGGTTATGTTTGAAAGATTTTCCTTCCTTTTAGTTTGCTCTTTGATATTGCAAGGGTGCTTTGTTTAACTCACAATAGAATTCCAAATCTAGGCAATTCGAATGCAAGGAAATAAACCAACAGAATATACAATCCACAAGTACAGAGACCAGGACCAATTTTATTTATCAACACATCTCCTCTATGTATATGACCACACTCAAGTATGGGTTGACTCAAATCAGGCAGCAGCATGGGTAGGAGTACAAACTGCTTGAAGGCAATTTGGCAATACATTTTAAAAGTCTTAGAATTTTATTTTGACCAGTAAGTCCACTTCTAGGATTTTATCCTAGAAAAGTTAATGTATGTGAGCAAGTACCTGAATTCTAGAATGTTCAAGAGCCACAGCATTTTAAAAGCAAAAGCCTGCTAACAACCCAACATCCTGAACAGAGAACTTGAGAGTGTACCCTTCACCACAGTCCACACTGAGCCTCTGCAGCGTACCAACCTCTGTTCGATGCACTTCACCCCAATCTTCAATAAACTTCAACATTCACACCCACCCTACAGGGCAATATGCCTGTCCCCTTTTTGCATCTCATGTGGATGAGGAAAGTGAAGCACACAGAAGTTAAGCAACTTGTTTGAGTACACCCCAGAGGGAAAAGGGTCCGGTTTCCATCCAGCTGCCCGATCCCAGAGCCTCAGTGGTACCTCCAAAACAATGTTTCTGGGGGGGAAAAAAAGATTTCCCAATTCTCCTTACCCCTTACCCATTCTTTCTGATCATCTTCCTATGGGCCATGTCTTCAAGATGAAAATCGCTAAACAGAGTCTCACAGGCACACTTCCACCAGCTGTACATCTCACGGATTTTGGTGTTCCACACAGCAGGATTTTTGATTATCTTCCATATCTGAAATTAAAAGCCCCCCTCTCCTCATGTAGTACTATATTTCCAATTCTTCTTTCCCCGCTTATAAAACACGATGTCAGCAGAATTATACTTCCTGGTATGGAAAGATAAACATGAAGTCCTAAGTAAAAAATACACAGAATTTCTTTTTCATACAAAATATGGTTCCTTTGGTGAATTTTTTTTTTTTTTATATTCTAGTGCCCAATTAATGACCTATGAGCATGGAGCCTGGCAGACCATCACCTGTGGAAATGAAAAGGCAGGCCAGTAACAAGCGTGGCAAGTGGTTCGAGGCCTGAGGACAAGGGCTGCCTGGGCAAGCACACAAGGCCGGGCCTTCCAGGGGCACCGATTTGTTGAATGAAGTACAAGAATACACAGTAGTGCCAGGGCCTCTGGGTCAGAAGTTGGGACAAACAGCACTGGACTCTATGTTGAAATGTGGCACCTGAGAGGTCGTAGAAAAGGTGACAGAGGCCTGCGGATCTGAGCCTGATGAAGCTTCTTGTCAAATCTGTTTTATCTTTTGGAGATAAATAGCATAAACAAAACAAAAATAAAAAGCTAGATATGTCTAAAATCAAATGAGCAAGCAGTCAAGGTTGTTTTATTTTTATTTTATTATTAGCTGGAAAGACTTCAATATGCAAGTATATTTCTTCCAAGAAGTACCCCAATGTGATCTCAAGAGTCCACGTTAACTCCTTTTCTGGAAACTTCCTTTTCTTAGTTGTTGTATTCTTGAAGAGCCTGGGCCATGAAGAGTTTGCCTAAGTTTTGGGCAGTGAACTCCTTGATGTTCTGGCAGTAAGTGTTAATCTGGCCTGTGCATTTGGGAAAGTGAGAAAGAGGGTCATAATGTTCCATAAATTATAATGACCTAAAACAGCAGTCAAGCAAGAAAATCAGAATACAGAATCACCAGAATTTTATTTTGTTTTGTTCTGAATCAAGAGTTTATAAGAATCAATTTCATTTGTCCATGTCCTTAGAGTAAAGAATATAAGTTCTTTTGAAAATGTGCTATCTTCCCCTCTTGGTTCCACAGAGAATGAAGAAAAACAGCAGTTAAGTACATATGAGCTATCAATCAAAAGGTACTGATGATGTTGATCAGATGCACGCTGTACTAAGACAAGTGAGAAAATAGCACTGGCTCTCCTTAGCCAGGCACAAAGGAGATCCAGATGCCAAATCACAGAACTGAAACTAAATGGACCTACCTGACCCAGACATGAACAAGTACAGTAGTTTTCAGTCTGTGCTCCGGAAAAACTAAGGGTTTCTTCCTCTTCTGACCCAAGACAGAGCAGAAGCAGAGAGCCCAGGTGAAGAAAGGGATCCACCACTGTTTAAGTCTTAGAATTAATGATCTAATCTAATGCAACATTTGTGCAATGTGGTTTGAAAATATAATAAATGCAATTCTGCTTGAATTGGACCTTAAGTAAGGAAAACGTGTCTTGGTTTTCCAAATTCAATTTATATGTATTCTAGAAAATATTAAGGAGTTTAGAATTCTCCAACATTGAAAATGTATCAATAGAACAGAGAAATTGTGGAAGATCATCTTTTGAGCAGGATTTTCACTCTAATAAATTTCTCATAGGCAACTAACTGATTGAATGAAACAGTATTTAACAACATTTACACAGAAATAAGGTTCTCATGGCTACATAAGAGTACAATCACGTCCCAGCACAGGATACAAGACACCACCACCGAAAGGCAGTGTCATGGTAAGTATGCCCAGACAAAGCACATCCAGAATTACATTCATGTTGCTACAATATAAGTCGAAGTAAGGGAAATCCTTTTCAATTCAAACATCCACAAAAAGACATGGGCTCAAGTAAGTAATGAAAAAGTAAGCAGCTCGAGCTAAGTGATCTTCTGCATTGTGAGAAGTAAACTTTTCCTGGTTTCTATGAAAGATGACTCAAATAAAACCTTTCCACTTTAGAAAGTTTATAATGCCATCTCAAAAAATGTTTAGATAAACAAGGAGTGAAGTGCAGAAAGAATCTTAGAAATAACAAAGACTGACATACTCTTAAGTTTCAGAGAGTATATGTGCCAGATTCAAATTCAACATTCAACCATTTCAAACACACTAGCTTTTATGATGTATTTTTCTGTTTATAGATATTTCCTTGTCTTCTGCTTCCTAAGGAAGAGAGAAAAGTAGCCATGTTTTGCACCGGCTGACAGTACCTGCAATGAGCAGAGAATCCATCCGGGCTGGCGGCTGGGGTGGCTTGAAGAGCTTGGACAGATCCTCCTCAGGCAGAGGGGGCTCCCCTCGACTCTGGCGCTGCATGTTCTCCTGCTGGCGACGCTGCTGATACTAAAAATTCAGAGGAGAAATGATTTGGTTATTTGTCCCTACCTGAGGAGAAGAAGAGACCACTGTCAATTACAAACTCAGCAAAACTCTGCTGCTCTGAATTCGAACTTCAGTTTTATACATGGTAACCCACGGTAACTCCCACCTCTAAGAAGCTAATGAATATGGTAGTAGTTAAAGAAAATTCCTTTGTTGGAAACTCCAGTGTCACTCTGAGAGTCTATAATGATATGGAAAAGGCAAACTGGTTATGTGGAAAACCAGAGGCTCAAATAAAGAAGTTCATAACCAGTGAGTGAAGGGGAGTGATTTTACCATTTATGACAATGGGGTAAATGATGGCATTACAAGTACCATTTATCTTAACTCTAATAAGTAAAGGAATCAACTACCACATTGGGGGAACTTTTTCAACTTTACCCCTACTGACCAAAACAACAATAATGCTGATGATGTTAATACTGTAACTATTATTATTACAGTAGTAAGCACTTCTACTAATCAGCTGTGCTTTTAGCTCTATAGCTAAGAATGAATATTAGCTTAGAGAATGCATCAGAAACTTTCCAACTGTAGATTCCTGTGATTCTCTGAAGAGAAGGTGGGGATATATCTAAAGGTATGAATCAACTACAAACTCGAAGAGCAAATTACAACCAAGTTTTAGCACTTGTGGGTTGCTTACAACAGCAGAGGGAAAAAACCCACACCCAGCCCTTAAAAGGTCAGGTTATGAGAAACCAAGGTGGGCTAGTAAAAACTTTAAGGCCTTGGATTCTTAAAGAAGGGGAGTGAGTGCCTTCCTTTGCAAAGATTTCTATACTCATTACAGGGTTTGAGAGAAGACAGAAAAATCTAAAAGGGGTTATGAATGGTGGTGGTACAAATAAATATCAAATGCAAAATTTAAAGACATATTAGAATGGTGAAAAAATATCTGTAAGACTGGCTTCCAGAATCGATGGTCTCACAGTCTGATACTCCAGGCTGCACCCCTGACCCACAGGAAGTAGCAGCAGGACAGCAGAATCATGCTAGGTCTTTTCTGCTGTCGTGGTCTCCGCCCGCCCCCACCCTTTGTGTTTCACCATCACCATCTTTACCAGTCATCATCTTTTCCTTTAAAAGGTATATACTTTATAGATTTATATGTGTTTTAAAAATTCTCACAAGTATTTAAATTTTGCTATATATGAACATTGATATTTAAAAAAATTTTAATATTTTAATATTGTCAGAATATTCTGAGAATTGTACAGTTAACAACACTTAGTTTAAAGTGCATTTTAATGAAGACACAGTACTCACATACGAACATTTTCACAAATGAACATTCTGGAATCAACTTATTTATGAATCAAGTGCTATAAGAACCCTTCGGAACAATACAGTCCAAAAAACAACATTCTAGGAATTATGAGACTCATGGCCTTCAAGCAACACTAATAAAGAAAAGGTTAAATGGCCATAGCAGTGTATATGTGCATGTGAGAATATTCAGGTAGTTCTAGCGTTTTTATCTATATTCTACTATCTATTTCACAGCGGTGGGTCTATTATTTCCTATCAAAATTGCTTGCTCTTAATCACAATTGCTCAGTGTTTCAAATGAACTGAAGATTGCTAACTATGCTGCAATGAGCCACTACCAAACCAATTATAGTTAGTAAAGAAATGAGCTGTGACACTCCAGAATCTCTTCTGCCTCTGATTTCCTCAATAAATGTATCTCTTATTTGCATAACACAGCCATCACAATCTGAGCATAATACACCAGCATTCTTTAAGACAGGTATTTTTAAGTACAACTTAGAAATAACATGTGAGAAACACACTATGCAAAGAATAACCTTTTTAAATATGATATAGTTAATAGCTAATAGTCAATGTGTTATCAAATATAATGTCAATCGTTTTGAATATAACTCTTGAGGCACCATACTTAGAAATGAATTCCATGTCTGTTGAATTTTTCCATAACACCAACCTGATGTTTCTGTTGCTGCTGTTTGCTCGTGTTCCTCATGTATGTGTTATACTTAACTATATCTTGGCTCATTTCATCCACTCTGTCCATCAGCAACTGTAGATTCTTCCCCAAATGATTGCTGAAATGCAAAGTAAATATACTGACGCATCATACTTTAAAGTTGTAGCTCTGCCATTGCTCTAAACACTTCTGAGATATTAAACTGAACTGCCATTTGCTAAAAGAATGAGAGCACACATGCACATAAAAACAAGGGTCCAGGAAAGAATGTGAATCAGCTTGTTATTAAACTTTCCATACTGAACTCACAACTGTAACCACCAGAGCATCTGAAATAGCTCAGTTTCTTACTGTCAGAGCACACATATATCAGAGTAGGAGCTGTTAAACATATCTAGCAGGATATCTATAATGTTTATTTTCTGAACAACCAAGTTTAACCGAAGCTCAGCACTCCGACACCTTTTCTCCTTAGCACCACCCCCTTCCCAACTGTGTTCCGGAGCATTTAAATCTGGAGGCATGGACAGGAAGAGCCATGCAAACACACTAAGACTTCTGGTACATGATTTCTCTATCCACCAGGTTCTAAAAGAACACCAGCATTTATACTGGAAAGCTACATGAAGAAAGAAAGAGGGCTCCTTTCCTCTTGCCCTTCCTAAAATGTGGAGTACAGTCATTCACACCTCTTTTCCTCTCCAGAATTTTCTATTTGCAGCTAATTTACCAAAATCATCTTATAAAATGATGCTCATGGTTTGTAAAATGACCACCATATTCATTGATTTCTGACTGCAACTATCTCCTACCATGGTAAAGCCTGCTGCTACATACATGTACTCTAAAAATAACTAGTTAACAAGTAGTATTCACTCATTCATGTCAAACAAGTATTTACTAAGCGTCTATTCTGTCTGACTTCAGTGTTAGCAAACAGAGATGATGATGAATGAGACGTTCATGGTCTCTATCTTCACTGAGCTTACAAATGATTGGGTGTGGGGAAGGGGGAAGGGAAGGTAGAGACACTTTGGATACTATGGTTGCACTATTCCTTTAAGGAGATGACAGGCTGAAAGCAAATGGTTAGAAGGAATCAGCCAAACAAAAAAAGTCTTCCTGGGAGAAGACAGCAACAGTGCTGAATGCCTGCGATGCACAAGAACGAGGCCGACAAGAGAAGGTCTCCACCATGGCTGGAGCAAAGAGGTCAAACAAGCCCACATGGGAAGCCATCAGCTGCACGACAAAACACTGACAACAGTTAAAGTGAACGAGATCCCTCAACTCAATTAAATGATGCCCTTGAGTTGTTCCTGTTTGTGATATATTTTGACTTAAATCTTAAAGTGACCACTCCGGCTGCTATGCAGAGAACAGACTAGAGGGTAGAAACCAGGAGATTAGTTAAGAGTCTACTGTGGTATGTTGACAAAAATGTAGAGAAACTGGAACACCCATACACTGTGGTGGGAATGAAAAGTGGTACAGCTTCTATGGGAAACAGTTTGGTGGTTCCTCAAACAGTTAAAAGTTACCATATGACCCAGCAATTCCACTCATAGGTGTATTTATTCAAGGAACTAAAAGCATATGCTCACACAAAAGACTGTGCACATATGTTAATAGTTGTATTATTCACAACAGCCAAAAAGTGGGAAAAAAACCAAATGTCTATCAAAACATGAATGGAGAAGTTGTGGTATGTCCATACAATGGAATAGTATTGAACCATAAAATGAATGAAGTCCAGATACATGCATAAAACTTAAAAACATTATACTATGTCAAAGAACCCAGATACGAAAGGCCTCTCTCACTGTACGGTTCCATTTATATGAAATGTCCAGAATAATGAAATCCATAGAGACAGAAAATAATGAGTGGCTGCCAGGGCATGGGGGAAAGGAGGGATGATGTGACTGTCTAATGGATACTATTTGGGGTGATGAAAATGATTTGGAATTAGTAGTAAATGGTTGCACAATATGGTGAGCATACCAAAAGCCAATAAATTGTATTCTTTTTACCAAGTTTGGCTCTTTCTTAAATGAAAGAACACATAACTGGTCTGTGTGTGTGTAAATAAATTTACCTTCTAATCCTAGGTCTGCCACTATCTACATAACCTTAGCCCACTGACTTGACCTAATGACACTCTTTTTTCAAATGTTTCATTTTGCAGAAGTGCTTTTATTAAATTAAATGTTATTTCATATTTATCTTATTCCATTTTAATTTTGTGAATCATTTTCTAACTTTAAAATATTTCTTATTCTTTGGAAACAAGATAAGTATTTGCTCCTGTTTTCTTCTAATTACTTAACAGCTTGATTTTAACACCCCTCTAATTAAGTGTCTAGGCCAATGGTCAAGGTGAGCAATTTCTTTTCCCCAAGTAGTTAGTCCAGATCCACCGATTATACAGTCACACTGTGTTCCAAATTAGGTCAAGATTAAAATTTACTCTGTCATCTAAATGTACTCTTTCAACACACACTATTGAGTACATACATATTTTGTCAGTCACTATCAGAGACTATGGATTGAACTATAAAAAGACATTGTTGCACTCCACCAATCCTAGTGAGAAGACAGGAATGTAAACAGACAAACACAACACAGTGATGTAACAGAAGCATAAAAGACAGTCTGGTAGGACCAGATGAGACTTTCCAGGTAATGTGACAGGTGAATTTTGAGTTTCTGAAGAGGAGTTGGGAGTCAAGGAAGGCAGGAAGGGACACTGAAAATACTGGGCACAGGCAGTATGTTCAGACACTCTGGCATGAAAAGCATGATGCCTTTGAAGAACTGCACCGAGTGCAAGATTGGGAAAAGAGAGCAGTGAAACTAAGAGGCAAACCAGGGTCACAGCACAGAGTCTTGGAAGCAAGGACTGTACGTTTGGATTCTATTCTAAGCCCAATGGGGAACCAGCCAGAAACTTAAGCAAAGGAGTAATATGATAGTACAATTTGCATTTAGCAAGATTACTACAATAAAAGAGGAATAGGTTAAAAGCAGGAAGTTAGGAGACTGCAAAAGTAATCAGGAATAGAAATAATGAGGCTCTGGCCTAAGGTAGCAAAAAACGCAGAAATAAGATGAAATCACCCCAGCAGTGTACACAGGGAAAGACAGACTCTGAGGAACACTGATATTTAGGGACGAGCAAAAGAGAGCTCACTGTGGGGAATGAGAAGTAACCTAGAACAGTTGTAGTTTCAGAGACTCCAAATAAAGTATTTCCAAAAAAGGGGGTCATCAACATACTAAATGCTTAAGTGTCTACAATCTCCAGTAACAGTGATGAGGTCCTCTATGACTTCAGTGAGAGCTCTGACAACAGAGAACAGATGCAACACTAAGAAGTTGGACTATAAAAACAAGTATGAGGCAAAAGGTGAAAGGAAATGGATAATAATGGCATGAGGTCAAAAAGCATTCTTTTTGTAATTTTGTTCCTTAAGATGAGGGAGACTTAAACAAGTCTAAATGTCCTTCTTCTTAGGAGATGTATGTTCAAATACTTAGGGGTTAAAAGTCATGCCAGCAATTCTTTCAAATGGTTCAAACAACAACAACAACAACAACATGCATTTATGTACATAGATAAAAAGAGAGGTTTAAACGTGGCAGGATATAGCACTGGTAAATCCAGGCAAAACGTTTATGTGTGTTCATCAGATTTAACTCTTTCCATTTTTGTGAGGACTTGAACTTTGTCAATTTTTTTAATGGAAAAAACAAGTCAATAAATATAATAGAAAAGAACCAGTGCACAGAGCAACTGAAGATATCCAAGGAAAGAGAGTGTAGAAAAACTGAGTTGGATCCCAAGAAGGCAGGAGCGACAGGATGGGACAGCCCTCAGGAAAGGGGTGCTGACCCTTCCATTTCCACCAATGAAAGAACAAAGACCCAAAAAGCTAGAACAGACACAAGAAATGTTACAATTAATTACACAATTAGTTTTTTAAAAAGTCATTTATATGCTAAGTGCAAAAGGAATTCAGAGAAGAGAAGATCACTACACCCCCTATTAACTGGGTGATGGGGGGAAGGGTAATGACACTGGAGAAAACCATAAGAAAGAGTTACTGCCATATGCAGAGAGAGAGATCTGTTATTTGTTCCCACACCTTAAATCTTGAAGAATGACTATACTGATTCTAGCAATTCTACTGAAATAGACTCGGCCTCTCTACCCTAAAAGGTCTTTAATATAAAATACTAATGTTACATATTGTTAAGTATATGTAATTAGCGAAAGAACACAAGCATAGATCTGTGGCCTCTAAACATTTCATATCATTTATATTACTATAATGTTCTTCAGAAATACATCCATTAAGAAATACTCAAAAATATGCACAACAGGTCTTGAAGGGCAAAAGGAATTAAAATAATATCAAACTATTTCACAGATAACATTCACAGGAAATCAGGTCCATTACCAAGAGCAACTTTACAAGGATCTTTTCAGTACCAATCCAACTAGAATACTGAACCAGGGAGGTACTGTTAGGAATTTCAATAATATAGCCTTTTCTTTTATTGTCACGGAAACAAAGAAATGAAAAACAGTTCACTTAAACAGATGCGAACCAAGACATGCAGTGATAAGTCTGCTCTGGCTGTAGTATCAATTTATCCTTATCCTTAATGTATAATGCCCACCCTTAGTTTACTTTTTGAAAGAGGAAATAACACAATTATTTTTTCATGTGTGAAAAGCTGAAGGCTTGTGTAACACATTTTTAAAAATTAATGAAGGATATTATGAAACAGCCATTACCAGAACTTCCATTCAGGAAAATTAAAATTAAAAATTAGAACCTTTTTAAATGAAAGGAAATGCAGTAAGTTTTATTCACAGCCTAGAACAAATTTATCAGGTAAACCAAAGAAGTGGTATCCACATATGGGTTGTGAAAAGCAAGAATAAGCAAAATGTTTGAGGAGCTGCTAGAGCATGATTTCTGATGTGGTTTCTTAGAAAAAATTTCATGGTGACTGACCTGATTATCATCAGCATGCTATTAATGTTAGAAATTAAACTTTGAGATGTACAAAGGTTATAGTTCAGTCTGTTAAAATAGTCTTATCAGTTTGGGTGAATATAACAGTCCATTAGTATAGGTATTGCTTCAGGGGTTACTTCATTTTTTTTTCCTTCCAACAGGAACACAAATTTACCTTTTAAATAATTTCACATAAAAAGAGAAGGGTCTCTCTATTTCACATAAAATACAGAAGATAAAACTATAATAAAATGTTTGTCTAGAACTTAGTTGCTATGGCAAACTGGGAGCATTTTCTTAGCTATTATAAATGCTGTTTTGGACAAACAGGCATTACAGACCAGCTCACTGGTAATGTTAAAGCACAAAAGGGCTATATTTGTTTTGGATGCTCAATAAGCTTGAGAAAGGGTGAAGGCATAAATTATATAAGCAAAAGCTTTCACATAATAAATTTAAAATTATTGTGTAACTACATATATACTTAATATATCAAATTGTAACCTTGCATGCTAAAGAATGTTCTTGGCGCAATGCTTTAAATACAGGTGTGCTAAATGGGTTTGTAAAAGTAATAAAGAAAAGTATGACCTTCTAAAAGAGACAAATTAAAGGACTATTTCATGAATGTATGTTCGAAGTCCACAGTACACTCTTTAATGCCAAATTAGCCTTGCAAGCTGGCTGTATCACTTAACACTCCGTTCACCACACAGTTTCCATCTCCTTCCTCTGTACAGACTTTCTAGTGGCCTCTAGGATGGATTCATGCAATACAAAGTGGCCCTTCAACCACAGTCCTATCCATTCCAGAGCATGGAGAAGAATACTGGGCTCTGTGGTCCTCCCGGGTGTACCCCACTCATCTTATCACAAAGAAGTACAGAGTCTATATGTTCTTTTGTGCAAGCTTCTACCTGGGATTATAGAAATGTGATAAATCACTGAGAATCGGTTCCAAACTATGTGCTTAAGAAAAAAACACACCTTGTGGTCATTCAACAAATACATATTGACTGGTTACCAACTCGGCCTATTTAATTTCCAAAGGTCTGCTGCTAGGACTCTCCCACCACAAAACAATCACCAGCAAATGCCCTGTAAGGGCATTTAAGGGGAGCTATACAGATGATTCTGCTTATATTTCTGTTAAGAGCAATAAATGATAGGAAAAGAAACATTAATTCCATAAAGGAAATAATCTGTTTGGAACACTTCAGTCAGTACTTTACCAACACAGTAAATATCTAGCAACTAGATAGCTTGAAAGCAGTCACAATGGAGGAGATGATGTCACCACTGTCTAAGACAGCAAAAGCCAGGGTCAGGTTCAGAAAATTCTAATTTTGTTGAAAATCCACACTGGAAATTCACTACTAATAGAGTCTATATCTGAACAAGGGCAAGTGCCACCAGTAAAACAAATAAGCATTTTAGTTTTTCTCCTGAGCATTATTAAATATCCAGACATAATACCATAAGCCTCCTAAGGACAGTGTACAATAAATAAAGCTAAGCCCCAAAAGAAACAAACAGACAAACAAACTCCTCTCCCATGGGCATTTACCATATCAAACCAAAAACGATACAGCAAGGGCATCAGAGAGTTCTTATAATAGAAATTATAGTATTCAAACACTTTCATTTATCAGTTTGGCCTTTTTCCTGGGATCTTAGCAGGGCTGGATAAATACATGTTGTTCTGTCTTAAGAACCTCAAAGTGTGCTTGGGTAATTTTTTTCTTGATTCATGGATTAAATTCTGAGTGAAAGAATCTTTTGCAGAAAGTGATAACAAGGGACTTTTCATTAGACAGGGCCACTTACCTGCTAGCAAGACTGAGCAATTCATGTTTATCTGCTACAGCTGACTTCTTCTCAAGCTCCCACATTAGGACGTTGATCAGATGCGAATTTTTAATTACAATCGGCACTTCTTCAAACATGTGCTCAAAGGTGATATTTCCCTTTTTCAATCTGTGAAGCATGTTAAAAATACTTTAGTCTGGTGGTCAGAAGTAAGTGTTAAATAGACTATTTCATACATTTTCTCTAATTACAGGCCCCCTCCAGGATCTCTGTTTCATTACCACTCTTTTAAGAAGGGAGAGAAACGAGTTTTACAGAGTCTGGCATAAGTCAAATGATCTGAATAACACTGAAAACGATCCAAGTTTGAGCTCTAAAGCCCAGTAAACAAGATTCTTGGCAAAATAAACTATTCTTTCTCTGTAAACAGGTATCTTCAAAATTTCATTGATACTAAAATGTAAGTATCATAGGAAGGTAAGCTATATAATCTGTATCTAAAACACTTAAAATAGCTAGAAAAGGGTAATACTCTAGTTGTTGGAAAGTTCATTTTAAAAGCCTACTGAACAACTGAATTAACAACTAGCAGAACACTCACAAGATACCCCATATACAATGGTTCAGAACACAGTAAAAATGCCATTTCTCATAATTTAGTTATAACCACCACTCCCAGCAATTGTTCATGAGTTAGGTTTTAACATTTTTTGCCTTCATTTCTTTAGAAGCTATTAGGAAACTAGCAAAAAATTGCCTGTCCTAAATGAAATCAAAGCTACTAACTTTAATAAGTCAAAATTCCCATAATTAACAGGAAATAAAAGAATTCTGATTTTTTTAAATTTTAATGTAAATATTCCAATGCCATTCTGTAAGATCATAAAACAGCTTTACCGATTCTGTTCATACCGTCAACCATAAAATTTCCAAAAACCCACATTCCTTACTGATACCTTAAACTGTTTGTATCTTTCCTACCCCCGCCCCACAAAACAGGTTTTCAGAAAGTAAGACCTACATCTCACAATCCTCCTGACACAGAGCTCACACTCTGACGGCCACCGGTCACTCATCCGACCTCCTTTTATTTAATCATTTATTTCCTCAAATCCAGTAGCTAATTAATTCCCATTCCAACTGAATTCACCCATAGTGAGAACAACAGACGAGACATTCCACAAAGAACAGTTTAAACATGGAAAGGGAGAGCAAGTGGCATTTGGCCATGCAAAAGTCGTCTACCGTCCACATGGCAGAAGCATTACCACACCACCACCACCATGGATTCAATACATGTGGCAAACTAAAACCTTAAAAGAAAAACAGCCAATGCTTTACCATACACCTTGCAGGCTCCCAAACACTTACGCTTCAGGAGAAAAATCCTTCTCTTTACAAACTTCCATCAGTTTAGGAGTCAGTCGGTATGCTTTCAGCGAGAGAGACCCTTGGGCAGTTTTTATGGGATCTGAAATAAGGAAAAGAGAAAGAAATTTACTGGAAATTTTGTTACTACCAGTACCTGAATGACACTGGTTCTAGGCACACTGTCACTTATCATACAACCTTTGTAAAGTGAAGACCAAAACACATGATCAGAATGCAATCTGAAGCAGATTCAAGCCAGTGCAGCGAATACTTAAGCAAAAATGTAGGAACCCTATCGTCCTACTTGTAACTGGGAGAGGAACTTCCTCACTAAAGTAAAAATAAAGGATTCGAAATGCAGCTGTTCTCATATCTATTCCTCAGCTTGAACCGGAAATCTTGACGAAAATTAAACATCTCATATGTTCTATACACCTTATATCTATCCCGTATGACAAGAAAAATACTAATGAATATTAAATATGAAAATATGCTGCATGCAATTGTGCAGTTTGGTCGACTAATTTAAATGAATAACCCTGTAAACAAAATGTATCCATCCTAAGAATCACTGCCCAGATTTAGTAAAACATATTCTAAGAACAAAACAACTAAAAAGTATTATCACGAAGTGTCTTTTTAGTTTCAGAGAAACTAATTTTGTCAAAAACTAGCTGCTTAAACACTCCCGGAGTAAGGGAGCTTAGCACTTGCTGCATGATAACGGCTCCGGCATGCCAATATTCGCCTAAAACCTGTGTTAACATTCATGTTGTCTGAAACTTAACACAGTGAAACTTTTAGCAATAGGTGATAAAATGAAAACCAAAATAGATTGAAACAAGTGGAAAATTCATCAAGGTCTGATGATGCAATGTTTCCAGCCAATATAAGTACACTTTAACAACTTGTTCTTTACTGTAATCCAATTGTTAACATACTGAAACAATTTTGGGGCAGCTCATAAGATTGATCGTATTCATTAGTATTTTTTCTGACAGATACTCAGGACGTTACATTTACTTCTCAGCTGGAAACTATATGCAAGTCTGCCAGATATGGCAAACTGTGAGTGTTTGGGGAGGGGGAAGGCTATAAAGCTGTTAAATTGCCTACAGTTCTGATACAGCACAGAACATCTGGTCTGGAGAGCTTGAGGAAACACCATTAAATAGGCCGAAAAGAAAAAAATCTTTGTGCTAAGAAACAGTCCAGGTTTTGTACGTTGCTGTCAGAGGTATAAAAAAAAACTTGGCACGCTGGGTTATGATTGGTCAGTCACGTACAGAGCCAGACACTCTAGCAATTGGGGTTTGTTAGACATCTGGTCTAGTTCCACCAGCCCTTTCAAACGAGGGAGGGGAGACGGAGGAATAAAAATGAAGCAGCTACTCCAGCATTCCAAAATGTACACATCAGGGCTCTGATAGCAAGAAAAATAAACAGAAAGAAGGAAACCCTGTCTAGACTTAGCTGCTGCTGAGGCTGCTGCAGAAACAGGGTTGGTATTTACTTGAGAAGGCCTGCCAGGCTGCTCTTAGAGGCAAAAAGACAGAAAGCAAAAATAGTAGTAATAACATTAAGGGAAGAAAAGAATAATATAGGAAACTCCTACTAACCGTAAATGAGAACGACAGATTCTTCAATGGCATGCTGGTAACTGAACTGGGAGTCCAGGAGTGCGCGGGTGACGAAGGAGCCATAGTATGTGGACTGGTACCAGCCCACGTGGAGATGATCGATGTTGACATGGCGAAGGCTGCGCATCATTTCCATCTGATATTGCACTAGATGATACAGGGAGGAGGGGGTAAAAGAAAAACTATTTAATGATGCCACAAATATTAAAAACAAGCCTTTCTGGAAATGAGTGTTTACACAACCATTTATCAGCTACAGGAAACAGGTTTCCAGATTTAAAATTGATTCAGTTCACATATAAAGAAAATGAATTTAAGCTTTCAAATGATTTCAAATCACCAAAGCTTTCTTTTTTCATTGATGAAATAACATGTTGTAGAAAAGGTACTAAAAACACAGTAATAATGTCTTGCTCTAAAGCAAAATTATTTATTAAATGTGGTTTCCACTCCCTTCTCAAAACTCTTAAAAATAGTCAATGTTTAAGAAAAAATTTGTGTAATTGCTAAACTCGTTGGTTTTAAGAAATTTCATTTGAATTAATAAGTGAGAATAGTTATCAATGTCTTCAACAGAGATTTTAGAACTGAGAAGTTAAAATCATCAAGAAAATGAATAGGGAAACAATTAACTACTACATTATTTAAATATGAACAGAATACAAGCTGTAGCTGATTTAAAATAGAAGAATTCATTTTTGCCTTCATTTGGTGCCCCCTGCTGCATATGCTAAATTTTGAAAAGAACTCTTGTGTGTTCTTTTGTGTTAACTAATAGATATTAATTCTTCATTAGAGTTATATGTTAATCACCATGTATAGAATGAAAAGGTTGAAAGACTTTTACTCCCTTCAAATTAATGACTATAATGTGTATTACTAGAAACATAGGTGCAAACTGAGAATATAATAAAAGATTAAAATCTTTAAAAGCAATATAGCCCAATAATGAGTAGCAAATATGTAATACAGTAGAAAATTTTATAGTCAACCTACTATGCAAGCTATTTCTAATATAATGAATGCACAACTATGTGGAATTAATATATTTGCTTAACTCCAAATCTAATCATTTCATTTGTAAAACTCTTAAAATTTCTTTTTATGTTTTTTATTTATTTTTGAGAGACAGAGAGAGACAGCCCGAGCAGGGGAGGGTCAGAGAGAGAGGGAGACACAGACTCTGAAGCAGGCTCCAGGCTCTGAGCTGTCAGCACAGAGCCCGACGCGGGGCTCGAACCCACGAACCATGAGATCATGACCTGAGCCGAAGCCAGATGCTTAACCGACTGAGGCACCCAGGCGCCCCCATTTGTAAAACTCTTAATCAGGTTTTGGCAAAAGTAAAGTTATCTGTTTGTCATTTCCTTGGTTATAGCACTATGGTTTTATAAAGCAAACAGGATTCAGGATCATAAAGTACAAAAGAACCCTCCTCAGATGGGCACAATCTTACTTTTCAACACTTGTTACTAGGCAAAGAAATTATAAATCTGCTTAATTCCAAGGAAAGTTCTATTTCTCATGATAAAATATGGCAGTCAACTTAATTATTCAAGAATTATGTTTTTTAAAAAGGTTTTCTTTTTATATACAATATGATGGCCTCAAGAAGCAGTATAAAATTAATATGACAATCTTATATCAATTATCTTTTAACTTAAATTTTTGTATCTCTGGCACATGACAGACCTCCTTTCCAGCTAATTTAACAGATTCATATCAACCACATAAATATGGTATAGAATCACTGCTATGGTCTCTTTCTGCTTTAATATTCCCTCTTTTAAATAAAAATAAAATCACTAACTTGGCAAATGAAATTTATCAAAGTTAACTTAAAAGTTCTAATATCACAAATAAAATAGGAGCCAGACTAAATTTACTATTCATTTTAAAAGGACAAGGAGGAAAAGATGGGGAGAGATTACCAAGCAATTGACAATACAAACATGATTGTACAGGATGATTTCTTTATATCAGTACTTCCAAAATATGTGTCAATGTACAATTTAACTGTATTATAAGCAGAAATTAGATTCAGTTGGCAACAGTAGGAAAAAAAAAAAAAAAAGACCTAGAATCTTGAGATCTAGGTTCTCATACCAGTGCTTAGATTTTTCCCATAGGGGACCCTGCTGTCCAGGTAATGACTGTTTTCTGATACTTAGCTTTCCCAGTTCCAGAAAGATCTAAGGGCCCATCACAGCGAAAATGTTGTGACTGCACATTGTTACCTGCATATGCTAATTATAAGTAATAATTTTTCTATAGACTAAAGCATAGCCTCCAGCATGCATTAATACTTGAAAATGAATTTCTCTGAAAAAGTCAGTAATCTTGCTAAAGTCTCTTCCCAAATAGCCTGAATATAAAAGCATTTCCAGGATGTAGAAGATAAAAAAAACCTCTATGAACAGTAGCAAACCTCCAAATTCCTTCTTCATCCAGAATCTTACCTACTTTAAGCCCCTTGGACAAAAAATGAAATGAAGTGTTCCTCTTAGCTAGGAAGAGACTGAGGAACAGGACGCCTGTAGCCCTATGGAGTTAACACTGCTCAAGTGTATTTAATTCTGAGAACTGAGAAGTGGAGAGACAGCTTCTATGCTGGTAGAACTTGGGGCAGGGGGTAGGGGAGTTGGGGGTGAGGAGACTACTTCCACTTTCCCATTCTATAGCTTAGAAAATCATGACACACAAGATTTTGCAAAGCTGCAATAAAAACTTATTTTTTTTTTTAAGTATTCTTTATTTTGAGATGGAGAGAGTGCGCACGCACTGAAGGGACAGAAAGAAAGGGAGAGAGAATCACAAGCAGGCTTCGCACCATCAGCGTGGAGCCCGATGCGGGGCTCAAACTCCAACATCCCCGAGAGATCATGAACTGGGCCAAAATCGAGAGCTGTATACTTAACCAACTGAGCCACCCAGGCACCCCTAATAAAAACTTACTTTTAAAGTCATAAGTGTTTTCATATGACCTAAATATGGCAAATAAATATTCAATTCTAAGGGATACGAACAAGACAGGTAAGTTGATAAAATTGCTTTTAAAAATCTACAAGGCACTAGAATTTCACTATTACACAAGAAATATATTCTGGGCCTCTTTTGTGTGTAATTTCTGGATATTCTCTATTTTGCTTTGGACTCACTACCCCAACTTTAAAAATTAAAAACACAACTTAAAGAATGTTCTCCTGGAGGCGTCACCCCCAGAAAGAACGAACTGCAAGGGATCTGGGAAAAGATGAGCATGGGGGTAGTGCTGGGGCTTCCAAATAAAGCTGGGTACACTGAGGCCCAGTCCTCACCAGGATACTCACATGAGCCTCCAGTACACAGTTTAATAGAAAGAATTTTTAAGTGATATTTTTTCTATTATATACAAGCTGAGGAACAAGAAAAAACTCACAGCCAGCCAAGTGAATTGCTTTCTCTACAGACTTTTAGATCTGTGTTCTCTGTCTAATGTTGACACAGACGTGTGACTCTTATCTCCCTTCACCCACACAGTGTTTCCTTTCCTCTTCCTCCAACCCATATTTTCAAAAAGCACAAAACCAAACCCTACAGAAGTATCCTGGTAAACTTAAGCAGGGATAAGAAATGCAAGCAGACGATCCTTAAAATGGTCTCAAAACCATGCTCCTAGCAGCTACCACCACTCAACTAACTGATCTGAGCTGCCACACCAGCTCACACCTTTCACTCCTCTGGCCTACAGAAGACACAAGGAAAAAAATCGTGAAATGGTCACGTGCCAGTAAATTTTACACAGGAAGTAAGGAATGGTCATGGCAGAGTCTAACCTCCCAGGTGAATGCCATCATTTCTTTTGTGGCTATGCTAGTTTCTCTAGGGAGTTATACTGGGGTGGGTGCTTAAGGCACACACAAGAGACCCAATTTAGCTACAACACAAAGGTACAGGGAAAGGGAGGAAGCTCATGCATTCTTGGAAGTGGCTGTGATAATGTCCTGTCCTAGCCCACAAGCTCTGGGTGGGTGGGAGGTAGAACTATGTTTGCCTTCTCATGCCCAGCTGGACTCACTTTACTGGGCTGGAGTTTTAACAGCAGAGCACAAAAGATATGCCCAGGCAGAGATAAAGTTCACTCCTATTTAAGGAGCGCCTCACACTTCAGAACAAAGAGAATCACAAAAGAAACAAAAGGAAAAAAGAGAAGGAAAAGAAAAAAAGATGAGGCTCCTCGATACCATAAACTCCTTACTGCTGAGTTAATGCGGGTCAATGAAATAAGAAACAAGCATTTAAAGCATCTTTGGTAGAATTGGTCCAGGGTTAGGCAGACTTTCACTTTTGTTCTAAAATTCTCGTATTTAACAGAATGAAGCCCAGGCAGCAATTTCATCCAATGACATTTACTTCTGAGTTAATAACCAAATATTCCTAGGGTAGTTCCCAAAGATGAATAGCAAGAGGAAAACTGTTTAGGAGGGGGGACTATTTTTAAATCATGGTAATATCCAACAGAAGAGCTCAGAATTGTATAGTGAAACGTTTAGGAAAGAACTTTTTAAGCATTCTTAGCTTAAAAAGCACTCTACGGAATGAGGCAATATAGTGCACAGCAAATGAATTTCAAAAACAAACTGGTAATTACTATTAAGCCAACTCCCATTACTAATACAAAAGCTATACTTAACATGCAGTTGAGGTGGTGCTACAAAATTTGGAAGGATTATAAAAATGAGCTGAAGTTTTATAAATCTCTTCAACCTTTACAATTGTCTTAATTGGTTAAGCCTCTCCCAAGCAAAGGAGGCCTGGTTTACAACACAGAATAACTGTTCGAAGTCTGGCACCAGGATATTCATATTCACTTTTTCCAGATATCCTCTTTGCAAAACAGTCAATTTTAAATTGCCTAGAGCTAAAACTGTCTTAACTGAGGCAGGCTGCCCAATAACTATTCCTTTCAAAAATCCACCACATTTGTCAGGCTTTCTCTTGTTTTTATCTCCAAATATGAAAACACTGAAAATAATATGTTGTTTTATACTTAAATGCTATATCTGGAGTTACACTGGCAAACAACAAACAAGCTTGAGATAGGAGTTCTCCTGAAGATCACTGAGAAGGACAATGAATGGATTAGAAGCTTTTTATTTCAGTAGAGTAAGTAGCCAGCATTCTTTCCCCTTCAATTCCTCACCCTTGTCTTTAAAATCATCTTTTTTATTTTATTATTTGAAGTGAACCCTACTAAAAGATAATTTCTCAGTGAAAAACAAGAAGAACTGCAACAGTTGGTTAGGCTGGGATGAGCTGAAAGCAGAAAGTTAAAGCTGTAGCATAGTCTGAAACTCAAGACAATATCTGTCAGGTTAAGAGAAAAAAAGTGTTTTATAGATGTCTTATTAGTTTACTTTGAAAAGACAAAATAACCTAATTTAAATTTTAGAAATTAAAGACAACTTAATGGACGTACTGTCTCATTTAGTGACTTAATACTATATCGAATGAATCCAAATTATTTTAAAATATATTATGAGATGATAGATACATAGATAGATAGATAGCCTGGAGGGAAAGGGCAGAGCTAAACACCAGGAGAGAAACTAACACTTAGTGAGCACTTATTATGTCAGACTTCCCCTCCACAAATGTTATCTGACCATATTCCTCACAGGAACTCCAAGGAGCTAATCACCATTACTAAAATCCTCTTGGAAAAACTATTTGACACAGCTTGTAAAGTAGCAGGACTCAATCTGACTTCAGACTCTGTGACTCCAAAGTCCAGGCAACCACCCACTTACAGAGAATTCCATCTCTTCTTATTCATAAAGGGTAAATTATTTCCAAGCCAATAAAGCATAACACACAAACACAACAGAAATATTCAATGTCTAGATTTTGGGAAAACACAGCTCATGCATGTTTATTGACCACCAAATCAACCAATAATTTAGCAATACCAGTAAGATTTTAAGTGGTAAAACCACTTTCAAAGGTTTTTAAATGTCAAAGTCCATAGTTATCACAAATACATAATCAAACTCCTAAAACACTGCATTCTATGTTACTATTTGAAACTTATGCCAATACTACTTTGTAATTAAGAACTGGCTTAGATCAAAGATGACTTGCATAAACACATCAAGTAAGGGAACAGAGACCAGATGCAGTAGATGCTCTTTGCAGCAAAGAAACCTACTAAGCTCAATGAAGATATACAAATGGCTTTAAAGCAAGCAAGCCAACAAAACCCAACACTGTGCAGCAGAGCTCAATGATTTCACTAAACATGACAAGGAAGTGGAATACATCAAAACCTCCTCTCTGTTTTAGCATGAGGGCTTACCTAAGTAGGACTTTGAAGAAAATAATTATAAGCCTCTTTCCCAGCAAAACCAGTGAGCACTGACAGGCTATGAACTATAAAGGTTTTCCCTCATTATTTAACAAGACAAACTATTCTGTGCTTTCCTCTTCATATCAGACTCTGCCAAGCTGCACATACGTTGCAGGAAATGTTCAGAGCTAGTAGCAGATGTAGATTTAAGCAAACAGAATGTGCATTTGAAAAAAGACTTAAATAAGAGTCGACTCTGGGTGGAGAGAACTATGGGGTACACGTGTCTTAAAACTTCCCTATTCTCTTCATCCAAGTCTGTATCATATATTAATTCTTTCTTCAATTAATACATCTGTTACTAAGGCCACCCCTGTGAATGCTTAAGGATTTTGGTAACAGTTCATTTTTCACATTAAGTGCCCAACAGATATTCTACTCTACTTAAAAACTAATCTGTTTTATTTTTAAAAGAAATAAGAAAAATATTGCCTTTCTTAATAATCTTACAGAAATGTTTTTTTAATAGTTCATTTGTCTTGGGTGGTTTAATTTCTTCTTTAGAGTATTTATGAATTCTGACCAATAATCCTTCTAAATGCCAACCTGAAGATAAAGTAAGTGGTGGGGGGGGTTGGGGGGGGCACAACTCTTTTAAAACTAGTAAGAGCTTTGAAAATTAGGAGAAATCAGGTTTTTTGAGGTTTTAATATATCTCAAAAAAGTCTTTTATGAAATAAACTTGACTCTTTACAGAAAATAACATGTACCTCCTGTAACAATTTCATATTGTTACCTTCCTAACCAAATCATGAAATGCAGCTAAGAGATCCTATTTCTTTGAGGTTATAAGAATATATATATATGCCCTTGGTCATGAAAACACATGCAAGTAAGTAGATGATAGAGAGCAACTAAGAAGTTCATTATATGTCATCTAAGATCTATTTATACAAAGTAAATTCACCTGGACAGGACCAAAGGCTACAGACCTTCTCATACATCACCATGAAGAATTCTCTTTTGAAGAATAGCCTATTGACCAAAGCTACCTCTTCTACAATTAAGAGCATGATATGTTAGAAGATCAAAGGAGACTTAGAAAATCATCTATTTCATTCTAGGTTACAGGTTTTTTCATGAGGACAAGGGAACACCTCTGTCATATTTAGAGCAATGTATCAGGCACTACAGTAATGCTAGTCAAAAGTTAAGTCCTCAAAGTATTCCCCCCAACAATGGAATATTTCAAAAACACGCTTCTTGTTAATGTACTAGAAAGGTCACAATTATTAGGAAGTTATATATATATACATATGTATATCAATCTTACTATGCATCACAAAGAACAGGAAGTAGACTGCTTTAACACAAAAAAAAAAATCATCAGTAAATCAGGACTAGGCAAAGTATAAATTAAAATATAGAAAGAAGAAATTGCAGGTGAGGCAGAGACCTGAACAAAATAAAGCAAGCCATAGATATTTTTGTTAAAATACACAAATTTGGCTCTGAGCATTCTGGCAATCAAAGCAATACGGCAAACATGGTCATTTATGTTATCCAAAGGGAGAAAAACATCAGATCTCAAAGTTGGTTAAGACTTTCCCTAGTACTTAACTCTAATATAAAGTTTTCATGTAAGGTTTCAAAGCAAAACTACATGTAATTTTTTGAGGAACAGGAGACATTTCCATAATAGAATGATCACACTTGATTTACCTTTCCTATAAATCTACATTTTGAAAGTAAAACAAGGAAAGAATGGCCTCATGAGTATTTTTATAACATACAAAATAGTCTGTACAAGTTATCAAAGAAAAAAAGGAAGGGCTGCCAAAATGAATTAATAGTTTCATCCCCTATCAATTCAAAATCCAGTTGTTCAAAAAATAGAATGAGATGCATTAGCAATAAGCAGTGAATATTCAAAATAGAGAACAAATGATGCAGTGTACAAACAAAACTGTTGGTTCTGAAACCATTTGCTGAGCACCACCTGTGCTGAAAGCCTCATAAACTTATAGTGACACCATCTTCTAAAAAGTCGCCTCTTTGATATGGCTGCCCAACAAGCTGGTGGTAGTTAATGCTTTTCTCTCTCCTGAGCTTTAATTTCCCCAGCTGGAAAATGGTGATTTCCACTTCCAACCATATGATGATGGCAATTTAAAAATTTTACTTCCCGCCAACTTCGCTCTGTGCTTACTGAGCATTTTCAGGGGAGAGTCCCATAGGTACTATACGCTATAAAGGTACACACTGGCTTTATTCATCCCACCCTCAAACCCTACTACCTGTATGTTTTCTCCCTCAGTAAGGGGCACTCTTCTATACTCAACTTATATAGTTATCTACCTTCTGAACTGGTCTCAAATTTAGTTTCTCCAAGGCATTTAGAATGCTTCTAAAAAATTTCTAAATGGCATGGGAAAATGCTCATGGGATGCTACTTAAAAAAGCAGATATATAAAACTATAAACCATATAAATGCCAATATGTAAACAACCTGGGTTGCTCCCTCCTTGTAAGGAGAAGCACTAGAAAGAAATATGCTAAAATGGTAATAGCAATAGTTCTCCAGGGAGTTGATTATCAGGTATGAATTTTGTTTTCTTACCTATTCTTGCCCTTGTTTTCCATGATTTTTGGCAGAAGAACTGTGCAATAGATATATTAAAGGAGTAGGTACATACATATCAACAGGACTTTCCATTGCTACTAACTTGCCTACATTTACCATGGGCACCGAATAACCTAGGTACCAGCACTCCCAAACTGCAGGAGCAGGGAACAGAACAGGGCCCCAGACTATACAGAATCTGAAGTAGCCAATCTGGTCTGAATACCATCTGCTATAGACTGAATTATGACCCACCCCCAAATTCTTATGTTAAAGCCCTAACCCCCCAATGTGATGGTGTTTAGAGATGGGGCCTTTGGAAAGTAATTAGATGAGTCAGTTGAGGCCCTGAGGGTGGGGCCCTCACACGATTAGTGCCCTTTAGACACCACATAAGAAGAGATACACAGAGCCTGCTTCTATGTGCTCAAGCGCACTCTCGCTCTTTTTCTCTCTCCATCCACAGGCAGTACTCAGTCCTTTGGGCCATGTAAAGACACAGTGAAAAGTGCCAACCCTACTGGCACCTTAATCTTGGACTTCTAGTCTCCAAAACTGTGAGAAATAAATTCCTGTTGTTTAAACCACCCAGTTTACTGTGTTTTGTTATGGCGGCCTGAGCCAAGATGGCTTCTTTATCACACATTAGTTGTATAATCTACAACAAAATTATTTTGGCCTAGGTCTCCTCTGTTATAAAATGAGAGGAAAATCATTACCTACTTCAGAAAGTAGTTAAAAGAGGATTAAATGAAATCATTTACAGCAAGAGCTCTGTGTATTAAATATTCTCAAGAAAAACTCACCATCACCTGTTACCCAGAAATGCAATTTAGAATCCAGAAGTCATATATGGCACTTATCTCAATCAATGTCAAAGTTTTTGGAAAACTGGATTTGATTAGCTTGGTCACCAAGTGTTGTATAAACTCTCTTTACCCATCTCCATATGGGAGTGGGGGCGGAGAGCAGGAAAACGGAGAAGGAGATTAGAGGTTGTACCTGTGACTACAAAAAATAAAGTCCATGAATCTGTAACATCCCATTTCATGAAACTGAATTCATATGTACAAATATGAATATGATCAAAAAACCAATCTGGCATGAAAAGGGATTACAAAATGAAAAAAATACTTCTTAGATACTAAAACTATAAGCTAATTATATTCAGTACAATAAAGAACAGATTCAATAAAGAAAGAGACAAGCTACAGAAATTAGATTTCAAGAAAAGGTAATCTTGGGTGTCCTATTATTACTATGCATGTAACACTATAATTACATTGTACTATATAAGTTTCTATCTCCTGATTCCATTTATAACTCTTCCAAAGAAAGGAAATAAGCTCCCTGTCCCCTCCCAACAGGTGACTTTAAAAACAACACTGAGAATGAAGGGATGGGGAGGAGTGAGCAGTAATGCCAGCTTATGTGGAGACTAGGTAAAGGTTACTAGAAAAACTGCCACCCCAACAACTCAATCAGAGACAGCAAATAGCTTCACAACATGCCTCTACTGGCTCCACTCTGGCAGCCTCAACTGTCCAAAGATAGTTTCCTTTACTTCAAACATCAGGACAATTTGGACTAGAAAACCAGTATTAAAGATGCTATAAGAAGAAAGCCAAAGGGACACGATCTTTTAAGAATAACTACAAACTGGGGTGCCTGGGTGGCTCAGTCGGTTGGGAGTCCGACTTCGGCTCAGGTCATGATCTCATGGTTCGTGGGTTCAAGCCCCATGTCAGGCTCTGTGCTGACAGCTAGCTCGGAGCCTAGAGCCTGCTTCGTATTCTGTGTTTCCCTCTCTCTCTGACCCTCCCCTGCTCACACTGTCTCTCTTTCTCTCTCAAAAATAAATAAAACATTAAAAAAAAAGAATAACTACAAACTAAATATGGGAAAGCTGGCAAGAATGGCAAATGACCAGACTTAAAGAAAAGATTAGGAAGGACAAATAATTTCCTATGTATTACTTAAAGCAGAAACAGAAGTACTTACACCATATTCTCCATTCACCCTTTTGTCCTCCACCTCTTTCCCTACTTGCTCTGCTTCATCCAAACTTATTTTTATATTATAAGGAATAGAGTTCTATGCTGAGAAAATCATCAAGCAGAAATCCTTATAGCAGCCCCAATAAATCTGAGGTTAGAAAACCTGTGGCTTGTTTTTAACAAGGCCATGTTACCTTTCCCCTTAAATATCCTTGTCCCAAAACCACATGCGTATGCACTTTTGTGGAGAGAAGGTCTAAAGCTTTCACCAAATTCTCAAAGGGGCTCAAGAGTGAAAAGAGAGTAATAAGTACTGAGATGTAGTAGAGAACAAGCCAGTGTGGTCCCATTTAGGGATTCATTCCTCTGTATGTGAGGAGAGGGGGAGAGGAGGAGAGACAAGGTGTGAAGCAATAATCAATTCATTTCAGGCAGAGACAAAGAGCAGCAGGACAGCACGGAGATCACTAAAGGTAACAACACTAGAATAAGAATGACAGGCCAAAGGACCAGAGGAAAGCCCAGCTTTCACCAAGATGCCCAAAAGAATGTCACTCTTACCTTGTCCTACCAAGACCAGGAAGTCCATCGTGAGGAAAGCTGGATGGAGGCTTCACCTAAACCACTCTGTGACCAAGACTAGTAACCCCCAAAGTGGACAGGAGAGAACATATGCCCTTATCCACACCATGATAATGAATAGGGCTTGTAAGCTAAGACTGTTGTAAAGGCAGGGAGGGGGCTCTGATTCTAATATAAAGAGATCCTTTCTGTATTTGAGAAGAATACACATTTTGGGGAAAGGCTGGTCTCTACCAAAAATATTAACGTTATAAAAATATGCTTAGCACAAATGGCATTCTGCTATGTTACAAATGTACCTTGGAGGTACACAGCTCTAAAGACACACAGTAACACCATCCTCAAGCAACTCAGTAATCCTGTTATCTTTTACAGTTTTACAGAGACCTCTAGAAGCCATTACTGAGACATGTCTAATCAGCTGTCACTATGTAATCTGAAGCTCCAAAAGATGTTTTTCTAGGGACAGCCTCTTGGATTAGAGAGAAGATGAAATACAGTGTGTAAGGGGAAGTAAAAATCATTGAAAGGCAAGAAAATTACACAGTAAGATACTGGAAGGCTACAAAACAGACCAAATAATTCTCTTCCGCAATTGGCAGGAAGGATCCTGCCAGATGTTTGAAATAGAATTAACCTCTATGGGCTAACACTGATAGAAATAAACTGCCTAACTATAAATAAATAAATATCTAGAGAAGTATAAATAACTATCTAGGGAAGGGCTTTGTTTTACTTTCCCTGAACTTATTTCAGATTATTACTCCCACCCCATTTAAAAAAAAAAAAAAAAAAGGTGGTCCCTCATAGCAATGTTCATACATACTGAGCCAGCAGGTTATGCCAAGGCTTTTGAAACTGTGCCAAAGGCAAACCAAACAGTATCTGCTTAAAATGCGGAGTTTAATCATAGTATTTGCGATGTTTCAAAGCATTTTCAAACCAGGTAACATCACCTTAACAACAACAACAACAAACTCTTCTTTATCCCCTATATATATACACACATATTTCCCATCACCCCCATCCCCCAACCTCACAGAAAAGATGAAAATACTCCATTAGATAAAGACCGATTACAAATCGCTTACAGATGCTTCCTCCTTATATTTTGGCGGAGAAAAATCTTAAAAGTGAATTCATGCATTCATTCTTTCATATATGCACAAGTTATTTACTCTAATCTATAATATGGCAGACGTTTAGGTGCTGTCCAGCACTGGGTGAGGGAGACTTAAGAAGGTTCTTGCAGCTGACATTCTACTGGAAAAGAGCAGATGCGACACACAGGACAGCCGGCGTTCCTGAGTGTACACAAATGCTGAAATGTTCCTTAGAGAAAGTATCTAGGAATTCCTATACAGTTCTCTGCATTTTAAAAATGAACAAACTATCTTTGTTAATAACAACCAAGAAATCAAGTTTGGGAGTCAAAGACCTGGTTTCCTACCTTGCCAAATAATGTAATGCAAACGAATAGTCGCTGGCTGAGAAAACAGGAGACCTGAATTGCTATTTTGACTCTGCCATTAAATACAATAAAATAAAGCAGAGGAAAGCCTCCAAATAACCAAACTGCCCTTAAAAATACAGTTTTAAAATCATCTAGACTTTATCTCAAATGAAAAAATGATTTGGTTTAATGGTTATCATGTGGCAATTATAATAAAGAGTTTTAGTGAGGACCAGATAAAAATCTTCCACGAATAAAATTTTATGTGTTTCTTTACTAAGTTCTGAAATTGGAATCAATTATCCCTACTGTGCTTTTAGGTGCTAACAGTCCACAGAGATAAATGAAAAAAGTTAGCTTCACTAAAAAATATGGACTAGAAACCTAACGACTAACGACAAGTGCGGTCAGAGTAAGGGCGGTAACAAGGATCACAGCTCAAGGGACAAGAGTCCTAGACTAATGAGTCTATGTGGGTCCCCCACCCAGAAAAAAGGCCTCAGACTAACCCCGAAGAAGGAGGACGTTTGAAAAGAGTCATGAGATTTTCTCCCCAACACTTATTTTATTTCAGACAAATAAGCACTGGAACGGTGTCTCTCAAACTTGTATCATAGATCTTTTAATGGATATTTGGCACTCATGGACACCACCAATTTCAAGTTTAAAAAAAAAAAAGCTGTTATCCTAATTTTAATTACATAAATAAAAGTTTAATAAAATTAAAACCATAACAAAACTGCTATATATCTGTGACAGAGATGATGTACATGATCTCCAGCGTTTTAATATGCAACATAGAGATGATGGCATGGGTTTTAGGTTGTGTTTCTAAGGCACTGTTTTTCTCGTTCTAGATCTACTAAATTAGAAGTTCCCTATGCAGACTTACGAATCATAAGTAAAGCAACAAGCATTTTGTGACTGTCAGATGATCCTGCATCTAGGCCTGCATTTATTTGTACATATATAAACCTCTGTCTGAGGAACACACTACACCTAAAAATTACTATTTCAATTAGGGAAATTCTGGGAACTAGATTCTAACCCTTGATTTTATTAAGCTCTGCAGTTATTTATATAACCTACTGCCATATTTAGACATGGTTTTTAAAATATGCACAGCAATCTCATCAACTTCTTCCTCAAACAAATTACAATTATCAAGGCTTAGTAAAGTGGGAACACTTAACTCATCCCACTATCACATTCTCAATGTTAAAAATTGTGATTTTTTTTTTACTCACAACTAATGCTGTAAAGCTACTTAGGATACTAAATGTTTAGTTAAAATATGCCACTTAAGCAAATTATTTGAAGGAATGTAAATAGCTTTTATTGGCATTGACTTTGTCATAAAGAAGGCACAAAAATGTAATCTCTTCTCTAATGTCAAAGATTATTCAGACATCTTTCTCCTCATAGGCAGTACTAGAAAAGCATGGTCAGATTTTTCATTCAGCATATTCTGAAGATAAACACCCAGACTGAAATTTTAATTTTATTATTTTCACTATTTTCCTCTGTATTAAATAAAGATTAGAAAGGAAATAACATTATTTCATGAAGTCTAAAATTCTGAATATAAAAAAAGAAGGAAAGAGGGCTGGCAATTTTAATTATAAGACACCATGGATTCAAAAACTGCAACCCACTTTCATAGATGTTCAGGTACAAAAAAAAAGGAGAGCACTGGAGAAAAATTCTAAAGCCAATGAAACTTCTCCCTGTAAATAAAGAAGTGTGTGGGTGGGCACTGTGGTAACAACGCCCTTTTCCTGCTGAAACACAACTGTACTCTATCGGTACTGATCCTAACACACTTTTTTCTGTATCACAGCTCACACAACAATTTTTAAATAAACATGATGAACAAGAAAATTACTACCACTTCTCTTTTATATAAGAACAGCATACAGGCTAAGAAGGAATGCTTCTGTGCACCTCAATTGTAATCAATTGTGAAGCTGAATATATAGTAACACACACATTTTTAACAGTAAATGCCTAAATTGATATTAGGCAGTATTATTTAACAGTCATTTTGTAAAAGAAACATCATAGTTTTCTCCCCAACCAGTGTTTGCCATTACCTTTGCAGCGGTTTTACAAGGTTCACTGCAATAATGTAACTTCTGCTTGTTTGTGCTTTAAAAACAATTAAAAAGCGGGGTTCCTGGGTGGCTCAGTCAGTTAAATGTCTGACTCTTGATTTCAGCTCAGGTCATGATCTCATGGTTTATGAGTTCGAACTCAATGTCGCTGACCTCAGGGCACCTGCTTTGAATTCTCTGTCTCCTCTCTGTCCCTCCACCACTTGCTCTCTCTCAAAAAAGTTAAAAAAATAAACATTTAAAAAAAAGCAGTACTATGAACGATGCTCTGGTAGTTGAGACTTGCCCATTTTTAGCTACAAAATACATTATTTTTGTAAATAATTCTTTGGAAAGTATTGTTTTACATTTGTCCTGGAAAAAAAGAAAACTATCAATTTACCAAAAAAAAAAAAAGTCACCATAAATTTTTAAACAAATGTTTTGATGACATTATGCCACCACTTGAAAAAAGTTTTATGAATGACCAAAAACTTTAAAGAAAAGAGGGAAATGACTCAAGAAGTCATTAAGGGGCACCTGGGTGGCTCAAGTGGTTAAGCATCGGACTCTTGATTTCGGCTCAGGTCATGATTCCAGGGTTGTGGGATCAAGCCCCAAGTTGACCTCTGCACTGAGTGGGGAGCCTGCTTAGGATTCTCTCTCCCTCCCTCTGCCCTTCTCTCTCACTTGCATGCTCTCTTTCTCTCCCTAAAATTAAAAAAAAGAAGAAGATGTCAATAAAACCTACTTTCAGGCAGTCACAGTAATAATAATTGTCTCATGGTAATTCCTAATTACTTACTGAGCACCTATTATATTTCAATCAATAAATCAGATACTCCCCATATTTCAATTAAAGTAGGTATTAGTGTTTCCATTTGTCACATGAGTAACTTGCTCATAAATAAGGTAACCACCAGTACTCAAAGCTGCCTTGCCGAGGTACCAAACCCACATTCTTTTCAATATGCCATAAAAATGTTTATACCCTATAACTGATTTCTCTGCTAGAAATCAGTGGTAAGATTATAATTCAAATTTCGAAAAACAAAAAAATGTTATGCTATTAAATGGTCATCAAAAATTAGAAACTACTTAATATTTCTGGTGACGGGAAGATTTAACTATGATACATTCAACGCCTTTAAGAGTTTTCACAGTACAGCTTTACAACGACGAAGATCATTCAAGATCACTATATGTACTATAATGTGAAATAAACACAAAAGGTAATAGAAACACTAAAATTAACATTTTTAAGCATTTTAAACTTTAAAAAGCATTCTAAGTTGAAGTAAATATACCAAATCATTAACAATCACTGTTTGAGATATAAGATGAATAACTTTTCCTGTTTTCCAAATTCTCTAAAAAATTATTCTATAAACTTTTTATAATTCAAAAAAACATTAAAGAAAGAAAAACTTAGCAAGAGCTAAAAGTTCAAATAGAGTACATTCTGTTCTTCAATTCATAACAAAACTCATGCTCACAAAAGTGATAGTTAAGTTTAAAGATACAGATAAGATAGGGAGAGAGAAAGCAAAAGAGAGATGCAAGAATTTGAGGAGTTCAGTAACAGAAGCATTTCAAGAGGTAAACCAGATGTTCCTATGGAACTGCAGTAGAGGATCCAGAAGACAGAAATTCATAATGTCAAAGGCTATATTCAGATCAAAGAGCAGAAAGTAGGGTTTATTTACTAAAGAATTGTCCATTGCACTGAAGGGATCAAACCACACTAAGCTCTCAGCAAAATGCAAAATTAAAATCAGTTGAAGGCTGTTGAGTAAGAAAGTACTGGAAAGATGAGAAGAGTGCTTCTCAAGCATTTCACTGGGAAAAGGAAGTTTAGTAATCAGGTTGAAACATAGAGGTCAAAAGCATAATTTAAGTGAACAGTGTCTCATTTGAGGCAGTAGAAAGTAACAATAATTAACAAATATCCACTTTATTTGATTTCAATACCATGTCTTTCTTCCCAAGCATCTCTCTCCTGTTTTACTTTTATATAGATTAGGCAATGTTTGAGACACTTTCTCTAAGGACTTCTCAAAACCAGACAACAAAAACTCCTTAAAAATATATTCCTGTTGGGGCACCTGGGTGGCTCAGTCAGATGAGCGTCCGACTTCAGTTCAGGTCATGATCTCACAGTTCGAGGGTTTGAGCCCTGAATCAAGCTCTGTGCTGACAGCTCAGAGCCTGGAGCCTGCCTCAGATTCTATGTCTCCCTTTCTCTCTGCTCCTCCCCTACTCATGCTCACTCTCCGTCTCTCTCCCTCCCTCCCTCCCTCCCTCCCTCTCACTCTCAAAAACAAACATTAAAAAAAAAAAAAAAAATACTCCTGCCTCCAGAGGCAGCACGGTTCAAATGCTCTCACAAAACATTCTGCAGGTCACATTTCAAGAAAGAAGAAGGTCCATACATGTAAAAGGTAAAAAATATTCTAAGTGTTTATACTTAATAAACTTACCTTCCTACAAAACTAAAATGGAATCTACTAATGATCTGCAGAGTGGTATGAAGCCACATGAGCAGGAAATATCTGATGTCTTGGGAAGAAAATCTTACCTTCCAATTGCCTATTATTTCTATTCAACAACCTAATCAAGAAAATCTACACAAATGAAATGCTATGATACGTTGTTTGCGATAGATGTGATACATGAACTTTTCCAAAGAGACCTCTGTTTAGATGATAATCATCTGGTACTGAATTATGACTAGTACATTAAATGCTTGTCCAGAGAAATTAACTAAACTTGCATGAATATTTAAGGTCAAAAGATCTCATAGTACCTACCATCTACTAAGCAATAACATTTTACAGATGACAGCATAAAACAAAAACTTCAGTAGACATCTGCTCTATCAGCCATATCCCACACAGTAAACAGAATGCCCTTTCATTGTCCCAATGCCCTATATATCTTCTTAGTATGAGAGATTACCCTACCTCATACCTGTTTACTCCAATTTTGAGCTTCACTTCTTTATATATTATTTTGCTTGGGCAACCATAACAAAATACCACTTACCAGGTGGTTTAAACAATAGAAATTTATTTTCTCACAGATCTGGAGGCTAGGAAGTTCAAGGATCAAAGTGTTGGCTCCTTCAGTTACTGGTAAGAGCCCTCTTCCTGGCTTGCCCTACTTCTCCCTGTGTCCTCACATGGTAGAAAGAATGAGTGCACAAGTTCTCCAGTTATCTCTTCTTGTAAGGACTTGAATCATATCAGACTATGATCCTGGCCTCAGGATTTCATTTAACTCTAGTTACCTCCCAATGGCCGTATCTCCAAATACCATCATATTGGGGGTTAGGGCTTAAACAAATAAATTTTGAAGGACACAAACAACATATAAAATTTGTTAGCCCATAACAATTTCTATTTAACTTTCTAAATTTGAAAATGGTGTGTGTGCATAGGGATGGATGATATAATCTAAAAATGTTTATTTAAATTATACAAATTTTTTAATAAGAAAATGATAGATATCAACATTCACAGAAAAAGCTTTAAGAAAACACCAAAACTGGGCAAAGGCAGAAAATACAATCTCTGGCTATAGTGAAGTTGCTGTTTTATAAATGCTAAGATCATACCAGCACTGAGTATTTATATAACCATGCAAGTTACATATGCTGAATTGTTTATAATTTTAGCTATCTTTATTATTTTCTAAAGCCACAAGATGACTAATAATAGTCTACATTTATTGGTAGCTTACACACTCACACGTATTTGTGATAACCCTCCCAAGAGTTCTATGATGTGGATACAGTTATTATTCCCATTTTACAGACAAAAGAAAGTATAAGGAATTGCCTACTAGTTTAGTACAATTGTAAAATAGAGTTTAAAAATGTAAAGTATGACTGGCATCTAATAATTCCCTATCTGGAAAAAGAACTAATCACAAATCTATAAACTTTCATTTGATTATTAATAAAGAGCCTACCTTTGTTCTGTTTTAATCTCAAAGATAAGTTCTTAAGCTACAACCACTGGAGAAAGCCAAAATGAAACTGGGCGGAAAGGATCAAGTTCTCACCAGATAGAAGTCTTGCAGACATGAGGGCTTTTCCCAAAATAGATGATTCAAAGTAGAAAGAACAGAGAGTGCATCTTCTGAAATAATACCCCTACTTTAAAACTATTCTTGCTGAATCTCCCCTAAAGTGAAGATGTACAATGAACACAAATAAAGAAAAATTTCCAAAAGAAAAGACAGTGTGATTCCTCCCTTTGCTCAATTAACACGCATTTTTATATTCCTCTGCAGCTATTTTATTCCTATCATTCCAAAGAAACAAAATGATGCATTTCTCTGTAGATACTACTACTATTTCTATAAAACAACACTCCTTAATGTTACATAAAACTGCTAGACCATTACTGATGGGAAGGAAAAACACAGAAATTTGGAATATCATGAAATCTTTTCCAGACTCAGAATTATGACTAGTGCTAAAATTCAAAGATTGAAGGAAATAGATAAGAAAATAATTCTTTTGAACTGTAAGCATACACTACAGGAAGTATGCATAGCATGAAAACAACACAGCATTTTATAGTGTTTATAAATCAACATCCTGCAGATGTTATGATTAAGAATATCCACAATTTGTTTAATTATAAATTGTTTAAATTGTCAAATTAGCAAGAACTCATATCTGCTTCAAATGTTCTTTTGAAGGAATATGCAAATCATAAATATATGAAGCACAATCAACAATGAATACTACTTTACTATTTGTTTCATAAGAGGTCCTTCTTGAAATATACATATTTCACAAACTTTTCCATACAGAAAGCAGATGCAATGTCAACTAGAAAAATATTTATAAAATGTAGCTGCAGCACAACTTACTTGATACTATGCAAATCACCCAGTCTTTCAGGTTATAAAAGACTGCCTTTTGTTTCCCTTATTTATAAACAACCAGAGTATGTCTAAAATAAACTTTAAATTCTGATTCCTTACAGTGTTTGATACAAGAAACTAACCAGAAGTTTGCCCTAAAGAGAAAAATGGAACATCTGGTAAAATGTATAACATGCTTCAGGATCACATCTGTTGCTAAGGTTAGTATTCCAATGTGATAGCTCTAATCTCCATGCTAAGTAGTAAAGGCATAACTGAGAATAAAAAGGTACTAAATAAAGAAGCACCTCCTTCAGCCACAGAGTGCTTTCTTTTTCCCAGCAATGTGCTAACAAGTAGGCCTCATGGAGTACTTGGAGAAATATTTCTGTAATAAGTACACACTTCAGTTCAAAACGCATACCTATTCAATAGACTCCTTCTACTTTGCTATTGCTGATTACATCCCTCCCCCAGTACATTAACCTAGGCATTAATCAAGACAGGATGTGTGCTAATTCTTGTCTGTGATTCATCAATCTATCCTGCTTTTATTTTCAATTCACCAATAAGAGAATCTGGAATAGAAGAAACAGGAAAGGAAAACTAAAAAGTCCAGATAATCAAAAGAGATGGCAGTATTAACTCTTAAAAAAAAAGGCTGCTTTCACAAGCACACCATGCTCAGCAGCCTTTCTCCTCCATTTACTTTTAACTTTAAATTTTCTGCCATAAACAGCAACAACAAAATTCTATGCTTACTACAGTATAAATTGCCTTACATTTGTGACGCTTTTAAAAGCCCCTACTGTGCCATCAAAGGTTCCCAAACAAGGAAAGATCTGCACAGCAGGAGAGGAACCCACTTACATTTTCTAACAGCTGTGAAGGATCAGTCCCCTAGAGTAATAGAAATCAACTGCAAACTGAAAAGTGTTTAGAAATAAAATGTTTCCATCACCTCATGCTATCAGCTACTTCCATTAGTACCCATGCAAAAGACACTGCATTTTACCCAGGATTTTAATATAATAAACTTTACTGACAGTAGAAAAGAGAATACAATTACAGACTAATCCTACTATTAAACACAGGAAGTTATCAATGAAGAGAATGAATACTTAACTTCCATTTCTGCTGCTTAACTACTGGACTAAAGAACTAATCACAAAAGCCTTAGGGGATAGTTTATAAGTGTGACTTACGAAACTTATTTTGGGTTCCATATTCTGGATTAAAACCATATTGCTTAAAATATAAAACATTTACCATGACATCAGGAAGTGATTTTACATCAAGTTCAAAGTCAATGATAAGCCCTGTGGAGTGAATTTTGTTTATGGTGTAGTGGTTCTGTGCATATCTTGACTACCTACTAATCAGAAAGAATAATCTATGTATCCTAGAAAATAAAAGATGAGTTACCAAATGGGCTCAAATCACCCATACTACATTAAAAATACGAGAATGTGAAAAGGATAATCAAAATCATTACAGACCAAGGTCCAATTCCAATTCCAGATGATTTCCACAGTATTTTCTGAGCACCCATCTCTATTTCTAGGCATTATGGTAAAAGCTGACATCCAGCCTTGAACTGAGACACAGGCCTTGGCTTCAAGCAGTTCACAGGAGGTAAGAAAGCCACATCAACAAACCGTGTGATAAATTCAACAGATATACAGGGTGCAGAATTAATGCACAGGGGACTATGGGACCAAGGGCATTAAGAAAGGCTTTACGATGTTCAAAACCTGCACCGGTTTCTGAAGGATGGGCAAGAGCTTCACAGGCAGAAAAAGTGAAAGCAGTATTCCGGCCTGAGAAAACCACTATGCAAAGGCAGAGAAGTGTGAAAAAGACAGAATTTTTAGGGAACTCTATAATAAACAGTCTCATACTATATAATGTGCACAGAAGAAAGAACAGGAAATAAGGCAGAAACATAGGCCTGAGACGAATCTCAAAGGGCCACAGGCCAGGGAGAGGCTTGGACTTTATTACCGTGCAGGCAAGAAGGTGCCAGAGAAGGGTTTTAAAGGGCAAGGGGCATGGGGGCGGGGAATAGTGACACTTCTCAGACTTCTGTTTTAAAGCGTCATTTTGGACTGGAAGATGGACTAAAAAGGAAAAGAAAAGCCTGGACAAAGAAATCTATTATGAGGCTACTGCAGTAATTCAGGCTAGAGATGATAAGGAAGGTTTGAAGTTAGGTATGTGGACAGACTGAGCAGTTAACATGAAATATGGAATACACTCAACAATGTCACATGTTACTTTAATGGGGGCTTATGCAAAAAATAAGTGTGCCATCAACAAAATATCAATTCCAAAAAGCATTTTAGGTTGTATACTGCATTGAAGAATTATCTCAAAACAATTTTAATTAGTGAGAATCAACAACGTTTACATTCAACAAAAGGACAAGAAATCCACATCCTGCCTGCCCTAACCTTGGAGCCCCAGCAAGAGACACAAATCACAAACTAGTATCATAAGATCACAAATCAACAGTGCAATCAGCAAGTTTTCAAATAAACAACTTCTACAATTTATAATTACATTATTTTGTTATTATATCATCTAAAGACAAATAGAGGAATTCACGAGAAATTAATGCAACCATTTGACAGGCTTTATGGAGTGTTTTCTACTTGGCTCTAATTTTTTTTTAAGTTAGAAGGGCCAGGAGACATTTGTTTAATCTGGAGCACTTTTATAGGGTTTTAAAACTACATCATTTCCAAACTTTTTCCCACGGCTTCTTTCGTTTCTGGAGTAACTTCACATCTATTGAAAACCACCTAAATTTTTAATAACTTCTAACAATGAGGGTCACTAAGTTTTTTATGTATTTCATGATTCCTTTTAAAGTTATTTATAATAGAAATTTGGTCACAAAAACAATCATTCATTCAAATAAGAAACTAATCATGCCCAAGAAGCTAATCTACAGTGAATCAGGTCTGACTACTACCCACATATACTTATAAAATACAAGTTAAGGATAGTTAAAAATAAAGTACTTCAAAAGGTCAAGAGGCACATTCTGACCACAGCTTAAATGCAACACAACAAAATGTTAGTTTGTGCAGAGCAATAAAAAATAAAGATAAATACCATATTTAGCCAGTCCAATTTAAGTCCCTTATTTCCCTCACTTCTTTCTCAATGATATTCATATCATTGGGGAAAACTAAAGAAACATTTGAATAACAGGGGGAAAGTTCCAAAAACTTTGTAACAAGCAACCACTATCAAACTCACCACAAACATATTAGACAGTAGTGAGATACCTTCTTCTGAATATGCTCAAGTAGTAGCTCTAATAACATACTTTATATAAAATATAGCAGTGGAAAATGAGTACATTGCAGAAGATGAACCTCACAAATATAATGCTGAGTAAAAGGAGTAAGACATAAAGAAAACCCACACTGTCCTTACATTTATAACATTCAAAATCAAACGAAACTGAATGCATAATGCATATAAACATAGTTGGCAAATCTACAAAAGATAAAGTTCAGAACAGTCAGAATACTAGTTACTTAGGGGGAAACACAAAGGAGATGTAACCAGGCCATAACACTAAGGGAGATGTGGTGTGCAATCCATGTTCTATTTCTTGACCAAAGTAGTGGTTATGTGAATGATGGCTTTATAATCATTCATCAAACCACATTTGTTTTATGTACTTCTGTAAATATATTATCCAATAAATATGCTGTTAAATAGGATTTGGGAAGTAGCATTTTTTTAATGAGGCAAATAGCTCAAAATTAATAAGTACCTTGATTTAAAAATAATAATAATGTGTAAGTGGTCTAGTCACTTCAGAAAAGTCTGGTACTTCCTCATGGTTACCATACAACCCAGCAATACCCTCCTAAGTATATATCCAACAGAAATTACTACATAATGTCCACACAGAAACTTGTATACAAGTGTTTACAGCAGCATAACACCTCAATGTCCATTCACTAATAATTAAACAAATGTGGAATATTACTCAGCCATGACAAAGAATGAAGTTCTGATACATGCTACAATATGGATGAACATGAAAAAATGCTGAAGATCCTGAAAGCCAGACACAGATGGACAAATACTGCATGATTCTACTTACATGAAGTGGCCAGAAAAGTCAAATTCCTATAGACAGAAAGTAGATTAAAGGCTATCGGGGGCTGCAGGGAAAAGGAATGAGAAGTTACTGCTTAATAGGTAGAGTTTCTGTCTGGAGTGATGACAAAGTTTTGTAAATAGTGGTAACGGCTGTATAACATAAGGACTTTAATAATGCCACCTAATTATACATTTAAAAAATTGTTTAAATGGACAGGGCACCCAGGGGCGCCTGGGTGGCTCAGTCAGTTAAGCATCAGACTTCAACTCAGGTCATGATCTTGCAGCTCGCGGGTTCGAGCCCTGCATTGGGCTCTGTGCTGAGAGCGCAGAGCCTGGAAGCTGCTCCAGATTCTGTGTCTCCCTCTCTCTCTGCTCCTCCCCCACTTGCACTGTGTGTGTCTGTCTGTCTGTCTCTCCCTCTCTCAAAAATAAACATTAAAAAATTTTAAAAATTGTTTAAATGACAAGTTGTTATAGGTACATTTTACAATTTAAAAATAAGTATACCGAAAAAGACTGAAGTACTGATACATGATACAATAGGGGTGAACCCTGAAACCACGCTAAGTGAAAGAAGTCAATCACAAAAACCACACAAAATATGATTCCATTCATATGAAATATACAAAACAGGGACCTTTCATAGAAACAGAAAGTAGATGAGTGGTTGCTTAAGGCTAGAGATGAAAGGTCGGGGACAGGGAGGTGACAGCTAACGGTACAAGATTTGTGAGGTGATGAAAATGTTTTAAAATTGCAGTGATGGCCGCACATATCTGTGGATATACTAAAAAACAACGAATTGTACACTTTAAATAGGTGAATTGTATGGTACAGGAATCATACTCCAAAAAGTTGCTTTTAAAAATGTGTAAAATTCATTAATACAGATGAAAACAATTTTTCTACCCTTATTGGCTTAGAGGTAATAATGCAGATGATGGAATAACCCTAATTACATTTTTTAATGACTATACATTTCTGAATTAAACAATCAAAAAGAAAAACAGCTCCTCTCTTCCTTTATCCCTCAACTTCACCAATAATAGCACTTTTTGGAAATATGTGGGGGGTTGGGAGACACAAGAAGTTTGAAAAGAAGTTCTAAGCTGAAATAACTTACTGAAGGTTGCTATAGCAGACATTTAATAAGCCCAGGAAAGGGAGTACTAGATTTATTAACTCTCCCAGACTGCTGAAACATTACTCTCATCCTAACTACCACTATCTAGACTGATTTACATTGGGATTTAATTATCACCTACTTTTCTTCAAATTTTCAGTGTACAGAAGAAAAATGTCTAATATAATTAGATTAGCAAATACTCAAAGATTAGTTCTGCTCTCTACATTCATCCTAAAATAAAGAGGAAAGTGAAAACACAGGTAGAAAATGTTTTAAGCATATTTGTTACATGAAGCAAATGAATACAAAACCCATTATTCTCAACACATTAAAGGCTTTCAGAAGCAAATAAAATGTGAGAATATGAACATGCATCATGGCTAAGTCCACAGCAAGTTTCATCAAAATTAGTGATAGTGTTGTGTCTCTGAGAATATATTCAACCCCAATGCTTATTATTCAGGTAAACTTTTTGTTTCCCAGCATTCTCTTTTTTTTTTTTTAAGTTTATTTATTTATTTATTTTGAGAGAGAGAGAAAGTCTGTGAGCACGAGTACAAGCAGGGAAGGGCAGAGAGGGAGGGAGAAGAGAATCCCAAGCAGGCTCTGTGCTGTCAAGTACAGACCCTGATGCAGGGCTCCATCTCACAAACCATGAGATCATGACCTGAGCCGAAATCAAGAGTCAGTGCTTAACCGACTGAGCCACCTAGGCAGCCCCTGTTTCCCAGCATTCTTAGATCAAGATAAAATAGCCCTGATGCAAACACAGTTTACTACATTAAGAAGTTTGATGGCCACTCCTAATGAGATCAAACATTTGGTTAAACTAATTTAGGAAATGTAAGAACAACTTTCATTTTCCATTTATAAATAACAACCCATTTGCACATTTTATCTATGATATACATATATACTATACATTTAATGAAATGCCACTAATATAGACTCCGGTCCAAGACCAAAATTTTACCTTTTAGTTCTGACTCACTCCCCATTCTATACCAACCTGGTTTTTAGTGGGAGGAAGGTGTGTTTAAAAGCCCTGAGAATACTCCAAGTATATGTACTCCCTCTCTTACAGTACTTTCTTTTGGTTGCTCAACATGTACTAAACTTGCATTTCCTGACTACCACATTATATTCTTCAATTGTCTAAATTTTCCCTCAAAACACTACCAGGAAGCCCTACCTACTAAAAATTTTTTTTAAAAAATTTAGTGTTTATTTTTCAGAGACAGAATGCAGGCAGGGGAGGGGCAGAGATTTGGGGGGGGAGACAGAGGATCTGAAGAAGGCTCTGGGCTGACAGCAGCAAACCTAATGCGGGGCTCAACTCACAAACCTCACAAACCATAAGACCACAACCTGAGGCAAAGTCGGATGCTTAACCGACTGAGACACCCAGGTTTCCTGAAGATAAAATGTAATAAATCCTACAAAAGAAATACCCATCTTAAAGGGGGGAGGTGTATAAAGTTTCTATCTTGAAATTTAAGGTTCAACAGACTAGACACAATTTTTTTATTTTAAATCCAGTATAGTTAACATAGAGTGTTATATTAGTTTTAGGTGCACAATATAGCAATTCAACAGTTCTATACATTAATCAGTGCTCATTCAGTAAGTATACTCTTAATCTCCTTCACCTTCTCCTTCCTTAATCTCTTTCACCCATTCCCCATCCACCTCCCCTCTAGTAACCATCAGTCTGTTCTTTATAATTAAGAATCTGTTTTTTGGTTTGTATCTTTTTTTCTTCATTTATTTTTCTTAAATTCAATGAGTGAAAGCTTATATCTTATTTTACTTAGCATTATACTCTCTAGATCCATCCATGTTGTTGCAAATGGCAAGAGTTCATTCATGTATATGGCTCAGTAATATTCCTTTGTATGTATGTGTATATACATATATATATCACCACTTCTTTATTTATTCATCTATTATCGATGGACACTTGGGCTGCTTCAGAATTTGTCTATTGTAAATAATGCTGCAATAAACATAGGGGTGCATGTACCTCTTTGAATTAGTTTGTTTTTGTGAATAAATACCCAATAGTGCAATTACTGGATTATAGGGTAATCCTATTTTTAACTTTTTGAGGAATCTCCGTACCGTTTTCCACAGGGGCTGTACCAGTTTGCATTCTCACCAACAGTACTCAAGGAAGGGTTCCTTTTCCTCCACATCCTCATCAACCCTTGTTTCTTTTGTTTTTTTAGTTTTAGCCATTCTGAAAGGTATTAGGTAATAGCTCAATGTGGTTTTGATTTGCATTTCCCTGATGATTAGTGATGTTGAGCATCTTTTCATGTGTCTGTTGAGCATCTGGATGTCTTCTTTGGAGAAATGTCTGTTCATGTCTTCTAACCCTTTTTTCAACTGAATTATTTGCTTTTTTGGATGTTGAATTGTTTAAATTCTTTATGTATTTGGGATGCTAATCCTTTACCATATAAGTCATTTGCAAGTATCTTCTCCCATTCTGTAGGTGTCTTTTAGTTTTACTGACTGTTTCCTTCACTGTATAAAAGCTTTTTATTTTGATGTGGTACCAATAGTTTATTTTTGCTTGTTTCCCTTGCCTTAAGAGACATACCTTTTAAAAATGCCACTATGCCAATGTCAGAGAAATTACTGCCTGTGCTCTCTTCTAGAATTTTTACAATTCCAAGTCTCACATTTAGGTCCATAATCCATTTTTAGTGCATTTTTGTGTGTGGTGTAATGAAGTGGTTCAGTTTCACTCTGGAATGTAGGTGTCCAGTTTTCCCAACAACTTTTGTTGAAGAAACTGTCTTTTCCAAATTGCATATTCTTTCCTGCTTTGTTGAAGATTAATTGGCCATATTAACTGTGGGGTTATTTCTGGTCTCTCTATTCTGTTCCATTGATTTATGTGTCTATTTTTCTGCCAGTATCATACTGTTTTGATTACTGCAGTTTTGTAGTATAACTTCAAATATGTGATTATGATACATCCATTTTTTTTTTCAATTACTTTGGCTATTTGGGGTCTTTTGTGAGTCCATACAAATTTTAAGATTGTTTGTTTTAGTTCTGTGAAAAATGCTATTGGTATTTTGATAGGGATTGCGTTAAATCTGCTTTGGGTAGGGGCCGTATCGACATTTTAACAACATTAATTCTTCCAATCCATGAGCATCTTTCCATTTATTTGTATCTTCAACTTCTTTCATCAATGTTTTATACTTTTCAGAGTTCAGATCTTTTCATCTCCTTGGTGAAGGTTATCCCTCTCCATGTTTTATTATTTTGGGTGTAAATGTTAATGGGATTGTTTTCCTAATTTCTCTTTCTGATGCTTATTAGTGTATAGAAATGCAATGGATTTCTGTGTATTGATTTTCTATCCTGTGAACTTACTGAATAGGAGTCATCTTTTTCTTGATCATGTCGTTTTTCTCCCATTGAGTATGTCAGCTGTGGGTTTTTCCGATGCTGGCCTTTTTATGTTGAGGTATGTTCCCTCTAAACCTACTTTGTTGAGGGTTTTTATCATGAATGGATGTAGTACTTCTGTCAAATGCTTTTTGTGCATCTCTTGAAATGATGTTTTTTTTTTTTTTTATCCTTGCTCTTGTTGATGTGATGTGTAACACTGACTGATTTGCAAATAATTAAACCACTCTTGCATTCCAGGAATAAATCCCACTTGATCATGGTGAATAATGTTTTTAATTTATTGTTGAATTCGGATTGCTAATATTTTGAGGATTTTTGCATACATGTTCATCAGAGATATTGGCCTGTAGTTCTTTTTTTGTAGTGTTTTTATCAGATTTTGATATCAAGGTAATACTGGCCTCACAAAATGAATTTGGAAGGTTTCTTTCCTCTTCTATGCTTTGTAATAGTTTGAGAATAAAAGGTATTAGCTCTTCTTCAAATCTTTGGAATTTACTGATGAAGCTTTCTGGTCCTGGACTCTGTTATGGTTTTTTTGATTACTGATTCAAGTTCATTGCTGGTAACTGGTCTGTTCAAATTTTCTATTTCTTCCTCCTTCAGTTTTGGGAGGTTATATGTTTTCAGGAATTTTTCCATTTCTTCTAGGTTGTCCAATTTGCTGTCATGTAATTTTTCATACATTTTCTATAATCTTTTGTATTTCTTTGGTGTTGGTTGTTATTTCTCTTCTTTCATTTCTGGTTTTGTTTGAGTTCTCTCTCTCTCTTTTTTTGAGTCTGGCTAAAGTTTATCAATTTTGTTGATCTTTCCAAAGTACCAAATAGTCTGATCTATTTGTTTTTCTAAGTTTCTGTTTCATTTATTTCTGCTTGAATCTTTATTATTTCCTTCCTTCTCCTGGTTTAGGGTTTTGTTTGTTCTTCTCTTTCTAGCTTCTTTAAGCGTAAGGTTAGATTGTTTATTTGAGATTTTTCTTGCTTCTTGAGGTAGTCCTGTATTGCTATGAACTTCCCTCTTAGAACCACTTTTGCTGTATCCCAAAGATTCTGGACCATTGGTTTTCATTTTCATTTGCCATATATTTTTTGATATCCTCTTTGATTTCCTGATTGACCCATTCATTGTTTGATAACATATTATTTAAATCCATGTATTTGTGATCTTCCAGACTTTTTCTTGTGGTTGATTTCTAGTTTCATAGTGTTGCAGTTAAATGTTGAGACTAATTCTGTGGCTTAATAAGTAGTCTATCCTGGAGAATGTTCCATGTGCACTTAAAAGGTATATATTCTACTGTTTTAGAAGAAAATGTTCTGTTAGATCATCTGCTCCACGATGTCATTCAAAGCCAGTTTTCTGATTTTCTGATTGGATGTTCTATCCATTGAGGTAAGTGAGGTGTTAAAGTCCATACTATCATTGTATTACTATAAATTACTTCATTTTTGTTTTTACTAACTGCATTTTCTACCTGTGTGCTCCCATGTTGGGTGCATAAATATTTACAACTGTTATTTTTTTTAATTTATTGTTTAATTTACATCCAAGTTAGTTACTATATGGTGCAACAATAATTTCAGGAGTAGATTCCTTAATGCCCCTTACCCATTTAGACCATCCCCCCTCCCACAAAGCCTCCAACAACCCTCTTTTTGTTCTCCATGTTTAAAAGTCTTTTATGTTTTGTCCCCCTCCCTGTTTTTATATTATTTTTTGCTTCCCTTATGTTCTTCATGAGTGAGGTCATATATTTGTCTTTCTCTAACTAATTTCATTTAGCATAATACACTCCAGTTCCATCCACGTAGCTGCAAATGGCAAGATTTCATTCTTTTTGATGGCTGAGTAATACTCCATTGTGTGTGTGTGTGTGTGTGTGTGTGTGTATATATCTCACATCTTCTTTATCCATTCATCCACTGATGGACATTTGGGCTCTTTCCATACCTTGGCTACTGTCGATAGCACTGCTATAAACATTGGGGTGCATGTGCCCCTTCAAAAGAGCACACCTGTAGCCCTTGGATAAATACCTAGTAGAGCAATTAGTGGATCGTAGGGTAGTTCTATTTTCAATTTTTTGAGAAGGCTCCATACTGTTTTCCAGAGTGGCTGCACCAGTCTGCATTCCCACCAGCAGTGCAAAAGAGATCGTCTTTCTCTGCATCCTCGCCAACATCTCTTGTTGCCTGAGTTGTTAATGTTAGCCATTCTGACAAGTGTGAGGTGGTATCTCATTGTGGTTTTGATTTGTATTTCCCTGATGATGAGTGATATTGAGCATTTTTTCATGTGTCTGTTCACCATCTGGATGTCTTCTTTGGAGAAGTATCTACTCATGTCATTTGCCCATTCCATCACTCGATTATCTGCTTTTTGGGTGTTGAGTTTGATAAGGTCTTTATAGATTTTGGGTACTAACCCCTTATCTGATATGTCATTTGCAAATACCTTCTCCCAATCCGCCGGTTGCCTTTTAGTTTTGTGCTGATTGTTTCCTTCACTGGGCAGAAGCTTTTTGTTTTGATTAAGTCCCAAGAGTTCATTTTTGCTTTTGTTTCCCTTGCCTCCAGAGACACGTTGAGTAAGAAGTTGCTGCCGCCGAGGTCAAAGAGGTTTTTACCTGCTTTCTCCTCTAGGATTTTGATGGGTTCCTGTCTTACATTTAGGTCTTTCATCCATTTTGAGTTTATTTTTGTGTATGGTGTAAGAAAGTGGTCCAGGTTCATTTTTCTGCATGTTGCTATCCAGTTTTCCCAACACCATTTGCTGAAGAGACTGTCTTTATTCCATTGGATATTCCTTCCTGCTTTGTCAAAGATTTGTTGGCCGTAAGTTTGCAGGTCCATTTCTGGGTTCTCTATACTGTTCCCCTGATCTGAGTGTCCGTTTTGGTGCCAGTACCATATTGTCTTGATGATTACAGCTTCAATACGTCTTGAAGTCTGGGAGTGATTCCGCCAGCTTTGGTTTTCTTTTTCAAGATTGCTTTGGCTATACTGGGTCTTTTCTGGTTCCACACAAACTTTAGGATTGTTTGTTCTAGCTCTGTGAAGAATGCTGGTGTTATGTTGATAGGATTGCACTGAATATGTAGATTGTTTTGGGTAGTATTGAGATTTTAACAATGCTTGTTCTTCCAATCCAGGAGCATGGAATATTTTTCCTTTTTTTGTGTGTCTTCAATTTTTTTCATAAGCTTTCTATAGTTCTCAGTTTATAGACTTTTCACCTCTTTGGTTATGTTTATTCCTAGGTATTTTATGGGTTTTGGTGTAATTGTAAATGGGATTGATTCCTTGATTTCTCTTTCTGTTGCTTCATTATTGGTGTATAGGAATGCAACTGATTTCTGTGCATTGATATTATATCCTGTGACTTTGCTGAATTCATCGATCAGTTCTAACAGTTTTTTGGTTGAATCTTTTGGGTGTTCCATATAGAGTATCATGTCATCTGCGAAGAGTGAAAGTTTGATTTCCTCCTGGCTGATTTTGGATTTATTCCTTTGTTACAACTGTTATCTTCTTGTTGGAATGTTCCCTTTATGATTATTTAGTGTCCTTCTTTGTCTTCTGTTACAGTCTTAAAGTCTATTTTGTCCCATATAAGTACAAACACCATAATTTTTATATTATTCCTCTTGGATGAGAGCTTTATTCATATCTAGTGAAATTATGAATATGAATTTCCTCTTCCCAGTGCTCACTGTTTTACACTGGTGGATGAGATCTTGCTTTCTAGATTAACAACCTCCTATGAATCCTCCCTAGGATCCCACTCTAGCACCACGGATTTTACCTACTGGGCCAAACTTAATCTCACAGATTACAATGATAACAATAGAAAAATATACACATAATTTTGCAAGCACTCTGAAAGGCTCCTTAAATCTAATAAAAGTTCAACATGATTTCAATAATATGAACTAAACTAAGGAACTGAGGGAAAGAATCATTCACTTCATAAAGACTTACCCAAGATTCCTTAGTGGCAAATTTTCAGTACATTTTAAAAGACCATGAGATTTATAAAAGTACAAACTATATATTTTTAAGACCACCTATATATACATACACACACACACACACACATAATACATACATATATATATTTTTAAACTATCAGTAAAGACCTATTAAATTTAATGATTCATACAAAAGACCACCTAGCTTATTACCTTTGACTAAAAGTAAATATTGTTTTAAAATCTAGCCTAACTGGAACTTAGACAAAACATTTAGAGAATGTTTTGGTACAACAGTAAGAATTAAACACAATTAAGGAGCACTCAGGAAAAAGATGTAATCTGTTCTTCAAAAAAGAAACCTTTTTCCTGCCACTCTCATTGCATTTTCATTTTATATTGTGATAGACATTTATTTAGACATACTGTTTATAATAATATGTTTAATGAATTTATTCTCTGAGGTAAAGTGTTAAAATACTTTAAAAATAGTTCAAAATTAAACTTAAGAGATACTGAGAGAACAGGAAGTCTTCAATTGGTATCTACATTCTCTTATGTCTTAATAAATCCTAAATTTTTCTACCTGGCATAAAGCTTAAATTAATTTTATTTTTATGTCAACACCATAATTCCTTCTTATCTCTTTCTAATTGGGAATAAAGTGAAATTACTGTATATGCCAACGTAACCAACTTTGTAAAGATTTCTTAAAGCCCAAATCTTTAAATATCCAAAGTTTATGTCCAGAAAGGCATACAATTAAACCAAAATGTTATGTATCCTGAAACTAGGTAAGTTTTTGGCCTTCAGTAACAATGATGCAAGAATTTACTGGGAAGTCAAAATAACAAATTTGGTTATGCTACATAACCAAATAGAGGTATATCTAAAAAATATAGTGAATGTTCAATTTGTGGAAAACTAAATACATTAACATCATTTATATCAGCAAATTTCAGTAACTGTGGGTTCATAATTATAAGTGATAACTTAATAGAGCAGCCTCCCTAAAGAGTAAGGGGTGGCTATTTTCATAGTCATTTTTCCAGAAATTACGTTTTAATGCTTTTCAAATGGTATCACCCACAACATGAATAATGAATAGAGAATCACACTGCTGCACTGATAAGTGGATGCTGAATACTAAACTAGGCAGCCTACTAGGCCAATTCACTAAATCACCTTGAACCCATGATGGAAGTAAGAATTATAAATCTGTGAATGTCGAGTCCATTGTAGTGCAGTTTAAATGGAAATTTATATTTTTTACATAAAATTGTTTTATTAAACCTCCAAGACACAGATTCAAAAAATAAAGAGGTTCAACCAACAAATGCAAAGTCATTTACACTTAACACTAGGCAGCAACTTACCAAGGAAACAGGTTGCAAGCATCAACCTCAGGGAAAGTCAACGTAAAAATTATTTGCCCACTTACATTAATTCTGTAAGTCTTCCCCTAAATAACACATGACTATCTTTCAAAATTCAGTACATACAATGCAAAAAGTTAGGTCCTCCTCATGCTCCTATGCCCCTCATTCGGACTTCACCTTCTTTCCAGTGTATATATCCTTAAAAGGGCAGTCTGTGTTTATACAAGCCTATTACCCATAAGGATACTAAATTCACATATTTTCAACACAAATGGTAGCATACCACCAAACAAAAGCCCCCCAAACTATTCCCTTAAAAGTCTGTCTCTGGGTGGTTCAGTTGGTTAAGTGTCCAACTCTTTTTTCAGCTCAGGTCATGTTCTAACAGTCATGAGATCAAGCCCTGTGTCCTGTTCCGGAGGCTGCTTAGAGATTCTCTCTCTCCCTCTGCCCCGTTAATCCCACACTGTTGTGTGCACACATGCTTTCTCTCTCTCAAGAAAAAAATAAAAGAAAAGAAATTCTCAAGGATTTTCTACACCTGTTCATAAAGTCTTTCATAGTTCTGTACTGAATGGATGTCAAATATTTTAATTAATATTTTAAAATATTCTCCTACTGATGGACATTAAGTTTTTTCCATCTTTTGATATTACACATTCCTGTAATAAAATATTCTTTTATGTAATCACTTCACTTATGTGTAAGGAAATAGGTAAATCAAATTCCTTTAAGGGAAATTTCAAGGTAAAGAACTGTGAGGAAAAAAACCGGAGCAAATATTTCCTCTTTTGATACTGGTATGCCCCACTTTTTGGAAGTTCATGTTATACCACTTCACTTTTACAAAAACCTACTAAAAGAAATTTGAAGACGACTGTCACTTTTACAGAAAAAAGGCAAAAAAGTAAAAACTGCTCAGAATTTGTTTTGCAGTAAGCACTCCAAGCAGCAAGAGTGGGACCTCCATGCTCCTTCCCCAGGACCTATATTGAGCATTTCAGCATCAAGCTGCCCTAGCTCTAAGCTGTGTGATCATCTAGGCTATATCTTGATTTTATTCATCCATTAGCAAGGTATGTTCTAAGGTATCAAAACAGCCTAAGAGGTTACTTTTTGGGTCTTGGAACACTTAGAAGTTTTTCCATATAAATTAACGGTAATTACTTTTTTACTTCATATCATCTAGGCTTACAAAAGGTTTCATATAGACACTCTACTTTGAGAAAGCGGGAAAAACTTTTACTGTCAAATTTCTCTTCATACAAATAATTTATATCAGCAATGTAAAAGTGTGCATGTTTTCCTACATAGTGCTTGTCAAATTCAGTGTGCTACAAAACTTTTTAATCTTTGCAAATCTGAAGGGTGACATATTTCGTTGTAATTTTAAATTGCATCTCTTACATTGTAAATGAGGCTGAGCTATTTGCAATCTTTTTCCTGTGAACTGTCTGAACCATCTTTGGCCCATTGTTTCCAGTGGTCTACTTGTTTTCTTTCTCCCCACCCATCTGATTTGTAAAAGTGATTTATACATAATTTAGAAATTAGCTTTTTGCCAGTGCTGAACTATAAGTATTTTCTTTTGCATTGCCATACAGATGTTTTAATTTTTACTTTTTTGAATTATCAATTTTATGCCTTCTGGGTTCTGTGTCATACACAGAAAGATCTTATCTGAGAATGCAAATTAAATTCCATGTGCAGTGTGTTTTCCTTAGTTCATGATATTATTGTTTTGTTTTTATTATACTGAAATATTTGGCCTGTATGTAAATTATTCTTGAGAAGTAGTTCTATTACCTCTCCCTAAAAGTTTCCCTAAAACTCAATTATTTTCTAATGAAATATACTATGTGATGCAGACAGCTTAATCATTCAAATAAAGAAGTATGAGCTAAAACTAACTCATGGAGGTGTATTCCAACACAGTAATAGGGAATGAGAAAATAAAAGTTTTTCTCCATACTTCCTCTATTCATCCCATGATCCATCCCCACACTATCTTTAAACACTAAGAAAATCCCATCTAATGCAAAGGCTTTAAAAGGTAGGATTAACCTCATAAATTCTTGTGCTTAACTGTGCATAGAATATTTTTTCTGAAGAAAAGGTCCACACCTTGGGGGCAGAGGGGTGTGCAATAACCCAAACCAGAGTGCTACAGCCCAAGCAGGTGAGGAGGGTATCCAAGCCTAAAGAGGATAAAAAAGCAGCCCTACAAAAGGATGGCTGACATGGGTGTCAGAGACTCAGTAAAGTGAGGAGGGTGGGAGGTAATAGAGAACACAGCATGAAAAGTCAACATCTCAGCAGGGTAAAGAAGGGCAAGACAACTCATGGATGGTACAGAGGCTGCTTTTAGGCAACCAATTTGAACAATGGAAACCTGAGTAAGGTAGAAGGGCCCACAGTGACCGCCCCCCGCCCCCAACACCCCTGACTGAATACAAACAGGCCAATGGGCAACCCATCTCAAAAAATCGATTAGCCCTAGCCAACCAATGGGTTACTACACCAGGACACAGGTACTGAAAAAGGAAAATTCTATATGCTCCCATACCTCCTCACCTTCTCCCCTTTAGCTAGAGCCCCCCACCACTACCTCGTGGCAGACAGTTTTTGCTTTGCTATCCTGCCTACGGTTTCCTGACAGTGTATTCAATAAACTTCTATCTCCTTTGCTCTGCCTTGAGTGAATTCTTTCACAGCCCACAGGGCCGACCTCTACCCGACTGGGTCATCCCACATTTGGGGGCCCCATCCATCAGGAGACCACTGTATGTCTGGCATACAGTATCAGAGCCCAATGGAGTGAGGACGGTGTCATGGATGTGGGGGATGTGCAGTGAGAGCCAGAGCAAGGTGAGGAGGACATCTGCACAGGAATAGGCAAAACAACAGAGATATTTTAGTTACATACAGGAGAAATTAAACAGATAAGTAAATGTGTTAAGTTAATGTAGGCCAGTTTTTTATTATCATAAAAGGGAGTTACAAATACAGAAAGAGAAAAAAAGTATAATTTATTAGTGCACTAGAGTTGGGCCATTTCACACGAGTGTGAACTCATAGTTTTCAATATAGTTAAATACAGCATTATAGATCTAAATGTGTTGATCTGTACATTATCTGTGTACTTAAATACATACATTCCCTAACTCTGTCAGCATAAAAGGCCCAGAAATAGTGATACTCCAACAGCAATGAACACACTCAGTGCCCCATTCTCACCTAAATACCATTCTTCTCAAGGAGAATAAAGACTCTGAATTCAGAGTGTGACAGGGAAAGTACAAAATGAGTCTGGAATATCATATTATATCACAGAGCAAGGAAATGATGCTCCAATAATTGATGGGGACATTGCAAAAAGCCACAGCTACCTTGAGTGGGATCCTACTGATCAAACTGGTTATAAAATGAACATCAAAATAAATAATGATAGTAACATATAATAACCCATTGAATAAAAAAAGGAAGCGATGAGTACACATGATTAAATTGAAAAGTTTTTAAATAGGGTGCTGACAAAGTTTCCAAATATCCCTCCTTACCCCCAGCCAAATACTAGTAAATGGTTCTTGCCTGATACTATTCAGAGTTTGCTACCTCTACTATAATTAATAATGAGGAATACTGATTAAGATTTAACAGAAAATAAGCACATTTCATGACTATACCAAGGATTAGATTCCAAAGCACTAGAGACATTATTTCTTAAATAATGTGTTATTGCTGTCTCAAATATAGTGTTCTAAGACTAGGGCTTCAGAATATTTACAATTCAGTTTTTTATTGTTGTTAGCATGATATTGAATTACTATTATATACTCAAATATTTAATCCCTGTATCATGTTTAGTCTTGAGAAACAAAAATCAAAGTAATTTGGGAGGTGTGTAAATCTGACTAAAAAACATATAGAAAGAACAGCCTCCCTCTAAAAACAGAATGAAAAGCACAGAGACCAAAAATTTTTTTAAAGAATCAAATAAAACAAAATAGTTAAGATAGTAAACGCAAAAAAAAAAAAAAAAAAAGGGCTAGGACACCAACCCTCCCCATGTTATTATACATTCACATAATAAGGGCACAGAAGTAGTAGTCTCACTATGGCTTTTCCAACAAGTTGTAGATCACCCCAAGGGAAATACTGGGCCTGGATTAATTTTTTTTAAAAGAAAGGACAGATTTTTAGGAAAGTTTATTTTTTAAAAATGCATGCGTCTTTGTAAATTAATGGGATACTGAAGCCTTGCTGTCTTCACCAGCCATCCCCAGATTTGCTCCTTGTTCTCTTCTGTTCTACTACCAATAAGTATCTTTCCACAACTGGAAACAAAGTGGAGTTCACTCCACCACTAAGCCCGTGAATTAAACTGGCATAAGGCTGACCATAACCTTCCCCATCTGTACTCAAGCCATTGTCCCTATTAAAAAACCACTACAAAAGGTGTAAAGCCACTACAAAGAGGTGAGATACACACTGCATTATGTTACAAACTTTTCTACCTCCCTTTACCAGAGACCTCTAGTGAAGCCTGTTCTCACACTGAATAAGTAATGGTTATGTTTCTTCCCTCAGGGCCTAAGCCTTTATTTGTTCCTATTAAATATCATACTGTTTAAAAATCTAAATTTCAACTTGCCCTGATTACTTTGTGTTATATATTATACAATGCAAATCAGTCTACTCAATAAAGCTTTATCTTGAAATTTGAGAAGCATAATCTCAACTGATTAAATCAAATTATGGTGGAAGACAAATCCCTACATATTTCATATGGCTCCAGGCATAAAAGTTAGCTATCACTCACTAACACAAACTACCCCTTTTTACTCAGAAGACATCAAATTTCTCTTATCTATCTATCCCTTCTCTTCATTCTCACTACCAATACTCTGATTGATCTTCCTGTACTCAAATATTTTTTCTTAAAACAGTTATAAACATTGCCCACTATCAATGTTATAAAGGCCAAACTGTTGAACAAAATGATCAGAATTAATACACACTATGATATAGGTATCAACTGTCTTCATTTTACAAATGAGGAAGCTGAAGCACTAACTTTTACAGATCCTGCATCACTTTGGGTCTTTGGTCATGCAACAGCCTCCATTTCCAAAAGGCTCCACCACCTACCTCCTCCCCCTCCCCAATTTGAGAAATCTTAATCTCTCATGTCAATTCCTACTTCTTTAATGCTGTTTAACCCTAAACTTCATTGATTTAGATTTTTCCCACTGAGTGACAAAAGACATTTTTGTTATCAGTTATAGAGGATGTATAGCTGTTTATATAAATGAGTTATAGGTCCACCATTCTTAAGTCACTCAACTATATCATTTTATGGGTTACAAAAATCATATTGATTTAATGACACTGATTTACATTTCCACCCACTTCACAGTTCTATTTCCCAACTTTTGTCACCAGTAACACTGGACATTTGATGCCTCTAAATTCCACATACTTTTTTCCTTAAATTTCACAAAAATTGCTAATTTAAATGAACACACAGGTGCTCTGATTATTCATTCTCTTTTAAAGGTAAGGACCCTGAATCAATTGCAAGTGACAATGTAGATTTTTTTCTAATGGAAATAATGAAGTAGAAGACGGAGTATTTTAACTTTTTTTTAATTTTAGAAAAAGAAAGAGAGTACACACACGTGCCAAGCAGGGCAGAGGATCTTAAGCACGTCCATATGCTCGGTGCACAGCCCGAGGTGGGGCTCCATCCCAGAACCCTGGGATCTTGACCTGAGCCCAAATCAAGAGTCCTCACTCAATGCTCAACCAACTGAGCCACCAAGGCTCAGATTTTAACAATCTTAAATAGCCACTGATAATCTGGCCCTGGAGCAAGACCTGCTTAACTTCCTAGAGAAAAGAGAACACTCATCTTGGTGGGGTAGTGGCAAAAGCAGTTGAAACAAAAGATTAAAGCCTACTGTCAATCTCCTAAAGCTTTCAAGTTCTTAAAGAATCCTCTTCACTCTTTAGCTACCATTTAGCAAAAATGCCAATGGTCAAATGCAAGCATGGCTTACTGTTCTAGTTTCTAGTGGATCAACCAACATTCTTTTTAAAAACAGAAGGAAAAAAAAAAACCCAAAGATTTAGACAGTTTGAAAGGAACTCAGAAAGGCATCCATAAGTAAAACTGTCATCCAATATGGAAGTGAAATTTAGCATGTTTAGGATTCAGAGTCCACTTTGAATGCAAAAGCTAGGTTAAACATAACACTGGTACTTTTAAACACCTTTTTTGAGAAATGGGAAGAGATTTTTCTATCACTGCTAATTTACTTAGAATTATATGCTTTCCCAAGTTAAGTCCAGCCTTCTAAATATAGGGTATGCTGAAAACATTCAACTGGTACCTTTAATCATAAAATAAGATTTCTGGTCTAAATTTATTTTGTTAAATTCCTTTCCTCTAATCAGTATTCCTTCAAAGCTAAGAAGAAAAAATACTTTTTTCTAAGTATGTTAAAATTAGGGAAGAATATATTCCCTAATCACAAACAAAATTAAAACAAAGGAAACTAAATCAAATTTATCACATCACTGAAACACTGTTAAACTGTTCCACTCACTACTACATGATCAAGCTTAACTACTTCAGCTTTGTAAGCAATTCACAAACTCCCTGTTTCGGTTCTAGCCATCCAACAAAGATTTTACTATTTACCACATGCCACTGTTCTACATTCAAGGGAACACTAAATCAATGAGCAGCCAGATTGGTAAAAGTAAATAATAATAACTGTAAAGATAATTAAGATATAGTCTGACAATCCTCATAATATTTATTAATTACTGGGGTGCTTTTCACATACTCCAGAAATTCTTTGATACTCCTCCGACTGGGAGGTGGAACTCCCCTCCTCTTGAGTATGGCCTGGACTTATGATTCATTCTAGGGGAAACAGTCACTGTTTTCAGTGGAGAAACCTGACAGTCACCACCTAAACCAAATAACCAAGGTTAATATCACCAGCACTAAGACACGTTGAGTTAATATACCCCCTGATATGATGAAAAGGGCACTTCACGTGTATTCTTCCTCAAAATCCAAAATCTTAATCTGATCATCTTTTCGAAAATGTCAATGTTAGGAAAAACAAGGGAAAGATACAGATTGGAGAAGACTAAAGAGACATGACAACTATAGGCACATGTTATCCTGGGTCGAATCCTAGAACAGAAAACATGAGCAGGAAAACTGAAGAAATCTAAATAAAATCTATAGTTTAGTTAATTGTATTATACCAATTTTTTAGTTTTGATAAATGCACCATGGTTATATAAGATGTTAATATTAAGGAAAACTGGATGAAGTGTATACAAGAACTCTTTGCAACTGAAATTATTTCAAATTAAGAGGCTTAATTAAATATATAAAAGTCTAGTAAGTATTACCAGGGAATAAGCATATGACCTATGAGAGCATGCAGCCAGGTTCTGTCTCAGGGATGTATGTATGGGATCTGAGGAGAATGTCTAAACCGAGTCCTGAAATATAAGAAGTTAATTCAGCTACTTCTTATGAAGTAGTGGTGAAGGGGATTGATAGTAGGATAATCTACTATCCAGCAACAAGATAGAGATTTGGTTTGGGTGGGACAAGTGGTTTAATACAGTTGGCATAATGGGGGGAGGGTAAGAGGTAGTGCCAATAAATAAGGTCAGAGGGAGAAGAAGCCACCTATATCTTCAAGCACCAGCTCAAATCCCACTGTTCAAACTAGTGCTGAGGGGACTCCCTCTCCTGAAATCTTTTCCTATACCAGCCACCATGTATTGCCTGGGAAAAGCACAGAACTTACTTCACTTAACAGCCACAGGATTAAATGAATGAATGCCAAGTGACCAACACAATGCTTAGCACATGACAAGTGCTCAGTAAATGTTAGGAATTACAATGTGGCTGACATGAACAATAATGGTAATGATGACGATGATGACAACGTTCAAAGATTACCTTTTCCCCATTGCCAACTTTCAAGCCTTTTACTTCCTCAGTTAAAAAGGGAAAAGAAAGTTCCATACTGTTATGTTCTTACTGATAGCTAGTAAAAAATATCTATTTTACTAACAGATAAAAAAAAATCTGGATGTACAGTTGCTATTTTATTCCACACACTGAAGAGTAAGGTTAGTCAACAAATATGAAGAGAGACCAAATAAAAATTTAAGAACTGCATAAAAGAAAACCAAAGGAGGTCCCTAAAACTTCAACATATCCTTTCTTATTTTTTTAACTTTAAGAATTTAAAAATTGAAATGTTTTAAACATCCAAGAAAGAAACATAGAAGCTATTTAAGGCTATTTTTAAGCAAACTATTTCAAGCATTTTTTTCTCATCTCTTACTTTCTCAGATTGTATGCCAATGTGTACCTCTCACATTGGTAGTATCCTCTAGGACAGTGGTCTAAGTATATTTATCCCAGATGTAAACCTCCAGGGCATACTTCTGTATAAAAGGCACTGTACAGAAACAAACTATGTCAATAACACTCTGTAGCATCACAAATGGGAACTGTTCATTGTTGCTATCAAATATTCCTGATATGGAAGTGCTGATGAGCTACAAGGAATGTTCTCCAATATCTAATTCAGATTCAGAGAAAGATCTTAACTTACCTGTACTAATTTAGATACCCAACAGTATGTCCAAGATGGTACAGTATACAAGCAAAGCAAAATTTTCATCTGATCCATGTGAAAAATTACACAGTAAGGAACATAACATATAACATTCACACATGCTGTTTAAATATTAAACTATTAGGAATACAATATAAGGAAGAAAATTATTCAAGCTTTTTCTTCCAAGAGAGAAACTCTAATTTTTCAACCAAAACATTTATGTTCTAATTTTTCCTTAGGTTATACAGATTTCCAAGACAATATGATAATTAAAAAAGGATGTCAAACACCACCTTACCAAGGGATCAAAGTTAGCATCAGCAGTGGGGTCGTGTGGGTATCCTTCTAACCTCTAATAGAATGTAATGAGAAGGGCACCTTATCACTGTAGGGTTTTCTCTCAAAACCTATAACTCTAGTCTAACCATAAAAACATATCCAACAAACTCAAACTGAGGGACATTCAACAGAACACTTAAACAGTACACCTCAAAACTACCCAGATCATGAGAAACAAAAAAAGATTGAGCAATGGTCACAGACCAAAGGGTACTAACAGGACATGAATAAATGCAGTGTGGGATTATGAATTGGATCCCAAAATATGAAAGACAGTATAAAGGAAAAAACTGGTGAAATCTGGATAAAATCTGTAGTTAACAATAATGTATCTTATGCACTTGGTTTCTTAATTAGATTAATATACCACAGTAATATAAGATGATAACCTTAGGGGAAGCCTGGTTGAGGGCTACAGAGGAGCTCTCTGCACTATCTTTGAAACTTCTTAGTATATCAAAAATTATTCCAAAATGAAAAATTTAATAAAAAATAAAGACTGCAGACTAACTTTATGTTTTATATTTATGGAGGTTATCTGTAGCCATGGATAAGCTTTCTTGGAATAAACACTATCACCAATGAATCCAATCACAAAGCTATGCTTCCATAAATATTTCAAACGCAATACTGAAAGTCCTGATTAGGTCACAGAATTACAAAGAATATGATAATCATCAATTCAACTAGATTAATGCATACACTTAAAAATCATCAATTCAATTGCCTCTTGCTGCTTAATTAATAAAAGCCAAACTCCTACAAGGCTCTCAATGACATAGCCCCTTGTTTCTCATTTAGCAGGATTTATTCAGGCACAGTAGCTTTTGGAGAGTTGCTCAACAATGCTTCAGGTGTGGCCTTTGCACTTGGTTTTCCTCTACTCCAGGCTCTTCACCCAGCTAGCTCCTTCTCATCCTTCGCCTCAACTGAATACACTTTATCCTTCAGCTGAATTTACCTCCATATCAGACTCTTGGAAGAGGTCTGTTTAAGGTGGGACACCACCCATTAAAGCATCTGTTTCTTCCTTCCATGGTACTTAGTGCAACTTGTAATTATTTGTAATTAGACTGTCTAATGTCTTTCTCCTCCACTTGTTCGTTTTATTATTCCTCAATATCTGGCAAAGCTCCTGAGATAGCGAGCACCCAGTAAATATCTGTTAAATGAATGAATCCAACAAGTTGCAAAAGCTATCATTAAGTCAGAGCACAACTACCTACGGAATCCGATCCCATGAATGAACTATTCTGTTTAAAGAGTGAAGTAGATTTACTTCATTTCTATTTTTAGTAGATCTTAGTTCTGTCCACTGGATCTTTATAATAAAAAAGATCAATCCTCTCAATGTCACCTAGACCTGACCTTTACTGCCCACCTGCTTTAACAAAGTGACCTTGGTCCCACATTCTTCCCAAAGCTCTTTCCAGTGAATCTCTTAACTCAAATGGAAATAGAAGCCACCCCTGAAGTGATAACGACTGCCCTAAAATGACCCCTCATCAGTTGGCCCAGACCACCCAGACCAGTTTGAGCATAACCCCTAATTCACACCTACAGCGATGGACCATGAAGTGACTTCTAGAGTGACAGACAACTACCTCTACCTCATCATAATACTAAAATTTCTGCCCAAGAAGGAGCACAAGCCTTTTCCATAGAACACACAATATATGTATAGGCACATTTCCTTACAGCGCAAGCGCAGCCTTATGCCCATCTCTACATATGATGACAAGGCTTCCCTATCTAAATATTCATCCTAATCCTAAATAAAAGGAACTCATTCACTCTTGCTCAAGGAGTCACAGCTTTCAAAGTTACTCCCTGTGATCTCTTTGACGCAAATAAAGTTTCCTTTGTGCGACAACCCCACCTGGTGTAGTTTTTATCTGTGACTCACCAAGGAACAAACTCATGTTGGTTAGGTTACATGAAGACAGAACTAAAAATGTCATCCCACATTTATCTCAAATTGACTATTCCAAACAATGTATGTAGTTTCAAAATGGACCAAATACTCTCTGAATTAAAAACTCTTATTTAATATTTCAGTAATGCTAAATATAATAATAAGTGCAGAAAACAGCTTACATTCACTATACCCATCTGCTCTGTCAAACATACCATTATCACAGAACCCAGTGCTTTTTACAAACTATGCAAGAAGGAAAGGCATGACAGTAAGAAATTTAGTTCTAGAATATGTCATATACTAAAGTTATTTGGTACCTGCAGTCAAACCCTCAAAATGTGTGTACACCCTTGATCTCAATCGTTTGCCATTTCTTCCATCTCTCTAGTCACTTTTTTATTCTTATTGCTACTGCCCATATTTCATTCAAACCCTCATTATCCATCTGTTTTTCCTGCCTCTTGCCATAAAATATTGATTTTATACTATCACAGCTCTGCTGGGGAACCTAGAATGATTCACAGCTGCTTCACGTCTATGTTTCTTTTTCAAGCATTCAAAGTCTTTCATAATCTGACCCTATTCTATTATTTCATACTATTCCCCCGAAATAAGTTTTTGCTCTAATTGACAGACATTCTCATCTTTCTAAGCCTGTTATCACATGCTTGTTCCTGCCTCTCTGCTTCTTATATGAGTTCATCTTTCCTGAATCAATGAGTCACATATCCTTAAAACTTACAAGTACCTCCCTATTTTCCAAAAGTAAGAATGTTACAAACTCCTGGTAAGCAACTCTTCCTATGTTTACATCTTTTTCTTATTTTTAATACTTTGCTCCTTTATCTTATCAAGGAAAAGAAAAAGGCTGTTAATTGCCACTTCTATATACTCCTTTCACTGCCAAAGGCAAATCAGATATATTAAAAGAAGACCATTATATTCATAAGTGCCCTTAACCAGGCTTAAAAGTTACACTGGGACATGGAAACTACAAACCAAATTACAACAGTTTTAAGAGTATTCAAAATCAAAACAGTGAAAATTAATGAATACATGTAAAAGCATTTTAAATGTAAATTTCCAAAATGGTACTTAATAATGATTATTATATATCAAGCTAAGAACAACAATATCTTAAATTACCATATCATCCCTGTCCTCCTCCTTTGCTAGTCAAAATGAGTACTTCTTTTCCCAACCCAAAAGATTTGCTTAAATGCATAAGAAAGATACCATTCAACACCTATGAAAGACTATGTCTTCAGTAAAGAAAATTAGTAGATGCAAAGTCTGTTGACTGTGATGATGAAAAATTTCTTTCATCTGTATTAGACTAAAGTTTAAAATTTCGAGTTCAAAGACAAAGCAAGATAATTTATCAAACAAATTAAATTCTATGATTATTACATAATTCATTCATTATGGGTGAAGTAGTTAAAATCTTTCCATAAATTCTCAAAGAAGTTCATCAAAACCACTTTAATACCAGCTTAAGGAAAACCGATAGCAGTACCACATTCTCAAAGCATGAAACATGTATTTTAAAGGCACATATTTATATCAAACAATAATTAACTGAATTATGCCAAATGTCCTTATAGTACTCCATTACCATATATGATAAATAAAAGTGTAATTATGATCCAAGCAAAAAGCTAAAGAGAAGCAAGGTCGGATGAAGCTGATATTCAACTGCTATACTTTCAAGCTTTTAATCTTCTGTTTAACAGGTTTTCTCATTCTATGGCTCGCCTAGCTGTTGAACTTGCACTTCCCTAGAATTCTGGCTTGGGTAGTCTTTCTTTTAAAAAAAAAAATTCTCTTCATAGTGAAAGAAATTATGGTCTAAATCACAAAGATGACAAGAAACCTTAGCAATTTAAATAGACAAGCCTTGAAATAATATTGTGATCAAAGTATCAAGCAGCCTAATAAAACCCAGGTGGCTCAAGCTTATCGTATACGGTACTCATTACCACAATTGCACTATTTAATCTACTTCCTGGTGTCAACAAAAACTTTCTGTTATTAATTCCCCCCAGTTATGGATCTGCTTAAGTTAATGCAGTTTTCTGATAAGACAACTCTTTGTCCAAAAAAATTTAAAAAGAGAGCGGTCTCATTTTAAATGTCTTAGAACTGGAGCCATGGTTGGTAAAACCACAGAAACCACGGTGGCTTTGTATTATTAGTCATCTATATAAGTATATGTTAATTCCTAAGAAGGTACCAGATGACTCAGGACTAACACAGTTTTATAAGGACTCACATGTTTACATCAAAAAGGTAACCATATGCACATAAAAAGAACTGTTTACAAGTTATAAACCTCAGATTCAAATAAGAGATTTATCCAATGACAAAGGTACGCAGGTTTGAGTCTACTTGTCAGTTCCTCTCACCCATACAAAACCTCTCCATCATTCGTATGGTTCTCTGTCGGTTGTAACTTATAAGATTTTGAAGCTTTTTTCCTATCTATAGGTCTTACTGACTTTCCCAAAAGTACTTAAATGTTTCTCAGGAAACATGTCTTATAGCATAATTTGTTTCTAAAAAAATTCCATTTAGGTACAGTAAACATACTAGGATTATTACATCTACCTCAACAGTGGTACCAAACACCAAAGGAGCAAAAAGATTATATCCAAAGATAAAGAATAAGAAAAGGGTAACATGATCACAGTTACAGTCCCTGGATTTCCTAGTTGGTCTCAATCATAGGTACACACCATGACATCAAAAAGGTGAACTGTGAGAGCTGCATATGGTGCACACCTCCAGTTTACAGACAGCTAGTTGTACTGGTTACAAAGGAAAACCACTAACTGCTCAGTGTTTCATGAGTGGCACCCAGTGTTCACACAGATTCCTTACAACTAACTGATCCATTTCCTTTCCATGTTCTCTTGTCTTTCATTCCGCTTGTGCAGATGGCAGTTACAGCAGATTGGAAACATTGCACAACATACCACTTAACAATGCTGTGTACTCAGTAAAGAAGGAAATTCACATGACAGTCTTTATCACTACTGTCTGTTTAAGTCATCTGCAAAGAAGCACTGTATTCTAGAAAGTTTTCCTGTGTCAGTCAACATTGATTTCCTAAGTCAAATTAAACCATCTCTATTCAAACTATTGTTTGTAACTGCATTCAGTGGCATTTAATAAGAACACATTTTCCTCCCTTACTCTACCCAGATTAATCTATACTTAATTACTTTCTTCATTCCATGTAACAAAATATTAGAAGCTGTGCTTTCAGTATTTAAATGGGTTTCCAGTGTCTGAGCTGAATATATATATTAAACCATCAACGGCTGACCTGAAGATTAGAATTTCCCTTTATTTTTATTTAATACTGAGTATACGTACACAAACTTGGGAAACTTTCTAATGTTCAGTGTTAAATTCAACAATCATTTGATTCCAGTAGTGCTGACAGTAACTGATAACACCAAGAAGTAAACTTTTAAGTAAATATGTCATGCTTACAAGTCACAAATGCAGGCACCTATATCATTCATTCATAGTGATTTTGATAAAATACTCAGATTACTGACAACCCTCCCAAATTGTAGTGGATTACACATTTCATTTTGGGGTTTCTAGTTCTGAATTTGCCACTAATTTTAAAATTGGGCCCCTCTGAGCCTCAGTTTCCCATCTGTTAAAAGAATTACAAAAGTTCCTGTTGTGATCCACTCAGCAAATGTGAAAACTGAGGCTGGAGAGGCCCATGACTTCAATCAGTAGTAAGCCAGAACTTTACGAAAACTTTAGCCAGAACTCTAAATGTCTAAATGTCCTTCCTTTTATCCTTTTCAGAAAAGTTTGCAAGATCTGTCTACGAATGATTTTAGGAATTCTCTCACCTAAGACTATAATGGTATGCATGTGTGCACACAATCATTTCCATATATGCGGAACTGGCTACATTATTTTTTACCGGGCTCCCCACAAGACTAAGAGACAATTCAAAAGAAAGCCTGGATTCTGACAAAAACATCAGAGTCTCACTGTTAGTTATGTCAAATATCTCCTAAAGGAGCACAGAAAAAACCCATATATGGCTTACAGTGATCTTAATATTTCACATTATGTCCATACCATCCCATTCCTCCTGTGATCACCAGAGAAAATGGTTAACACTCTTTATAAAACCTTTCACTCTCTTCTAGTACTAATTTTTTTTTTTAGTGTTTTGTCTTGACTGACTACATTTTCAGGGCAGGAGTGGTGATGGGAGTGACAGAAGAAGAAATTTTAAAACTAAGGAGAAGTAACTCACATTACCAAAAGTCTTGGCAACAGACTTTTAAAACCACGTACATTTATTTACAGATTAAATTACTGACGGAAAAACTTTTGTCTAAAATTTTGGGAGTCATTACTAAATGAGATTAAAAACAAAAATAAGATATTTCCACCATGAAAGTAAAAAATACATGATGATTTATAAATTTTTAGGAAAATTATTGTAACAAAGCAACAGAATCTGTGAATTGCAAACTTGGAGAACATACATACAGATTTGCAGATACATACTTGTAAACCCAAGACATTCTCCAACCACACAAAAATGTCTTCTGGAGACTTTCACCTGAATAGCAACATAATCTAGACTTCATACTAATAACCTAATTCCGTAAAATAATGTGCTAACAAATCTTCCCATGCTTCCAGTCAAACATACTGCTTAGAATAGTTAAGTTCTTTACACAATGATCACTTCAGAAAACATCCTTAGTAGAAATACAGGTACACAACAGCCAGTGGAAATGCCTGGCACATAGTTCCCAAAGAAATATTGATTTGATGAATGAATAACAAAGGAATAAAGAAACATAAAGGAGAAGGTAAAGTGAGAGCAGACGAGCCTGGACGCCCCAGGGGCTGTTGCTGTTGCTGCTGTTCTCATCAGCAGGCTGCTTCGAGTCCAGAGAGCCCCACCTACTCTGTGCTGCAGACTCCTACGTGCTGCAGACTCCTACAGCCACTGTTGCTAGTGGAAGGGTTCTGCCATCAAAATCTTCCTCTTTGAGGTCAGCACTACCCAGTTCTACAAAACATGCATTAGACAGATATATTTCTGTAAAGACCACTGGAATAATTTTGTGATCTTCTCACCAATCAAGCAGGGAAGAAAGGTGGTCTATACAGTATACTAAAATGTCTGTAGGTTCAACATTAGAGAAAACAAAGGGTGAATATGTATGGGAGTGAAGGTAGTGGGAAAATGTAGGGCTGCATTATAAACCTATACCATTATGGTTACTGAAGCCAAAATAAAGATTGCCTTTGTTGTCTTTTTTTTTTAATGTTTATTTTTGAGAGAGAAAGAGAGAGAGAAAGACAGAGCGTGAGTGGGGGAGGAGCAGAAAGAGAGCAGAATCCATAGCAGGTTCCAGGCTCTCCACAGAACCTGACGCGGGGCTCCAACCCACGAACTGTGAGATCCTAACCTGAGCCGAAGTCGGACGCTTAACCGACTGAGCCACCCAGGCGCGCCCCGCCTTTGTTTTCAAATATATTAGAAAGCACCTCAAAGGCACTCAGTGAAAATTACTACTAAAAAAAAAAAAAAAAACAAAGCAGCAAATAACCCTCAAGGTGGAAAGAGATAAAGGTATGAAAACACCACTCTGACAGTGGTAATATGAAGAGTAATCGCAAATGGATTAAAGTTTCAAGATCTCTGAAAATTTCACCTAGAGAGATGAACATAAAACAGAGCATGGCATGATTAAGATACCACTCTTTTAATATAAAGGGCAGTTTGGAAAAATCAGCATTAGCATCAAATCTAATTATAATTAATCTATCAATCTATAAAACTTGCAGATCAGGTAATATATTTAATTGGAGCAGGAAGCTAGTTAGCACTTCTAGACAAGTTAGGAAGCAAGCTTGAATCGTGTTGATAATTTTTGGAAAAACAGAAAGAGCAAGGATCTTTGGTTACACACTGTAACTGTAGCTTTTTGACATTTTAATTAATGCCAAAACAGTTCATTTTTTGTGGCTACTGCCTTAAAGTTCAGTAATAAATTCAAATATCTATACCTAAAGTTGTTGTGGTTCAAAAGTAAGACAATTTTTATTTAATTAAAATGTAAACCACTGGGAATAGTAATTTAAGGATTACACTTTTAGACTTGGGAAACTTAGGAATTTTAAATACTATTTAAGTACTGTATCCACCTGTAATTTTCAAATCTTAAAGTATTACTTTAAGTCTGCACAAAATTTGAACACGTTTTACTTGGCTTCTTTCCAAACCATAGCACTTACACTTTAGGGACCAAGGGAGGGTATAGTGTAAAGCACTTTAATTTCTTTAAGCAGAAAAATCTTTTACCTTGACCACATTTTCAATAGTATATATCCTTCCATACATAAGAGTTCCTCAACTCATTTAAAAGGGGAAAAAAACCTAAATTTTAAAACAGTAAATAAATGCAAAAAATTTCCTCAAGCTTTTAAAATGAAGCTAGACTTTGTTCTTACTTTTATATTTAATATTTAGAAACATCCAAACTAAAAGAACAAAAAGGGCATAAAAACATTGGTATTGAGGCTTCATATTCGGATTGTATGGCTCATGTTCTAATCACTTCAGAAAACCAAAGACTAAACCTATAAAGTAAGATTTTCATTCTCAAGTTAGTTTCAAATCACAAACCATCGGCTTTCTGAACAATCAAAATAATTTAAGTAAGCAATAACCTAAAGTTCACTGCCCTGAATATTCAGTGATAAGCCATTAAATGTGAATGGTTTAACATTTTCAAAATACTACCATGAATAACAACAAAGAGATCAGTACCCAGGAGAATTAAATCATAAGTCAGTGTACACATTCTCTCTAGTTACCTACCTACACATTGTTTCATTTAAAATGAAATATATATGAAATGTTTTTATTAAATATTTAAAATTAATTAAATAACATATTTAAACATGTATTAAATATTTTAAATATAGCTAAATGCAGCATGGATCCCAGATTTCTATTAACATGACACTAAATTATCATCAGGCATCCTTTATGCATCAGAAGAGCCTAGATGTCAAAAATAGCTTCTGTACCTGGATATAAAATCAGCAACAAAATTTGGAAAACATTGTCAAGGAATGTACAATAAAGATGCCAAGCCAAACACATATTAAATAATTTTTTCTTTATTTCTAGAAATGCTTGTGTTGTTTATGAGGGTCCAGAAATGTGAATAATTAAAACAAATTCACAAGACACTAACTTCCTTAAAAATTACTTAAAATACAAATAACACCCACCTATAAAATCAAACTTCACCTCTCCTGTGAAGTTATCCCCCAAAAGGAATTAGTAGCTCCTATCTAAGTGTTCCCATCACATTTTGTCGTTCCTCACTCTAGACTTTCATCAATTGTTGCACAATTCTTTACATATTTCTCTCCCACTTAAAATCTTTCAAAGCAGTAATGAGGATTTCCTATCTCTGGATCTTTTCCACCAACCATTCAATGTAATTTGCTCAATAAATGCTGAGATGAATTACTAAGAACTAATTTTTTTTCTGAGATATCTGAAACATTTTATTATATCTCTTAATGATTTGAGGTCACGAAGTAAACATGCTCCTACTTCTCCAATAAGTTTCAAACCACACTCCAAAACTGTCTGTATGTATTTCCCATATCTGCACCAAGAAAAGTTATTTGAAAAAAAGCAGTAAAAGAAATAGAATTTCTTAAAAAATGAATCTGTCGAACAAATTACAATGATCACTGATTATTCACACAGACAGAAGATAATGCAAAATAATAAATATCATGTCTTGTCACAAAATGTCCCCATCTGTATAAAAAAAAAATGAAAGTTTTTTCTATCCTGACTCAACTCTTCCCTGAACTCAAAAGCAATACAAAGCCAAAACAGTAATTATGGAGGACGTTTCAAGCAGTATTGTCCTGGGTGTGGGCTGCAGGCAAACTAAGAAGAAAGAGAAGGAAGGTGAGAGTTCAGGAAGCAAGTGATTAAGCAGAGATTTTCTCCAATGCAAACCACAGCTTAGTTATGTGGAAAGTGTTGTAAATAACGTAGTTATACAAAACCTACTCTCTCTGAACCCAGTGATACAAAAATAACACCTATGCAGTGAAAAATTACTCCCAACACATTTTATTGTAATTACATTTTTGCCAATTCGTATTTAGCCTTTGAAAAGTCTGTTTTATAGTCTACACCACTGCTTTTCTTTTGGAGGCTTAATGATAACAAAATAATTGTGTGTAACAGTCTAAAGTAATATTTCTTGCTCTAACACCAAACATGAGTAATAAAAAATAAAATAATTTTCGAATGAACAAAAAGCCAAAAGCTATTTGTGTGTAAATAATATCATGTCAATGTGTGGAATTACTTCAGAAATTATGCAGGCTGCACACGTTCATACTATCTGAGTAAGTTAGGCATCATTTCATTCCCCTAACTGCGTTTTAGTAGTAAGATATAGTCTTCATGCTTCGTTTTTGAAAGAAACTTATTTGAAGTCCAAGGATCATCCTTTGGACTAACTTAAAGAGAGCAAAACAAAAAATCTGTCCATTCCAAATATGAAAATTACGGATTTGGCTCTGAGGCAGAAAAAAAAGTAAGCTTGTTATATCACCTGCAATATTAAATTGATTTAGTCTGCTGAAAAACAAGACAGTGAGTTATTGGATCTGTGTTTAATTCAGTGCACTTTATAACATATTTAAGGAATTTGGTTGTATAAAACAGTATCTCAATCTTATCAGATGAAAATATTTTTCCCTTTTAGCAAGCCTCGGGTTGCATGTCTGAGAAAACAAATTAGTCTCCAGTTCTCCTAAGCTTGATAATAGTGCCCCCTAATGGGAATTTTAATATGAGCCTTTCCACTCATTTTTTTAAAAGCTTATGTTCTAGTTAGTATGAGCAAGTTATCTTTTAACTAGAAAGTTAATCCTGTAATACAAAAGTATATCAAGATTTAAGCCACTTAAAGGAAAGTTATCACATGTGGGGAAAAAATATGAATTTATGAAAAGAAACAAAAAAAGAAAAACTTCATGCCACAACAGTTTTCTTGGTTTTGAATCATCCTACTATAACATAATCCAAGGTGGCATTAATCTCATAAAGTTAAACTCATAAAGAAATTATGCTTCAGCTATGTTTCTAGTACTCAGTAAGTGAGCAATTAATATGTGCTAAAAAGATTGTACAGAGTCAGGAAAAAACTAGTTCAGAACTAAAGTCATTCAGTGTCACACAGATGTGAGTATAGAGCAGAGGCTCCCACCCAAGTTTTCTGGCACCTGTCCATATTACTGGCATACCCTGCTTTGGGAAGTTCGCAGTATACCACTTCGCTTTTAAAAAAGACTGAGTGAAAGAAATCCAACAAGAATTTTTACTTTTACAAAAAAAAAAGGTGAAAAGCAAAAATAACCTTCAGTATTTGTTTTGCAGCGAACTGTCAGAGGCGGCATACAAGCCAAGCAGTGAGAGTGGCCCCGCCAATCTTCCCCAGCACCAAGCCGCCATGCCTCAGAACTGTGTGAGCATCTGTGCTTTATCTTGATTTATTCTGTGTATCCAAAAGCAAGATGTATATTAAGGTATCAGAAAAGCCTAAGAAAGGTTATTTTCAGGGTCTGGGAATGCTCAAAATCTTTTCCGTATAAATTAATGGTAACTGTGACATTTGTGACAAAGGTTTCACAAAAACACTCTACTTTTGCGGAAACCTGTACCTGGCTCACAAGTCTACAACCATGAACATTCTGAATGTCTTTCTTCCCTAGTATCTACAGACAGTTCCCCTAAACACCAACGGTTCAGTATGGGGGGGGCTGGAGGGTGATTCATTAGAATAAAGAAAAAACTACATTTTCTGATACTTTCCAGATGCACAAACACCCAATAATATCAGCGTTTTTATCACAGTGCCCACAATACATTCTGAACTTAAGAGTCAATGTTAAGAGCGGTATCTAGAAGGAATAAGCAACAAAAAGTCATCTATTTATGATGGAAAGAGAGTACTATTTATTACCTTATTCTTTAACCTTGTGACAGAAAATAACAAAAAAGTATGTATGTATGTGTGTATATACACATACATACAAATGAATATCTATGAATGTACATGTACATGTGTATATGTACATACGTGAATATATTCATACACACATATATGAATCAACGTTTATATATACATGTATATATGCATGCGTATATATGCATATATGTATATTTATATAGGTACGTGTGTGTGTCTATGTATATATGTATATATAAATAATAAGAAGTGGTCACTTTCTTAAGGGGCCAAATAGTTAAGAAAAAATTCAGGTTCGGTGCCCATATGGTCTCTGTCACAACTACCCAACTATGCCACTGTAGCAGGAACACAGCCACAGATGAAAATATATAAATGAATGGGCATGGCAGTGTTCCAATAAAACTCTGCACGCAAAAGCAGGCCCACAGATTGTAGCTTGCCAGCCCCTAATTTAAAACATTTCACATTGGACTACAAATTAAACTCTCCACTTTACATGAGATGAGGCCCCAAACAAAAACACAGAAACAAACACCTAAGCAACTCAAAATATGTAACCATTAAAATTATGAAATATTTAGTGAGGACTTTACTTCCGTAAGATGAAGGGCAGAAGAAATGATCTTTCCCTAAATATTAGTTTTAGTAGGCATAAAATAACAGAAAAATAGTAAGCAAAACAATGGATGTTTAGAAAGATTTAAAATTGGGGTGCCTGGGTGGCTCGGTCGGTTGAGCATCCGGCTTCGGCTCAGGTCATGATCTCGCGGTTCATGGGTTCGAGCCCCGCGTCAGGCTCTGTGCTGACAGCTAGCTCAGAGCCTGGAGCCTGTCTTCGGACTCTTGTGTCTCCCTCTATCTCTGACCCTCCCCTGCTCACCTGGCCTGTCTTGGGACTCTTGTGTCTCCCTCTCTCTCTCTGACCCTCCCCTGCTCACGCTGTCTCTCTCTCTCTCTCAAAAATAAATAAAACATTGAAAATTTCTAAAAATAAAAATAATAATAAAATACCCAATATGCAGGGCAATTTTATTCCAGGACACATCCATATAATAAAAAAATTTAGCTTTTATCTAGGTATGATAAAAGTCTAATGGTGACTATATACTAATGCCTGTTCACATAATTAAATGAATTCTGTGAGAAAACCTAAAATTCAAGACTAACCTATACAAGGCTAGGCAGAAATATAAAGTATTATCTTAGACTTTTCACACATGTAAGAAAAATGGCAAATCCTACCAGTTTCTAAAGATAAATCAGGGGCGCCTGGGTGGCTCAGTCAGTTAAGTGTCCGACTTCGGCTCAGGTCATGATCTCATGGTTCGTAGGTTCGAGCCCCGTGTCGGGTTCTGTGCTGCCAGCTCAGAACCCGGAGCCTGTTTCAGATTTTGCGTCTCCCTCTCCCTCTGACCCTCCCCCACTGGTGCTCTGTCTCTCTCTGTCTCAAAGATAAATAAACTATAAAAAAAATTATTTAAAGACAAATCAAGAAAAACAAATTTAATTGTTTTATCCAAAAAGCAGATTTCAGACATAAAATAATGATTCTCCCCACTCTACACCCTTTAATCACTGGCTTCCACTTCACTAAGTGTCCAAAAGCAACACCATATAGCAGGAAAATCATGGGACTTGGAACCAGACAGCCAAAGATTTCAATCCCTACTCTATAAATTCCCAGTTAAATGATTTTGGACAAGCTCTCTGTCTTACTGGGGATCAGTTTGCTAATTTAGAAAACGGGACTGATAAAACCTTCAAATGTGCAGAGTAACAACTAATTATAGGCAATGTACATACAGTACACAGCACACAATTCCCAGCAAATTTTTTATTTGACGCTAAATTGAAATTTCCTATCTCCATGTCGTTAAAATAGTTTTTAAAGAGCTTCTTAAAGTGCATGTTAATGAAATAGCCTATTGGTCAATTACCTGAAAGCCCGTAAGAGAAGTCAGCATCTAGTGATCAAGATCTAAAATTAATAATACCTTTTGCTTTGTTCATCTACCATAACTGCACTGAACATTATTTTTTGCACATATTCTAAACTGAGAATTTTAGAAAAGAAAATTAATTACCTATGGAAACTGTGACAATATAAACTCTTCAGGAATGAATTCTATTCCCAACTCTGCCACTAACACAGTAACTGAGTATGTCACTTCAAGTGAATCTCTCAGACTCCTCACTTGCAAACCAAAAAAAAATTATGTTAACAATCCTTTGTCTTCTCCCCTGGTCTTCCAGCTCTAAAACAACTATTACTGTAGGAGTGCTTGGGTGGCTCAGTTGGCTAAGCGTCCAACTCTTGATTTCGATTCAGGCCATGATCTCATGGTTCATGGGTTTAAGCCCTGCATTGGGCTCCATACTGACAACTCGGAGTCTGCCTGGGATTCTATCCCTCCTCTCTCTCTGCCCCTCCCTGGGGTTCATGTGCACATGCACTTTCTCTCTCTCTAAATAAACACTTAAATTTTTTTTAATTAAAAATAAAAAGAGTTATGACTGCAATGTAATTAAGCATCTCCAGATATGCTGGTGAAGAGAGGAACTGATATATCCACATACTACAGAGGAACTCCAACAGTAATCCAATCCTACTACAGTAGTTCAGATGAAACAAGGAGAGCTTGGCCAGCTTTTAAAAAAAAAAAAAAAGACACAGACTGCAAAAATACTCAACTGCCTAGAATAAAACAGCTTTGGTTAGTTTCTAAAGATATTACTTCAATGAAAAAATGATTTTTTAGACCAATTACAGTATCAAGATACTAACCTTAGCAAGATTATGTTTGGTGTCTATTATATGTTCAAGGTACCATGAGTATGTGAAATCTTAAATAACATTTTATCCAAGTGAAAAGTCGTCAGTTAAAAGTTACATAGAAAAAAAATGACAAAAAGAAAATACTTTAAAAATCTCATTACAATAGCATCAAAATGAATAAAAATAATTGGGAATAACTTGTACACTGATAACTACAAAACAGCTGGACGAAAGTTAAGACAATACAAATAAATGGAAAGGCATTTACTCATAGCTTGGAAGATTTAATATTGTTAAAATGTCCGTACTACCCAAACTGATCTACAGATTCATGTAATCCCCACCAATATCCCAATGGTATTTTCATGGAAATGGAAAAAAAAATCCTAAAATTCATATGGAATTTCAAAGGACTTTAAATAGCCAAAAAATTGAGAAAGAAAAACAAAGCTGGATGCCTCATATTTCCTGATTTCAAAATATATTACAAAGCAACAGTAATCAAAGCAGAATGGTACTAGCATAAAATTCCTAGAAGACAATATAAGGAAGAAGCTTCCTAACATTGGTCTTGACAATAACCTCTTGGCTATTATACCAAAAGTACCAGCAACAAAAGCAAACACAGACAATATGGATTTCATCAAACTAAAAAGCTTCAGCACAGGAAACAAATCAATAGAGTGAAAAAGTAACCTATGGAATGGAAGAAAATATCTGCAAACCAGACATATGATAAGGGGTTAATATCCAGAATATACCAAAAACTTCTTCAACTGAACAACAGTCATTAAAAACAGACAACAGACCTTAACAGACATTTCTTCAAAGAATACATACAAACAGACAACAAGCATATAAAGATACTCAACATCACTATCTATCAGGGAAATGAAAATCAAAACCACAGTATCACCTCATATCTGTTAGTACAATTGCTATCACTATCAAAAAAAATTAAAAAACAGAAAACAAATTTTGGTGAGGATGTGAAGATGTCGCAACCCTTGAACACTACTGGTGGAGAATGTAAACTGGTGTAACCACTAAAAAAGCAATATGGAAGTTCCTCAAAAAATTAAATATAGAATGAATATATGAGCCAGCAAATCCCACTTCTGGGTATATATCCAAGAGAACTGAAAACAAGACCCTGAAGGGATAGCTGCAGCATTATTCAAAAAAGCCAAGAGGCAGGAACAATCTAATTATTTATCAGCAGATGAATGGATAAACAGAATATTACTCAGCCTTAAAAAAGGATACTCTGTTGTATGCTATAACACGCACGAACCTGGAGAACATTAAGTTATGTGAGATAAACCAGTCTCAAAAAAGCCAAAAGACAAATACTGCTAACTTCACTTATATGAGATATAAAGGAGTCAAACTCTCAGAAACCTAAAGCAGAATGGTGGTTGGCAGAGGCTGGCAAGGGGGAAAAGAGGAGCAGTTGGCCAACGGATGTAGAGTTTAGTTTTTGCAAGATGAAACTTCTACAGATCTTTTCCACAACAGCTGCATACAGTTAACACTCTATACACTCAAAATCATTTAAAATGGTAAATTTTACACTTGTTCTTATCATAAAAAAAAGTTACATAGAAAATGATCCCTGAGTGTTCTTCAGATAAGTAAGAAGTTACTTTCAACTAGATTTTTTTTTAATCTTTCAGATTATTGACCTTGGCCTTTGGTGTCAGCTTTATCTATTACTACTGGCCTTTGCTAACAAAGCAATTAGCACCAAAAAAACCCAAAAAAACAAAAACCTCTTGAAATGCTTAAGGAGTATCTTCTTTCTGAAATAGAGAGCTAAGCTCATCTTCTTAAACACTAAGTCAAAATACCACAGAAGAAAATGGATATTGGACACATAGTGATGATCCTTGCCCTTCACGATGTAAGCTGTTTGCAAGGTGATTTCGTAATAGGAAAGTTAACAACAGCACAGCTCCAAATTACTAAAACCAGACTCTCAAATTACAAGTAAGGCCAAACTAACGAATTTTTTGATGTAAATCCTCATTTCAAAGAATCTGCATAATTTTTTAATGTTTACTTACTTTTGAGAGAGAGAGAGTGCAAGTGGAGGAGGGGCAGAGGGAAAGGGAGACACAGAATTGGAAGCAGGCTCCAGGCTCCAAGCTGCCAGCACAGAAACCAACTAGGGGCTCAAACCATAAGATCATGACCTGAGCATATGTTGAACGCTAAGCAACTGAGCCACCCAGGCGCCCCGAATTTGCATAATTTTTTCAAGAAACTCAGAAATCAAGTGAACTAGACTGGCCTGATAGACTCCCAATAAGAGATAATCAAAGGTTATGGTGAGAAATGTTTTAAAAAACATTTGTGTACACTGCAAAGATTTTTGAAATGAGTACCCTTACCTTCATCAAAGTCAGCATCATCTTCTGTGTGTTGAGGGAAAGGAAAGCAGTTGGTAATTTCAAGACGATCTTCTACAACCAACCCCAAAAGCACTCCCTGAACCACTTCAGTTCCTTGTCCTTCTTCTTGATAATGTTTGATTATTTTTAATACCACCTAAAAGAAAATACAGAAGTGAGCTTAAAAACCATCCTTACAGTTTATATTTCCTTTATTTCAAAGAAAAAAATTGAACCATACTAGTAGGTTTGCAAAAACCACAAAATTATATCATAGAACCAATTTTCTTACAAATCAATTCTTACTCTGACACAAATAATAAGCTCACGTAATCTAAATGTACACCTGAAACTCCTGGAGTCTGAAGACATGTTAAAAATGTCAGTCAACAGCACTCATGACTTCAGGTCAACACCTCCAAAAGCTCTGGAATTCAGGAGCAGCTTCAAACAGTATCACCTCAATTCAAGATTATTATAAAGGAAATGCCTATTAACTTTTGTTAACAGAACTATAATTTCCTGACACAGATGATAAAACCATTAATAACATAAAGACCTCAATTACCTGAAAACCTGAAAGCAGACCACTCCCCTGACAATTTCTTAACATCTCAAGATGGTTCCTCAACAAAGCTTCTCATTAAGTCAAAGGAAGTAACAATGAGAACGTGTATCCAAGAAGGATCTGTTTGGTAACAGAAATCAAAGACAACCAAGTCTCCAGCACTACCTAATTTTCCTCAACCAGAAGGATACACCAAATAACCTCTAATGGAAAACTGGCTCTTGCATTACTCTCTCCTTTAACATTTCCATAAAGATAAAGAGGGAACACTGCAAGGTTGGACAGGCAATTAATTTAAAGGTTCACAGTATCAGTAATCATTAATAATAACTCCTAGAAAGTAATTCCCACAATTATGTTAGAAGAAAGGACTATAATCACTTTACAAATAAAACAAAAATAGAGAGAAAGTAAATGGCTAAAAGTCACACATCCAGGAAGTGGAAGAGCCAAGATTTAAACCAACTCAAACTCCAAAGCTGAGTGTGTATTTTAATTTTAATAACGAGACTCATTTTAGTATTAATAATTCGGTAATTAAAAGAATGGATTAGTCAAAGACTTTGTGATGAACAGACCCCAAAAAGATATTGTATCAACAAGATTCAGACCACTTAAGGACAGCAAGCAGTTAGGAGGGAAAAGAGCTTCATGTGGAAGAACCCCAACGGATTAAGACCTTCAACAGTATGAAATGAAGAAAATGCACAAACTTACACATTCCTTAGAAAAGACCTCTCTACTTCCTGAAAGGCACAAAATGAGCTTTGAGAGTCGTGCAGGTATGGGTATGAGTTCCAGCTCTAACACTTACTAGCTGTGACCTTGGGAAAGCTCTTTATTCTTCCTATGTCTTTGATTTCTAATTTGCAACATGGAGCTGTTCCAAAGCAATACTGACACTATTAAAAATGAGATAACGTATAGTAAATACTTCACACAGGGTCTGATATGTAATAAATGATCAATATTATTGATTTTTGACAAGAAAAAGCAGAACCACATGGGGCGCCTGGGTGGGTGGCTCAGTTGGTTAAGCATCCAACTTGGGCTCAGGTCATGATCTCACTGTTCATGGGTTCGAGCCCTGTGTGATGACAGTGCAGAGCCTGAAGCCTGCTTCAGATTCTGTGTGTGTGTCTCTCTCTGCCCCTCCCCTGCTTGCACGCTCTCTCTCTCAAAAATAAACACTAAAAAATTAAATTAAAAAAAGAGAACTATTTAACTCCTGTTCAACTTACCTTTCAGCTACAATTATTGTCACACTTAAAAAAGAAATATAGATGACCAAGAAGGGATAAAGAGAACTAATAAAAAGTTATTACAAACACACCTACCAACTTGTCTAGGTTGCCTAGGTTCCTAGATATTTAACCCTATTAATGAGATCACTGAACCACTGTTGAAATCAAAGTAAACGAGAGATGCTAGAAGACAGCAGAGCTTAATGCAGATCTTCAAACTCCAGAACTGATTCCTAAACAGCTGGTGCTCATGTGTGCAAAAAGGAGTGTTGCTGACAAGTACCCAGCAGTGTCACAAAAAAGCCAGGCCAAAAGAACCTTATTTCCTTTTTCAAATAAAACTGGGATGTGAAATTGTCATTATATTTGAAAATAAGTTATCACAGTTCAAAAATCACTTGTACTGAAATACTGTCTTACCCCTAATAATAATGAAGGGATGTGGGGAGGAGGGCAATGTAACCAAACAGCACAGCAGCTTGATATGCCTGGCCAAAGAGTCCATGCAAGTGACACAAAAGTACAGTGCTCCAACTAAGAGAAACTATCATCTCTTTTCAGCATCACTGACCTGTTATATTCAGTTCTCTATAATGATCAGAAAGAAAATTTACAGTAACAGTATCCAACCGAGAGAAAAGAGAAGCACATGGTTTAACTATCTGCTAAAGACTATCAACATAAGTAAGTATACGCAGAAAGGGGTAATCGTAAGAGAGAAAGCTTAAAACCCTGTGATAAGAATTAGTTCAATAAATTCAAACCTTTCTCCACAGCAGGAACAATCACAAAGAGCACTTTCTAAATAGGCACTGGAGGACGTGTCTTAACTTTGAAAGGCAAAATAAGGATCACAGATGACAGTATCAGGAAAGAAGACTTAATTTTTAAGGGTGAATTCTCTCTTCACATTTAAACCTATCCAAAATAAAAAGGCTTAAGGAAAGACTTGGTGTTTTAAGGGTGAATTCTCTCTTCACATTTAAACCTATCCAAAATAAAAAGGCTTAAGGAAAGACTTGGTGATCACTAAAGTAATTTCCAACTCTATTATTGTGATCTTGCCATTGTAATATAATCTCATAAAAGCAAGCATTCAAAAATATTTTTAAAACACATTTTTATCAAAACTATGCTAACTCATTCTTCACTTTGACATTTTATGCTCTTATTTCCTATATACATGCTAAAATCTCAATTCTTTAGTTCAAAAAATGATGTAATAGACTTGCAATTCAAACTTGAGAGGAGCTGTCAAAAGGAATTCCTGATCAGAAATAACAAATTTATATACAAGCTTTTGAAATTCCACAGAAATAACAGGAACTTACTCTTTAAATAAAAACGTTCCATAGATTTTTGGTATTTACAACACAAAAATCCATGTTCTGCTCATGGTCTCCCCTCTTAAATATTCTCATAAAAATGAAGAGATGTTTTATTTGCCATATCTTCAACATCCAAACTGGTACTGGCACATAAAAGATACTCAAAATATCTGCTGAAGGGCTGAATACTGAACATTTATCGATCACTTATATCAAACACTCCAGTGTCTTATATGCAATGACTCATTTAATCCCCATAACTACTCTATGATGTCAGTAATATTTCTTCATTTATTTGACAGATAAGGAAACAGAGATATTCTGACACAAAATTATTAAATCAGGGAGGTGAGACAGGATTTTGAGTTTCAAGGTACTTTTAATTACTTCATAATAACTGAGTAACTTTGTAACAACAAGGCTGAAACAGAGTACAGGAGCAACAGCTCTTAAGGAAGCCCCTGTAACTAAGTTGCAGAAGCAGAGTTTTGTACAAGTAGAAAAGTTCAGTGTAAGGTTACCAGGTCAGGCAGCAAAAAGACTCTAAGAGAATGGTGCTAGAGGTCAAATTTTTTGTGCCCTGATCACTAGAAGTAGCATCAACAGGAAACCGCCATTAGTTGCTAGAATGCAATACAGCTTCTTTAGCAGCACTATTCTCACAAGCCACAAGATGGGAATGTTCCACCACCAAAGTCCTGTTTCAGCCAAGCTCATCCCCCTTTCATTTTCTTGCACTCCAACCAAACCATATGCCTCTGTCCCTAAAACAGTACTGCTATGTTTTTAATTAACCCTGTTTGTCATGCTTCCTATTATTTTTAAAAACAGATACATGAAATCTTAATATTCTCCAAAACAAAAACATACTCCTATATTTTGTTTTTAAGTGTCACAAATGACCCCACATACTCAAGAGCTCTATATCACTTGTTCTTAGCTTACCAAAATGGCGTACAGAGCCTTTTTTTTTTTTTTTTTATAAATGAAGAGAAGTCTTCACCCTGGCTACATATTAAGAGCCACCAGTATTAAAAAAAAAAACAAAACAAAACAAAAAACCACACACACACACACACACACACACACACACACACACACAAAGCTGATGCCTGAATCCAACCTCTGAAACTGAGTTAATTGATCTGAGGTGAGATTCCTATATTGGTTTTGTGGGAACTTCATTGTTGTTGGATTTTTTGTTTGTTTGGGTTTGTTTGTTTTAAATTCTCCAGGTTTTTTTAACAGGCTACTTCATTCTAACTTTTAACATGGACGTATGGGCCAGCCTTCCTCTTTTTAATTCCTCAGATGACTGAAATGCACAACTGGTTAAAACAAAGTTTCCTTTTCTCTGTTTTAAGACTCCCTAGGTTGATGAACAGTGAGTACACTGAGAAACACAGACCCAAAAGCTAACATTTTATTTATAAAAGCATAAATATCACCTCCTAATAAGAGAAACTCAAGCCCTACTTTGAAGACTCTCTACAGCATGGAGATGAGAGGGAAGGAAGGTAATGCCAACAATCCATGTGAGAAGCAGCAAGTGTTCTCTAAGATTTATGCCCCCCCATATTTAAAACTGCATATGAACTGGGGCGCCTGGGTGGCTCAGTTGGTTAAGGGTCCTCTACTCTTGGTTTCTGCTCAGGTCATGATCTCGCGGCTCATGGGTTCAGGCCCCACAATGGGCTCTGCAGCCTGCAGCTTGAGATTTTCCCTCTGTCTCTGTCCCTTCCTCACTCGTACTCTCTCTCTCTCTCAAAATAAACTTAAAAAAAAAAAAAAAACCTGCTTATGGACTAATGTTGACCAGGTTTGTTTATCCTATAAATTCATGGGTAAATAAAGATTCTCCTACAAATTATGCCTAAAGGATGGAAACATACTGGCCAGTAGAATTATCAAATTCTTCTACAACCCCCCAAACTTTGTCATATTCTGAGTCAAGTGTTTAATAACCTACTTTTTGCCCCACACAGTAAGTATTGGTCTCTGAATATGACAACTCTCCCTAGAACGGTCTCCCAGCTTTCTGAGGTTTGCACATTCTCAAGCTGGGTGGATCTTAGAAAGGAATCTCAACTTTCAAGATAGTAAACAGATGTCCCGTCTGCTGAAATTACCCTAGAGGAACCATTTTTCTACTATTGTTTATTATTCAGTGAAGACAATTTCAAAGAGCAAAGCAAACTATTTCATCATCTCTAATGAACACAATACTATTTTTTAAAGGGTCTAGCCTTTTAAAAAATGCAAAACTAACTTTGCCCAAAAGACTAAACACAACAAAGTATTCTCAATATTATAGGATAAAATATGAACAATCTAAAATACCCAAATAAATTAATTATAGCAGAAGTCCACAAACCTAAAATTTGAATAGTAAGTATGATGGATAAAATCTTCCATCCTCTCTAAAAGGGAACATTTAGGAAAATCTCTAAGATCTCTCCATCGAAATCTTACCAAAAACTCAATTCCATACCAGGGAACAATTTAAATCTAAACAAAAAAAAGATTATGCTATCTGATGAATTAGAGTTAATTTTCTATCAAATATGATGTCTGCAAAAACCAGTTACTACAGACAGATTTGGAAGCTGTGCACAGAATCACCAGAAGTCTGTTATTTTGGGCTTCTTTCATTCACTCATTTATCCATTCACCTAAGTATGTGTTGAATGACTTCTACAGGCCAGTTACCTCTGACAGGCCAACTGGGAAAATGAACTAAAATCAAACACATAGAAGTCCTTACTTTGATAGGGTTTATATTTTAGAATAACAAGTCCTAAAGTTTTTAATTCTAAAATAAAGGCCAACACTCTTAGAAATTACAGAGGACCCAAAAGAATTTTTATGTTGATATTTACATAGAAGTTCACAATGAAAAATGTTCAAAATAATTTATTCACTTAAAACGACGACAAATGTATTACATGCTGTCACAAATTACATTTGTCAGAAAAATAACTATTTCAAAATAAAAGCAATAGGGATATAAAAAATGACACCGTTTCACATTTTTGTATAACATTCACATTTTCAAAAAGAAATTTTAATCAGGACAGAAGAACAACATTGTTTCAGATTTTTTGTGAATCCTATTAATGTCTAGTATAATAAAAGACTAGATTCTCATATCTGTCTCTGCATTCAATCTTTTAATACCACATCATGTAGCATCCAGAAACTTCCATTAAATACTTATTCAAAAAGGAGAGTAAAAATGACAAATAATGTTTAAATATTATTATGAAATAGTTTAGACTTCAAAGACCCTCTATATGAATGTGTTGGGGATTCTCCCACTTAAAGAACCAGAATGACAATTAAGGTGAATGTGATTATAGATTGTGAATTGCACTCTGAAGAAAATAAAAAGGGGAGTAAAAGGGAGGTAATCTTAACGAGCATGGTCCAGGAAAGGCCCCTCTCTGAGATGACATCTGAGCAGAGAAAACTGAACAAGCAAGTGAGCTTGGGTGAAGAGAGTATTTGCAAGCTATGGATTTTAAATAAGTTTAAATAAAAATGCTAATATTTACTTTTCATAAAGCACACATGTCATACTTCAGCAGAACAAAAAGGCCTAGAGATAGATGAACACTAGCATGGGAGTAGTACATTCACAAGTTTTTACCAAAAGCACTGGCATATAAATAATAAACCCAGCCAAACAGTTATGTCTTAAGATACCATTACATAATTCAAGATGAACAATTTCAATTAATTTTTGTTGATTAATTATAAAACAATATATTAACAAAATCCTTTCAGGAAATATTACCATGACTTTAATCAGCAATATTTCTAATACCAGTGTCAGAGGTTAATCTTTACCTGGTAAAATTATGTCTATGAACCTACCACACAAAATTTCTCTATCAAAGGTAGCAACTCTAAGAAAGTCTAGGGTTAAAAAGTAAACTACTTAAGGGGCGCCTGGGTGAGCGTCCGGCTTCAGCTTAGGTCATGATCTCGCAGTTCATGGGTTTGAGCCCTGCATCGGGCTCTGTCTGTGCTGAGGGCTAGCTCAGAGCCTGGAGCCTGTCTTCGGATTCTGTCTCTCCCTCTCTCTCTCTGACCCTCCCCTGCTCATGCTCTCCCTCTCAAAAAAAAAAAAAAAAAAAAAAAAAAAACACATTAAAAAATATTAAATGCCAATTAGATTGCATCTTAAAAAAAAAGTAAACTACTTAACTATATCTGGAATTGTTAGGCCTTGCAGTATGCCAATTTGAAGTACCTGAGTATGCCAATTTGAGTACATGAAAGACATGTAGAAATGCTGAATATACTACATTTCTATAAAGTTTAAATAACCAACCAAGAGAGACAAAGAAACCAACAACCAGAGCATTAACCTTATGAGTTAACACAGCAGTACCCAAACGTACATCAGACCTAGATCTAATACCCAAGAGCTAGGAGCTGGATTGCAATCCAAACTCTTTCCTAGATCATAAGATGGTGTCCTGAACTTCTAAGTCAGAAAAGTGGAAACCAAGACCTTTCCAAACAGTTAGGGCTCCATGAAAAAGTATTGGTGGAAAGGCAGAAAACAGTAATTGCAGTATCTTATAGTTAAATATAAACTTAATACTTACTACATGACCCAAATTCCTATTCCTAGGAATTCACCAAGAGAAATGAAAACACATCCACACGAAGATATGTTCATAACTGTTCATAACAGCATTACTCATAACAGCTAAAAACTGAAAGCAACCCAAAGACCCAACAAACGTAGATAAACAAATTGCAGTATATCCATTCTATGTACTACTACTCAGCAATAAAAAAGAACGAAATACCAGTACAATAGAGAGGAATCTCAAAAACACTATATGAAATGAAAGAAAAAAAAAAAAAAGTGCTTTGTACTATATGATTCATTTATATGGAATTCTAGAAAAGGAAAAACAAAACCCCTAGGTAGTTGCCTGAGGCCAAGGTGAGGGGGAGGATACAGACTGCAGAAGGGCACACTCTTTAGGGCGAAGCAACTATTTTAACCTTGATGTGGTGGGGACTATACAGTTTTTTACACCTACAAAAGTTCATCATACTATACATTTAAAGTAAGTGGATTTTATTCTGCATGTAATAATACTTTAACTTTAGAAAGTTTAGAAACCTGTACACATTTTTAAAAATCTGATGAAGAAACAATTCATGTATGTACCCACTACTAATTTTTTTCTCAATTTAGAGCTCAACTGAAATGCTTATAAGGAACTAGGTTAAAAATGACTTCTATATCCCTGCATTATGTATAACATGAGTTTTATGTAACTATATATAAACTCAAGTTTATAATAACTCATGCTTACAATAAGCCCAAGCAATCAAGAATAAATTAAACTGTACTGTTTTAGAAGCCAAAAAAGTATAATATTTAAAAACGTACCATTTTAAAATATTTTGAAATTTAATGAGGTTAATTATGTGTTTAACAGATAATTTCTATATACTTAAAGGCATTTTCCTGGAAGAAAAGTCTGTGGCATTCGTCATATTCCCAAAGATGCCCACGACACACAAAGACTCAGAGTTTTAAAAATTAATTAAAAAGGTATTATATACATGCAGTTATCATTTTATGTTTGCATGAACAAGAATGGGGTGGAAGGACGTATCTTTTCTTATGAATTTGTTATTATTTACTTTCTTATAATAAGCATGCATTTGTTTTCAATTCAAAAATCAAATAAAGAAAAAGTTAACAGAAAAGATTTTAAAATCCAGCAATCACTGCAATTTATTGCATGAAGTTTCACCAAAAAAACCTAATTTCTTTTCGACGGTACTACTGAGCTGACAGAATGATATGGACATATCTGATTCAAGTACTTTTTTTAGGTATGTTAAAAAAAAAAAAGGGTGGGGGGGCTGAAAAAGTGGCTTTGAAAGGAGAAGATGAAAAAACACACACTATAAAGCCTGAGCACCTGCTGACTTTAAATTCTAATCTCTTGCTGATATGGTTACTCGTCAACTCTATTCAGATGTCACTGCACTCATATACTCAAATGACTGGACAATATGCATATATACACACCATCAAGGTGAAAGAGGTAGCTTCTGGATATACAGACTGATTTTTAATAATCAGAGAGATCTGTTTAAGAGAAGCCTAACATAAGCCAATTATAAATCAGCAAAATATCAATTCAAACTTTGAGCAACTAACAGCAATAAATGTTCACCAAGAAAAGCAGCATGTTTCCCCGTCCCTGTAGTAAACATAAAAGCGATCTGTTTAAAGTTCAGTTAGAATTAGGGATATAAGGAGTTTTAAATTGTTAGAACTATACCATCTACCACATTTAACCTTCCTTTATAAAGCTGAGTACATAAAGAATGTTCACAGGTTGCAAACTATATTATACGTGTACCTAGAATAAGAAAACACTAAATCCACTTTAGTGGTTCATCGTTTTAAACAGCTCACAGGTAAAGAAACCCTGAAATTATTTAAGTGTTTTACCACTAAAGCCAATAATAAAAAAGTAAATCTAGTGGCATTTAATAATCACAATAGTATTTTATTTAATAAATTAGACTCTGGTTATAGGAAGATGCTATTAGCTAGAAAAGGTATGCAAATCATTTATAACAGGGCTTCTCACGCTCTCAGTGGTGGAGAACTCATTTTCCTCCAGTCCTTCATGGACCAATACTGTAGTAAAAAAAAAAAAAATAAAACTTATAAGAAAAGTGACATTTTTAAAAAAGACACAGAAAATATAAGCCCAGGGATCATACTCTGGCTATCACAGCAATATCATGCTGCTATACAATCTCAACCGTGTGCTTATCTCACACAAACAGCAGTAAACAGTTCACAAACCATACCCACACTAGCTCTGGGTTTATAGATGCTACAACATTACGCAGATAGACCCTTTTCTCCTAACTCCAGAAGCTGAACATTCAGACTTTATAACCAAACACTTCTTAACTTATGTCACTGATATCAAGTCTCTCAAAGTATGACAATATTTCAACAGACGGGAACTCCAACTGTGTGGCTATCAAGCCTCTAGTTTCTCTACCACTCCATGCTGCTTCTGTACTTGAGAGGACAGGTATACCCCGTAGATGGGATCAAACCACTATTCTCTCAGTTCTGATTCCATTCTCAACAGCTAACAGGGGTAAAAACAAACCTATTTCAGCAGCAGGAGCCCACTTTAAATTATAAGCTGTGTAAGACAAAAGAAAGTAAATTATCCAGTGAGTAAGCCCAGCGGAAGCCCCGACATTCACACTTGATTTGCTGTCTTCCATTTTTATACAAAGCACCTCCAAAACTAACCTTTATTTCTTTCCAAAAAAATGTTCAAGTGAGAGAGAAAACTTTAGTAAAAGCTTAAAAATTAATTCTTATGAATGTATATACAAATGCGAACCTCTGATCTGTACAAACAGAAATATCATATAGCATAGTTGAGAGGCTGGGGCACTAGAATCCAAAATAAAGTTTGAGTGCCAGCTTTGTGGCCTTAGGCAACTTATCATATCTAGGATAACCAGATAGGATCACCTATCTCCTGGGGAGATAAGTCAGTCAACGCCTATCTCACAGCACTGCTGCCAGGATAAAAAAACAATCCACCTAGCCCTCAGGCGTACTAAATTCTCAATAAAACTTGCTAGGTACAGTTTCAACTACTTAATCCATTCACTCGCCACCCACCTATCCAACAAATACTTAGTGACTAGAATATGCAAGGTATCTTCATGGCATGGACACTGGTTTCCCCAGACTGTTGTTTATTCCTGAGATTTTTTTCAGTCTAATAAGATGTAAATATAACTTATTAAAAATCAACCACCTGACAACAAACTTCCAATTTTGTTAAGACTTATCAGTCATCTTCATCTAGAGCTATTTGTAGATACCAGAGGGTTTCAAAATAAGATTTTTTTAAATCTGCTTTAAAAAAATCAAAGGTAAGAGTAAACTGACTTCTTTGAAACAGCTGTGCATGCGTGTGTTTATGTATGTACAGAGGTTCCCTTAAAAACATTATTATCCCTGGGGCGCCTGGGTGGCTCCGTCAGTTAAGCGTCTGACTTCGGCTCAGGTCATGATCTTACAGCTTGTGGGTTCTTGTGGGTTCAAGCCGAGTCGGCTCTGTGCCGACAGCTCAGAGCCTGGAGCCTGCTTCTGATTCAGTGTCTCCCCCTCTCTCTGCCCCTCCCCTGTGCACGCTTTCTCTCTTGCTCTCAAAAATAAATAATAAACATTAAAAAATTTTTTTAATTAAAAAAACTCATTAACCATGCTAAACATAAAGACTAGATCCACTCCATAAGAGTTTCTTAAAAGTCTGAAAGAGAAAGGCAAGGCCCAACTGCACCAGTTGCTGGCCATTTGGAGAAGAGGTCAGGCAGGATGCAAGATTCCTAAGGCTGGCTTTATTCCAGTTTTGTAGATTCTGGGAGGTAAGGTCCACAGCCTGAATTTCTCACATCAATCACTGTCAAAGAACTGCTATTACCATAGAAGAATTTTAGTCTCAAAGAAACTCTAATGCCACAGAATCTCCCCTTAGCATATTCTGTAAAGTCAATAACTAGACTTTCATTTAATTCTGGCTTCTTTCACTGACTGATCTGTGAACTTGGCAGTTTTCTTATTTGGTTAAGCCTAGATCATTTTTTTCTAACACTGAACAAAGAAGGTAGTTACTGCCAAAATGTAAATTCAAAAAGCAGAAAGCAGCATTACTCTTAAATTTAACACATTTTATGGCTCAAGTGGGATAGGGGTTCCATTTCATAACTGGCTGAGTCAAATAATAAATAGGATTTAAATCACTGCTGTTCAGTTTTGATGTGAAAGAAATTTAAGTAACTTCAATAGCATAAAATATGTGTGTGTGTGTGTGTGTGAGTGTGTGTGTGTGTATTTTGCTCCGGACACATACGGGACTAGTTGCAATGCTCCAAAACACTTAATCAATATCACTTCTATATTTCAGTTGAAAGAACATACTTCATTATTATTATTTTCTTGGGTCTAATGTTAATCGATAGTCCACAATTTTGAAGTTAAATCATCTAATAATTGTTGGGAAAAGGGAGAGAAGGGCAAAGTAGTCTCAAGAATTTCAGTAGAATGTATTGCACTGCTCACCTCAAAAATTACTCAAGAGAAAAGTACAATGATGTAGTCGAACATACAAAAGTATAATTGCGATTAAATGTTAAATGATGAGTATAAACATTAAGTTTACACTTTACCAACTCAATATACATAACTGATCTGCAAATTTTCCCACATGTAGCTGGAAAGTAATTTTTCCAAAGTAAAATGAGTGACAAAAAAGCCAAACTGGAATAAATTCTTGTCTTCTCTCATATAAAACAAACCAAAAAATTTCAAAACTGTTATCTACTTCCTAACACATTTTAGGTTTGTTACACTGGGGAGCAGGAGCCACAGCTTAATTAGAAGGCCTTTACGTGATCTAGGGGCACCTGGATTAGTTTGTTTCTGCTTTCTTAACAAGACGCAGTGTTTGGTAAAATAACTCAAGGAAACATTAAGAAAAGTAACTGTGACTGCCTCTGGGAAGAGGGTGGTTGAAGACAGGGATTTGAAAAGTGAGAGCTTCTTTTCACTACATATTCTTTTTTGCCTTTGGATTTGAATACCATGTGCACCGAAATGGCTGTTTAATTAAATAGGCTTAATATATTAAAAGGACTTCAATTTTCCAGTATAAAAAGTATACCACAGTGATAACCAGGAGGTGAGTATTCACTTCTTTCTCAAGGGGTCTCTCTTGAGAAGACTAAACTGAAGAAGATTATGCATTTCTGCACAAAATGTAAAACGGGTTTCCCTCTATTCATAAAGGAAAGATTTTGGTTTTAACTGTTTTAGAGGCTACTCCTACCCTGAACTTGAAAACAATTATCTACAAGCCCTCATTTGGAGGCTAAAAACAAACAGTAAAGAAGATCTTAATAGTCAGGCTATCAACTTTGATTTTATTTTGTGTAATGGGGATTTTCCAAAGGGTTTCTGCATTCTAGGACTACAGCTACCCTTTATTTACTCAGCACCATTTTGTGTGGTGGCCAAGTACAAGATAGGTTCTGTAAGACCTGTCACATGAGAGTTTTCCAACATTTCAGAAAGTTAAGTGAGAAATGAATAGTGCAGACAACACTGTTATAGACTCAAACTATGTAAGTGATCTTAGGAGAATCCAAGGGAAACCCTATGGAGCAATCAAAGATGATACCAGAAGCCTGGGTGACTTGGGTAGATGGTGATAGCACTAACAGACGGCAAAGTATTTTACTGACTTGAATCACTCTAACAAGTATGTTAGCATACTAACACGCACACTTAATTTGCACACTTAATTTTAAAAATAAAGACTTAAGATTTGTAAAACTCTTAACTTTCCATTAGCAATGGTGCCAAGAAGCAGCACTCTAATACTCTGTACGTGGGAAAAGAAACTATACTATTCAACTGTTCTGGAGAGTAATTTGGCAACATACCTTAAAATCATGCATAATCTTTAAGCCATTAACTTCAGCTGTAGGTATTTAATAAAGCACAGGAAAAACACTAGAAAAGCAAACCCCCAAATCCTAACAGTGCTACCCATGCTCATATTAGGAGCTTATAAACTAAGTAATTTTCTTTCTGGTTTTTTTGTGTGTGTGATTTCTCCAAACTCTCCTTAGAGTGAATATATGCAGGGGCATCTGGGTGGCTCAGTGGGGTAAGCGGCCGACTTCAGCTCAGGTCATGATCTCACGGTTTGTGGGTTCGAGCCCCGCATCGGGCTCTGTGAAGACAGCTAGCTCAGAGCCTGGACCCTGTCTTTGGATTCTGTGTCTCCCTCTCTCTCTGTCCCTCCCCTGCTCACACTTTCTCTCTCTCCCTCAAAAATAAATAAAACATTTAAGAAAATAAATTAAATAAATACAATGAATATATACAGTTTTTGTTTAAAATAACCATATTTTAGCACACTACTATTGCCCCATAGATAAACGAACACTTTCTACTTACATCAAATGAAGCTAGTTGGGGACAGGGATAGAAGGTAGTGAGAAAAAAATTTATTAATCATCAGGACACAATGAATACCTATGATGTTTAAGTACTATTCGGGGTAAAAATAAAACCTTAAAATTTTATGCCAAAATAGTTGATATTCAGACTCAAACAGTAAAAAGTTTTATATTTTAACTAAGTTAATACTGAGTGACCACTATTTTACTGAATCAATTTTTCTCTTCTGTTTTTGAGCATGGTACCAATGTTAACAAAAATACAGGGTATACTCTGGCATATGCCAGTGTCCATTTCAGCCCTTTCAGTTTTATTGAAACAAATACAGTTTGTCACCATATAGATGGAGATGTACATTACACTGCACTTTTTGCTATTAAATCTAACCTTTACAGGATATAATCATTGTACAGAATTATCTTCTACAAACAGTACTTTATGGGAACAATTAGGGCTATTTTCTCTTTAAGTATATTTTCTTCTATCTTACCCAAAGAAATAATATCCAAGTACCATAATTTAAATGATATTTTACCAAAAAAAAAAAGAACAATTATGAATTAACATACAAGAGAAAAGCAAATGCCACCAAGTTTTCGTGTAAGTGCTGAAATCAGAAGCCTTCATCTTAAGAAACTAAGGTAGACTTGGTAAAGTACAAGTGAGAATATCTGACCACAAAATAAGACTGGCAGAGACCCTCACCAAAGCCTAATGCTTTGTAGAGGCTTGTCTCCCTAATATGAAGACTAACACTGAGCTAAAAGTCCAGAAAAATGTTGCAAAGACTTCAAATACCTGGTGTTGCTCAGCAAAGCTCTTAAAATCTCGGATATTAAGCTGAAGATCAGAATTTATAATTATCTAGGAGCTAGTTGGAGCCAAAGGTGACAGGACAACAAAAGATGAAAAACCAGTAAATACTGTGCACCCACAATCTTTTAATGTCAAAATAGGTATTTGAAGAGTTAACAGATGCCATTTCATCTGGGCCAGACATGCTACAACTGAAGTTAAAATCTTTTATTGTCTTCCATTACTTGGTAACGCATGGAGCTTGGAATCCCACTGGAACTAATACGAACTATTTAAATCAGTATCAACTACCAAAACTGCTACTAGCAGTTAATTAAACATCAATAGGAAATTATCTCTATTAAGCTGCTATTTATTACAGCAGGAAGGGCATGTGTTATCCTCATATTAAAGATGAAATTAAGGCCCAGAGATGCTGACTTATTAAATCATTGCCTCCACGAGAAATACCATGTATGCTGGGCCCCTTAAACTATCCCAAGATAGCTACAAAAAAACAACATTAATACAGCTTGTTATCACTAACGTATACCCCATAAGCAAAGGAATCATGGCCAGAAAATTTTTTCAAAAAGGGACTGGATTTCAGTAAGCTCTGGGACCTTCAGGGACAGGAACAAAAGTCCAGGATGTCTGTAGGGTTATCTAAATCTTAAAAGCATCCTGAGAAGTCAGACAGACTTAGATCTGCATACTGTAAGAAAAGTAAACTGTCTTACTTAGGAAGATCTACCAATACTCCTCTCGATTCTCTTTAACATTTCTGTTTTCTTAAATGTTGATTCCCCAATGTCTTAAATCTGTGTGACTGGTTGGCTAAAGGCTGCCTTTTTCCCAACGAGAATATTTACTAAGTTAACTTCGTTTAGATACAAATCATCTCAAATATGACAGATTATTAAATCTAAAGATTCCAATATATTAGCTTTCTTGTGCATTTTAAAATTTTAAGTCTGTAAGAGACCTAAGTTTTAGAAAACACATTCCTGATGCTTGAGTTGTTATAGGGCTTCAATGCTGTAATATAAAGTACTTTAAACAGTACCTGGCACATAAGAGCATACAACTACTGAGTCCTTACAACATACGAAGTAGTTGTAATAATGGAAAGAAAAATGCATCAAAGATGCCAATTTGTGATATGAGTCCAAGCTCTAGAATAAATTCACTTTATGCTCTTGAAAAGCCACTCAGTTTCTATGAGTGACTGAATCATATGTATAATCCAGCTAATCCTGGTTCTATCAGCTCCTGGAGTTCCTAAGATATAATACTGTATGTCAAATGCTTTTATCTACTATAAAAAACTATTACTTGCAATTAGTAACATCTCACTTGGCAAACCAAAAATATAACTAAGTGGTCAAAATGCTAGACTGCACACTTAATTTAATCCTCATTCAGAGTGTGCTTAGTCTCACTTTAAAAATAATGCTAACAAGACTGCTTATCTGGTTTTCCATCCATAGCAAATGAAAAGCTGGAAATAAAAAGGGTAAAAGAGATACAAGTTTTAACAACAAAAACAAAACCAAAAAAAAAAAAAGGCAGCCAATGAGATAATTACTCAAGGCACCTAAAATTCAAAAAACAAGGAACATTACAGAAACACATGTGAATACCCAAAGGGATTCTGAAGGACTACTGTCCAGTATGGGGCAATAAATTATGTTTTTAACAATAATACTAAGTAATCGAAACATGTCTAAGTGGTACAAGCTAAGTTCAGTATTCTCTGACTAAAGAGGCAGAGTAATACACTTCAAAAAGATTTACAATTAAATGGGCTAAAATGTAAACATTTTGGTGCTTGAAGGACTTTCAAGTTATCTGGCAAAAATATTCATACATATTAAACAACTTATTTATTCTTTACTGAAGTCAGAAAACTAAAAGCAGCAGCCAAGAGCCATACAATTTTTTTGTGGCTAAATTGGGTTCTACTTGAGCTGTGGACTTTAGACAAGAGCTTCCATTTCATAGTTTAACTAATTGTTATCTAGTCTTTGTAGTCTCCCCACAAACACACACAACATACAGTGATATATGTCATAACCCAGTACAAGCCCTTTACAAATTTGAATTATTCATTTCAGTTCACATAGCACTTCCACCAACATTTTCTCATTAGATCAGAATCACCACCAGGTAAGCAAAGTAGATAACATCTACCCTTAAAGCTGTTCTGAGAATCAGACATAGTCTCACCAAATGTTCCTTCACATGGTCTAGTAAATAGCAGGTGCTCAATTAACATCAGTGATTTTTGTTATAAGTAAAATCACTTTTGATGCTTAAAAAGAGAAAGAAATATGAGCAAGTTTATAAAACTCACTGGTCTCCTAACCTCACTCCTGTGTTTCTCACCAACACACCATTAATCTCTACAAAGCTATTTACTGACCCAGTTTCCTCATGATTCATTTTCAAGAAAATTTCTTGTACCACAGATCTGTATTCATTCACAATATCTGAGAGCTTTCTATGGGTCAGTCACTGTTCTGGACACTTGTAAATACTGCAGTAAATAAACTGACATTGGTCCTGCTCTCCAGAAGTTGATATTTTAGTGTGAGAAGACAAACAAGCAACAAACAAGAGACTTTCAACAGCAACAAGGGTCCAATAGGCTGACAAAAGGGTCAGTGAACTGATGCAGCCATTGTAGAGCAGTCAGAAAGTACCTGTGAGGTAACATCTGAGCTGACACCTGAATGACGAAGTATATGGAACTCTTACTTTTTCATTTATTAATAACATTCTCTACTTACTTCCAAAAAGGAGAAATAAGGTAGCCTCCAACTTTAAATAAGGAAATTTTTACAGAAAACGGAAAAACAAAATTTGAGGGGCACCTGGGTGGCTCAGTCGGTTAAGGGTCTGACTTCAGCTCAGGTCATGAGCTTAACGGTCTGTGAGTTCAAGCCCCGCATCAGGCTCTGGGCTGACAGCTTGGAGCCTGCAGCCTGCTTCAGATTCTGTGTCTCCCTCTCTCTGCCCCTCCCCTGCTCATGGTCTGTCTCTCTCTCTCTCTCTCTCTCTCTCTCTCTCTCTGTCTCTCAAAACTAAATAAACATAAAAAAAAAATTTGAAAGTAAATAAATCAGTGGTAATCATTTTTGAAGCACCAGAACTATGAAAAGTACAAATATTTTACAATTTTGCCTTCAAATGATCATCTCAGTAAGAAAGGAAAAATTAACAGTAAACTATTAATTAACAGTCTATGCTCATGTGCCAAGATGAGAAATACAAACTGTCATCATAAAAAGGGAGATCAATGTAGACCAAAACAATACTTCTCAAACATTAATATGCTATAAATTACCTGATACAGTAGGTCAAGAAGGGGCCCTGAGATTCTGAGATACTGTATTTCTGCATTTCTAACAAGGTACCACGTAAGCCCAATTCCACTGGTCTTGCTGGCCCATGGAAAGATTCAAACTGGTCCGGGGGAACAATGTAGCTTTTACAGGAAAAGTTCAACAGGAACAATTAGTTTGATCTTTTCTAGAACAATGAGATCACCTGACTGCAATAAAAATCTACTCTTCCATTCTAAGAGGATCCATTTAGCACTGACTCTATGCAGGGTACAGTAGAAGTCAAATTGACAAGTCTAATGGAACAGACAAAAGATTCTTGACAGATACCATTTCACACAACGAAAATAAGCCATCTATAACTGTCCATTAACAGGCAGATGAGGACAATTACATCACATTCATACAATGAGATGCTCTATGGTAATGAAAATGAATTACCACCACTTAGTCTAGAATGGACTAATTTCAAAAACAATGTGACAGGGTGCCTGGGTGGCTCAGTTGGTTAAGCGGCCGACTTCAGCTCAGGTCTTGATCTCACGGTTCGTGAGTTCGAGCCCCATATCAGGCTCTGTGTTGACAGTGCAGAGCCTGGAGCCTGCTTCAGATTCTGTGTCTCCCTCTCTCTCTGACCCTCCCCTGCTCACACTGTCTCTCTTTCAAAAATAAATGTTAAAAAATTAAAAAAAAACAAAAAACAATGTGACATACACATACATATCACTCAGGACATAGGAGGACATGTACTATGATTTAATTCATATTTCATTCATATTATTAATATAGACAGGCAAAGCTAAACAAATTATTTAGGGATCCTCTGTATGGCAAAGCTATAAAGAAAACACCATCACTGAAACAAAGCTCACAATAGTGATTACATGATGCAAAGAAGAGATGGGAGGAAAGGATGAAATAAGGGAAGAGGCTTCAAGGATTTTCATAATGTCCTATTTCTTACACTGAATGGCAAGTAACTGGATGTTTATTTTGCAATTACTTAAATTATGTATTATATTTTGATATTTTTCATAGTTCTTTGCTAATACTATCAATGCTCTTTCTAAAAACTAAATCAGGGAGTTGGTGGTAGTACAGATTCTAACAACGGTGAGTTGAAGAAAAAATGAAAAAGTAAAACTATAGACAATTCTTTAACTACAGACTTCAAGAGGACAAAAAGTAGGGACTAAGAATGGACCACAGAGTGAAAAAGAGACAGAATTGCACATTTTAATATGGGAAAGTCCCAACAACATTTACATGTTAAGGGGAAGGTAATATTAAAGACACGGAAGATTTGATGAAAAAGGACCAAAGGTAGGAAAGGAAGGGTTTGATACAAGAAAAATTGGTCTCGGCCACTAACAAGATGCCAAGAACAAATGTGATTAAAACATGAGGCTAATTATAGTCCTGTGTGGCTGGAATGTACACTTACTAAGAGGCCCGGAAAATTAACCTGAACACAAAAGCAAGGGCAACCCAACTGAAAGGAAGGAAGCTAACAAGATCTAAACTTTCGCATTACGTGAATGTTTTAAAGGAAGTATGAAAGATGGACTGAAGAGGCCTAAGAGAACAATTCAAGATACCATTAAAATAATCTATAAAAGATATCAGGACATGAACTAGGAGTAGTAAAGGAATAAAATGACATCTTTCATTCATTCATGCTATGTTGGTTAAAAGGCTCTGTATTTGGAATATAACACATGAAAAAGCACAGTCCCTAGCCCGCCCTCAGTAGCTTACATTCTGCTAAGGGAGACAAACAAGAAAGCAAACAAGACAGTTAGTTAACAGGCAGTGGAAAATACTATGAAACAGAGTGATCCGATGGAGGGTGTTGCAGAGGGGGCTACATTTGACAGGGCTGGTAGGCAAGGCCTTTCTTAAAATGGGGCATTTAAGCCAACAACATAAAGGAACAAAAGAAGCCACCAAGTAGGAAGAAATACTTGAGAAAGTATTTCAGAAAGAGAAAATAATGAACTAAAACGTCACTGTGAACGAAGCCTAGAAAAAGAATGAGGGGAGTTTGGAGAAAGACACGAGTAGCAGGACCTTGAAGAAGGTGGTAAGAAGTCTGTATTTTATTGCAGGTGGATGTGGTTGATGGCATATAGATGAGAAGCAGATGAATCTGATACATTTTGGAGATGGAACCAACAGGACTTGCTTATAGACTGAATGGTTGGGGGGAGGAGAACAAATACAGGTTAATGCCTACGTTTTCTGATTTGTTCAAACGGTAGATGATAGTACCATTTACGAACATGGGAGAGACTGAGGTAAGACCAAGGAGGGGGAGACAGGAAGGAATGGGAGATGGCAATAATCTTATTTTGGGCAAGTTAAATTTGAGATGCCTATAAAATATCCAAAATAGCGATGTCAGGCAGGCAGTAGGGTATTCAAGAGTGGCATTCAAAAACCAAGTCCTACAAGAAATACAAATAAGAATATAAGTAATATTTAAAGCCACAAGGAAGGAACTTAAGGAGTGTCTACTACTGTAACTTTTTGTAACACAGATAATAATTAAGCAACCAGGATGAAATGGTAGCTTACAATGTCTCAGAGACTGTTCCAGTTATTGACACATTTTCAGCCAATTTTAACCCTCAAAACAACTAAAATGAGGGAAATAAGTATAAAGAGATTAACTTAGCCAATGTCATTCAGCTAATTTAGGAGGCGGGACTCAAACCCAAGCAGTCTTCTTCCGGCAGTGTGCTTCCTTACACTACATCAGGCATAAACCTGATAGAAGGATGCCTAAACCCAAATCCTGAGGAACTCCAAAATTCATTATGGGGAAAGGAGACGCCAACACAGAAGATGTTTATTCCCACTGTATGGCTTCAGGTAAACGCTGAACCACAAACTCAAAAGTGTCTACCAAGTATATCTCCACTTAGGAAGTTACAGATGTCAGGTCCCAGCAGGGAAACAATGAAGTTTACTTTGTCTTCCAAAAGCCCTAGATTCCTAGATCTTCTCGACACCTCCTTCACCTATGTCTCCAAGAAGGGTCCTTCTCCAAATTCAAGCATCTTAAAACCTGACCTCAAGGATCTGTCACACTCACCCCTACCTTCTGTTCCCTATCTCAGCCCTCAACTCCCCCGATGGCAGAGAAAGCTGTCGCGCTTCCCAACAAAAAGTAAAGATGAAACTGAAAGGTTCAAGGAGAAAACCCTGTCCCAGTCTCACCAAGCTCAGGGGCGAGCCTGCCCAAGCCGCGCGTCTGGCAAGACTCGACTAAGAATTGAGCTGCCCACGTGGGCCTGGGGAAACGGAACCCCACTCACCAAGCCATCTATCTGAACTTGTTTCACCGCCGAATCTCCGGACCCGCCTTTGCCTTTGCCTTTCCCCGCCGGGCCGGTGGTGGAGCTGGAAGAAGCGGCTGCAGAGCCGGTGCCTTCCTTGCGGGACGCCATCTTTCCAGACAGACAGGAAAAAAGAAAAACGTGAGTGACCGGAAGCGGAAGCACGAGCTTTACGTGACGTCATGCGCAGTCCGGTGCTCGAGGGGCGGAGCTGGGAGGAAAAACTGGAGTGGGACTCCGCCTCCCTTTTCCTTTCCCAGCCTCACGTCCTGCGTCGAAGTAATCATTTGCGCGTGCGTTGTGCGTTGGAGGCTTTTTTCTCGTTGAATGCTTTAAGACAGCTGCAGACTTGTTAAAAATATTTTACACCTTATGTGTCAGTGTCCCTTAATCAAGTAAGTCGATCATAAAAGCATTTAGCTCACATTTATGTAGCGTCTCGCCTAAAAACGATTTCACTTTTCATTTTTATTAATCCCCACTCCTGATCTTTGAAACTATGAAGAGCTGTTCTAATTCCCATCACATATGGTTGGAAGCTGAGACATGATTTGTCCAACGTCATTCTGTTAATTAGTAGCAAGGTGGTATTGCAATTTGCCCTATATAATTTTAGATAGCGGTCTCTAACCACTTAGATTATGCAGAAATTAATTAAAACTTGGGAACTTTTATCAGAACTGATAGCTCTTTGCAGCCGTTAGTTTCATACAGAATTTATATGAGTAATGTACGAAAAGTTATTTTATGTAATGTTCAAGGACGATGCAGAACATATTCCTTAAAAAATCATGCTGACCTAGGGTGCCTGGTTGGCTCAGTGGGTTAAGAGTCTGACTTCAATTCAGATCATGGTCTTTTGGTTTGTGGGTTCTAGCCCCACATCGGGTTCTATGCTGACAGCTCACAGCCTGGAACCTGCTTCACATTCTTAGTCTCCCTCTCTCTCTGCCCCTCCCTTGCTCACATTCTGTCTTTGTCTCAAAAATAAATAAACATTTTTAAAAATTTTAAAAAATTGTGCTGACCAATAACATAGTTCTCTGAAATATAGAACTCAAATCTTTAAAACAATACTTGACGGCCATAGAAAATCATTTTAGATAAGGAATTTAAGACATTCTTTCTATGATTCAAATTTTGCCTATTGCTCATTTTTTTTAATTTTTTTAATGTTTATTTATTTTTGAGAGACAGAGAGCCAGAGCATGAGCAGGAAAAGGCCAGAGAGAAAGGGAGACACAGAATCCAAAGCAGGCGCCAGGCTCCGAGCTGTCATCACAGAGCCTGATGTGGGGCTCCAACTCACAAACCGTGAGATCATGACCTGAGCCGAAGTCGGACGCCCAACCGACTGAGCCACCCAGGTGCCCCAGCCTATTGCTCATTTTTCAAATGTTTACTCATTCCATCGATGTCTGTGCAGAAATGACGATTCCCAAATTTGTTTTTCCCTAGATCTTTCCAGTGAAGTCCACACCAGCATGCACATCTACCTATCCAACATCACCTATAAGTTCAACATGCACCTCCAACTTAACCTTTCCAAAGCTCCAATACCACTTCCCCTCCTTGGTTTTCCCCATCTCATTTGATGACAGCTCGTTGATTAGACCAAAAACCTTGGAGTCATCTTTGACTTCTCTGTTTCCTTCACACCCCTACAGCCAACCCTAGCTCAGAACTACAGAAAAGGGAATTCTAAGAGGTATGATTCCAGCTTAGCTAAGCTGATGTAGTACAAACCACCACAGTCTACCCAACTATAGACTAAAAGAAACTCATTTCAAATATAATGATATAGGCATATTGAAAGTAAATGATGGAAAAATATATCTCACAAACATTAAGCAAAAGAAAGCAGGAGTGGCTATATTAAAATCAAATAAAGGAGAATTTGGAGCAAAGAAAATCACCAGACACAGAGGGAGACATTATATAATGACAAAATGGCCAATAACCAAAAACACATAGCAATTCTAAATGTGTATTCCTTAGCAACAAAGCTGAGCTTATGTGAAGAAAAAATTCCTAGAACTTAAAGGACAAATAGACAAATACACAGTCATAATTAGAAACATCAACTCCCCTCTCTCAACAATTGACAGAAAAACTAGAGAGAAAATCAGCTAGGATATAAAGGAACTCAGCAATTCTATCAACAAGATCGAAATAACATTTATAAAACGTTCCAGCCAACAACAGAATACACATTCATTTTTTTTTTTTCAAATGCTCATGGAACATATAAACCATATCCTGAGCCATGAACAAACTTCGAAAAATTTAAAAGAATTGAATTTAAAAGAATTTAAATCACACAGAGTATGTTTTCTAACCACAATGGATTCAAACTAGAAGTCAAAACATAAAGGTAACAGAAAATCTTCCAAATACAGTACTTGGAAACGAAACAACATGCTTCTAATAACCCATGGATCAAAGAGGAAGTCTTGAGGGAACTTTAAAAGCACACACACATTCAACTGAATGAATATGAAAATACAAAATGTCAAAATTTGTGAGACACAACTACCTCAGTGCTAAGAGAAAAGTTTATAGGTAAATGCATACATTCTGAAAGAGGAAATATCTCAAATCAGTAACCAAAGCTCCTTCCTCAAGATCTTAGAAAAATAAGAGCAAAATAAGCCTAAAGCATGCATAAAATGTTAAATAACAGATTGCAGCAGAACACAGGATATTCTGTACTGATCACCCAAAGAAGGTTGGTCACAATCATTAAGTTGTGTTTATGCCCACGCCCTGCCAAAAGCAGTTTGATATTGTATTAATGTCATTGTGGCTATTCATTTACTGGATAAAATAAATTTACCCTGTCTCCTTAGCAATACGTTCTTCATTCTTTCTGTCACAGGAACTAAAGTTTTTAGCATACTTCTATATTTGCTGGAAATATTTCAAATTTAGTCAGAAGCAAAAAGAGAGAGGATGGTGAGGGCCTTCCAAAGCAAGCTGTGGGCTGTGCCCTTGGGTGACTACCACCTAGAGACAGGAAGCAAAGAATAGCCTGTCATACCTGAATGAAAAAATGAAAAAATAAACAGTCTGACTAGTTCTGCCTTTATGGCATGGTAACTCTACCCACTAGGAAAACACAGCCCAGTGAATGTCAGACTGTGACCAGTCCATGCTTCAGAACCAGCCAGTATTAGAGCTGCTTTCCCTCACTTCGCAAAGGCTTATTTAAATCCCTTTGAATGTGTAAAATGAGAGTCAAGACACCAAAGACGAGTCAAAGGATTTTTTTTAATGTCACTTTATTCCTATTTGGTATACAGATGAGCCAAAGGATTTTTTAAAATATCAATTTATTCCTATTCAGTTGTTGCCTGCTTTCAGACCTCTATGAAAGGCAAAGCTCCTTTGATCATCTGACAAGTCTTGGGTTCTGAACTGAGCAGTGCACTTGGTCATGGAGTAGAAAGGCATAGAGCGGGCGCTGTGTCTGTGCCCGCTCAGGGCTCATGGCTAGCCTCTATAGGACCAACCTAACATTTGTTCTTGCTTTGGTGTGAAGGAAGAGGGTAGAAAGTAATCTGATCTTTCTATCCACTGTCCCTCTCGGAGGTAACTGTATATTCATGATGCACAGCTGAGGGGTCATCCTCCACTAGTGTCCATCAGAAGCAAAAGAAGCAAGGAAATGTTCAGGCAAAGCTTTCAGCCAAGGATTCTGTAAAGAATGTATGTTTTTACCTCTTCTTTATACATTATTTTCTAGGAAAGGAGCACAGATCTTTTTTCCCCTTGGGAAGGAGACGTGGTTATGTGATGGTTCTGAGATCTCCAAAAATATATTAGCCCTTCCTTCTTTCAGGAGTCACAAGTAACAGAGAATGGAGAGAAACAGGGGGACTGCCCTCCAATGACACTCACTCCTGAGGAGAGGATCAGAAACTCCCTATTCTACAGAAAGAGCAGTTTCTACCCCTCCATAAGAGACTATATGCTGTCATTATAATTAACAAGCCAGGTCTACAATACAAAAATTAGATGTTAGCAAAGCCAGAAGAAACAACATATAAATAAGGAAAAACCAAAGTTCTGGATTAAGCTAGTACACTTTTTAGAAGTCCACAAATATTCATTTGGCCAAAGAAAATCATGGGGCATAAAACACAAAACACTTTGCTTAATAATTAGGTACAGTGGAAAAGATGCCTTTTGGAGTAGCTGAAAGCAGCTAATAGCAACAGTTACTTCCGCATTTCAGCCTCTTCATGGTGTTGTCCAGGATAAAATACAGATGTTATACAGAACATCTTAAATTTCTTTAAAGCAAGGTATTATACAGGTAATGCTATCATTTTTCCTTTTATTTATTTATTTTTTAAAGTAAGCTCTACACCCAACACAGGGCTCAAATTCACAACTCTGAAACCAAGAGTCACATACTCCACTAACTGAGCCAGCCAAGTGCCCCTGTCATTTTTCTTTTTAAAATACACTTTTCGGGGGCCTGGATTTAACAAACATTCCATCAGTTAGGTCACTTGGGGATGCAAGTAATAAAAAAACAAGTATACACCAAGAAACATTTTAACTATTTTAAACAAGAAGGAAATGTACTCTATCACAGAACTAAGTGTCTAGGTTGGGGGTACATATTCCAAATAAAGTAGCATAGAGTCTCCAGTTTCATGTCATTATGATCCTCTTGACTCTGGCTTCTGACATGTTTTAGTTCTGTCCACAGACTGTCTACCCCTGTAAACTCAAAACAGCTGCCAGTAGCAATGGACATGATGCACTTCATTTTTTTATGTTTATTGTAAGAAAAAGAAAACCTCTCCCCAACCATGGGGGAAGAAAGGTTTTCTCCCTCTCTCTGTTTTTTTAATGTTTATTTATTTTTGGGAGAGAGAGACAGAGCACGAGCTGGGGAGAAGCAGAAAAGAGGAAGACACAGAATCTGAAGCAGGCTCCAGGCTCTGAGCTGGTAGCATAGAGCCCCACACTAGGCTCGAACTCACCAACCCTGAGTTCATGACCTGACCTAAGCTGAATTAGGACGTTCAACTGAGTGAGCCAACAAGGCACCCCCCAAAAAAGGTCTTTTTCTTCAGTCTGATTGGGATCAATTTAAATCATATGTTTCCTTCTGTGTACATGTAGAATGAAACTGTAAGCCTATTGTTTGAAGAGCTAAGTGATTTGTTCAGTATTATGAAAGGAACAATAGAGAAGGTAAAGAGAGAGCCAATAAAAAGAAAATAATAATTCATTTATATACAATACCCAGCATGTGGGCATTTTCTGTATGTTTGCTAAAATAATAATTTTAGAAACAACATTTGACCTTCTCATCTCAGTATTTTGATTTATGAATTACCAGCTAATATTAAAACAAAGTCATCTAGCATTGAAAACAGTTGCACAGAATCTAAGAGTCACTCTTACTTTGTATAATATCATGTAATTAATACCTTGTATTGGTGTAATTTAATTATAAATATGAGACTTTGAAATAATATTCTACTGGATTATTGAAAGTCTATTTAATTTCTTACCACCAGGAGTTCAGTTTCTGCTCTGAAGTCCTCCCGCTGCTTAAAAATATATACGAAAGCATGAGCAAAATGGTTGTCTTCAACATTTGGTTCAATGTAAATAAATCGTGTTTTTAGAAAATCCTTTTAATGCCATAATCTGATGTAATTTTTGATCTTTAAACTCCTTTAAGCAACAGTAATAATATTTGCTTACCAAGAGTAATTTTACAAGGATTCATTAATCTTTAAAAATGCTTTGATAAGTTAAAATGAAAGACTCCGTATGGCACAAACTTCTCTACCACTTTCAGTTATGCATCAAAGTAAAACAGTTTGCACACTGCTGCCACCTTTTAACTTTTCCTCCTCTCTACCAGTTTTTGGTTTTACCACTTTCATTAATATCATTAAACATTTTATAGTAACATCCCCATGTAGAGCACTATTCAGATCTGTTGACAGTAAAAAGTTGAAAATTCCTTTCAACTTAATTCACATGGCAGTATGTGTCCTCTGTATGATTTCATTCAACGAGACTATTATAGCAAGCAAATTTGCTAGTCTAATTTTATGGCCGTCTGATAACCAATGGTGGATATTTCCTGATTACTGTCTGGTTTAAAAATACCCTTGACAAACAGAAATCCCTTGAAACTTTTTTCTAAGAGACAGTTTCTTTATTGTCATTTACCCTGGAGGGAGACCTCACTGGTACTAGCTGAGCCAACAAACAGAAATCCTGCTTGCTTGCTTTCATTGAGAAGCACATTGACATTACTATTTCCTTGATATTTCTTGCCCAAGCAGCTGGGGTTCTTCATATTTAACTAACCTTACTCAACAGGAGATTCATGCCACTGACATACCCACTTCAAATCAAATTGTTTATATTTTCAAAAGAAACAAATGTCAAGATGGCTTTATAGCATGTAAAAAGGATTTAATTTATTTTACTTTGGAAAAAGATTCTACCTTTTACAGAAAACATATAAACTAGGATTTTGAACCTGTTCAAAGAAAGGGCAATTGTACTGGCAAACATGAACCAACCTCAAAGCTTCATCAAAGACATTTGTCAATAGAAAATTCTGTCAAGTAGTTTTAACTTTTATCAGTTAGGAGTAGGTTTGGCTGCATATAAAAGAAACTGAATGTGCCATTGGAGGTTCACCCTCAGGTAAAAAAACAAACAAAAAAACAAGCAACAATAACAAAACACCATTCTGGTGAGTGATGTTGGTAATGAGGGAGGCCGAGTTTGTGTAGAGGCTGGGATATCTGGGGAATCTCTGTATCTTCCTTTTAATTTTGTTGCAAACCTACTGCTGCTCTCACATAGATAAAGTCTCAAAAGTAGGGAAAAATTAAAATAATATTTTTTAAACCAAGGTAAAAGTTTACTTTCCTTCTCATGTAAAACAAACCCATATATAGAAAGCCTAGATTTGGAAATGACAGACTCCTTCCTTTATCTGCTTTCCAGCTTAGCACATAGCCTCCATCCTCCAGGTTACCTCATGGACTAAAATAGGCTTCTTGTGTTCCATTCATCACATCCAAATTCCAGAGAGTAGGAAGGAATAAAGTGGAAAAAAACAAAAGTGCCAATTGCTGAGCCAAGTTGGTGTCTTTTAAACAGCCTTCCCAGAAGGCCCTTGTAATATTTATACTTACGTAGTCTGGGCTAGAACTTAACCATATGACTATACTTAGCTATACAAAAGGCTGGGAAATGGATTCTTTTCCATGGCACATTAATGTCCAGAATAAAATCAAATTTCATTTACTAAAAAAAAAAAAAAAAAGAGAGAGAGAGAGAAAGAAGAGATATTGAGTGACAATTCAGTCTGTGCCACATCATGTTATATGTGATGATTTTGTGGGGAATGTCAGGCAGCCATTAAAAATAATAAACGAGAGCTATGCCAATTGACTTGGGGTGTGTGGTGGGGGAGAATTTCCACAAGGATTGTTGGGTGAGAAAAGCAAAATGTATAGAAGTGATAAAATATGATTCCATTTTTGAATAACATAAAGTGGCAAAAATCTCTCCACGTATGTATGCAAATGATATATAAGTATATGAATATGAGAAATGGCTAAAGGATAGTAGGTTGTTAATGTGTTATGTGAGCAACAGGAGAAGGGATGAAAATCTTCATGTTGTTCCATTGTTGCACTTGTTATAGAAGGCATTTTTGTAATTTGAAAAACATAAAAAATGTTTTAAAAGGAGAAGCAGCCTCTGGATCCAACCTTCAAAACGCTGCCTGCCTGCCACGTATGAAAGTTCACAGTAAGCTAGTCCAGGATGGAGTCTATCATAGGGGATCCTACTGAAGGACTTAGTAGGCCCTCAGTACAAACCAGTTTACCTAAGTTGTTTTAAATGATTTATACAGGGGAAATTATTTATTTAGAGCATGTGTTAGCTACATAATATTAGAAAGAACATTGTATTCGTTTTGAACCAATGGATGTTAACAAATGTTTATAAATATTTAAATATTAAGATAAGGCAGAATAATATCACAATAGAAATCTCGTGAATTATCTGGAATACTAACATTTATGAAATTAAACAAAATAAGCTTTATGAATTGTATTTAATGTTTACCTATTTAATTCCACTTAGGCTATGAATCTTTCATGAAAAAGTCTTGTTTGGGAATTAGTCACACCTTGCAAGAATAAATCATTCTGTCAACTTGGCTTCATCAAAATTTCATGAAGAAAAAACTTCAAAATCATGTATAACAAGTTACACTATAAATTATATTTGATCCAGACATAATAAAGAATATGAAGAGCATGAAAAAAATAAAGAAAAATAAATTAATTCCCTAACTACCTGAGCTGAATGTCTATTTGGCATGGAAAATGTCCAGTAAAGTGACCTAAGAAAAAAGCTAGCAGCCAGCAATGCTGAGACATTATTGTTCCAGCACCATAAGGTCAAAATTATTTTCAATGGCTTTTAAACTTGTTAGCAAAGATATTAAAAGAATAATTTAAGATGATATTATAAGATAATATAAGAATCTGTTATAGTTCAACAAATAACAGCAATATTTGTCTTATGCCTTGGTTGTGGCCAAATACTGATTTTCTGATATTAGATCATTGACCCTCAGACCAGAAAGTCTTCTGTGAACTACCTACTGAAAATGTACTATTGCATGAACAGTGATGTTTTACTGCAAACCACCCTTCGGGAATATTAATATGCATAATAATGACTTGGGAAGATTGTAATTAATGTTAATTCCTTTCTGAATAGTACCATCTTTCGATACTTGTTCTGAATCAGAAATGGGCATTTTATTTTTTTTACTTAAAAAAATTGTTTGAACCTTTATTCATTTTTGAGAGAGAGAGACAGAACATGAGAGGGGGAGCAGCAGAGAGAGAGGGAGCCCAAGCTCTGTGCTGTCAGCACAGAGCCCGATTTAGGGCTCAAACCCAGGAATCACGAGATCACGACCTGAGCCGAAGTCGGACGCTCAACGGACTGAGCCCCTCAGGTGCCAGAAATGGGCATTTTAAACAAGCATCCTAAGAGCTTTTTCTGCATATTCCAGGATCATGTTTTGAGACACACGCTGTAGTAGAAAACTCTGTTTCAAACTTGGTTATCACCATTGTAAACTGTCTTCATGTTTGTGAAATCAGGAGCCAGTATGCAAATGGCACTGTCACATACATAAAGCTTGAAAAATAATTATGCTGTAGTTTAGTAGGTTAAAAAAATAAAAACAAAGAAAAAAACTAGGACTCAAATCTCTAGTCCTGCACCATATTTTTCTCACGAGTTAGCCTTAAAAATCAAACCAGTTACTTTAAGTCAGTTATTTTACCAAGAAAAAATATGGTTTTATTCAGAAATAGCAGACAACTGCAATACCAGACAAGTGAGCTACACCAAACCCACAGGCAAGTCTGGGGGACAAAGAAGAAGTCCTGCTCTTTTATAGACGTAATAGGAGGTTGGGAAGGCTGATAAAAACAAAACGTCCATTGGAGTAAACTGAAAACTTGAAGTATAGTGGCTTCTCTTCGGCCAAGTTGTGACTGTACCTCATTGGCTGGGCTGTTGGTGGGGGATTGGATTAAAAAAAGGCTTCCTTCTGCTGCTGGGGTAGTAAAGTAGTATCCATCTACAAGATCTGTCTCTTTGTGGGGTCTGTTACTCAACGAGAGTAGTGGGGTGTGAGAGCTCCTTCTACCTAGCTTCCCAACTCCATTATAGTGAGCTTTCCTTTTATTAATTATCATAAGTGAAATATGATCCAATGGAATGATGGTGGTAGATAAATCTGTAAATGTATTTTTTTAAAAATATTATAACTGCTTTTGCAAGGCTGGGGTGGTATAATTTCTCAGTGGTGGGAGTATAGCTGGGGTAAGGAGTTGTCATACAGAGATAAAGAAGAATAAAACTGGAAAGCAGTGAGCAATTATACTTAAGAACCATGCATCCAATCCCATAATAATACTCTATAGCTTCCAATTCCTAAATTTACTTTCAGCAAAATAAAAGCAGCCATCTAAGTGATGTTGTGCTGGGACTCAGGATAGGGCAGAGGTTATAGATATTAGTTCCAATTCCATAAACCTGTATCTTCAAATAAAAATCCAAATGCAAATTATACATCTCGATCACTTTGTAAATCATTTTAGTCAAAACTAGATCTGGGACAGATTCCAGGGCCCCGGACAAAAATGGAAAATTCTATTCTCCCCATTCTCTGATTAGCTTGCTCTGAATTGAAGTGGATGCTTGGCAATTAGCTGCTGGGGAACCAATTTTTCTGATTAACTCTTGATTAACGAGGAGTTAGTCGATCTTCTGCCTTAAGTTTGGCTCTCAGTGACAGTAGTTCCTGTGGGAGTGGGGGGTAGTGGTCATTTGAACCACAGGCGGCTCTTAACTTCAGTCTTGGCTTTCAGTGGTAGTTCTAACGCTAAAGAACCACGTGACCTTAGCAAATGTGCTTAACTTACTTGATGGAAGGCAACTAGTTCAAACCTGCTCATAGTTGTCCAATATACTCCAATCCCTTTCCTTTCCCCACTTGGGAATTATAAAATTAAAGGGCATAATATATGGTAAGTTACTTAGAATATTGCCTGTAGCATATTAAGCTTCAACATTACCGTTACTTATCATCACACTGCCGATTTTTAAGAGGCTGACTGCATGCAGGATAACGAGATAGGCTCACGCACTGCCCCTAAGTCACGCATCTTAGAGCCAGGGCGCCAGGAGCGAAGCGCGCGCTTGTCTCAGCATGACGCAACCAGTGGGCAGGCCCAAGAGGTGGGGGCGTTTACTTCCGGGGGCAAAGGGTGCTTTATTTCCGGGAGGAGCGAGCCGTAGTGTAAGCGTGGTGTACAGCGTTCTGGCGCCCAGGTCTCGGTCCCGGTAAGCCAGGCATGAAGATCACGAGGCAGAAACACGCCAAGAAGCATCTCGGCTTCTTCCGCAATAACTTCGGAGTCCGCGAGCCGTACCAGATCCTGCTGGACGGTACCTTCTGTCAGGCCGCGCTGCGCGGCCGTATCCAGCTGCGGGAACAGCTGCCCCGCTACCTCATGGGGGAGACACAGCTGTGCACCACCAGGTGGGCCCGGCAGGTCCGGGGAGCAGGCCCGGGGATCCTGCGGGTGTGGTAGAGGCGCGGCCACGATGTGCAAAACGCCCCGCCCACGAGGAGTTGACAGTGAGGTGGAGGCGCTGAGGAGGTCAGGCGAGTGTCTATCATGTAGGTAGAAAGTACAGTGCGCTGCGCATCTTCGTGTCGTTGGCCCGTGCTTTGTAGTGCGACCTGGCTTCGAATCTTGGTCCCAGTCCTGCCAGCTTTGTGGTTTCCGGCAAGTTAATCTCTCTGAGCCTTGGATTTCTCATATGTAGGGAAAAGACCGTAACTAATAAGGTTGCTTAAAGGATCAAACGTATGGAGAGCACTTGCTGGTATCCAAAATATACCCCTTCAAGTGGTTGCTGGTATTAGCATAGCTTTTTCAAGTGTAAGTGAAACATTTTCAAGCTTCGCAGCTGCCCTGTAAGCTAACATCTCGGATACCCAGAAAGATAATTCACAACTCGAGGTTAAGAACTTTGCCCATGGTCATCAATTTATTGAACTGTCTTCATTAACTACCAGCCATATGCCAGGCACGGCTCTAGCCACTGAGGACAATGGTGAACGGGACCAACGGCCAACCCTTCCGGCGGTAACAATGCTTAAGTCAACCTCCAGGGGCGTGTTTTGACTCGTGTGTGTTGTGACTTCCTCAGCCTGGGAACCTCCTGGGGAAGGGAAGTTGGGGTAGGATGGAATCATGGAAGGTTTCATAGAGGAGGTAACTTTTGAGCCCAGACGCCTTTCATTTATGAGGGGAGGGACTAGTTTGGGTGACAGAAAAGAGATAAAGACCTCTTAAATAAAGAAGCGGGATTGTAAAATGCCTGAAAAGAGAGTAGAGCACAGGATGTAATTGGAGAGGAAGCTGTGAAGGTAAATCAAACTTACAACAGGGCCTATTGAGAAACTTAAGGTTTTTGTTGTTGTTATTGTTCCCATTGTAGATGATTTACTTTAAAAAAATTAAAATGACCCATAACACCACCCTGTGACCACTGTTAATGTGCTGTATCATCCATCCAGTTCTTTAGACCTCTACACACGCACACAAAGGAATGGGTTCTACTGGGCATTTGATATTAATGTTTGCTTTTCTCACATAATACTGCTCCACGAACTGCTTTCCATAGTCAAGTGGTACCTCACCATGGTTACAGATTCCCCACAGTTTGTTACCCGTGGCCTCAGGGCTTCGAGACAGGTCCTTAGTTAGCCTGTGCCCCTGAGTTGATTCCTTCTGGCTACATACTGCCTGTCTATTTATCCCTTTGCCGTAGAAATAACATTTTTAACACGGTGCTGTAACAAAAAAAGTTTGGGAAGTACTGCGTGGAACTATATTCTGTAGCATTTTTTCCCTAAAGAATTTATTTTAACTTCCAGAATATTTTATACGTACACGAAAGTAGAGTAGCATAATTAAATGTCTGTCACCCAGCTTTGGGAATTGTCGAAATGCGCAATCTTGTTTCATTCATCCACCCTCCCACCTTACTGATGGCTTATTTTGAAGCAGTCGCTTCTTGGTGTGTATCGTGAAGAGACCAATGCTATCAGACGTGATAACTGTCTTTTAGAAGAGCTAGTTGCAGCAGTGTGGGGGTTGGAGAAGCAAGAGGGTAAAGACCGGCAAACTCATTTTGTGGTTGTCCGAATAATGGGAGCCTGAACTTCAGAGAGGAAAGGAACCCAAGGGTTCCCCAAGAGATATTACGGAGACAGATAACAGCTGACATAGGACGATGGGGTAGGGTGATGGGTGAGGAAGAAAAGGTCAGTTAGGATTTCTGACTTACACTCAGGATCTTCGTGATCTAAATCTTCATGACTTTAGACATGAATCTGAAGAGATGATGTACATCCATAGGAAATACTCAATAGATACTTGGCAGTTTGGGCCTGAAACTCCAAAAAGTCCAAAACTGATTAGTAGAAAGCGAAATCTCTTTTCTTAAACAAAAACTAAATGGATGATAAAGGGAGTGAGGTAAGGTAGAGGCTGGCGAGGGCTGACTAGAGTTTAAGAAATCTTTTTTCTTTTTAGTGTGATGGAAGAAGTGCCTGGGGAGCTTATTAACTTGCTAACATTTGACTCCCCAAGAGGTGCAGATTTGGGGATGTGAAAGGAGTAGAAATAAATAGAATTTGTGTTATCACTGTGTCATTTCGATATGGGTAGTTTATAGCTGACATTTTTAAAAAAACATTGGCTTATATTAATATGAAAATGCATAGTGAAAAAGGAAGTTGTGATTGTTACTAAACTGATGACTTGAAAATGTTCACCTCTCTGTACTGAGAATAGTTTACAGGTGTACCACTTGGTACTTGAACGAGAAGCATAGAGTGCTAAGGTTGGGGCAAGGCATCTGTTGTCAACTACTTGGATTCACATTTCAACTCTACCACTTATGAGCTGTGTTTGAGCATGTTCCTTGGAATCTCTCAAAGTGAGGTACTCTAAGGATAATTTTCAAGTAAGGTACCTAAATGATAGGTCTGTTTTGAGATGTAAGCAAGAATTTATGTAAAGAGCAGTTAGCATGTGCCTGATGCAATAAATGCTCAGTAAATTTTATCTGTCATTCCTTGCACTTGGTGTTTGTGTTTTCCAGGTTTTTACTTATTTTTTAAATGTTTATTTATTTTGAGAAAGGGGGAGGGGCTGAGGGAGAGAGAGAGAGAGAGAGAGAGAGAGAATCCCAAGCAGGCTCTGCGCTGTCATCGACCCCACACCCACACCCCAGATATACTGAGAGATCATGACCTGAGCCAAAATCAAGAGTCAGACACCTAACCGACTGAGCCACTCAGGTGCCCCCAAGTATTTTCCAAGGTTTTTTTTTTAAATATTTTTTTTAACCTTTTATTTATTTTTGAGGGAGAGAGAGACAGCATGAGCAGGGGAGGATCAGAGAGAGAGGGAGACACAGAATCTGAAGACAGCCTCCAGGCTCTGAGCTAGCTGTCAGCACAGAGCCTGACGTGGGGCTCGAACCCACGAACCACAGATCATGACCTGAGCTGAAGTCGGACACTTAACTGACTGAGCCACCTAGGCGCCCCTTTCCAGGTTTTTAAATGTCTACCCTATGTTTGGGGCCAACACATAACAAATTCAGATTGTAATGGTATAGTTTAAATTTCATAGAAACTATTTTTCTATACTTATGTGAACAACTGAAATGTATATTATAATTGTGAGCTAATAACTTTTTTTTTTCAGGTGTGTGTTAAAAGAGTTAGAAACATTGGGAAAGGACTTATATGGCGCAAAACTGATTGCACAAAAATCCCAAGTCCGAAATTGTCCCCATTTCAAGAATCCAGTGAGTGGATCAGAATGTCTGCTCTCCATGGTTGAAGAGGGAAATCCTCATCATTATTTTGTGGCAACACAGGTGATACTGTTTTTAAAATCAGAGTCAATTTTAATTATTTCTATTTCTATTTCATATGGAGCTGCTTATAATCAGGAAAAATTAGGTGGAAATGTGGTAAGGTCCCCTCCCTAAGGAAAGAAAAAAGAAAAGCTCAAGGCAACCTTGCTGTTCATGTGCTTGACAACATCCCTGGTGACCTTGTAACATGAGACCACTTAATCAGACTGCATGTTCGTGTGTTACCATATACGGGAGACAAAGAAGTAAAAAAATACAAAAAAAACTACGCCACGTGGCTTTGGGGTCTCAGTTCTTTGGTTAGGAACCCAACTGAGCAGTGCCAGCAGGAATAAAGTTGCTTCCTGGAAATTTTGAAAAGCCTCCCTGTCACTGTTCTCTGTAGGAGAATCCTGCTACAGAAGTGGTTTGATAAAATATTTCAACTTTTTAAAATACAGGCTTTTAAGTTGCAGTCAATAAAAGCAGTTGTCACTAGAGAATTTGAAGAGAGAACCTTAAGCATATTGATTTTTCTTCTTAATTAGTGAAAATTTTTTAATAGTTATTCACAAAAAGACGTGCTATGTTTCAGCATTCTTGAAGGGAAGAGAAGTAGAGCAAATATTTTACATTCTGTGTTCATCCGTGTTTTTTTTGTGTTCCTGTCCTATACCATTTCCCAAAAACTCATGTTTTATATTATTTTATTTTTATATTATTTTTATATTATTTTATATATTATTCCAGTATGGAACTGTTTCTGGCTTTTAAAGACTAGGAAGGGGAAGGAGATATTCTCAGGGTTGATATTAAGGAAGAAGTTCACATACATGCACATTTGCTTACATGGGCTTTTAGGGTTATAAAATCACAGAATAGATGCAGAGCTGAATCTAGAATCCGAGTCCATGAATTCTTATTTTGTCTCTATTCCTTCAACCTCTGTGAACATTCTTAACCCTTTTTGAAGCACATATTAAAGTAGAAAGTGGGGCATTGCTTAACATTCTTACCTTTTTGATAGTCTGTAATTCTTAGTGGTAGAATATTGATAGATCCAGTTCACATTGTTACCACTTAATTCTTTGTGCTCAGATTTCTTGTTTATCTTCCTTTTTTTAAACATAAAATTTACTCTATTAGTGAGACCTACTGGTTTGAAAGGTAAAACGTGTGATCTTTTTTTTTTTTTTTTTTTTTACCACTTAAGGCATCTTATTTAATTGACATATTTGAACTAAATAGCACTACTTTTCTTTTTTTAGGATCAGAATTTGTCTATGAAAGTGAAGAAAAAGCCTGGAGTCCCTCTCATGTTTATTATTCAGAACACCATCGTCTTGGACAAACCTTCTCCCAAAACAATTGCTTTTGTTAAAGCAGTAGAGTCAGGTCAGCTTGTCTCAGTGCATGAGAAACAAAGTATCAAGCAACTCAAAGAAGAAAAGGGTTTAGTGAAAAACCCTGAACAGAGAAGAAGGAAAAAACATAAGAAAGTAAGTGGCCCCAATCCTCTTAGCTGTTTGAAGAAAAAGAAAAAAGCACAGGATACAAAATCATCTGCCTCTGAAAAGAAAAGAAAAAGAAAAAGAATCCGGAACAGATCTACCTCAAAAATACTTGCTGAAAAGCAGAATGCAGAATGATAATCCTTTGAATACTTTTAAAGACATTCAAATGTGAAAAATAAATTTATTTTTAAAACTGAAGAAGTACTTACAATAAAAAACTATTATTTTTGTAAATAAATATTGGCTCGTAGGCCTTTGCCTAAAATTATTCATAAAAACAACTCAGAGTGGATGGGTTTAGGCATTTTGGAGATTGTTTTTCAATGTAAAACCGTTGTCTCTTTCTATCTCACCATTGTCCCCCTACCTCCAATATAGGCAAGTCGTGTAAAAAAAAAATCAAAACATTCAAAAGGCTTGTGACAAAAAACTGGCATCCCTCTTCACATTTAGAGTGAACATTCCTCATTCACGTAGTGGTTGTAGAATTTATATTCTCAAATAGTATGACTATGCTGCTACCTTTTGCTCCATCCATTATTTGACTCTACTAGAAAGTGGAAATTTTGCTTACTTGTATTACTCCTTCATTTTTCTAATATATTATTTCAATCTTTATACATCCCAAATAAAGTATTTTTATTATTATGACTATAAACTGTTCACCCACTGAACCAAGTAGCATGCTATGATTGAATTTCTTTTTTTCTTTTTTTATTTATAGTTTTTTGTCAAGTTGGTTTCCATATAACACCCAGTGGTCTTCCGCACAAGTGCCCTCCTCCGTGACAATCACCTCCCTTCCCCTTTACCCCTTTCCCTTCAGCCCTCAGTTTTTCAGTATTCAAGAGTCTCATGATTTGCCACCCTCCCTCTCCCTAACTCTTTTCTCCCCCTTCCCCTTCCCATGGTCCTCTGTTAGATTTCTCCTGTTAAACCTATGAGTGAAAACATACGGTATCTGTCCTCCGCCTGACTTATTTTGCTTAGCATGACACCCTCGAGGTCCATCCACTTTGCTATGAATGGCCAGATTTCATTTTTTCTCATTGCCATGTAGTATTCCATTGTATATATAAACCACATCTTCTTGATCCATTGATTGAATTTATTTCTTACACTACTTTGTTGTTTTTCCAAAGTTAATAATGTCCTCATTTTCTTTTAGCATCTGACTCGGTCTTGCCACGTTCTCTAATAACTCTGTTAAAGGAACTTATAATTCTTCTTTTTTTAATGTTTATTTTTGAGAGAGAGAGAGAGACAGCATGAATGGGGGAGGGACAGAAAGAACGGGAGACACAGAATCTGAAGCAGGCTCCAGGCTCTGAGCTCCCTGCACAGAGCATGACACGGGGCTAGAAACCACAAACTGAGACCATGACCTGAGCCGAGGTTGGATGCTTAACCCAGGTGCCCCAGAACTTATAATTTTCTAAATAATACCAGATAATTCCTCACCCCTGGAGATACTTCTACAGCCCTCTACCCTCCAATGTGGAAAGGCTTTCTGGCAAGTAGGTTTCTCAGCTGTCAGCCAGGCATAAATTTACTTTATTTCTGTTTCATAGATTCTTTGTTTTACTCTGTTTTCTTTTTTGCTGTAGTGAAGCATGGAGTGTACAGGAAGTACATTTTTTTGATGCTCCACCAGTGTTTACCCTCATATTTGTTGCATTAATAATCTAGCAAGATTATTCTTTTTTTTTTTAAGCCAATGTAGGGGCTCAAACTGATGACCCTACGATTCAGAGTTGCGTGCTCTACCAACTGAGCCAGCCAGGTACCCCTAGCAAGATAGTTCTTGATTGAAGATCATTTCACTCAATCCCCCTGGAGTCTCTTAATTGTTTATAAGGTCCTAGTGGAAGCAAACAGATTCGAGTTCAATTTGTCCAACAGGGAGGGTGATTTTCTTTTAAAGCAAATATTAAATTCAAGAGTAAAAATTCCAAAATAACACTCTTTTTAAGATAGGCTATGGATATCTTACTTAAAAGGTGTCTAAAGGGTCACCAGACTTTAAAATGATTATGCAGTAAATACGTATATTGTTTTAATAAAATGACTTAAGGGCTGATTCTATTAGGAATTTAATAATCAAACTTGTCTTTTTCAGCCCCAAGTGTTTTCATCAACAGACCAAAATTACAATGTTTCTGTGCTGTGATCTTGAAGTATATAACATGGGAAAGGTGGGATCTGCTCCTTAGTCCCTGACATGGTGCTGCCTGTGACACCTCTTGAGTAGTGGTTCTTAATCTGTATCATTAGGGTGTTATGATCTGGTTTGAAGTACGTCATGAATAAATTCTTGTTAATGACTAAAATAAATGACCGTTCTTAAATTTGAGACCATTTAAATTTTTCTACAGAAACATTATTCTCAGTTGAAATCAGAGATGCTTGTTTAGGTTGACAGTGAAGTTCTAGCCTTAACTACACTGAGAGCAACACACAGGTAGTATTACCTGGCAAGCCAGCTTAGTGCTTGGGTTGTCCTTTCATGATTCTGTTTTAAATTCTTAACCGGAGCATTTTTTAAAAAGAAGGCAAAGATACTGGGAAAAAGTGAATATATAGTTCCTATGATGAAAAAAACTTGTCAATAATGATGAGAGTTAGGATTACTGAGTCAAATGTAGACAGAGTGATCAAAGTGGTGAAATGTACACTGATGGTATTTTCAATATGCTAAAATGCATAACTTTTAGGCATTTCTCTTTTTAACAAAGCTTATTGAGATACTGTTATTAATAATAAGTACATATGTATTTGGTTTTTTTCATGGTTCCGGGCTCACAGCTCCCAAAAACCGTTGGAACTTCCTAAGTGATGAGCGCTTAAAGGTCTCTTATGTTAATGAGATGGTTTTGAAAAACATCTAAGGATCGCAACTGGTTACCTTTGGAGCCAATCATGTGATTAGAGGGTTGGAACTTTAAGTCTCCACCCTACCCTCCATCTCTGGGGAGTGGAGAGAGAATGGCCACTGATTCAATCAATCGTGCTCATGTAATAAAGCCCCTATAAAACCTCACAAGGACAGGGTTTGGAGAGCTTCCAGGTTAATAAACAGGTGGAGATGGGGGAGAGTGTCCCACTTGGAGAGGGTTTGCAAGCTTCTGCCTTTCCCCCATACTTTGCCCTGTACATCTCTTTATCTGGCTGTTCCTGAGTTAATCACCATTTATAGTGAACTTGTAGTAAGTAAGATGTTTTTCTGGGTTCTGTGAGCTACTCTAGCAAGTTAAATGAATGGAGAAGACTGTTGTGGGAACTTAAGATTTATAGCCAGAGGTCAGAAGAATAGGTAACAGCCTGTATGGGTCTGAAGTGTGTTGTGAGGGGAGGGGAGGTGGCAGTCTTGAAGGACTGAACCCTTACTTAACCTGTGGGATCTGATGCTATCTATCTCCAGATACATAATGTCAGAACTGAGTTGAATTGTTGGTGTCAGAGCACTGCTTATTCTATGTGTAAAGACTACCTCTGCCAATAAACGTTGAAATTGGGTCCAGGAACCCCAAATACTTAACAATGCTATCTAGTCACCTCATAAGAGTGAACTGGAGAGGCAGAAAAGTCAACATATTTTTATAAAATAGTAATTTTTTAAATTAACATTAAAATAATACTTTAAAACTTTGTACTACTTAGTCATATTGCTTTAAAAAATATCTTAACGAAAGATCTATCTTTGTACTATAATTCTTTTGTGAACAGCACCTTCATAACACCACCCCAGATATCCTTAGCACTACTTGCTTTATTTTCTCCATGATAATTTAGGGAAGGGGGCATGGCACCATGTGATTGTAATCCATTTTGCAGCTTGGGCAAAAGAAAATGTTGAGAACCCCTGCTTTAGAGGGTAGCTGCTAGCTTTGTTGGGGATAAAGGTGAAGTACATGTGCTTTTGAACTCTGAAGTTTGCCAGACTCAAAAACAGTGTTTCAGAGAACTGCTGTTTTTTATGAACACTTCAAAAAGAATTATTTGTAGTTGAGTTTGGGCAAGGTTCTGTATTCCCTAATTTTCGAAGCCCTACAGTCATTTCTCATTGCCCACAAGTATGTAAATTAAAGCTAGAAGTAAATTAAAGCTGTTTCAGAACAGCTAAGGTTCGAAAGTAAAAAGATTTCCTGTTTTTTATTTATGCATAGAATTAAGAGAGAATATTTTATGTCTTTGCATCTAGTAAGGCAACTTGGCTGTGATTTGACAGGTTTGTTTAATAGATTTTCGTGAATGGATAGAATGAATAGTTTGTATTCTTTTTTTTTTTTAATTTTTTAACGTTTATTTTTTTGAGAGACAGAGAGAGAGAGCATGAGCAGGGAGGGGCAGAGAGAGAGGGAGACACAGAATCGGAAGTAGGCTTCAGGCTCTGAGCTGTCAGCACAGAGCCCAATGTGGGTCTCGAATTCATGGACCACGAGATCATGACCTGAGCCGAAGTCGGACGCTTAACCAACTGAGCCACTCGGGTGCCCCTAGTTTGTATTCTTTAAAATGTCTTGAAAATATGTCATTGTACTGCAGCTTTTCTTAAGAATTCTTAGTTTAGGGGTGCCTGTGTAGCTCAGTCGGTTAAACCTCCGACTTCGGCTCAGGTGATGATCTCACATTTGTCGTGGGTTCGAGCCCCGCGTTGGGCTCTGTGCTGACAGCTCAGAGCCTGGAGCCTGCTTCAGATTCTGTGTCTCCCTGTCTCTCTGCCCCTCCCCATCTCACGCTCTGTCTCTCTCTGTCTCAAAATAAATAAAACATTAAAAAAATAAAAAAATAAAAAAGAATTCTTAGTTTAGATGTAAATGAGAAAATACAGTAACTTAGTATAACTGTATCTATATAATTTGAGATCCAGAACTAAGTAGGAATAAAGGCAAAAGATTGGGTGTCTGGACTGAGCTTAGGAACCGATTTCTCATATGATCCTTAGATTGGTGGCCTCTGAACATTTAATCGTATATCCTTGTCAGTAAAAGAATTTTTGTGTCTACCTATAAATGTATATTTATAAACTATATAGATTTACTACTGTACATTATAAAATATACACAGGAAAAAAACCCAAATGTAAAGGATGGTGAAGATAAAATATTTTAAAATCTTTGCCATTAAATGGCTTCATTAGCTAATATTTCAAGGTATAAGGTTTATCAATAATATTGAGTATGTATCCACTTGAAGTACTTTTTACGATTATTTTTTTTGTGAGACCTGACTAGACCATTGGGTTTCCTTTATAATATTTATGACAATGTATAGGGGAAAAAAAGAGTATACTAAGAGTAGGCTGTGTTAATACATATTTGTAAAATACGTGAAAATGAAGTCAGGTCTATCAGAAAGGATAGCCATAGCCTCTCATCCAGTTTCCAGACCTAAGCCAGTTCAAAGGCCCAGAGCCCTTCAATTTAAGGGGAGGCTGGGTTCTCCTGAGGAAGGTCCCTGAAGCTTTGCCCTAAGTTTCCCTGTAGCCATTTTCTAGAGTAATGCACATTGTGGAATAGAAATACCCAGACTTTTGAGGGAATAATTAGATACGAGTTCTCAATCGAGTCTAACTGCTAGGGACCCATATATTGCTGGTCCGACATTCAAAATGCAGATTTATGGTGGTCAGGTGATAAATTGAGTTATAGGCTAAGTTTGAATCACAGTGGGCTCAGTAGGTCCATAAACCCTCCCTGTGTTTTTTCCCCAGTTCCAGAACAACGTATTATTGTTAAAAACATATTAGGCAACCATATTAGCTCCCTATGTATGGACTAAGAGTCATTAGGGAATGAAGAGTCAAGGGGAAGCTATTTGAATTTCTCCTCTCTACCAGAATAGTAAACCAAAAGTAAAACCAAAAGAATAGGACGTCATTGGATTACAGAGATTACAACCATCATTAAACATTTGATTGATGCAGAAGTGTTGATTCCTATTACATCTCAGTTTAACTCATCTATTTGGTCTGTACAGAAGGCAGATGGACTTTAAAGCATGACTACATTATTTTAATGTTGATCAGAGAGTGACTTATTTGAAGCAGCTCTTTCAGATGTATTTCCTTTGCTGGAAAAAAATCCACACAGCTCCTTAAATGTGATATGGAAAATGTGCTCTCCTCCCCCATTTTTAACAATTTGCTAAGACCACCAAAAGCAGTTTGTTTTACCTTGACAGAGTGCAGCGCACCTTCACCATCTTGCTTAATGCTATATCAGCTTACCTGCTCTCAGCTGTAATATAGTCTGCAGAGATCTTGATCATCTTGACATTGCATAAACTATCACACTGACCCATGACATTGATGGCATTATGCAAATTTAATTTGATGAGCAGATGTAGCAAGTACTACAAATGTCTTTGTCAACCTTTATGAACTAGGGGGTAGGAAATAAACCCTATGAAAATTCAGGGGTCTGCCCCCTTAGTAAAGTTTCTGAGAGTCCAGTGATCTTTAGCATGTCAAAATAACCTCTCAGTGAGACATTGCCACAGCACAACAATGTATCACTTGGAAAAAAAAAAACAGTACATCGGTGAGAGGGGGAGCGGTGCAGAGCACAAAAGCTTGGTAGGCTATTTTGAGTATTGGAGGCAAAGCATGCCACATTTGAATATGTTACTTTGACCCAATTACTGAGTAACCCATAGGGCTGAGAGTTTGAATGGAAACAAGCAAAATATTGCAAGCTGTTTTTATGCTTGGGCTACCAGATCCAATGATACTTAAAGTGTCTGGCAGTGTGGAGTTTCTGGCAAGTACAATGGAGAATCATGACACATACTTCTAAGGTTTTGAAGAAAATGCGTATCCTCTTTTTGCAGATAACTATTATCCTTTGACAGAGAGCTATAAGCCCACTTCTGAGTCCTGACAAACACCTAGCCATAGGATATCAAATGACCAGGCAACCTGAACTTCCTGTAATTAACTGGATGTCATCTGCCCATTAAACCATGAGGCTGGGCATGTCCGTGAAGTGGAAATGGTGCATAAGAGATCAGACTTAAGCAGGTCCAGCATGTACAATTAGGGTGCATGAGTGAGTCTCCCACACCCCTTTGACACCAAACTGTGCTGTATTGCCTCCTTTCTGCCAACTCATGACCTCAAGGAGTTTTGCTTTGATCAGTTGACTGAAGGGGAAAAAACCCTGAGCCTGGTTTATAGATGTTTTCACACTATATGCTGCCCCAAACCAAAAGGGCACAGCTGCAACATTAAAGCCCCATTCACTGATGGCTCAGAAAGATGGCAATGAAGGGAAATTCCCCTACTGGCAGAACTTTGGACAGTGTGTCTGGCTGTCCACTTTGTTTGGATTCTGAAATGGTCAGAATTATAGAACTGCACTGAGTTATAGGCAGGTACTAATGGCTTAGCTGGATAGTTAAGGATTTGGAAAGAATCAGATTGGAAGATTGGTGGGAAAGATATCTGTGAAGAGGTCTGTGAATAGATTTTTCAGAATGACCACAGAGTATAAAGATATTTGTGTGTCAGTTGAATGTCCATCAATAGGTAGCTACTATATAGGAAACTCTCAGTAATCAGGTGGACAAAGGTGCAATTTCTATAAATGTCAGCATCTTTCCCTGCCAATTGAGTGCTTGGTCACTTAACTCATGAATGGAGTCATTATGGTGGCAGCAATGGACACTATATATAGGCTTCAACAACATAGCTGACCTAGCTACAACTATTGTTGAGTACCTAACATGCCAGAGACCAATACTGAGTCCCCAGTACAGCACCATCCCTGGGGGAGTAGAGGGAAGGAACCAGTGAGCTACCTGGTGGTAGGTTGATTACACTGGGTCCTTTCCATCATGGAGGGAATAGAAATGCATCCTTAGTGGAGCCAAGCCTATTCTGTATACGGATTTCCTTTTCTTTCCCATAATGTTTCTGCCAGCATTGCCTAACAGAATGCTTTATTTGCAATCTTGGTATTCCACTGACATTGCTTCTGGTCAAGGAATTTGTGGTATTACGTGATCTTGCTATATAAACATAATTATTTACAGGGCCAGTTTGGAGACAATACTTGGAAAGAATAGATATTCTCTTATAAGATGTAGTATAAACTTTGAATCAGAGACCAATGTATGATTGTCTCTCCCATAACTAGAATACATGGGTACAAGAATTAAGCAACAGAAGTAGAAGTCTCTCCTCTCACTGTCTCATAAATCACTCAGAGAATTTTTGCTTCGTTCCCCCCGCAACTTTGAGCTCTCCTGGTTAGGAGGTCCTGTGTCCAAAGGAGGAATATCTCTACCAAGGACACAACGATAATTCCATTGCTTTGGAAGATAAGACTGCCACCAGGTCAATTGGGGATTTCTTTCTTATGTTTCTGAACCAACAAGCAATGAAGGGAATTATTCTACTGATGGGATGATTGATCCTAATTTCCAAAAACAAACTGGATTACTGTTATAGAATGAGAGTGGGAAGGACTATTTCTGCAATCTAGGAGAGTCTCTAAGATGCCTCTCAGTATTTCTAAGTCCAATAGTAAATATTAATAGAAACTACTACAAGCAAAGGGAGGCAGATCTAATGTGTATTCAGACCCTTCAGGAATGAAGATTTTGTTACCTCACCAATTAAGGAACAAATTGAGATTCTGACTGAGAGCAAAGGAAATATGGAACAGGTAGTTGCAGTAGCCAGCCTCCAAGATGGTGCCCACAGATGTTCACTTCCTGGAATTCATAAGCTGTGTGTCCTCTCTCACACTGGACAGAGCTGACCTGTGTAAACATAGGATATTACTATTATGAAAGTGATGGTGTGTAGTTTCTGGAGCTATGTCATAAAAAACATGATGGCTTCCATATTGTTCTCGTGGATATTTGCTCTGGGGGGAGCTAGCTCCCATGCTGCGAGGCTATTTGAGTGGCCCTACCAAGAATTCCATGAGGAGAGGAAAGGATGTTTCCTGCAATCAGCCAGCATCATTTTATTAGCAGTGTGAGTGAGCCATCATGGAAGTAGGGCCCTAGCCCTCCTCAAGCATTCTGATGACAGCAATCCAGCTAACATCTTGACTGTGATTTCACAGAGGGCAGAACCACTCATTTAAGCCACTCCTGAATTCCTGGCCCACAGAAACTATGTGAGATAAACATTTGTTGTTGTTGTAAGTCACTAAGTTTTGGATTAATTTGTTATGTAGCAAAAGATAACTAATACAAGTGGAAGAAGGAAGTTTAAAATATCAACTATGGCCTTGTGACCAGTTACATAAATTATGTCTCTAACAGCAATGAGTATTTTCTTCCTTGCTTGTTATATGTGTACACATCTATATTTATGTCTATTATATATAAGTATATTAATACTATATTAACATAATATAATATAAATATGTGTATATAAATACATTATGTATGTAAATACATTATATATAATAGAATCATACACTTACACATGCATACTATTTTCTTCTTTCTCTTCCTTTCCCTAATTATTTTATATGAGTGTTTTTGTTTATTTAAAAAATTTTTTTTAAAGTTTATTTATTTTGAGAGAGAAAGAGAGAGGGAGAGAGAGAAAGCACAAGCAGGGGAGGGTCAGAGATAACGAGAGACAGAATCTCAAGCAGGGTCTGCAACATCAGCGCAGACCCCAATGCGTGGCTTCAACTCACAAACTGTGAGATCATGACCTGAGCCAAGATCAAGAGCAGATTCTTAACTGATTGCACCACCCAGGTACCCCTTTGTTTGTTTGATGTTAACTTTACTATTTAATCTTTAGGCAGAATTTCAAATGGGATTGAGACAGAAATGGAGGGGTGAGCAGAGCTCAGACATAGCTACAGTGACCATTAGGACTTTGTATCTTCTCATTTTGTAAAGAAGATGCAAATATCTTCATTTGTATGAAGGATCATTGCATCACATTAGGTGAAACTGGGAGTTGTTTGAACATATTGTTGAAATATGTTCAGAAGGGTGCGTATGCATGCTGAATAGCCAAAGGGGTTTATCGTCCAGCTCCAAGCCCACCTTTCTATACTCTCCATGGTGACGATGGCACTAGAGCTCTGCAAACCACAGTTCTCTGGGGCACCTGCTTTCTCTTAGATTCTGCCAATGCGGGGCGCCATAGGCAGGATCTGAAAGGAGTGTGGAGAAAGAAAGAAAGAACATGTTTCTTCCTGTGAGCTTACCGCAGATTCCTTGAGGTTCTTATTGTCACTGCGTTACTCTCGCAGCAGCTATTTCTTTCTTACCAATGGTCCCTAAATCCAATGTGCAGCACTTACAGAAACATCCCTATTACCTCCACCCCTCTCCCTCAGCCAGAGATCCAGACATCAGCACTAGCTGGCTGGAGCCCGTTCTTCTAAGATCTGTCTGGGAAGCAGATCTGTGGGTCCCCTCCTATGGGCCAAGAGACGTCACCACCAATAGATTAAAGCCTGCCTCCTTAGAGGTTTCAGCTTCACAGGGCTCCTTCTCCAAGCTTCTAAGTTTTAATAATTCTAACCTCTTCCCTTTCTCTCCTTGCCCTAAGAACAGAAGCTATCTCATGCAGTTGCTACCCCCAGAATTCTTAAGAGTTCTCTTTTTACTCATTTAGTTACCTGGTTAACTATTTGATACCTATTCATACCTGTTTAGACTAAATTCTCTCTATTCACATAATTGGTATGCTTTCTTTTTCCTGACCGGACCCTGATCTAACTAACAAACCCTGATCTAATTAGCCGGCCTGATTCATGTGCCCATTAGGGAAGTAGGGGGAAGAGGTCAGCTCTATTCAAATTATATAGACTGGGATCGGATAAAGGATGGTCCCCCAAAGAAAAACATGGGATACTATTACAAAGAGAGGTAGGAGGGATCAGGCAAAAAATAATCACATCGAAATATTAAGATGACTTTAAATATTATAAAATACTGTCTCACAACATTACTCTGCCTTCAAAAAACCTTCTTAATAAAATCACTATAAAGGTAAAAAGACAAATGCAAGTGAGATCCCATATCACAGCTACCAAGATGGTTATTAGCAAATAGACAGAAAATAACAAGTGTTCTCAAAGATATGTAGAGGGAGCCTGGATGGCTCAGTCGGTTAAGTGTCAGACTCTTGATTTTGGCTCAAGTCATGATCTCACAGTTTGTGGGATTGAACCCTGCATCAGGCTCTGCACTGACAGCACAGAGCCTGCTAGGGATTTTCGCTCCCTCTCTCTCTCTGCCCTTCCCCTGCTTATGCTCTCTCCCTCTCAAAATACATAAATGAACATTAAGAGAAAAAGATGTGGAGAAATTGGAACCTGCAAACATTGCTGGTGGGAATGTAAAATAGTGCAGCTATTTTGAAAAAAAGTCTGGGAGTTAAATACAGAACTACTATGTATCTGGTAATTCCACTCCCAAGTATTACTCAAGAGAAATGAAGACCTATGTCCATGCAAAAACTTACATAGGAAAATTCATAGTGGCATTATTCGTAATACCAAAAAGTAGAGACAGTTCAATAGTGCATTAACTGATGAATGGATAAACAAAATGTATCCATTCCTATGTATCCATATAATGGAATATTATTTTTTAACAAAAAAAATGAAATACATATTACAACATGGGTGAGCCTTGAAACATGCTAAGCAAAAGAAACCAGTCACAAAGGATTATGTATTGAATGAGTCCATTTATTCAAAATAGACAAATCTGTAGAGACAGAGATAGGTTAGTGGACATCAAAGGCTGGGAGAGATGGGAGTGAATAGGGGGCGAAGGGGGTCAGGTTTTTTTTCAGGGTAAGGAAAAAGTTCTAAAGTTGATTGTACTAATGGATGTACAACAATGTGAATATATTAAACCATTGAATTTGTACACTTTAAATATTTATTTTTGGGAGAGCACAAGTGGGGAATGGGCAGAGAGATGGGGACAGAGGATCTGAAGAGGGCTCTGCAACTACAGGCTGACAGCAGTGAGCCCCACATGGGGCTCAAACTCCTAAACCATGAGATTATGACCTGAGCCAAAGTTGGATGCTCAATTGACTGAGCCATCCAGGTGCCCCGGTATACTTTAAATGGGTGAATTGTGCTATGTGAATTATATCTCAATAAAGCTGCTTTTAAAAGTATATACCATAGAGGGGTGCCTGGGCTCAGACAGTTAAGCATCTGATTCTTGATTTATGCTCAGGTCGTGATCTCGCAGTTCCTGGGTTCAAGCCCTGTATCAGGCTCTGCACTGGCGGCATGGAGCCTACTTGGGATTCTCTCTCTCCCTCTCTCTCTCTGTCCCTCCCCTGTTTGTTCTCTATGTCTCTCTCAAAATAAACAAAAATAAAATAAAAACAAATAAGTAAAAGTATATACCATGGGGAGGGGAACCTGGATGGCTCAGTCGGTTGAGATCCTGACTTTGGGTGGTTCATGAGTTCGAGTCTCCTATTGGGCTCGCTGCTGTCAGCACAGAGCCTGCTTCAGATCCTCTGCTCCCCTCTTTTTCTGCACATCTCCCGCTCAGGCCTGCTCTCACTCTCTCTCAAAAAAAAAAAAAAAGTATATACCATAGCTATATAGTACATACTTATTCATGAATTAGTCTTGTACCTGAATGAATTGAACAGAGTGTACCTCTGTACCTTAGATGTTTTTAATGGCAGCTAAAGAAGCAAAGAAAATATATGAATGCTTCCATTTTCTTTTAAGGAAAAAAATTATCGACAAGCTGCTTGGGTGCTAATGCTTCATTTCTGATTCTCCCGTGAATTAATCTCAGGCGGACCTCTGCCAGCTGGCTAATACTCACTATCCACTCTCCCTGATGTGGTCAGAAAGATGCCATCTGTTCCCTTCAGCTACCAAAATGGTACAAATTATCTAAACCTTTCTACAGGTAGCAAATGCTGAAAAGGTATGTCTTTCAAATGCTCATCACTTTGCAAACTATCTTACAATGATGCTTTGTTCAACTTGATGTGAAAATGATAATCCCTATGTGATGAAATAGTGTGATTTCCAAAGCTGAATTTTCACATGTCACTCTTTTACATGGTGAGCATCATGAGCAGGATGCTGTTTAGCAATACGATGTTATGACATTCATAGTGGAGTTTATAGAGTTTTCCCATTCAGAAAGAGCAGAGGCATGAAAAGAAACTGTCAAGGAATGGCAGGGGAGTTTAGAAGACCCATGTTTATAGTTTTCATGTAGCGTCTGCATTTGTGGTTTCTTAAATGGTGGTGAGCCCAGAGAGTGGGTCAGGTGGGTAACATGACAGTAATGCTGACAGCTTCTGGGTTTTTCTGTCTTATTATCATTTCCTAAAACAATACATTTAGACACGCAGATCTATTACTAGGCTTTTCTTTGGTTAAACATCAAAGTCTTTTTTAAAACTAATTAATTAATTATTTTTATGTATTTATTTATCTATCTATTATTTATTTTTTAGAGAGAGAGCATGCACGTGTGCGAGTGGGTGAGGGACTGAGAGAGAGGGTGAGAGCATCTCAAGCAGGCTCTGTATCCAGCAGACATAATGACCTGAGATCATGACCTGAGCTGAAATCAAGAGACAGACACTTAACTGACTAAGCCACCCAGGTACCCCTCAAAAGCCTTTTTGTTATTCTACCCTTGTTTTCTAGTAGGGGTCAATGTCATTTATGGCACCCAGATGCTTAATAAACATTAAATGAGTGACTGACTGAATGAATGAATGAATGACATTGAATTGGATGAAATGAACTCTTTCATTATACCTGTATCCAGGCTCTCCAGCCTTCCTAACTCGTGACTGTCAGTATCACTGTTTCACGTATGTATGACAAAATAGGGGCCATCTGACTTAGCTTGCCAATACAGTACACATATCGCTTAGAACTTTGTTCCCTGAGCACTTTGGAATTTGGAAATAGCCATCAGTTAGGGGGAAAAAATACTTTACATTTTGGTGAAAAGGAAGAAATGTTTAGAAATATGTTGTTTGGAAAAATAGGTACCCTAACTGAAATATTATTAAGTTTATTAAGTTCATCTGCCTCTAAACATTATTTACTACTTTTCTCATCATTGTTTTATGAATTATTCTGATTAGGGAAATCTACTGTGTGTGTATGGGGGGGCACTGAGAGAGACTGCATGCGTGTCCACACGTATACACTCTCCTGCACATAAAACACATTTTTCTTTTTACAACGAGTGTGGTTACAGTGCAAGGCTACTGACTGGGCCCCTCATCAATCCTACAGCTCTGCTTCCCAGAGGTCATTGCTAATGCACAGTGGGCAGAGGTACACTGTCTCTGTCTTTCTGTCTCTGTCGACCCAACCCAGCTGATAATAAGGGAGCCACCATTGGACCACATTTGAAATTACTGTCTGATTCAGTGTCCTTTCAATGGTGTCTTTACCCTTTGCACTGATACACACGCTCTTCTGACCTCCTGGGAAGAAGACCCTTACCACCCCCTGTACTTCTCACTGCAATAAGAAAGGACTTGAGCCTTTCTGAATGTCATGGGCCATCATCATATATCTGGCCCCTACCACACTCTGGCTAAGCACACTGTAGACCATCTGAATCTTTCCTTAGTGACTTTGGTGAAGTGACAAAAGGGGGAGAAGAAATTGACACTGCTAAAGCGAAAAAGGGAAAAAACAGTCAGAAATAGGTACATAAATAAACCATCAACATGAGAAGCAGAATGCTGTGTGGCAGTGGGTCTTAGTCCTTACTGTGTATCAGAGTCATGAGGAATAGTAAAAAAATAGATGCACACCCCTCAACCCCCCTCCTCCAAGAGATTTGGGTTCCTTTAGTGTGTAGAATCCAGACATTTATTTATTTATTTATTCATTCATTTATACATACATACATACATACATACACACATATATACATAATAGATTACTGGTTTATTACAAAAGGATGTGCCCAGGAACAGTCAGATGGAAGAGACACGTAGGGCAAGGTATGGGGAGCAGGCAGAAGCGTCCATGTTCGGAGTATGGCACTCTGCTCCAATCTCCACGTGTTCACCACCTGGGATATTAGACATTTGCGTAATTTCAATGTTCCTCGGATGAGGAACCAGATTGAGAACCTCTGGTATGGGAGTCAGGCAGTACCAGGTCCAAACAATCAATGGAGCTTCTCAGATTTCTTGTGGGTAAAACAGAGTTGTACAGATTATAAATAAGTCAGTGTCTGGTACTTGGCATATATTCCATAGAAAGTGCATAGGTTATAATGGAATACTATGCAGCCATTAGAACTTGTATGTTAGAAGTCTGCTTAGTAGTGATCTAAGAAAATAAGTGTTTGTTCCTTACCCCCATTCTCCACCCACCCAACTTCTGCAGGCACATACCTGAGCCCTATTTTCCTTCCTAAGGAAAACATTATGATTCACAGTAGCTTTTCTCATCCTTTAGCTGCAAACTTGTCTCTAATGAGATGTTTCCCAAAATCAAATGAGATCTGTAAGAGAGATGCCTGAGCTTCTGAATATTTTAAAAGTTTCCCAAGTGATTCTAATATGTAGCCAGTGTTCAAGAGCACTAATGGAACAGTGCATCTCAAACTTTGGTTTGCATAAGGTCATTTGGAGATTTTATTAAAACTCAGATTTCTGGGTCTTTCCTCAGGGAGTCTGATTGAGTGGGTCTGGGGGAGGGCCCAGAATTTGCATTTTTAACAAGCTCTTAGCTCCTCTGACTGGCAACATCCGCATCAGCTGGGAGCTCAGTAGAAATGCAAGTCCTGAACCCTACGCCAGAATTACTAGTCAAAAATCTCCAGGTGCAGGATCCAGAAACTTCTGTTTCAACAAGCTTCCCAGGTGATTCTTATGCATGCTGAAATTTAGGAACCACCTATCTAGATAAAAACAGAACAATAGAGTAGGAGAGAAGGCAGCTCCCAGAATCTGGGACCGTTGTCAGGATTTCAAATGTCGGATACGGGAACCAGATTCTGAGGCCAGCGCTGGAGAAACCACAAAGAAGTAAGTAAAAGAGAGAAGTTGGTCCTCCGAGGAAACTCAGATGCTGTTACCAAAATAAGGGGAAAAAATGTGACAAACATGGAGGGATAGGGAGCCATAGCATTGTTTGAGGTGAAATAAAATCATGCACATGAAACTATTTCTCAGCACTTGGCATGTAAGTATTTAGTGAATTCTATAAATTCCTCTTATTAAAGCAGCATGTTGTGAGCACTCAATATAATTAGAGTAGGAAATATGACCTTTATGTTTCTGGTGTTAAAAAAATGATTAAAGAAAACCGTTTGGGTAATACAAACTTCAACACTCCGTGAAGTGGACCGTCTCCTTTTGGAGAAGTGCAAAATGGTGCGGAAGACAGAAGACTTGTACAGGATAAAGAGTGAAGAACAAGGAAGAGAAAAATATCTGATTGGCTGGGGCCTCGTAGTCAACCGTGTTTGGGGTCAGAAGGATCAAGGGAAACAAGTAGAGGGTCTAGAGTTGGCTTGGTGTCTGGGGATTGGTTGACAACATGTAGGGTGTTTGGGGTCAACAGAGTGTTTATAGGGACATGGAAGTTATCTGAGTTTCAGTTTGTTGGTGTGGCACCCAGGGCAGGAGTGACTCCATCTTCGGCCTAGAAATTTATTTTAACACTGGGTTTTGTGTTTGTTTTATGTCTATCATCCATCTCAAATTAATCTTTGTGTATGCAATGCGAGGTCAAATTTCTTTTATTTTCTATAAAGGCTGCTGTAACAACTGGATGGATCCATAAATAAAGACTTTCCTTTCCTCATTAAATTTACTTGGTTCCTATTTTCCATGTTGATTGCATACTCCTGGAGGGCTTGGACTTTAAGTCAGATACAAAGGAGTAGAAGATAATTAAGATTTGGTTAGTTTCTAAATAATGCAGCAAAAATGACAATAGCTTGAACAAGTGTATCAATTAAGTATTCCTAAATATCAAACCATGCCAAAACTCACTGGTTTAAATCAATAATCATTTACAATTAGTGGTTGTGTGGGTCTAGGCTGAGCTTGACTGGATACTTCTCCAGTTGTGGTAGTTGAGCCAACTCTGCTTCTCAGTGAAGGTCTGTGGTTTGCCTAGGATGGCCTCCTTCCTCCTGGGACTGGAGAGTGAGGGGCAGGCTAACCAGGTAAGGAAGGTGCACAAAATGGGAAACAGAAATGCTCAGAAGCAGCACTATTCTACCCAAAAAGTGGTCACATAGGCTGAGCCCAAAGTTGGGAGGTGCACAGTACACTCAGCCCATGATGATGAAAAGGATAGGGATAGTGAAGGATATAGAAGTGAAGAATTAGGGACACATTTTCAATCCACCACAACAAGTTACAAATTTATTGATCTATAAAAGTCCAGAGGTAGACAGTCCAGGGCTGGTGTGATCTACAAAATTCTCAGGAACTCATGCTGCTTCATCTTATTGCTTCTCTGTGCATGGCCTCAGTATCAAGGTGGTTTCTTTAGCTCTCGCTGTCAGGAGGAAGGAACAAAGAAAGAGAACAATGGCCTCAGGCTAACTATATTTGAGGGAGTTTCCTAGAAGTTGCCTTATGACCCTTCCACAACATGTGCCTGCAGCTAGTTGTAACGAAAACTGAAAATATAATCTTGATTCCAGTTAGCTGTGTACCCAGGTGAGTCAGGAGGTCTGTTCTCTGAGAAAGCAGAGAAGAATGGATATTGGGGACCAAACAAGTAATGACTTACACATATAGCCTTGTACAACATATGGTTTCAATAAGTATTTGTTGCTTTTATTTACAAATATTGACATGCTATAAAACAATTTTCCTATGGGAGAAGAGCGTTGGACTTCTCAGTAACAAAATAAGAACAAAAAATATGGTCAGTGGTTCAAATTTGTTTAGTATTTCAAGTGCTTCCTTCAGGTCCCATGATTACAACTGAGAACCATTTGTATTAATAGCAGTATTTTCTCTCTAGATCTCTAGACTTATTGGCTTCAGTAGTATTCCAATCAAAGACTTAAAACTAATAACGTACTGGGCGCCTGGGTGGCTCAGTCAGCTAAGTGTCCGACTTCGGCTCAGGTCATGATCTCGCGGTCCCTGAGTTCGAGCCCCGCATCGGGTTCTGTGCTGGCAGCTCAGCCTGGAGCCTGTTTCAGAATCTGTGTCTGTCTGTCTCGCTCTCTGCCCCTCCCCCATTCGTGCTCTGTCTCTGTCTCAAAAATAAACCTAAATAAATAAACTAATAACGTTCAAAACCACAATGAGGTACAACAACACACCTATTAAAATCATTAAAATAAAAAACCAGGGGCACCTGGGTGGCTCAGTCGGTTAAGTGTCCGACTTTGGCTCAGGTCATGATCTCACGGTTTGTGGGTTCCAGCCCTGTGTCGGGCTCTGTGCTGAATGCTTGCTCAGAGCCTGGAGCCTGCTTCGGATTCTGTGTCTCCTTCTCTCTCTGCCCCTTCCCCGCTCACGTTCTGTCTTACTCTGTCTCTCAAAAATAAAATATGTAAAAAAATTTTTTTAATAAAAAAACCAAACTGTGGCAAGGATGTGGAGCTCTGTAATAGGAACTCTCATACATTGCTGGTGGGGAAGCAAAATGGTACAGCTACTTTGGAAAACAGTTTGGCTGTTGCTTGTAAAGTTAAACATTCACTTAAGTATATACTGAAGACAGATCTATGTTCTCACACAATCTTGTATGCAAATGTTTATAGCAGCTTTATTCCTAGCACTAAAAACTGGAAATAAAGTGCAGGTGAATGTATGAACATTCTGTTACATCCACAGGATGGAGTACTATTCAGCAACGAGAAGAAATCAATTCCTGGTACATGTAGTGACAGGGATAAATCTCTGTCACCTAGAATAATTATGCTAGGTGAAAGAAGCCGGAATAAAAAGGTTACAAACTTTATGATTTCATTTATATGACATTTTGGAAAAACAATTATAGGGACAGAAGCCAATCAGTGGCTGATCATCGGGGCTGGGAGTGAGGGGAGATGAATGACAAAGGGGTACAGGAAACATTTGGGGTGGAGGTACCTGGGTGGCTCAGTCAGTTGAACATCTAACTTCTGCTCAGGTCATGATTTCTCAGTTTGAGTTTGAGCCCCACATCTCCACATCAGGCTCACTGCTGTCAGCCTGTCAAAGGCAGAGTCCCCTTCATATCTTCTGTCCTGTGCTCTCTGCCCCTTCCCCTCTTGCGCTCTCCCAAAAAAATAAAACATTTTGGGGTGATGGAAAGATTATCTTGTGGTTATTGCAGAATTGTATTGCTTGCTTTCAACACCTCAATTTTATGAATTTTACTGCATATAAATAACATCTCCATAAACCTGACCAAAAACATTTCTTTAACAACAAAAAATACAACTCTGATAAAACCCAGAAGGAAAAGGGGGTTCTGATGTAAACTGATGTTCAAAACTTTTTTTGACTAAGAAGATTATGCAGTTGGTTCTTACTATAATCAAAGACTCATTAATAGCATGGAAAGATCCAGCTGCAAAGAATTAATTACTTTTACATTTTCGCTTTATTTCAGTATCTGCAACTGCCCAACATGAAACAGATAAACCTATTTGGGAAAATGCCTCTCAGCATTGTTTGATGACACTCCAGTTATATTCTGCTGAGTACTGAAGGGCTAAAAGGAATTGCTTTTGTAATGCAAATGACATATCCTAGAGCCATGGAAATGATACAGGGAATTTCTGTAAGAGTAATTGTTCTGTTCTGGTAGAAGAAAAGATTAATAACCGCTCTCTCACAGATTCAAGATGCAGTACTTTGCTTTCATTACCACCTAGGCTTGCTAAATAGTAGACCCAAAGACTTTCCTGAAGGAGGACTGAGGAGACCAGAGTGAAGAAAGAGAAACACCTGGGGTGGGGGTGAGGGGAGGATGGGGTTGGTGGTGAAAGTGGACTGAAGGGACGGAGAAGGTAAAGGGGGAAAAGTAGTCTCAGGGAGGAACAGCTCTTCAAAAGGCTTAGGTCTAATACTAGAGGAAGACACATTGACCAAAAGGGCAATAAAGTGTGACAGGTGGACAGACATGTTACGTTCCACCTCAGGGTGTCTTGGAAATCACAGGGCTTCTAGAAGAGGTAATTCTAAAACTGAGACAAGAAGTAGAGCTGATGTAGTTGTGCAGGGCCTGAAGCACAGAAGGCTCCAGAGTAGACCCTTGTGTAGGGCTGGGATTTGGAGAACAAATGGAGTGTGGTTATGGAGGAGGCTGGTATGCTCGGGGAGGTAGGCAGGAGTCTGCTCTGTGAGTCCTTGTAGATCTTGACCTCCATTTGCCCTGTAGGCAATGCAGAACCACTCTGGAAGGTAATGTGATAATATTTGAAATTTGAATCGATCACATTGCTAACTCTGAGGAACGTGGGAGGACATGTAGGGTAAGGGTAGGGGGTGAACTGTGGAGATGTGTAGCCATTTAGGAAATTTGTGGTAGTCCATGTGAGAGACAATGGTGGCCCGAATGAGAGGCAATAGCCATGGAAATGGAGAGAGACAGGTTATTTTTTTCTTTGTAAAGTTTATGTATTTTGAGAGAATCCTAAGCAGGTTCTGTGTTATCAGCGTGGAGCCCGATATGGAACTCCAACTCCCAAACTGTGAGATCATGACTTGAGCTGAGATCAAGACTTAGATGCTTAACCGACTGAGCCACCAGGTGCCTCTGGAGAGGGCCAGTTTTGAGAACTATGTAGTATCTCCCTCAGAGTAAGGTTCTGAAGAACATGTGGAACCTTAAAGTTCAGTTTTTAAAAAACCTGACTTAAGAGGCCTATTACAGCTGGCTCGAGCTTACTTCTGTAGCTCTTCCATACCTTCACCTCCTGCCTCACTTATTCTTATTGGCTTTATTCTCAGGCAGAGTCTTTAGACAAGGCCAGAGAAATGGCCCACTGTTTTTAGGCTTATGGGGAAAAGACCTGGAGTTGAGGATGCCATCAGGCCTTTGTCAGGTGCCACTTCTGGGGCTGGGTCATGGTGAGGGTGTGTGAATGTATTTCTTATAGAGAGGAGAGGTGTTATCAGGTGAAGGATGAAAGTAGAGACAGGAAAACAAATTACAAAAAGGCATCCATTATATGTTCCAAATTCCATAATAGGTGGGGTTTTGGACTGGTATAAAATATAGCTTCCTATTCTGCAAAGTTAAAGAAATGACTAGGCTAGCTGGTTGGGAATCCCAGGGTACTGTTTCATTTGCTGCCATCTGATAGCATAGCTATCAGTATAGCTGATAGTATAGCTCTTAGTATCAGGACAATTATTTAGCATCTAAACTGGTGTACTTTTGTCTGGGACAAATGTTAAACTTGACTAGTATTAGGACTATGGGTGTGAACCAGGATGGTGCCAATCACCTGAACACATGGTCCCCCTAATTCTGGGTCCTGTGTGTGGCTGGGGTTTCCAGGAATCTCCTGGTTAGTTGATGTTTTGCTTCCTTTGGACTGATTCTGAAACATGGAGCCTGGGTCCTGCAGGTCTATCCTCTGCCTTGCCACTTGAGATGGCGTGTTTCCAATCCCTGGCCTCTTCCTACTTTACCTTCCCTCCATTTCTCTATCACCACTCAATGTATGAACATTAGCCTGACCCCTTTCAGGGTCAGCAGAAGGCAGGATCCAGTGACCATTTGCATTCTATCCAAATTGTCATCATCAGGCTTGTGTTTTGCTATACTGTATTGATAATCAAGAAAAAAAATAACAAAAAAAATTAAATGGTTCCAAAAATAAATCATCTTATTTGTAGGTCTCAGTCTCTCAAATGCTCCTAGATATATAGATTTTCTTCAGTTCCTACCACATAACATTGGTGCGATTTTCTCCTGCTAGACTTTGGATACCTTAGGAACTAAGGTCACATCTTATTTACTTCAGTGTCATCATTTTTTATTACAATGCTTGGACCTTGTCAAGCATTTCTTCAACTAAATTGAAGTTTAACACCAAGTAATTAATTGTGCTATTAAATTCAGCAACAGGGTGAAACTGAGAAATTATTTCAATGGATGATCTATCCACATTTATTTGTGTCCTCAATATAGATTCAGTCGTAGTGACCATAATACATTGTTTGATCATGATACTATTTAATCCACTGCTTTTTTTGGTAGTGATCACAATAGATAAACATTGTCACATCAACCCTGACAAGGGCATGAAATTTATTTTCAATAGTATTTAGCTTCTGATGAGTAAAGCAAGACAAATTAGATAAATTCTTATTTATCACTTGGTCTCGCAGCTAAAACTCCATTAAGCTTGTAACAGTTTTCAGTGTTAGGCAGTGGTGATGTGCTGGTAAATGTTTAACAATTCTCCTGAAGGAAGAAAAAAAAGCCTGAATAGTAGGGCTTGTCGATTTTTGTGGTATGAATATTTCTACCATAGCTGATTTCAAGCTACCAATGTGATGTCCCCAAATGGGGAGCTGGGAAGAGGGGCAAGCTGGTGAGGGGAAGCCCCAGCACACCATTGATTTGCCCAGCGCAAGGCTGAACTATGCTGTAGCTGAGGTCTCCTTGTGGTGGTCATCTGTCCAGCAGGTATTTATCAAGTGCCTACTAGATTGATGCTTGGGGTACCCTCGTGAATAACATTTGTACTGTTCTTAAGTTCTTCTGAGGAGGTGGAGACTGAAGAAGAACAGTAAACATTTAACACATAAGTTTTATGATTTACTAAAAATTAAGTGCTGTGAAAAGGACACATGGACAAGGGTGGTTGAGAATATGGGTGATATTGTAATTTTTTTTTAAATTTTAGAGAGAGGGCGTGAGCAGGGGAGAGGGGCAGAGGGAGAGAGAGAGAGAGAGAGAGAGAGAATCAGCACAGAGCCTGACATGGGGCTCAAACCAGGACCCTGGGATCATAACCTGAGCTGAAATCAAGAGTCAGATGTTCAACCAACTGAGCCACCCAGGTGCCCCCAGAGAGGTTGTAATGGACTGGTCAAAGTGGACCATTCTAGAAGATGATATTTGAGCAGAGATTTGAAGGACCTATAAGGTAGGAGTACTCTAGGCAAAGGGGAGACTGGACAGCCAGTACAAAGGCTCTGAGGTGGGAGGCTGCATGACTTATTCAAGGAACAACAGGGAGGTCAAAATGGCTAAATGAGAGTGAGAGGAACAGTGGGTGGAGGGGAAACTGACCTTGGTAGAGTGAGAGCTCACCAGAGAGACTGTTGGCATAAGAAGACCTAGAATATTGTGAGGACTCTGGATTTTACTCAGAGCCACCTCAGGCAGAGCAAAAAGTAACATCCTTTAATTTAGGTGTTAAAAGTATCACCCAGGCTTCCATGTTGAGAATAGACTTTTGCTGGGAGACCAGTTTGGATGTGGTGAGAAGTAGCCTTATTCAGGATGAATGCTAAAGGTAGGGCTGAGGGAATTTGCTGGCCAACTGGATATAGGTTTATATTAGTTAGAGTTGCCATAAAAAAGTAAATGCTACAAAATGGGTGGTGTAAAATGACAAAAACTTGTCTCCCAGTTCTAGAGGCTTGAAGTCTGAAATCACAGTGTTGACATGGCCATGCTACCTCTGAAAGGTGTAGGGGAAAATCCTTCTTTGTCTCTTCCTGGCTTCTGATGGCATGACAGCGTCCTTGGCACTTCTTGGAGGGCAGCTGTGGCCCTCTATTATGTGGCACTCTTCTTTCTTCTTGTCTCTTTTCCTCTTATATGGGCACAAGTCATCTTGGATTAAGGGCCCACTCTATTGTGACATGACCTCATCTTAATGAATTACATCTGCCACAACCTTATTTCCAAATAATCACACATGCTGAGGTATTGGGTATAGGATGCCAACAAATCTTTTTGGGACAATACAGCGCATAACAGATTGGAAGGAAAAGAGTAGAGTTAAAGATGACTTGGGATTTTAGCCAGGGCGATTGGAAGGATGTGGTTGCCACAAGGCAAAATGGAGAGTGCTGCGGATCGAGCAAGTGTTGGGTGGAGATCAGAATTTCCAAGGTATTCCAAGTCCTATCCAATAGTCAGTCAATCAGCTTATTGTCCCACAACTGAGAAGGGAGGAGAACAAAATTCTTTGAGAATTCTACAGACTATGGCAAAATAACCCTGAGAGTAACTGCTCTCCTAGAAGAATCAAATTACATATTCTGAAAACAGTTATCCAGCCTCCTGAATAAAAACTCTTAAATTATTTAAATTAATGGCAAGTTCTAAATATTGCATTTCACTTTGTCAGAAACATTTTTTTTTTTGGCAAATTCACTTTTAGTACAACAGATAGATTAGGCACTTAGGGAAGAAAAGCTCTTTGAATCTATAACAGCCTTCTGAATTCTTTAGAAAGGCAGAGATGACTCTTAGGGGATGAGTCTAAGTAAACATTTACCTCATTATGTAAATTAGGTGTGGGCTCCAAAGCCATTATAATATTTCAGCTGAAAGTTACTAAATGTTCCTAGCTTCAAATCAGATCCAAACATTTTCATCTTTCTTTGTTTACCTTGGCAAATTCCTAGTGTTTTACAGGTTATCTGATTGTACAAACTGAAACCAGTTCACGTGGATGTAGACTAGATAAAGGGGGGATTCAAAGGAAGGACACAGGAATATGTCCTAAAGTCCTAGGGAAGGGAATAAAGCTGAGCTTTGTGAAGACCAGGAATCAGGAATTGGAAATACAGGTCTAAGGTAGCTACTCTTTCCAACTCTCTCTCTCTTCTAGGGTTGCAAGGTCTTTTGTTTCTGTATTTTTATGCATATTTGCTTCATTTTTATCCTCCCCCTTTCAGTTGGCTATTTCCCCCCACTCTGCCCATGCGACCCCCCCCCCCCCCGCCCCCATCATTCAATGGTGCCCTTGGCCTCAGATTTTATATCCCATTACAAAGCCAGGACTGATTGCTCATAAATCCATCTCCTCCAAAACCTGAATACTAATTTTTGCAAGAGGGAATCTAATTGGCCCAGAGTCTGAAATTTTTCACCCATGGTTTAAACAGCTGTGTAAGAGGGAAATGACATATTCACTCATTAAACAAATGCTCATTGAGAGCCTACCATGTGCCACTTGCTCTTGTAGGTTATAGATACTTTAGGGAACAAAGTCTTCATTCCATGGAGCTTAAAACCCACTGATGTTGTGGAAAAGTGTCTGTGTTCTGCAGTGTATATTTACATATGGAATGAGCTGGTGTTAGAGAAAGGTAGATATACTAAAAGGAATATTGTATCTCATTTTGGGATCTGCCAAAATGACAGCTTATCTCTCTGGACTAGATCATACCTAATTCTCTCGCTTGCAATCATAGTAAAGGGCTTCACTTTCCCTTCATTCCCTAACAAAAGCCAAGCAGCACACTGTTTTTATCCCTTTACCAGGAGGTGAGACTTTTTATTCATTCTCCCGGTTCTGCCCCAGGCTGATATAGTGCTCTTTGTGATGAGGCAGGGTACAGGGTGGGGAGAGTGTGTTTATGTGTTCCAGTCCACAGTCAGACCTCTGGTCAGCCAACCAGGTGATCCATCAAATGATCATAACCATAATGGTTGACCTTTTTTTTTTTTTTTTTTGAAGGCCTACAATGTTATTTTGCAGTGATCTAAGCCCTTTACATCCATTATCTTACATCATTGTTACAATTGCATGGAGAAGGTCCTTATTTTACAGATGAGAAAACTTAGCAAAGAAGTCAAGTGACTTATTCAGGGTCTCTCAGTTGGCAAGTTGTGAACTAGGATTTGAACCAAGAGTCTATGGAACAATCACTAAATTACATGCTCTCTAAGGCACTCCTGGTGATGGTGCCTGGTTTGGTATTTGAACTACTTTTAGTGCCATTCCTGGGGCAGGAATGATAGGTCCATGGAGATTCTGAGTTGCAAGTTTCATCAACCTTATTTGGATGCAAAGTGGCATGCATTCTGATTTATAGAAATATATATCTCAGGTGAATAAGCAAGATTTTTAACCGGCATCAAGCAGAGAATTTGTGAGAATTAGACATTCTTCTCCCTACACATATACAACTTACCCTTTTGGGAAGGGTATAACTCTCTCTCAAAACATAAACAAATAATTTTAAAAAATTAAGGGGCACCTGGGTGGCTCAGTTGGTTAAGCATCTGACTTTGGCTCAGATCATGACCTGTGGTTCATGAGTTCAAGCCCTGCATCCGGGTCTGTGCTGACAGCTCAGAGCCTGGAGCCTGCTTCAGATTCTGTGTCTCCCTCTTTCTTTGCACTCACTTGCACTCTTTCTCTTTCTCAAAAATAAATTAGAAAACAATAAAAAAAGATATTGGTTTTATTATGAAGGAAGTTGTGTGCTGTAGGAGCATACCATTATCTTAGTCCTAATTTGAGTTTAGGTTGAAAACAGAATAGACTAGATTTAAGTGTTTATTTTGTGGAGGCTCTAGGCTGCCAGCACAGAGTCAGACATGCGGCTCAAACTCACCAACCATGAGATCATGACCTGAGCTGAAATCAAGAGTGGAATGCTTAACTGACTGAGCCAACCAAGCACCTCCAGAACGGGCTGCGTTTAGAGCCAGTGGGACGAAGAATGGGAGCAATTCACAGACTCACAGGGGTGAAGAATGCGAGTTAAATCAGTGAAGACATTTATGGTTGCAAGTGACAGAAAACTGGCTTAAAAAAGGCAAAAATCTTTTGGGTTCTATAACTAAAATGTCCAGGGATCGATTTAGTTTCAGTCTCAGCTGGATCCGGGTACTTGATTTCATTCAGGTCACTCTCCTACTCCATCTCTCAGTTCTGCTTTTGATTGTTGTGCTTTTACTCTTAGGTGGCCTCCTTCTACCTGGTGGCCTCCGAGTTTCAAGATGGAGCAGAAAAGAAGTCCCCTCTTCTACTTTTACTCCAGCAAAAAATTGAAGAATGTGTACATTTCTGAACTGACAATGAAGGCCAAGAATATGTGACTGATGGCTAGCTCTTTGTTACACACCCGACGCTGACCCTGGGAGTGGAGTTAACTCCATCTGAACAACATGAACAGAGAATAGTTAGGAAGTGTTTCTGCCAGGAAAAGTGCAACACTGCTATCAGAAGGGTGAGTAAAAGTTGGTAGGTAAGGAACAAATGGCTACTGCTGATATCTGTGCATTAGAGTTGAATTTTTGCTTGGATTTTTTCATTCTCATGAGAATTTGTATAAAAATATGGTGTAACTTAATGTCAATTCTCAGTATGATCAACTGGTCTTTTATTATCATCATTGTATGAAGGCCATACTCACCATCCAAATTAAGAATTTTGCAACTCCTCTTCATTCACTGCTGCTCATTCTTCTCGTGTCTTTCATCTGGCTTTGGTCTCTTGGTGAAACTACAGGAAATGGGTTTAATTTGGGAGAGTACCATGACAAATGCATTTGCTTTTCTGTAGGATTACATTCTAAAGAAAACTTGTAAAATTTTATTTTTCTCCCCAGTCCACTTTGCAAAGCATATTGCAAAGAATTGTAGTGTATTAAAATTAAAAACAAACAAGGAGCTCTGCCATGCTAGCAATTATGTAATGTGGGAGAATTTTAGGAATTTCTGGATGGTAATAATAGATGACTTTTGAGAGTCAGTTTAATTTTAACATCCCATAAAGCTATTATGCACAGTATACACAGAATGATGGCAGTTTCATAATGTACAACATAAGAGTGATTTTGAAAAAAAGCCAACTTAGACATCCAAAAACACCGTACCTTACAAAGTGCCTGGTTATATAGTTGATACTTGATATTTGCTGGGTGACTGTATACTCTACACATGTTAAATCTGTTACTCTGTGACATCATTCTGGTGTTGCCACATATTATTTGAAACATTTTATAATTTTTTCCAGCTTTATTGAGGTATCATTGACAAAAATTGCAAATATTTAAGGCATAGAATGTAATTTTAAAACTTATTGAGATATAATTGATACATAACTCTGTATAAGTTTCAGATATACAGTATGTTGATTTGACACATTTATATACTGCAACATGATTTACCACTGGACTGTTAGCTAATACCCCTATCTAGCATGCCATATGATTATCTTTTTTTGTGTGTGTAGCACAAACATTTAATAGCTACTTTCTTAGCAATTTTCAAGTTTACAAGACAGTACTGTTAACTATAATCACAATATGTGCATTAGATCTCTAGGACAGTCCTCTCTTAACTGGTAATACATTCTACTCTCTGCTTCTATGAATTTGGCCTTTTTAGATTCCATATATAAATGATATCACACAGTATTTGTTTTTCTCTGACTTATTTCCCTTAGTATAATGCCCTCAAGTTCAATCCATGTTGTCCTAAATGGTAGGAGTTTCCTTTTTCATTAACAAATAATATACCATTGTGTGAATATATATATATGTATGTGTATATATATGTGTGTATATATATGTATACATACCCACACATACATACACAATGTCTCCCTTATTCATTCTTCCATTGACAGACACAAGGTTGTTTCTATATCTTGGCTATTGTGAATAATGCTACAATAAACATGGGAGCGCACATACCTCTCTAATATACTGTTTTCATTTCCTTTGGATACATACCCAAGAGTGGAATTGCTGGATCATATGACAATCTTATATTTAATTTTTTTGAGGAAACTCTACACTGTTTTCCATAGTGGCTGAACCAATCTGCGTTCCTATCAACAGTATATAAGGGCTTCCTTCCCTCCATACCCTTGCCAAAACTTGTCATCTCTTGTCTTTTTGATGATAGTCATTCTAACAGACATGAGGCGATATCTCATTGTCATGTTGATTTGCATTTCCCTGATGATTGGTGATGTTAAACACCTTTTCATGTAACTGTTGGTCATTTGGATGGATGGCTTTTTTGGAAAAATTCTCTTTCCTCTCCCCATTTGTTAGACTTTTTTTTCCCCTATTGAGTTTTATGAAAAATTTAAAGTGTATTTATTTTGAGGGAGATGGAGAGAAAGAACTCCAAGCAGACTGTGCGGAGCCCAATGCAGGGCTCGAACCCATGAATCATGAGATCACGACCTCAGCCAAAATCAAGAGTCAGACACTTAACCGACTGAGCCACCCAGGCACTCCCTGAGTTGTATAAAATTTTAATATGTTGTATATAGTAACCCCTGATCTGAAATGGCTCAGAAATATTTTCTCCCTTTTGGCATGTTGCCTTTTCATTTTTTGCTTCTTTTGCTGTGCAGATTTTTAGTTTGGTACAGTACCACTTGTTGATTTTTGCTTTTGTTGCTTGTGCTTCTAATGTTACATCTAAAAAAAATACCACTACCAAGGTCAAGATTTCTTTCTGTGTTTTCTTTTATGAATTTTATAGTGTCTGGTCTTATGTTTAGGTCTGTGATCCATTTTCAATTAATTTTTGTGAGTGGTATAAGAAAGGGGTTGAATTTCATTTTCCTGCATTTGGTTAGAGTTTTCCCAGCACCATTTGTTGAAGAGACTATCCTTTCCTCATTGAGTTTCTTGATATCCTTGTCAAATATTTTGACTGTAAATGAAGGAGTTTATTTCTAGGTTTTTGATTCTGTTACGTTAGTCTATGTGTGTATTTTTTGTTAGAACCATACTATTTTGATTACTGTAGCTTTGTAATATAATTTGAAATCTGGAAGTGTGATGCCTCTAGGTTTTTCTTTCTCATGATTGCTTTGGCTATTCAGGGTCTTCTGTGGTTTCAAAAAAGTTCAGGGATTGTTTTTCTATTTCTGTAAAAAATTGCTTATTGGAATTTTGATAGGGAATTCATTGTATAGAGGACTTCAGAGTATGGGCATTTTAACAGTATTTTTCTGATCCATGAACATGGGATCTTTCCTTGTTTGTTTTTGTATTCTTCAATTTTTTTCATCAAAATTTTTGTAGTGTTCATTGTACAAATCTTTAACTTCCTTGGATAAATTTATCTCTGAGTATTTTATTGTTTTGATGTTATTAGAATGGGATAGTTTTCTTTAAACACAAAACATCTGAAAAAGTAATAGTGTATAGAAATGCAACTGACTTCTGGATGTTAATTTCACATCTTGTGAATTTACTGAACTTGCTTATTTTATCTTTTTTTATGCTTATTTATTTTGAGAGTGAGAGAGAAGATGAGAGAGAGTGAGAAATTGAGAGGCAGAGAGAGAGAGCGCGCGAGAGCTAATCCCAAGCAGACTCTGCGCTGACAGCATGATCTCATGACCTGAGTTGAAACCAAGAGTCAGATGCTAACCTACTAAGCCATCAGGTGCCCTCTGCTGATTATTCCTAATGTTTTTTTTTTAGTTTTTAGAGTTTTCTATATATAAGATTAAGTCATCTGTAAATAACAATATTGCTTTTTCCTTTCTGATTTGAAAAGTTGTAGTTCTAGCTAAAACTTCCAGTACTTTGTTGAATGAGAGTGGTAAGAGTTGGTACCCTTGTCATCTTCCCAATCTTAGAGAAAAAGCTTTCAGTCTTTCACTGTTGAGTATGATGTTAGCTCTGGGCTTGTCATATATGACTTTTATTACGTTGAAGTATATTTCTTCTTTGCCCAATTTATTGATCATTTTTATTATAAAAGGACATTGTGTTTTGTCCAATACTTTTTCTACATATTTTCAGATGATCATAAGATTTTTATCTGTTAATGTAGTATAACATATTTATTGCTTTGTGTTGAACCGTCTTTGTATCCCAGGGATAAATCCCACTTGGTCATGGTGTATGATACTTTTATTATTTTTGTTAAGTTTGTTTATTTATTTTTTTGAGAGACAGCAAGTGTGACTGGAGGAGGGGCAGAGAGAGAAGGAAAGAGAATTCCCAGCAGACTCTGTGCTGTCAGTGCAGAGCCCATTACGGGCTCGAACCCCACAAACTGTGAGATCATGACCTGAGCAGAAGTCAAGAGTCAGACTCTTAACTGACTGAGCCACCCAGGCACCCTTGTAATCCTTTTAATGTGTTGAATTGTTTGCTTATATTGTTGAGAAATTTTGTATCTACATTTAACAGGGATATTAGTCTATATTTTTCTTTTTTGTAGTGTCCTTATCTGGCTTTGATATCAGGGTAATGCTGGCCCCATAAAATGAGTTTAAAGTGTTCCCTTCTTTTCTGTGTTTTGGAAAGAGTTTGACAGTGATTGCTGTTTTACTTTTTCTTTAAATATTTGGTAGAATTTGTCGGTGAAGCCATCTGGTCTTCGGATCTTCTTCATTGGGAGGTTCTTAATTATTGTTTTAATCTCCTTATTGGCTATTGGTCTGTTCATATTTTTTAATCATTATTTAATCTTGGTAAGTTGTCTTTTTTAAATAATTTATTTCACTGTTACCCAATTTAACGTTTAATTGTTCACAGTAATTGCTTATAATCTTTTGTATTTTTGCAGTATCAGTTGTAATGTCTCTTCTGATTTTATTTGACCTTCTGTTCTCTGAGTGGGTAAAGTCTGTCAATTTTATCTTTTTGAAAAAACTCTTAGTTTCATTGATACTGTTTTTCTGGTCTCTTCTGCATTTATTTTTGCTCTGATCTTAGTTATTTCCTTCCTTCTGCTTACTTTGGGCTTAGTTTTTCCTTTTTTCATTCCTTGTGATGTAAAGTTAGGATGTTTGAGTTCTTTCTATTTTCTTAATATATGAATTTATTGCTATAAATTTTTTAGATCTACTTTTGCGGCATCCCATAGGTTTGGTATGTTTTTCCTATTTTCAATTGTTTTGAGAAATTTTGTATTTCTCTTTGATTTCTCCATTGACTTGTTGGTTGCTCAATACTGTGCTGTTTAATTTCCACATTTCTGCGGGTTTGCCAGCTTTCTTCTTGTCATTGATTTCATACCATTGAAGTCAGAAGACACACTTGGTATGATTTTAGTCTTTATAAATTTGCTAAGACTTGTTTTGTAGCCCATCATATGATCTACTCTAGAGAATGTTCAATGTGTGCTTGAGAAGAATGCCTATTTTGCTTCTGTTAGATAGAATGTTCTATAAGTGTCAATTAGGTCCATTTGTCTAATGTATGATTCAAGTTCAACATTTCCTTGTTGATTTCCTATCAAGATGATTTATCTGTTGATGAAAGCAGGATCGATGTATCTTATTAATATATTATTGTCTGTTTTTCCCTTCAGATGTGTTAGTTTTTGCTTAATATATTCTGGTGCTGCAATGCTGAATATGTAAATATCTACAGTTGTTACATCTTAATGAATTGACTCCTTTATCATTATATATTGACTTTCTCTGTTTCTCTCTCTCTCTCTCTCTCTCTCTCTCTTTTGACATTTTTGGCTTATAGTCTATTTTTTCTGATATAAGTATATAGCTACCCCTGCTTTCTTTTGATTTCCAATTGTTTGAACTATGTTTTTCTATCCCTTTACTCTGAGTTTATGTGAGTTAAAGTGAGTCTCTGATAGGAAGCATTTAGTTGAGTCTATTTTTTAAAATATATCCAGTCACTCTGTGCATTGGGTAAATTTAATCCATTTACATTCAAAGTTATTGACATAAGGCCTCACTAATGCCATCTTGTTAATTTTCTGGATGTTTTGTATTCCTCCACTCTTTCTGCATACCTTTGCAAATGGTGAATTTTCCATGGTGGTATGCTCTGTTTTACCTTTCTTTATCTTTTGTGCCTTTAAAATTGTGCTTTGTGTTTACTGTGAGGATTACATAAGATAAGAACAGCCCATTTAAAGCTGCTAGCAACTTTTATGGTCCAAAAAGTTGTCACCTTTTTACTCCCCTGTTTGACTTTTTGGATGTCATTATTTACCTCTTTTTATATTGTGCGTTAGTTATATTTATAGTAACTATAATTATTTTTAGTATCCTTTGACCTTTATACTATACTATATACTATACTAAAAAGTATTGTTTGACTGTATATTTACCTTCACCTTGTATACTTTTGTATGTTTTTATGACCTTGATTAACATCTTCTTACTCAGCCTGAAGGACTCCTTTCAGCATTTCTGTAAGGCAAGTCTAGTGGTGATAAACTCCCACAGCTTTTGTTTGTCTAGGAAAGTCTTTATTTCTCCTTTATATCTGGATGATAACTATGTTGGAAAGGGTATTTTTTTCTTTGAAAATTTGGGATATGTCATTTCTCTGTCTCCTGGATGTCTGATCTTCTCCCCAGGTTTGTGAGCTTCTTAGCTGTTACTTCTTTAGATTAACTGTGTGCTGCCTTCTCCCTCTCATCTCCATCTGGGCCCCATTTATTCTAACGTTTGTTCTTTAATGGCGTCCCATAGATCACAGAGGCTTTCTTCATTCTTTTCCCAGTCTTTCTTCTTGTCCTCTAGCTGGGTTATTTCAAAATCCTCATCCTCTAACTCACTTATTCTGTCTTCCATTTGCTCTACTGTAGATGTTTTGTATTGTGTTTTTCATTTTATTCATTGGGTTCCTCAGCTTCAGAATTTTTGGTTGATTCTTTTTTTTTTTTTTTTTTTTTACTTCTATCTCATTGGTAAACATCCCCTTTTGAGACTGTATTATTTTTCATGATTTTGTTTGTTTTTCTGAGTTTTCTTGTTGAGTTTATTCAGAAAAGTTATTTTGGGGGCGCCTGGGTGGCTCAGTTGGTTAAGCGTCTGACTTCGGCTCAGGTCATGATCTTGTGGTCTGTGAGTTCGAGTCCCACATTGGGCTCTGTGCTGACAGCTCAGAGCCTGGAGCCTGCTTCAAATTCTATGTCTCCCTCTTGCTCTGCCTCTTCCACACTCATGCTTTGTCTCTGTCTCTGAAAAATGAATAAACCTTTAAAAAATTTTTTTAAAGTTATTTTGAATTTTTTATCAGCTAGAATGCAAAGTCCATGCCTTTGAGTTTGGTTGTTGAAGAATTATCTTCTGGTAATGACAGTTCTCCTTTGTTCCTTCTTTATTCTTTGATTTTAATAATTTATATTATATATATTTTTAAGTATAATATACAGTATTTCAGATGTATAATATAAGGATTCAAAATACTGTACATTATGTAGTGCTCATCATAAGTGTATTTCTTATCCCCTTCATCTATTTCACCCATCATCTCACCCACCTTCTCTCTGGCAACCACCAATTTGTTCTCTATATTTAAGAGTCTGGTTTTTTGTTGTCTTTTTTTTGTTTGTTTCTTAAATTCTACATGAGTGAAATCATATGGTATTTGCCTTTTTTGACTGACTTATTTCACTTAGCATTATAATCTATATCCATCCATATTGTTGCAAGTGGCGAGATTTCATTTTTCTATGGCTGAGTAATATTCCATTGTGCATATATACCTTAGAGGAAAAACTCTCAGTTTTTCACCATTTAGTATGATGTTAACTGTGGGTTTTTCATGTATGGTGTTTATTATGCTGAAGGGTTATCATGTGTGTTGTACTTGGTTGAATGCTTTTTCTGTGTCTATTGAAATGATTATATGGTTTTTATGTGATGCACCACATTGATTTGTGACTATTAAACAATGCTTGCATCCTTGGAATAAATCCCACTTGATTGTGGTGAATGATTTTTTAAATGTTTTTTTTTCAATTTGGTTAGCCAATATTTTGTGAGGATTTTTGCATCTATGTTCATCAGAAATATTGGTCTGTAGTTTTTTTTTCTTTTGTAGTATATTTATCTGATTTTGGTATCAAGGTAATGCTGGCTTCATAGAATGAAATTGGAATATCCTTCTTTTTTTTCTTTTTTTTTTTTTGGAATAGTTTAAGACTAGGCATTAACTCTTCTTTAAATGTTTAGTAAAATTCATCTGTGAAGTCACTGGTTCTGGACTTTTATTTGCTGGGAATTTTTTTTGTACTGATTCAACTACATTGCTAGTCATTAGTCTTTCAAACTTTCCATTTCTTCTTGATTCAGTTTTGGAAGGTTATGTATTTCTAGGAATTTATCCATTTTGTCTAGGTTTTATAGTTTGCTGGCATATAATTTTATAATCTGTTACAATACTTTGTATTTATGTGGTGTCAGTTCTTATTTCTCCTCTTTTATTTGATTTTATTCATTGAGTCCCCCCCCCGCCTTTTTTAATGAATCCTACTAAGTGTTTATCAGTTTAATCTTTTCAAAGAATCATCTCCTGGTTTAATTGATCTGTTCTATTGTTTTTAAGTCTCTATTTCATTTATTTATACTCTGTTTCTAGCTCCTTAAGTGTAAAATTAGGTTATTTATTTACTTGAGATTTTTCTTCTTGTGGTAAGTCTATGTTGCTATAATCTTCCCTCTTGGAACAGCTTTAGCTGCATCCTCAAGCACTGGATCATTGTGTTTTTATTTTCATTTTTCTTCATATATTTTAAAATTCTTTTTATTTTTATTGAGAGAGAGAGAGAGAGAGAGAGAGAGAATGTGCAAGTTGGGGACAGTGACAGAGGAAAACAGAAAATGCCAAGCAGGCTCCATGCTCAGTGCAGGGCCCAACATGGGGCTCAATTCCATGACCCTGGGATCGTAACCTGAGCTGAAACCAAGAGTTGGATGCTCAGGGCACCTGGGTGGCTCAGTTAGTTAAGTGTCCGACTTCAGCTCAGGCCATGATCTCATAGTTGTGAGTTTGAGCCCCTCGTTGGGCTCTGTGCTGACAGCTCAGAGCCTGAAGCCTGCTTTGGATTCTGTGTCTCCCTCTCTGTCTGCCCTTCCCCTGCTCACACTTTGTCTCTCTCCCTCTCAAAAATAAACGTTTAAAAAATTAAAAAAAAAAAAAAAGAGTTGGATGCTCAACTGACTGAGCCAGCCAGGTACCCCTTTATTTTCTTTTCGATTTCTTGGTTAACCCACTCATTGTTTAGTAGCATGTTATTTAACATCCATGAATTTGTGTTCTTTCCAGATTTTTTTCTTTTGATCTCTTGTTCCATACAGTTGTGGCTAGAAAGGATGCATGACATGATTTCAGTCTTTCTGCATTTGTTGGGCTTGTTTTGTGGCCTAGTATGAGATCTATTCTGGAGAATGTTCTATGTGCATTTGAAAAGAATATATATTCTACTGTTTTAGGATGGAATGTTCTGAATATAATTGTTGGATCCATCTAGTCCAATGTATCCTTCAAAGTCAGAACTTTCTTTTGATTTTCTGTTTGGATGATCTAGACATTGATGTAAATGGGGTGTTAAAGTCCCCTGCTATTATTGTATTACTATTGATTTCTTTATGTCTCTTAATAGTTGCTTCAGGATTTAGATGCTCCCATGTTGAGTAATTGTTACAGTCTTTGTTTAAAAATCTGTTTCATCTGATAAGAATTGCTACCCGAAGTTTTTTTTCTACTTCCATTTGCATGGTAAATATTTTTCTGTCTCTTCACTTTCAGTCTGCATGTGTCTTTAGGTCTGAAATGAGTTTCTTGTAAGCAGCATATAGAGGGTCTTGCTTTTTTATCCATTTGGTCATCCTATGTCTTTTGATTGGAGCACTTAGTCCATTTACATTCAAAGTGATTATTGATAGGTATGTACTAATTGCCATTTTATTACTGGTTTTACATTTGTCTCTCTTCCCTTGTCATTTGATGACTTTCTTTAGTGATATGCTTGGATTCCTTTCCTTTTATTTTTGCATATCTATTGCAGGTTTTTGATTTGTAGTTACCATTAGGTTTATACACATATGCATACATATATGCATACGAATATATGCATACAACCTATGCAAATAGCAGTCTATATTACATTAATAGTCACTTAAGTTTGAACCCATTCTAAAAGCATTAAATTTTTTACAGCTTCTTCCATGTTTCATGTCTATGACCTCATACTTTATATCCTTTTATTTTGTGAATCCCTTGATCAATTTTTATAGATTCTTGATTTTACTGCTTTTGTGCTTAATCTCCATACTGGTTTTATAAGTAATTGATCTACTTCTATTATGTTTTAGGTAACTGTGAAAAATTTTTCCCCTAATTTTCTTACTTTTGATTATGGCTTTTTTTGTTTCCAAAGAATTCACTTTAATGTTTCTTAAAAGGCTGGTTTAATGGTGATGAACTCCTTTAACTTTTTGTTTGGGAAACTTTCTATCTCTCCTTCTATTCTAAATGATGACCTTGTTAGATGAAGTATTCTTGATTGTAGGTATTTTCCCTCTCAGCACATTGAATATATCATGCAAGTCCCTTCTGGCCTTCAAAGTGTTTACTGAAAAATCAGCTGTTAGCATTAAGGGGTTTCCCTTGTATGTAACTGTTTTCTTTTGTTTTTAAAATTCTCTTTATCACCACTTTTTGCCATTTCTATTACTTTGTGTCTTGGTGATTTGATGGGGGCTGTCTGGGCAAGTGTTTTTGATTCTTCAAGTTCCTTTTAGTTTTGTGTTGGTTCTGTAGTTTTGTGTTTTGTTTCTGAAGTAGCAGGTACCCCTTTAGATATTTGCCAGCTCTCTCTGTTGGCGTGTTTTGTTCACTGATGCTGTTATTATCTGGGGTTTTCTCTGCCGTTGTGTGGGTATACCTATTCCACTCTTCTTGCTCCCTCTTGTGGCAAAATTCTCAAGCTTTTATGTCTTCTCTGGTTCTTAAAACTTACCAGGCTGACTACTGGACACCTCTTTTTTGTATTCCAAAAGTGGTACCCACACGCTCAAGTTTTAATATCTCCTTTACCGAAAGATCTTGGAGTATGGTACTCCCAGAGGCTTGTGGGTGAACTTACTGCTGAGCTAGTCTTTAATGCCCTTTGATATTCTCTTTCCTCCTCCCAATCATGAGGGCCCATCTCAGTCCTCTGGTGCTGCTGGAGAGAAAGGGTTTTCGATTGCATTCCACACCACACCACTGAGGTAGCCAGGCATTCACTCACCACTCTCCTCCTCCACTGTGGGAGAGATTGCTGCCACCTGGTAGTTCAGCCTCCTGTGGTACTGCTTCCAGGGGGCAGGAGGAATAGGGGAGGTTTTTATCTCTCTGCTACTACAAACTCTTTTTTTGTTCATTTGTTCTAATGAGGTGCTGGAATCTCTCCTTGGGTAGGATGAACTTTTGAATTTTCTCTCTCAGCCATGGATATCTGCCCAGGTTAGTACTCTCTAGGTTTTTTCCCAACCACAGCCAGAGGAATTGGGGCAGGTTTGCTGTCTCTCACTGGTTCTACACTGTACAAAGGGCAGAGTGGTGAGAGAGACTCCTGTTGGGTGTGTTACTGTAATCCACAGCTCTTACCGTGGTGTTGTTCTTTGTGTATGGATGTCTAATTCTTTGTTGAAAAGGGGGGATGAAGAGGAGGAATGTCTTATGCTTCTGTGATGTTGACATCAGCATTATAATGTAATGTTTTTATATCATATACACTGTGAAATAATTACCATAATCAAGCTAGTCAACATTCATCACCTCATATAATTAACACTTTTTTTTGGTGACAATTGGGATTTATTATTTGCAAACTTCTAGTATACAAGACAGTGTCATTAACTATAGTCATCATACAGTACATTTGCTCTCTAGAACTTTGTCATACTGTCTGACTGAAACTTTATACCCTTTGACTAATATGTCACCATTTTCCCCTTACCCCTAGCCCATGGCAACTACCATTCTATTAAAGAACAAAGAGTCAGCTGAATAAATTTGAAGATCTAATTGGTTTTATTAAGGGATTCATGAATGGGCAGCACCCCATCTAGCAGGTGGAGGCGGCTCTGAGAAGTTGTCAGAATGGAAGGTTTTTTAGGAAGGAGGGTGAGGCAAGAAGTTATTAGGAAAAAAGAAAGGATTGTTTCAGGCAAGGTCACTTTCCCTTTGGGGAAGAACAGGGGGTCTTATGCAGATTACCTCCTCTTTCTTTGAGGGGGTAGAGAGGGCCCATGTGACAGATTACCTCATTGGTACTGGTCAGAAAATTACTGACTGATTGGTTAAGATTACATTGCTGAGGGAGGATAAAACTGTGATTAATTTAGGTAGTAAGCTCCTGTTTGGGTTTTGGCCTAGCATAAGTGACTCCATTTGAGGCCTGTGATTTTCTTTTTGCCAATACTATCTGCTTTCATGAGTTTGACTCTTAGATTCCACATATAAGTGATACCATACAGTATTTGTCTTTATATGTCTGGCTTATTTCACTTAGCATAATGACCTCCAGGTTCATCCATGTTGTCGCAAATGCCAGGATTTTCTTCATTTTTTAAGGCTGAATGATACTCCGTTGTGTGTGTGTGTGTGTGTATGTGTGTGTGTGGTGTTGCATTTTTAAATCCAATCACTTGTCAATGAACGCTTAGGTGTTTCCATACTTTGGCTATTATGAATAATGTTGCAATGAACATGAGGGTATAATTATCTCCTTGAGATCTTGATTTTATTTCCTTTGGATATGAACATGAAAGAGAGATTGCTGAATCATATGAGAGTTTGATTTTTAATTTTTTGAGGGAACCTCCATACTGCTTTCCATAGTAGCTATATCCAGTTTACATTCTCACCAACAATGTACAAGGGCTCCTATTTCTCCATATTCCCATGTCCTCAATTTAAATATCTAAATATCATGGACCTTACACAGTCTGGGAGTATAATGGGTACTTAACATTTGAATGACCATGTACGCAAAGGAGTGCTGTTAAATCTGTCACTCTGTGAAGTTGTTCTGGTGATATTGGTACATTTTATGATAAAACCTTTCTTTTTCTTAAAAAAAACAAAACAAAACCCTGCAGAGCCAGTGCTACAATTTTTAGGATACTTTATTTTCACCCCTAGAGGGAGCTCCAGCCTCCTCCAGAGGTCTCATCCGTACTTTTCCAGGGTTTTCTTTAATCGACACCTTCAGGAAAAGGATTGAAGAATCTGTTAAGGACAAAAACATTTACTAAACATGCTTCTAGATGTGTGGATTTCTGTCTTGATCATACAGCCATAGAAAGACTAGTTCAGAGCTATTGATCTTTGGAGCTGCCTCTCTTAGGGAGGCCTGGAGTTACTGGATTTAACCATTCATTTAACATATATTACTTTAAAGATAGCCAGGTGTCGTGCACAGTGCCAGGAATTTGAATACAGCAGAAGACCAGCGCATAGGAGATCACTATTTTCTGAAGAACACACCCTGGGGCATTTTATCTTTTCTGCCTAAATACAAGTCCAACCTCAGCAAGCTTGCCAAGTCCATAGCTTCTGAGTCTCAGGGAGTCTACGTCACTAGGTCTCCACCACCCTGACAAGACTGGATTCTTAAGTAGAAATTGTCATTGTGTTAACAAGAGACCAATATCTCCCCACCACTACCAATTTTCCCTGAAGAATGCTGAATGTCCCAGGTGTGGGAATGTGGTCAAACAAGCCCATCAAGTAGGTCAGATCATTGATTAGCCTTGTCAGAGAATTTTTTTTTCCCAAAGGGACCAACCACTAGCTGGGATCCATTAAATTCTTTCCTCTTGGTCAGTTGGCAGTGGGGAGATATTAGTCCAAGTGAAGTTAATGCCTCAAGGAAGCAAAAACTTTCAATCAGCAGGAATGTAAAGAGATGATCATATTAATAGTACCTATATCATATGAAAGCTGAAGTATTAACTGAGATAAGAGATATAAAATATTTAGCATAATGTTAAAATATATGGCTCTTACTTTTCCTATTTCACAGAAAAAGAAATTTGAGTGTATTCGAGTCCTCCAGAGAAACAGAACCGGTACAGTGTGTGTGTGTGTGTGTGTGTGTGTGTGTGTGTGTGTGTGTGTATGGAGGGGGAGGGTAGGAGGTATGGTTGATTTATCATACGGAACTGACTCATATGATTATGGAAGCTGAGAAGTCCCATGATCTGCTCTCCGGAGACCCATGAAAGCCCATGGTACACTTCCAGACGAAGTGCAAGAATAGCCCATTGTCTCAGCTAGAAAACAGGCAGAGAGAGTGAATTCTTTCTTACTCCACATTAGGGGGAGCAATATGTTTTATTTAATCTACCAACTCAAATATTAGTCTCATTCAGAAGCACAGACATATCCAGAATAATGTTTAACCAAGTATCTTGGTACCACATGGCCCAGCCAAGTTGACACATAATATTAACCACTGCTAAAACTTTGAGAGCTCAAATAACTTGCCCATGAATAAGATAACAGGTGGTGGAACTGGGGTTGAGCTCAAGTTTCTAAATCAAAGTAGCTTTCTGGGAATGGGTGGAATGAGAGATGGGTGGAGTCACTGAGATGTTTAGAGGCCATCTATAACAAGATTTATTTATACCTTTGGTTGTGGAGATTCTTAATCCTTTAAGGAGAAATTTGACTACTGGAAATGGCCTATAGTAATTTCTAATCAATTTTGGAGAAGAGATGTTTTAAGGAAAAGTCAAAAGGAAAACTAATTTTTGTTTTTTTTGTTTTTTTGGTGTACTTTTGAAACTTGTTTTGAAGATCATCTTAACTTGGGAAAGGATTCTATACAGTATCTGTGTTACTGGAAATATGTGCTGTATCCCAAGATACTACTTTGAAGGCCAGCATTCACTTAGCATTCACTTGGTTGTGCTTATAGATGTGTGTCTATATTCATTTACTGAACACTTAATGTGTTGAGATTCAATGATGAGTAAGATACAGACTCTCCTCATGAAGTTTGTGATCTATCTGGGGAATAGATATGTAAATAGTGAATTTTATTACATTGAGATTAGTGTTATAATAAAACTCCTTCAAGCCATAAAATCCTTTGTATAATATTTAACATCAATCTGAATTTCTGGGAGTCCAGGTCAAGGTATAACTATAAATGAATAAATACGTTTATAAATCATTTCAAAAAATTCACTATGCCTGGGAGCATAATGCCTGCCAAGGGAAGTGACACTTGAATAAAATCTCAAAGTAGCCTAGTAAAGATGTACACCAGAGACAAGGGCATATTCAATAAGTGTTTCTTCAATGAACCATCGACCTAAGGGAGAACTGGTCTTTCTTAATAGGCTGTATATATAGTGTGTGTAAAAGTTGGCCATCCTATTTAAATTATGTCAGCTCTGGTAGAAAAAGCTCTTTTGAAGCTAGATTATATAGTAAGCCCAGGGACACTGGGGTGCCTCAGTCAGTTGAGCATCTGACTCTTGATTTCGGCTCAGGTGGTGATCCCAGGGTGCTGGGATCAAGTCCCCAAGTCAGGCTCCGTGCTGAGTGTGGACCCTGCTCTGGATTCCTTCCCCCCTCCGCTCTCCTTCCTCCCTCCGCTCTCCTTCCCCCCTCCGCTCTCCTTCCCCTCCCTCCCCCTCCTTTCCTCTGCCCCTCTCCTCTACTTGCACTCTTTCTCTCTAAGAACGATAATCAAGCAGGCACAGTTGGCTAACTGAATAACTGAATGCAGCATACACTACCAAATATAAGCCAACAGAGTTCTATTGCTTGTACTCAAACTTTGACAGTTATGATCAGGGGCCGGTAGCCTTGGTTTCATATCCCCAGCCATTACGTTAAGTCATCTCTAAAGACTTCCTAGTATTAGGCCAGAAATGTAAGGGACTTAACGCGTTCCTAGGTTACATTCTCCGTATTTGCTCAAGATTAACTGCCCTTTGGTGTTCTTTTCTGAGTATTTTCATGCCCTTCCTCATGAAGTCACAGGACGGGACTAAAATGAGAGCTGGACCACTCTTTTCCTCATTTTCACCTCATTAAGTTTGGGCATCACTCTAGCAGCTAAGTAGCTCCTGTTCTGACTTAGCTCCAGTGGAGCCAGACTGTGTCTCCAGTGGGGTCTATGGACCAGCTGTGTCAGCATCAGCTAGGAGCATCACCTGCTGACTGTGCAGACTCCTGGCTTCACTCAAACCAACTAAGTAAAAAGCTGTCACAGGTGAGGCTTGGAATGTACAGTTTTAATAACCACCCCAGGTGATTATGATTATTATGTACATTAAATCTAAACTCTTTTAAGAAAGATAAAAAAGATTCTTAGACTTTCCTTCTGTAGTTTCTGGTTTTCTTGGGAGACAGCCAGCTATATATCCTAGGGGCTGCCCTTTACATCTGCTGTCTCCTCACATAACAACTCTATGATGTGAATGTTATTAACCTTGTTTTATAAATGACAAGATTGGTTACAACAGGTTGAGTGCTCTTAAAATTCACACGTAGCTTAAGGCCTTTAGAACTGGAGGGTCAATTTGAGGGATATGAACTGATTGAAATGACTTGCCTGTGGAGGAAGAGCATAGGAGGGCATGACTAAAGTTTCTGGGGTGCCAGGGACCGTGGCATTTCCAGTGCTTGAGGATGACCAAACTGCCAGTTCTTGAGAGATGTTTTTTTTTTTTTTTAATGTGTTTATTTATCGAGAGAGAGACAGACAGACAGAGGATCCCAAGCAGGCTCAAGCTGTCAGCGCTGAGCCCAATACAGGGCTCAAACCCATGAACCTTGAGATCATGACCTGAGCCGAAGCCAAGAGTTGGACACTGAACTGACTGAGCCACCTAGGCACCCTGACAGGTGGTATTTTTGTTCTATTTATTTAAGTAATCTCTACACCCAATATAGGGTGTGAACTCACAACCTTGAGATCAAGAGTTGCATGCTCTTCGAAGTCAGATTCTCCTATTTTTGTTTGTTTTTAACTTTTCTTTTTTTCCCCTATACAAAACATTACACATTTAAAGGAAAAATTAAAACACTATAGAAATGAGCTGAAAAATGAAAGTCATGTGTTCAAAAGCTAAATAAAATATGGCACATTTCTATAGAATTTATGAAGCCATTAAGATTGAGGTAAAGATATATGTATTAATATAGGAAAAGCTTTAAGGCACATAAGGTAAAACAAATATCAGAACAATACAATGGTATTATTCCATGTGTGTTTAAAAAACAGATGCACGTGTACATATGTCCATACATGTAGTAAGTGTATAGATAGAAAGTAGAAGGGAAAGTTGCTAACAAAACTATTCACAGTCGAGTGGAAATAAGAAAAATAAAATGAAATTTCCACATTTGTCCTGTTTGCTTTTCTTTTTTAAAATAAACTTTATTTTTTAGAGGAGTTTTAGGTTCACTGCGAAATTGAATAGGAAGTTCAGAGACTTCCCACATACCTCATGCGCTATCAGTGCAGAGCCCGATGTGGGGCTCGAATTCACAAATCATGAGATCATGGAGATCATGACCTGAGCTGAAATCAGCAGTCCAACACTTATCCAGCTGAGCAACCCAGGTGCCCCGCTTCCCTTCATTATTAACATCCCTTACCAGGTGCTACCTTTGTTACACTTGATGAGCCTACATTGACACATGCTTATCACCCAGAGTCTAAAGTCCACAACAGGGTTTATTCTTGATGTACATTCTAGGGTTTAGATAAGTATATAATGACCTTTATCTACCATTGTGGTATTATACAAAGTAGTTTTTCCTAAAAGTCCTCTGTTTTTATTTTTTTTTAATGGGTGGGACTGACTTTATATTTTTTCATTTTATTTTTTTTTGTTTTTGAGACAGAGAGAGAGCAGAGAGGGAAACACAGAATCCAAAGCAGGCTCCAGGCTCCAAGCGGTCAGCACAGAGCCCGATGCAGAGCTTGAACTCATAAACTGTGAGACCATGACCTAAGACGAAGTTGGATGCTTAACCAACTGAGCCACCCAGGCTCCCCTTAATAGGATTGACTTTAAAATGTCTTTCCGGGTACCTGAGTGACTTAGTTGAGCATCTGACTCTTGATTTCAGCTCAGGTCATGATGCTGGGATCACGTGATTGAACAGAGTCAGGCTCTCTCCCTCTGCTAATCTCCCCTGCTTGCTCTCTCTTGCAAGAGAGATTTTTAATTTAATTAAAAATTAAAAAAAATTGTCTTTCAGAAAATTGTGTAATTAAGTAAAAAAAAAAAAAAGTATAGTTTTTTCTTAAGTGAAAGTCCCTCTGGGAGACTATCTTGAAAGCTGAATTTCTATCGTTGAGGGGAGAGTTTAAGAAAGAAACCTACCTGGAATGAAAATAGCTTGGGATGTGTGGGTTCATTCACTTATTCCACATGTTTACTTGCCAGACACTGGTGTAGTCACTGAAGATTAGTGATATCCAAGTCACAGTCCCTACCCTATTATAGGGTCTTGGGGGGAGAAAGATGAATTAAAAACACGACTGAAACACAACCAGGATTGGAATACACAGGAAGTAGGGATTTGGATTTGGGGAATCAGGCAATGTTTCTGGAAGAAGTGACATCTACTGAGCAGTGTTGGATGTATAAGTGTTAGGAAGGGAGAAGGGGAAGCAGAAGTCTGGTTTAGTATGGGTAATGGCTTAGAGGTGTGGACAAGCTTGTTGAGCTGGTTTCCTTCAACCTTGTGAAGGATGCTTGGGCTGGTCTTCCCTGAGGGCCAGGAAAAGTCTGTTAGACATATGGGGGTTTCTAAGTGAGGAGCCAAGAAGAGGAAAACAGCTTGGAATTTCATTGCCTGTCAATCTCAGCCTGTTACAAACTGTGGAACACTGAGGCTGGTGGCTGGAGACATCTGTAGTTTGTCTTTTGGTCCTAAGTAGCCTTTAAAACCTATTGGTCTGGTAGCCAACTTTTACCATTCTGGAATTTTACATAAAAATATTTACTTCTAACTTTTTATTTTCCCTCTAGCTCTACTGAGATATGACTGACATGGCACTGTAAGTTTAAGATACCCAGCATATTGACTTGATACACTTACATGTTGCAAAATAATTACCAGCTTAACAATAGCTAACACGTCAGTCCTGTCACTTAAATACCATCACTTTTTTGTGGTGAGAACACTTAAGATCTACACTAACAAATTTCAAGTATATAATATTAATGATAATCCAATACAGTGCATTAGATCCCCAGAATTTATTTATCTTCTAACTGGAAGTTTGTACCCTTTGGCATCTCCCTATTTCGCAGTACCCGGTAACCACCATTCTACTTTGTTTCTAGGAGCCTGGCTTTTTTAGATTCCACATATAAGGAATATCCTACAGAATTTGACTTTTTCTGTCTGACTTATTTCTTTTGACATAGTGGACTCAAGATCCATCCATGCTGTTGTAAATGGCAGGATTTCCTTCATTCTCATGGCTGAATAACAATCCATTGTATATACATGTGCGTATGTGTATATACATGTATGCATGTGTGTATGTATACATATCTTAGCTACTGTGAATAATGTTACAAAGAACATGGGGATGCAGATACCTCTTTGATATCCTGTTTTCATTTCTGCTGAATATATATCTAGAAGTGGGATTGCAGGATTATATATATGGTAATTTTAGTTTTAGATTTTTTTGGGGGAAACCTCATACTGTTTTCCATAGTGGCTGTATCAATTTGCATTCCTACCAACAGTGCATAAAGCTTTCCTTTTTCCACACCCTTGCCAACACTTATCTCTTGTCTTTTGGAGCCTAGCCATTCAAACAGGTGTGAAGTAATAGCTTATTGTGATTTTGATTTGCATTTTTCTAAGCACCTTTTCATGCAAATGTTGGCTATTTGAGTGTCTTCCTTGGAAAAATATTCAGATCCTCTGCCCTTTTTTTAAAAATCAGACTGTTTTTTGCTATTGAGTTGTATGAATTCTTTATATATGTTGGATAGTAATCCCTTATCATATCTATGGTTTACAAATATTTTCTCCTGTTCCATAGGTTGCATTTTCATTGTTCCTTTTTCTGTCCAGACTTTTTAGTTTGATAGAGGACCATATATTTATTATGCTTTTCTTGTTTGTGCTTTTGGTGTCCTGTAAAATAAAATGTTAAGGAGTTTCTTTCCTGTTTTTGTTTAGTAGTTTCATGGTTTCAGGTCTTATGCTTAAGTGTTTAATCCATTTTAAGTTCATTTTTGTGAGTGGTGTAAGATAGGGGCTGAATTTCTTTTTTCTGCCTGTGGGTATCCAGCTTTTCAGCACCTTTTATTGTAGAGATAATCTTTTCCACATTGAATGCTCTTGGCTTTCTTGTCAAGTATTAGTTGATTAGATGCTATAAATTTTCTTCTAAGTTCTGATTTAGCTGTATTTTACTAAATTTGTTTTACATTTATTTTGGGTGAGAGAGCATGAGTGGGGGAGGGGCGCAGAAAGAGGGAGAGAGAATCCCAAGAAGACTCCGTGCTGACAGCATGATCCCACATAGTGTGAGATCATGACCTGAGTCAAAACCAAGGGTCAGATGCTTAATCAACTGAGCCACTCAGGTGCTCCTATCCTACTAAATTTTTATACATTGTTTTTCATTTTTATTTACTCAAAACACTTTCTAATTTCCCGTTTGATTGCATTACAAATGTATTGAGTTTCCAAATAATTGGAGATTTTCTAGGTATCGTTTTGTTATGAATTTCTAATTTATTTTTTGATTTTCTAATTTAATTCCCTCATAAAGAACATACTTTGTATATTTTGAAATTTTCTAAATTTATTGCAACGTGTTATATGGGACAGAATATAGTCTATTTTGTTAAGGATTCCATGTGCACTTGAAAACATGTTTCCTGCTGTTGTGTAGTGGAATGCTCTATAAATATCAAATGAGTCAAGTTGGTTAAAGTCTTGTTCAAGTCTTCTATAGCCTTAATGTGTTTGTCAGGGTTCTCAAAGACACAGAATCAATAACATATTGATGTAAGAGGAGACTTATTATTTTTTTTTCATTGGGAGAACATGAATATTTATTTTTTCTTTTATAGTTTATTGTCAAGTTGGTTTCCATGTAACACCCAGTGCTCATCCCGACAAGTGCCCTCCCCGATACCCATCACCCCCCTTCCCTCTCCCCCTCCCCCATCAGCCCTCAGTTTGTTCTCAGTATTCAAGAGTCTCTCGTGGTTTACCTCCCTCCCTCTTTCCCTCCCCCATGGTCCTCTGCTAAGTTTCTCCTGACCCACATATGAATAAAAACATATGGTATCTGGCCTTCTCTGCCTGACTTATTTCACTTAGCATGACACCCTCGAGTTCCATCCACGTTGCTATGAATGGCCAGATTTCATTCCTTCTCATTCCCATGTAGTATTCCATTGTATATATAAACCACATCTTCTTGATCTATTCATCAGTTGATGGACATTTAGGCTCTTTCCATGATTTAGCTATTGTTGAAAGTGCCTCTATGAACTTTGGGGTACATGTGCCCCTATGCATCAGCACTCCTGTATCCCTTGGGTAAATTCCTAGCAGTGCTATTGCTGGGTCATACGGGAGTTCTATTGTTAACTTTTTGAGGAAACTCCACACTGTTTTCCAGAGCGGCTGTACCAGTTTACATTCCCACCAACAGTGTAGGAGGGTACCTGTTTCTCCACATCCTTGCCAGTATCTATAGTCTCTTGATTTGTTCATTTTAGCCACTCTGACCGACGTGAGCTGGTACCTCAGTGTGGTTCTGATTTGTATTTCCCTGATGATGAGTGACGAAGAAGAGACTTAGAATTGGCTCCTGCAGTTAGACGCCAAGAAGTCTGAAAGTCTTCCTCTGTAAACTGGATAACCAGGAAAGCTGATGGTATAATTCTGTCCAAGTCCTAAGGCCTGAGAACCAGGAGCCTGCTGATATAAGTCCTAGTGTCTGAAGGCCCACAAACCAGGAACTCTGATGTCTGGCGGCAACAGAAGATGGACATCCCAACTCCAGAAGAGACAGAATTTATACTTTCTCCACCTTTTTGTTCTATTTGGGCACTCAAGGGATTAGATAATGCCCATGCCCATTAGTGAGATTTTCTTTACTCATTCTACTGACTCAAATGTTAATCTCTTATGTAAACAGTCTCAGAGATAAACCCAGGAATAATATTTTGCTAGCTGGGAGACCCCTTACCCCAGTCAAATTGACATATAAAATTAGTTATCACACCTACTGACTTTATGTCTGCTTGTTTTAGTAGGGGGGCTTTGAAATCTCCAACTATAATTATAGACTTATCTAATTCTCCTTGTAATTCTGTTAGGTATTTTGAATCTCTGTTATTATGGCCATAAACATTTGGAATTTCTACGTCTTATTGTTCAATTGATATTTTGTCATTATGAAATGGCCATATTTATCCCTGAGGATGTATTTGCCCTAAAATATACTTTGTCTAATATTAATATAACCACTCCAGCTTTCTTTGGTGTTATCATGGTGTGTGTATTTCATTCTTTTACTTTTTAACCTATGTTTTTTTTACTTAAAGTGAGTTTCTTTTAGCATATAGATGGATTTGTTTTTTTGCATTCAATTAGATAATATCTACCTTTTTGTTGTGATATTTAAACCATTTGTATTTAATGTGACTTTTAATATGGTTGGGTTTAAATTTGCCAATTTAAATGAACATATATGCTTTCTACTTAGCTGTTCTTTCCCTTTTCTTAGTTTTCTTCATTCTTTGGATTGAGTATTTCTTATGATTCCATTTTATCCCTTTTATTGGTTGACAATTACTCTTTATTGTGTTATTTCAGTGACTACTATTGGTTTTGTATTATACATCTTTAATAATTCACAGCTTTTTGTCAACAAGTATTTTACTTCTTCAAGTATAGTAGAAGAACTTTACAACTATATACAGCTATATACAACTTTCCTGGCCTTTGTACTATTATCATCAGATACTTCTGTGTTATAAACCCCAGAATATGTTGTACTTCTATGTTATAAACCCCAGAATATGTTGTTTTTATCTAAACAGTCAATTATATTTTAAAAAGATTTAAATAGTAAGAAATGTATTTATATTTACCAACATAGCACTATTTCCATAGCTCTCCTTTCCTCTGTGTAGATTCACATTCCATCCATATTACTTTCATTCTATCTAAAGGTCTTTTTTTTTTTTTTTAACATTTCTTATAGTTAAAGTTAGCTGATGAGTAATTATTTCAGCTTTTGTTTGTCTAAAAAGTCTTTATTCATCTTCATGTTTATTTTTGTTATGTATAGAATTCTAGGGTGATAGTAATTTTTTTTGAAGACTTTGATAGGGAAGTACAGAGAGTTCCTATATAACTTTTTCTCCTGCACATGCAGTCTCCCCCAATTACCGACATCACCAAAATGATACACTTTTTACATTGGATGAACCTACACTGATTCATCATAATTATCTAAAGTCCAAAGTCTACCGTAGGTTTCACTCTTGGCTTTGTACATTCTACAAGTTTGGACAAATATATAATGACATATCTGTCCATCATTATACTATCATACAGAGTATGTTCAGTGCCCTAAAAGTCCTCTGTGCTCTGCCTATTCTATCCCCCCACTCTCCCATCCCTTGAAGCCATTGATCTCTTTATTGACTCCATAGTTTTGCTTTTGACTCCAGAATGTCATATAGTTGGAGTCATACAGTATATAGACTTTTCATATTGGCTTCTTTCACTTAGTGATCTGCATTTAAGGTTCCTCCATGTCTTTTCATGGCTTGATAGTTCACCTTTTTTTTGAGCACTGAATAATATTCCATTATCTGAATGTACCATGATTTGTTCATCCATTCATCCCTGAAGGACATCTTGGTTGTTTCCAAGTTTTGGCAATTTTGGATAAAGGTGCTATAAACATTCTCATGCAGGTTTTTGTGTGAACATAGTTTTCACATCTTTTGGGTAAACACCAAGCAACACAATTGCTGGATCATATGGTAAGAGTATACTTAATTTTATAAAAAATTGTCAAACTGTCTTCCAAAGTGGCTGTACCATTTTCTACTCCCACCAGCAATGAATGAATATTTCTATTGCATTCTCACTAACATCTGATGTTGTCAGTGTTCTAGATTTTGGTCATTCTAATAAGTGTGTAGTGTTATCTCATTGTTATTTTGATTTGCATTTTGATGATGACATGATGTGAAACATTTTTTCATCCGCTTATTTGCCATTTGTATACCTTCTTTGGTGAAGTATCTGTTAAGGTCTCTGGCCTTTTTTAAAACCAGATTGTTTTCTTATTTTTGAATTTTCAGGGTTCTTTGTATATGTTTCATAATAGTCCTTATTAAGTGTGTCTCTGAAGATGGTTTCTCCCAGTCTGTGGTTTGTCTTCTAATTCTCTTAAAATACTTTTTTTTTCTGTAAGGATTTAAAAGATTCAGCATCATATTCTTCTGGCTTTGCATTGCTTCCATAGTGTAATCATCTGCTTTTATTTGTTCTTCTATATTTAATGTGTTTTTTTTTAATCTGGCTGCTCTTAAGGTTTTTCTCTTTAATGAGTTGGGTGAAATTAGATTATGATATACACTGATTTGGTTTTCTTTATATTTCTTGCACTTGGGATTTGTGAAAATCTTGGATCGCAGATTTATAGTTTTCATCAAATTTGAAAAGTTTTCAACCATTTTCAACCTATGTTATTTTTCTGTCCCTCTCCCTTCCTTCTTGGACTCCAGTTACACGTATATTGGGCTTCCTAATATTTTCTCACAGCTCAATGATACTGTTTTTTTTTTTAAATTTATTTTTCTAAGATTTATCTTTGATAGTTTTTGTTGCTATACCTTCAAGTTCATATGTCTTTTGCAATGTCTAATCTGTTAGTCACATTTAATTGTTTGATTTTTCATTTCAGACATTATAGTTTTCATTTCTAGATGTTTGGTTGGGTCTTTAAAACCTTTTTCTGTATCTCTATAAAATGTGCTCTATCTTGTCTCTAGCACTTAAACATATGGGATGTATTAACTATTTTAATATCCCTTGCTACTAATTCTATATATTATTAGTGGATATATTTCCATTGATGGCTTTTTCTCCTTATCATGGGTTATATTTTCCTGCTTCTTTACGCTCCTGGAATATTTTATTGGATGTCAAACATTGATAATTGCACCTTGTAGGGTGGGTAGATATATTTGTATTCCTACAAATATTCTTGAGATTTTTTTAATGCAATTAAGTTACTTGGCAACAATTTAATCATAAAATGATTAAAACAATAAAACTAAAAGCTTTATTTTAAAATTTTGTTAGATGACACCAGAGCACTATTTAATGTACGGCAAATTGTGCCCCACTATTGAAACAAAACTCTTTTGAGTATTTACTCAATATCCTGTGAATTATATTCTCTATTCTGGCTGATAAGAACTGGAAGTATTATTTGACCCTGTTTGAATTCCAAGTGTGCTCCTGATAATGCCTTCATATGTTTGATTTTTTACCTTGTATGGGCAGTTTGTTTCCATTTATGTACTGATCAGGACTCAAGAGACATCTTCTGTAGCTCTCCCAAGCTTTCTCTCTGTAGCTCATTCATCTCTGTCCTCTGAACTCTAGTCACTTTGTCCTCTCTGGACTCCTCACTTCATCTCTTCATCTCTGAAAGTTTGATAAATTCTACTTGGGTTTCTCTTCTATGCTGTGCAACCTGAAAACTCTCCAGGCAGAAAGTCACCGTAATTATAGGGAGCATCTCCTTTGTTTTGATCTCTCAGGGAACAGTACTTCAGCACTGATGTCCAATGTCTTGAAACTCATTGTTTCATATGTTTGTTTGTAAGTTATTTCAGGTGGGAGAATAAATCTAGTTCCCGTTACTCCATTTTGGTTAGACACAGAAATTTCTCAACCCTGGTGCTTCTGAGATTTTTAATCCTAAAATATTGGTGGCCTTGGGTTAGGATGGGCTGAAGGCTAGTAATTAATTATGGTTTCATTTCCAAAGACGAGGAAGAACTTCAAGGATAGGCATAAAGTTACTGAGGATGGGAATATCACAGCGATTTGTCCATTAGGTGTAAGTCTTCTCTGTTTGATGATGGCAGTTTGATGGACCAAGATAAAACCACTTTTACTAACGGCCTCACTGTTGGATGGTCTACATCAGAGAAAAATACCTAGGGAGATGTGTCCTCCAAATTTGGGCCAGTTAGGTGTATATAACATCACACCTTACTCTCTCTGGAGCCACTTGTGTAGAATAATAATTATTCATGACAATGACAACTATTACTTTTTGAGTACTTGCTATGTGCAGGAATTCTATGCTGTAAAATCTCAATAAGTTGATATTTTATCCTGACTTTCTAAATGAGAGATAGTTCAGATAGATAAAATAACACACCCCATGTCTATCAGCTATTGAAAGTTATAGTTGGGATTTAAACCCAGATCAGTTTGATTCTGAAGACAGAATGCTTTATATTCTATGGTATGCTAAAGGAACTCCAGCCAGCCACTTCAGTAACCTCTTGAGAAGATCCTAAGGGACTAATAATTTGAGTTTCTTTGTACTTCCAACCACGTTTAGCAAAGCATCTTGAAGAGGAAGAGCTACAGCTGTCATCAACCAGTATTGGCCTTGAATTAATCCTGAGTAAGAGAAAAAAGGGGACTTGATAGGCCTCTCATGTATCATGAACTCATTTGGAGGTCCACGGTACTATCTGAATTTTACCCTTTGAAATGTAGACTCAAGTTAGAGATTGACAGGTTCCCTCCTAGAAGGAAAGCCAAGGGGAGAGTTAGTCATGATGATATCATGTTACTCTACTTTAGCAACTTCTTTGAAGATAAATTCAAGAAAGTTGAATTATTTTCATCTTGGGTAAGTATGAGTTCCAAGGTTCTGTTTATGAGGCTAGGATTCAATTTAATTCAACAAACACTTATTAAATGACTTGTCTATGCTAGGCAGTGTCTTAGACTGGAAAATCAAAAAAAATGAATAAAACATAGACCCTATCCTAGAGGACATAAAAGTCTGTTGGGGAGATAAATGCATAAACAGATAATTATGAGAGAGTGGACAAAGTACAACAACAAAACATACACAGAGGGCCATGAGGGCTCAGAAGAGAAGCCAATAATACTTGCCTGGGGATAGGAATGTCCAGCCAGGACTCTTCAGCCTCTTGTAGTTGTTTCATGAGAGCAGCGTTCAGAATTTCAAGATCTTTAATATTACACTAGACTTCAGCATGCATTTGGCAGTCCTGCCATTTTGTTGTTCTTGGTGATTCCAAATGTGATTCTAGAGTCACAATTCTGGGAATACATTGAAAGGAGAGTGGAGATGCCAAGTGATGTTAGGCATTGCTCTGCCTTTGATGTGCTCTGAGACTTGAATGTGTCAGTGGGTCTTTTGGCTTTCATCAAGTGTCAGTCTTGGGATGCACTTTAAGTCAACTGTTGGATATTACCAGCAGAAATCAGGAGATTCTCCAAGGGAATGATGGGGTCCGAATTCTCTTATTACAAAGTGAGATTCTCCTGAAGTATGCGTTGAAATAAAACTGCACTGTGATAGGAGTGCCTGGGTGGCTCGGTCAGTTGAGCATCTGACTTTGGTTCAGGTCATGATCTCACAGTTCGTGGGTTCAAGCCCAGCACTGGGTTCTGCGCTGACAGCTCAGAGGCAGAAGTCTGCTTCAGATTCTGTCTGTCTGTCTCTCTCTCTCTCTCTCTCTCTCTCTCTCTGCCCCTCCCCTGCTTGTGTTCTATCTCTCTCTCAAAAATAAATAAACATTTTTAAAAAGTTTAAAAAAGATTGCACCGTGATTGTATTCTGTAGTCCTAGAAAATAATAGCAAGCAAGCAATGTTAAAATGTAAAAAAAAAAAAAAAAAAAAGTATGATCCCTTATTTTATATTGAGCAATATTTATTCCTTAAATTGTTTCTTATAAAAGTAATATGTTGATTAGAGGAAAGCATGGAAACAATTACTGTATTATTTCTTACTGCTCTAACAAATTACCACAAATTGAGTGGCTTTGAGCAACATAAATTTATTATCTTACAGTTCTAGAGATCAGAAGTCTGAAATCAATTTTACTGGGCTAAAGCCAAGGTGTTGGTTGGCTTTCTGAAGGCTCTGAGGGCAAAAATATTTCCTTGCCTTTTACAACTTCTAGTAGCCAGCCACATTTCTTGGTTGAGATGCCTTTCTTCCTTCTTCAAATTACATTACTTCAATTTTGCTTCTGTCAGCATATCATCTCCTCTGACTCTACTCTTGTCCTGATCTGATAAGGACCATTGAGGTTATAGCAGGCCAACTCAGATAATCCAGGATAATCTCCATATTTTAAGATCCTTAATTTAATCACACTGGCAAAGTCCTTTTTCCAGGGGATTAGGACATGGACATTGGATATATTTGGGGGCCCATTATTCAGCCCACGGAATATGAATAAAAACATTTGTTTTTGAGAAATGACTTTTAATCTTCAAAATTTATATCTCTATTTTTTCTATACGTACATTGTTATTGCATTTTGTAAAGCTTTTATTATTCATCTCAATGTTTTCTGAAATAATGCTTTTTGAAAGCTGTAGGATTCTTCTGTAGAGATATATCATAATTAGCTCTTGCATTGCAATTTTTAATTGTTAGGAGTCTTGGTTGTAAGTAATAGGAATCCGACTCTGGTTTCTTAAGCAAAGAGAGAACATTATTGGCTCTGGCAATTTGATAAAGTGTTGAGCCATCAATCCTCATGGATAACACAGGGTTTCAGGAGCCACTGAACAGGACGTTCTTCAACTTCAGTCCTTTTCATACCCTCTCGAGGAAACCTTCTAGTTTTCCACATACATGGTTTCATCCACTGATGAAGAGTCTGACTGACCACAAGCTCTGTTTAACCAGGTCCATGCAAGCCCCCTAACAAAAAGGAAAACCCTGTTTCATCGTGGCCTGAGTTTTTTTTTTTTTAAGTTTATTTATTTATGAGAGAGAGAGAGACAGCATGAGTGAGGGAGGGGCAGAGAGAGAGGGAGACACAGAATCTGAAGCAGGCTCCAGGCTCTGAGCTGTCAGCACAGAGCCTGATGCAGGGCTCGAACCCATAGACCACGAGATCATGACCTGAGCAGAAGTCGGATGCCCAACTGACTGAGCCGCGCAGGCGCCCCGATTGTGGCCTGAATTTAATCCCACAGAATTCAGTCATAGGTACTGGTGATACACTCCTTGCTACTCAAAGTGGTCCACAGATGAATAGCATCAGCAGCACTTGGGAACTTGTTAGAAACACAGAACTTATGTCCTATTCGGGACATAATCAGAATCTGCATTGTAAAAATATTGCAGGTGTTTTGCATGCCCATGGATGTTTCAGAAGCACTAATTTCTCCATTAGTGCTTCTGAAACATAATCCATTTTGTAGATGTTAACAAAGCCTATGTTGACTGACCGACAGGGTTTATAGCTATAAGGGGAATGAATGAGAATGGTCCAGTACCACAGAGTGAAAACAAGCAACTCTGCAGGCATTGAGAACCACATTTATATCAACTGATCATTACCCATGTGTCAGTTTCTTGCACCACGTGTAACTAAGCCAAAATAGCCAAGGTCTGAGGCTGTGTCATCCATAAATTGTCTAAAGCACCCCAGGAAAATATGGCCTTGTTGAGTAAATCTGGAATTTCTCTGGTTAGGCTCTGTTCCTGCTTGGCTAACCCTAGAGAATTAGCTCATTTGTCCTTTCATGTGTTTGTTAAGTAACAATGGGCAGACAAGGGTGAAGCTAGTGTGATACAATATCATTTTGTTGATTAGCTGTAAGGCTTTTATCCCCCAGTCTACATAAATTCCCTGTGGGGACCTGCATCTAGGACTGCTGTGATTCTTTTCCTAGTAAGAAGCATGTAGTGTTCACACTGTTGATATCCAGGGAAATGTCCAGCCATTGTTTTTTTTTTTTTAATTTTTTTTTTTTAGCATTTATTCATTTTTGAGAGACACAGACAGCATGAGGGGGCGTGTAAAGACAGGGAGACACAGAATCCAAAGCAGGCTTCAGGCTCCAAGCTGTCAGCATAGAGTCCGACGTGGGGCTCAAACTCATGAACTGTGAGATCATGAACTGAGCTGAGATAGGACGCTTAACTGACTGAGCCACTCAGGCGCCCCATCCAGCCATTGTACTACCTGGAAGAAATACTAAAAGAATTTGTACAAGGGTTTTTTTAAACAATCCTAAAATATAATAATGGGTAACATGCACATGGATCAATAGAGAAGCTAAATGTGGACTTTGGTATCAGATATATCTGTAGTGTCACTGAGAAAAAAGGATTCAGAAGATTGTTTTCTTAATTAAGATTCTTAATATCCTATTTACGTAGGATATTAGGATCTATCAGATAAGATGCTTTCAACCCCATGAGATTGAATAATAGCATTGATTCTATCACCTACCACCTGTCCAAAGGGCAAATGTAGGCACTAGATGTCTGGGCTTCATTTGTCTTCAGAGTGACAACAAGATGACGACTTATTCCAGGCATCAGTTCCTGTGTATCACTGGCCCAAATTTCATCACATGTTTATGTCTATACAAGTAGCAAAAGACATGGGTCCTCACGATTGGCTGAGGAAAAAAAATTCTCTGTGGACTTAAATATGAGACTAGCCTTTCTACAAACAGGATGCTTACAGGAGTACAAATAAAACAAATGTAGGATTCTGTTAGGAGAGGAAATGACAGGTGCATAGATGTATGTTGGGCATGCAACAAGCAGTGCCTGTCTCAAGGGATCAGAGCAGCATCTGCAGTCACAAAATTTGAGCAGTGACAGGGTGCTCTAGTGAAGGATTTAAGGGGAAGAAACAATCACTCTGACAATGTCCTCCTATTAGCAAAAAGGTTTTCCAGTGACTATTCTTGTAAAACATATATAAATCACATTACCAGAGGTAGAAATAACGTCAGAGATACAAGGTTTTTCAGGGAATGGATCCCACCACATTTTTCTTCTAATTCTCCAGATAGGGAGATGGGGCTTTGGGGATCTTTTAGACTATGAGTGGGAAGAGGGAAGTTGGGGCAACATGAGGAACCCTTGAGCAGATGGAAATGCTCTGCATCTTGACTGTATCAACATCAGTAACCTAGTTGCAATATTTTACTATAGATTTGTAAAGTGATCCCATTGAAAGAAACTGAGTAAAAGGTACCAGGAGCACTCTTTTTTTTTTTAAAGTTTATTTGTTTTGTTTATATTGTTTTGCAGTTGATTTATTTAAGTTTATTGTTTGCTCTCTCAGGCAGAGAGAGAGAATGAATCTCAAGTAGGCTCTGCACTGTCAGCACGGAGCCCGATGTGGGGCTCAAACTCACAAACCGTGAGATCATGGCTTGAGCTAAATATCAAGAGTCAGATGCTCAACCAACTGAGCCACCTGGGCACCCCAGGAATACTATTTCTTAAGTCCCATGAAAATCTACAATTATCTCAAAGAAGTTTAATTAAAAAATTGCATTAAATTAGTATTTATCCTCATTACTGAGTTATTTCATGGGTCCTTAAATTTTTCTCCAGTAACATGTGCCTCTCTTGCCTCCTTCCAGTCTCACCCCATGTTCCACACTTAGGCTGAATGCCACTGCCCGCCCCCCCCTCCCCTACAAAAAGTGCTTTTTTACTGCGGTAAAAATCCTTAACATAAAATTTACCATTTTGATAATTTTTACCTGTTGAATTCAGTGGCCTTTAAGTACATTCACATTGCTGTGTAACTGGTCTACCATTCATCTCAAAAACTCTTTTCATCTTCCCAAACTGAAGTTCTGACTCTACTAAACAACACCTCCCCCATCCTCCGTCCCCAGTTACCATTCCACTTCCATCTCTATGAATTTGACAACTCTAGGCACCTCATATAAGCGGAATCACATAGTATCTATCCTTTTGTGATGAGACTGCTTATTTTAGTTAGCATAATGTCTTCAAAGTTCATCCGTACTCTGTAGCTGAATAATACTCCTTTGCATATATTTTTTCCTTTTTAAAGCTGAGTAATATTCCATTGTATGTATATACCACACTTTGTTTACTGTTCCACTATCAGTGGACACTTGGGCTCCTACATTTTGGCTGTTGTGAACAACTGCTATGAACATGGGTATACAAACAGGTGTTGGAGTCCCTGCCTTTCTTTGAATTCCTAAAAACAGAATAGCTGGATCATACGGTATTTCTATGTTTAACTTTTTTTTTTTTTGAAACACCACATTGTTTCCAAGCGGCTGCATCTTTTTACATTCCCACTAGCAATATACAAGAGTTCCAATTTCTCCACAACCTCAACAACACTTGCTATTTTTAAAATTAAGATGTAACTCACATATAACATTGTATTAGTTTAGATATTCAGCATAATGATTGCATATATGTACATATTGTGAAATAATTACCAGAATAAGTTTAGTTAACATGCATCACCACACATAATTAAAATTTTTTTTCTAGTGATGGGAACTTTTAAGACTTACTCTTGTAACTCTTTTTTTAATTTCATTTTCTCATTTTAAAATTGAAGTACAATTAACAAAATGTTATATTTCAGGTGTACAACATATTGATTCAACAATCCTATACATTACTCAGTGTTCACCATAAGTGTAGTCACCATCTGTCACATACTACATTATTACAGTATTATTGACCATTTTCTCTATGCTGCACTTCTCATCTCCATGACTTATTTATTTTATATCTGAAGTTTTGTACCTCTTAATCCCCCTTATATATTTTATCTATCCTCCCACACACCTCCGCTTTGGCAACCACCAGCTCTCTGTATTTAAGAGTCTATGCTTGGGGGCGCCTGGGTGGCTCAGTCGGTTAAGCATCCAACTCTTGACTTCAGCTCAGGTCATGATGCACCAGTTCATGGGATCAAGTGCCACGTCGATTTCTGCACTGACGGCACAGAGCCTGGGATTTTCTCTCTCTCCCTTTCTCTGCCCCTTGTGTGTGTGTGTGCGCTCTCGCCCGCGCTCTCTCTCTCTCAAAATAAATACACAAATATTTAAAAAAGTCTGTATTCATCTTTTTTAGATTCTACATATAAGTGAAATCACATGGTATTTGTCTCTGAATTATTTCACTTGCAAAGAGTTATTACAAATGGCATAATCTTTTTTATGACTAATATTCCATTGTGTATAGATAGCGTATCTTTTTTTTTTTTATCCTCTATCAGTGGACACCTGGGTTGCTTCCATATCTTGGCTATTGCAAATACTGCAGTAGACATAGGGGTGCATATATCTTTTCAAATTGGTTTTTATTTTTCTTGGCAAATACCTACTAGTGGAGTTACTAGATCATATGGTGATTCTATTTTTAATTTTTTGAGAAACCTCCACAGTGGCTGCGCCAATTTACATTCCCACCAACAGAGCATGAGGGTTCCTTTTTCTCCACATCCTTGCCAACACTTGGTATTTATTTTTTTTATTGTAGCCATTCTGGCAGGTGTAAGGTGATATTTCATTGTGGTTTTGATTAACACTTCCCTAATGATGAATGATGTTGAGCGCCTTCTCATGTGTCTGTTAGCCAACTATAGGTCTTCTTTGGAAAAAAAATGTCTATTTGGGTCTTCTCATTTTTAATTGGATTATTTGTTTTTTGGGTATTGAGTTGTATAAGTTCTTGATATATTTTGGCTACTAACCCTTTATCAAATACATCATTTGCAAATTTTTTTTTTCTCATTCAGTAGGTTGCTTTTTCGTCTTGTTGATAGATTCCTTTGCTGGACAGAAATTTTTGTTTTGATGTAGTCCCATTTGATTGTTTTGCTTTAGTTTCTTTTGCCTGAGGAGACCTTTATTAATTAACCATATAAATGTGAGTTTATTTCTGGGCTCTCTATCCTGTTCCATTGATCTATGTGTTTATTTTTGTGTCAGTACCATACTGTTTTGATTACTACAGGTTTGTAGTATATGTTGAAATCCAGGATTGTGATACCTCCAGCTTTGTTCTTCTTTTTCAAGATTGCTTTGGCTCTTTGAGGTCTTTTGTGGTTTCATATGAGATTACAATTATTCTAGTTCTGTGAAAAATGCTATTGGTATTTTGATAAAGATTGCGTTGAATCTGTAGATTGATTTGGGTAGTATGAACATTTTAACATTAATTTTTCAAACCCATAAGCATGGAATATCTTTCCATTTGTGTCATTCTTTCATTAACATCTTACAGTTTTCAGGGTACACATCCTTCACCCCCTTATTTAAATTTATTTCTAGGTATTCTTCTAGGTGCAAAATGGGATTGTTTTCTTAATTTCTCTTTCTGCTACTTCACTATTAGTGGAGAGAAATGAAACCTATCTCTGTATATTAATTTTGTATCCTGTAACTTTATTGAATTCCCTTATCAGTTCTAACAATTTTTTATGGCCTCTTTAGGGGTTCTATATATAGTTTCATGTCATCTGCAAATACTGACGGTTTTACTTCTTCCTTACCAATTTGGATGCCTTTTATTTCTTGTCTAATTGTTGCAGCGAGGACTTCCAGTACTATGTTGAATAAAAGTGACAAGAGTGGACACCCTTGCTTATTCCTGATCTTAGAGGAAAAGCTTTCAGTTTTTCACCATGGAGTATGCTGTTAGCTGTGGGTTTTTCATATGTGGACTTTATTATGTTGAGATATGCTCCCTTTGAACTCACTTCGTTCAAAGTTGTTTTTATCATGAATGTCATATTTTGTCAAATTATTCTTCTGTATCTATTGAGATGATCATATGATTTTTATCCTTTTTCTCGTCAGTGTGATGTATCACATTGATTGACTTGCAAATATTGAACCACCCTTGCATCTCTGGAATAAATCCTGTTTGATCATGATGAATAATTTTTAAATGTATTGCCAAATTTGATTTGCTAATATTTTCTAGGGATTTTTTTCATTTATGTTCAGTAGAGATATTGGCTTGTAGTTTTTTTTGTTTTGTTTTGTTTTTTGTAGTGTCTTTGGTTTTGGTATCAAGGTATTTTATTTGAGTCTTGTCTCTCTCTCTCTCTCTCTCTCTCTTTCTCTCTCTCTCTTTTTTGGTTAGTCTAAAGATTTGTCCATTGTGATTTCCACAAACCAACTTAGTTTCAGTGATCTTTTATTGTCTTTTTTAGTCTCTATTTCATCTATTTCCCCTCTGATCTTTGTTATTTTCTTAAATTGCCAATTTCTAGTTCATAATCTTAGGCAAATAAATTATTGTCCCCATGACCTAGTTTCCTCATCTACAAAAAGGAAATAAAAGTTCTGACCTCCTAGGGATTTTTGTCAGGATTAAACAAGATAATGCATGTAAAATAATTAGTCTGGAGACTGGTATATATTAAATGCTAGTTAAAACTTATACAACCACATTGGAACATGATAAACAGAGTCCCCATGTAAAAATGTGTACACATGGTAGCAGGAGTGGGGTTAGAGGAATGTTCATTTTATTTAATGCCTCAATTTCCAGGTGACAGGGCCAGTGTGGGTGCTAAAAAGTCAACCTCAGAGTGAGTCTCATGAATATGCAACCTGTGTGGTCTCACAGGTTCCCATGACTGGTTTAACGTTCTGTTTTTACCATCTTGAAATTCTTACTATTTTTTCAACAAGAGATCTTACTATATTTTTTGCACTCATCTGAAAGTTTATGTAGCCAATCTTGCCTCCCCTTAAAGCCCATATCTTCCCAGAGAAGACAAGACTGTCTTCTTCCCCAGTATAGTAAAGGCCAAAACTTTCCCTAGTCCCCCAGCATCATGGGCAGTAGATTTAACTTGATTAGAAGGAGTTCTGCTCTGTCATAACTCATCTGTGTGTGACAGCTCCTCATTAAAGGATGTTCCATAGTCCCATAAAATAATTCCTACCCTCAAGTGGAAACCTCCTTGGCTTTATGAGTATGGGTGGGGTTGTCTGTATAGCATCCCCTCCCCAGCTCTTTGGATTTAGATACTATTGCCTGATTATTTTTCATTAGGCAAAAGGATTTTGTGGACAAGATTGGGGTTCTGCTCTGCCACAGTTAAAAAAAAAATACTAATCTGTGGGTTTTGAACAAACAGTGGAGGCTCAAGAGGAAACACACATAAAATCATTAAGCTATCATTTTAGAGGTATTTCCAAATTGTCAAAACCAGTCTGAAGTCTGTCTTGCTAACGAAAGGCATTCTTAAGGTTTTACAGACATGAGTTGGGAAGGAATTTCTCTTGAGATGACCAAGGTTGTAGCCAGTAAAATGATCCAGAGGAGCAATATTGCCTTTGGAACGGACAAGTTAAAATCTGTCCAGGTGCCTTGTTCATGTGCAAATCTGTCCACTCAGACACTCTGCCACTCAGGTCTGTCAAGATAGCCAGGTGTGCACTAGGCTGGTGGGCTTAGCCACAGGAAGGCTGCACCTTACAGAAAAGTAGGGGGATCCGGTGAGGGAGCCCATGGCTCCACCCGGTGAAATGATGTGCCTGGAATAACAAAGGAAAGAAATCAAAACAAAATGAAGCCACAGCATAAGTGTTCCAACCAAGCTTAGAAGTGATGAAAAGTGGAAAGAAAATTTAGCTGGAGTTCACACTGTGGCTAGGGTTATGACAGTTAATAAATCAGTAAGTCTGGAAAATGTTAAGTCTCACAATAAAATTAGGAAATTGCATTATACTGTCGTTCAAACTACTGTTATTTAAAAAAACACACATAACACGTGTGTCTCTTCTCTGGAGGTATCTTTCATTTATTTATCAGTAAAGCTTGCTTTCTCCAGGAGAGAGTTACACATTATTAAAATGGGTCCTACTATTTGCTAACTACGTGGCCATGGGTGGACTATTTAAGATCTCTGTGCCTTAGATTATTCATCTGTAAATTGGATTTCATAATAACTATCTTTTTAGGTGGTGGCTTTCAAATATTTTGGCAGCAGCCTGGAATAAGAAATATAATTTTCTATCACAATGCAATATGCTACATATATACATTTATTCATACATGTGTCTTTCAAGGTCATTTTTCCTGTCCCTGTTTACAGAAATCACAGTATGTGCTGGACAGAGCAGATGATGAACATAGTAAGATACTCAATGAAGTAAATGGAATTGAACTGCTCTGTTTCCACAGCCAGCTCAAGTGTTAAGGTGAGCAGAAATGCATTTGGCGGTTGTACAAAGACTTCTTCCAGTTCCTGTCTTAGAGCAACTTTTCCACAAGACAACCTATCACTCTGGAGTTTGAGGGACATAACTAGACATACTTGGTCCACACCCTGACCTAATATAAGACCCCAGAGGGTTATTCTATAACCTGAAGCTCTCTCTGTGTTCATTTCTTCATCCACAACAGTGGATCTCACAAGGAGATGAGGTAATGAAAGTAACATTTCCTGGCAGCAGTTGTGAAAACGAGTTCTCTCTAAACCCTCAACTGAGTGGGACTTCTGCCCTTCGTAGATGGTTCATTAAATCACAGCTTTTTGAAGTTTTTCCTTTTGATGGAAAAAAAAATACCACTGAATAGGCATCCTGCAAAAGCTATTATTTTTCCAAATTAAAATTGGGATTTTACATATAAATATTTTTATCTTCATGACACATGCAACCAATGTAAATTTTAGTCTCTCAGAATCTGGTTTGTATTATAATGGCATCTTCCAGCTGGATTTGCTTTTGGAGAGGGCTTCCTCTAAACACTACTAGAACAGTAGATTTGGGCTCTACTGACAAGAAGAGGAATCCTAGAGGGCTATGTGGTTTATTCAATTATTCATCTGTGCATTAATTCATTCAACAAACTTTGAGCACTCACTTTTTGCCAGACACTGGGATGCAGAAGCAAAAGAAACTCTTCCCCCCCATACCCCGCTCCCCAGGAGCTAACATTTCTCTGGAGGAGGTGGGTACATCAACAAATGACTATACTGCAATAAGATAAGGCTATAATAATACGATAAATATTGTTGATTTCCTACTATAGTCTCTGGCATATTCTGGGGCTGACAATACACTGTGTGCACAGAAGCACTTGCCATCAAGGACTTATATGCTATTGGCAGGGGGAAGGATTTGACTGTTATAGGCACAAAGGTGAAGGCGGCTAACTTTACCTAGGGGAATCACAGACTTCCTAGAGGAGGTGATGTTTGAGGTGAGATTTAATGATTGAAAAGGGCTTTCCAAATGAAGGCTATGAAAGGTGGAAACTATGGGGAAGGGCATGTGGGAGAGATAGGGCTTTTGTTCAGAGGAAACAGCATCTACTAATGCATGTGTGGTTATATCTGGGGGAGTGAGAAGAGATGAAAAGGTCAGCTCATAAAGGGACTTAAGGAAGTTGGATTTCATTCTGTAGATGCTAGGGCTTTATGCAGAGGCTGAATATTGTAAGGGTTGTGTTTTAATATGATTTTTCAACAGCCATAAGGAAGACGGATTTCTTGGGGTTAGGGCTGAGCAAGAATGTTGTCAGGGAGAAAGTTTGGAAGTCTGATCCAGTTATCCAAAAGGGAATTGATAAGCTTGAACTAAAAACAGTGTTGTGAATGAAGAAGAAGGGATGGATGCAAGAGAAATCTTGGATACAGAATCTATAGAACTATAGAATGTTGGAGCATTGGACGAGGAATCTTCAAAGGAGTAGAATTCAAAGTGACTGCTAGGTTTCTGGTTTCAGTGACTTAAGTAGTTGATACTTGATGCATGGGGACCATAGAAAATACCCTCGCTGTTCCTTTGCTAATTTTCAGGTTGCAGTGTGAAGAAACCATCACCGTCCATGGTGTGTATAAATGGATGGTTGACTTGTGCTGGTCTTTTTAGGCTAGCACTATAGCTTGGACATATATGCTTGTATATATATACTGACCTAACACATATACTGACACCACTTGTTTAACTACCACCCATGTGCTTATGGATATCACTTTATTTTTTTAATAGCATGTTACTGCAGCATCACAGTGTTGAGGTCACATGCATGGGTTCTGGGCAGACTGGGTGCAAACCCTGCCTCTGTGTCTCACTTGGAGACTAATTTGGGGTAATTGTCACAAACAATCACACCTACTTCCTAGGGGCATTGTGAGGATTAGATGAGTCAATTTATGATAACTCACTTAGAACATGGCCTCCCTGGTATGTAGTAAGTGCTCTATGATTCTCATCTCTTTTTATCATGCCAAGAACACCTCCATGGAGCAAAGGGCCTCTGAGGCTGCTTGAATGGCATCTATGCTTATTGGTGACATGCAGAGCTCTTGCTCTGTGCCAGGCTCTGTCCATGGGCTGTGCATGTGTTACCTCCTTCAGTTTCACAAGAGAGTTTTAAGGTCCTATGTATAGTATCACAATTATAGTATTACAGAAAAGGACACAGGTACCAGAGATGTTAAGCAACATGCCTGAAGTCACACAGCTAGTGAGTAGAGGACCCAGGATCAAAACATCCAGGCTCTAATACCCATGGACATGATCCAGGCTATTGCTAGGGCAACTAGTGACCGAAGCAGCCACCCATTTCTAGAAGGACACTGGCTGGAAGGGCCTCATTATTCCAACAGCAAGAGCCACCTTGGTTCTCAAGAGCCCGGTCCAGTGTCGCTCATGATGATGCAGGGCAACCTAGCAGATGTCCTCCAGTGTGTAAAAGAATGATTATGCTTCTTTCCTTTATCCCCTCCCTCAGCTGTCCAGCCTGCCCCAATCGAGTCTCCCTCTTCCTTCTTTTCTTTCAGGGATTTAGAGCAGCTTCTAGAAGCCATGGGGGAAAAAAGATCCAAGTTAGCAGTTGCAAAATGTAGTAAGAATATGATCTGGAAAAGATTATTTTAAATGGCAAGTGCCTCAACTGCATTTAACTAAACCATAAAAGCCACTTAGGGGAGAATTTACTTTGAATACATGTCTCCTGTGTGAACAGCTTATCCATTTCTACATCAGCGCCTTCACGTCTTGCTGGAACTTGCTAAAAATATCTGGCTTCATCTTTCATTTTGCCTTTTAATTGGATTCCCGCACATGCTGCTGCTGGTTCAGACCAGTGCACTGCCATCTTTCACGAAGTCTTCTCTAATGCACGAAGGTCACAGGCAGCTCGATACAAATGTGCACTATTGCTAATAACGCTGTCTTTTTCAATTGCAAGTCGAGACATGTAGGAGGAATTTAGGAACAAATTATTGATGTTGGTTATTTCCAGGGTGCTGAGGTCTGAGAGGTTTGTACCAGGTCATTGTTTATAATATCAGAGCAGACTCCTATTTTTAAGAACCTATTCCAGCCCAAAAGCTTTCTATGAACAGCCTTCCCCAAATTGTGGAAGTTGAATTTCCTAAGCTTTGATTCTGCCATTGAAAACAAGCCTATTTTCCCACCAACACATCACCACCCTACAGTCTCTCCTGTTAGTCTCCGTAGGAGAAAGATATCTGGCTTCCAGCCAAGTCACATGTGCCACTTTAGCTCAGCTGGATGTTTGAAAATCTACACAGTAAAAGAAGATGAAATAGATAAACTCAGTCAATCTAGCAATGATCCATTGCTTTTTTGAAAGGATTCACTCCCAAGATTCTTTATGTTGAAAGTTTCCCTTAAACTTGGAGATGATTTATGAAACCCAGTTTACACAGAACATTTCAAGAGTTCATATTTTGAGTAAAGCACTATTAGTTTGTGTTGTTTTGAAATGTTTGGCAAGCACAGCTTATGTGCAGATCTAAAAAAAAAAAAAAAAAAAGAAAATCCCACCTCTATTAAATAATGGTCTTTTGGCACTATAGATTACAACCAAATGAGAAGTTCATGAAAGTATTGGTCTGAGAAGGAATGCATTCTCATGGACTCAGGGATAGTCCCTGTATTTCATTTCTATACACTTTGATATATGTGTGGTGTCATCTCATGAATCTAAAGATGACTTGGAGGCTTCATGCCTAGTACTCACCAAGTACAAGCTGACAGACCTGAGAGAGAGAGAGAGAGAGATGTGTTGCTTTGTCTTGTTTTCTTTTAAAGCTACCATTTTATTGGGGGCTTTTTATGGGCTGAATGATTTGCAAAGTGCCTTATATACATTATCTCATTTCATCCTTGCATGAAACTGATGCAGCTAGAATTAATTATCTTTATCTTGCTCATGAGAAAACTGAGCTTCTAGGAGATGAAATCATTTGTCCAATGTCACAGTTAATTGTAGTAGCCCTTGATTCAAATACAAATCTGTGCAGTGTCAGAGGTCATACTCTGAGCCAGTACACTTGTCACCTGACTTCAACTGCACCTCCAGGCTGAGCCACTGAGGACCGGGTAGGGATTCAGGTGATATCTATGTGTTTCTGTTCTCCTACAGCTATCATGGAGGCAATCATATTTCTCCTGATAGTAGCGAAGGCAAAGAGAGATCCCGGATGAACAAATGCTTTTGGGGCACCTTGATATTATGTAAATAGTGACGATATGTGTGTGATGTCCCCCTCTGAAAGATTAGAGGGTGTACACCACCTTGTATTGTGTTTTTGTGTGTGCGCTCCTTTTTGAGAGGTTAGGAATGCATCTTACACTATTTTAATACACATAATAACATCTATCAGGTTAATGAGTGCTATGTAAACACTTAGTGAATGAACAACAGTGTTAATAGCCAACATTTTATGAGCTCTTACTGTGACCTCAGGCACTGTTCTAATATTTAATATACAGTGGATTCATTTAATTATTAATGTAATAGGTTCAAACATCCTTCCCTCTTCACAGAAGAGGAAACCAAGGCACCCAGAGGTTAAATGACTTGCCTAAGGAAACACAGTTAGAAAATGGGAGGGGTGGGATAAGAACCCAGGTCCTTTGACTCTAGAATCTTCTCCCCTTACCACTGTACACTAAAGATTCTCTATAAAATCCTGCCTCTTCATTTCTCCCACTTGCACTGCACTGCATACCCCACCTCTACTTTATTTCTTACCATAGCATTTCTCACAGCTGACATGCCATATATTGTCTAACTATGTTATTGTTTTCCTTTTTGGTTTGTCTCCTACACTAGAGTGTAAGCCCAAGAGAGCAGTGATTTTGATCTTCTTTGTTTACTGCTGTGTCCTTAGCGTTGCTATTTCCTGGCACATCTATGAACTACTGATAAGTGCAGAACTGTGCCTGGCACATAGTAGGCAATGAGTTCATCTTCACTGAATGAGAGACTGATTGAATCATGGACATATCTCTAAGCTCATCAGATCCAATAGCTACTCAGGACCGATCCTGCTTCTGGTTGAGGTTCAGATTTTGAATACAATGTAGTAGGGTGTTAGGTATAGAAGACACATTTCTCTGGGCTGAAGTGTGAATAAGAAGTCAAGAAGTAATTTTCAGCCAAAGGGAGGAAAAATGTAGGATGATAGCTGGAGCAAGGCATCCATGCTGGGGGAACATATCCGTGGGTAGAAAGACGTGCAGACAGAGAGGAAGGAACAGGTGGAGAGAACACCTGAGTGGAGGTGGTGGATGGGTCAGCAAAGGAAGACAGGAACTGAGTTGAGCTTCAGTGGATGGGCCACCCTTACAAGGGTGGAGGTCTGCCACTGCTTCTGAAATAGGGCAAACAGAGCTGATTCCCAGTAATTCTGCAGATATTTGAAATACAGAGAAATTGAGAGAGATCCTGTTGCATGCCCTTGATTTTCACAGGATAATAGCAGGATTAAGGTCTCTGCAGATGATATTGAAGAAAATTCAGATTTAAAAAAAGTGTTGTCAGGTGGGGCGCCTGGGTGGCTCAGTTGGTTAAGAGTCCAAATCTTGGTTTTGGCTTAGGTCATGATCTCACAGTTCATGGGATTGAGCCCCATGTTGGGCTGTGTGCTGACAGCTTGGAGCCTGCTTGGGGTTCTCTTTCCCTCTCTCTCTGCCCCTCCCCTGCTCACATGTTCTCTCTCTTTCAAAATAAACAAACATTTAAAAAATAAAATTAAAAAATAAAAAATGCTGTCAGGTGAAATGATAGTTTGGCACTAGTGAAACGGGCAACAGGGGACTGAACATCACCTCACTTAAGACATCCATTTCATGTAGGCAATCAGTAACAATGACAGGAAATTAAGACTGGGCTGTAATTAGTGTGAAATTGCTCTCTGTGAAACTGTTTATGTTGAACAATTTTTCATGTACTTATTCTCCAAATCTCTCTTCTCCGGTAGAGTGTCTATTTAAATCTTTTGTCTATTTTTAATTGGGTTGTTTGTCTTATTGAGTCGCAAGTGTTTCTTATAAAGTCTATTGTTATATGTATGCGTATATAAAATATTTTCTCCTAGTCTGTGGTTTGACTTTTCATTTTAACAATGATTCATGAAGAACAAAGTTTTAAAATGGATAAAGTTCAGTTGATTCTTTTTCTTTTATAGTTCATGCTTTTTGTCTTTAAGACATCTTTGCCAAATCCAGATTATTAAACATTTTTTTTTTGTTTTCTTTTTGGAGTTTATTAGTTTTAGCTTTACTTAGGTCTATGGTCCATTTCAAGTTAATTTTTATGTATGATATGAAGTAAAGGTTAAGGTTCTTTTTTCTTTTTTTCCTTTTGTAAGTGGTTAGTCAGTTCCTCCAGCACCGTTTACTGAGAAGATTGTTCTTTCCCCCATTGAATTGCCCTTTCACCTTTGTCAAAAATCAATTGACTGTGTGTGTTGGTTTATTTCTGGACTCTTTATTCCATTCTCTTGATTTATTTGTCTATTCTGACCCAATATGACATTGTATTAATTACTGTAGCTTTACAATAACCCTTGAAATCAGAAAGAGTAAATCCTTTAACACTGTTACTCTTTTTAAAATTTGTTTCAGCTATATTCTGTTCTTTGCATTTCCATATCCTTCTAGGCTATAGATCAATTTGGGGATGAATTGACATCTTAACAGTGAGAATTCTTCCGATCTAAGAACACAGTATATTTCTCTACTTAATATGTCTTCTTTAAATTCCCTTAGTAATATTTTGTAATTTTCTGTACACAGCTGTTGCACATCTTTTTCCAAATACATCCCAAATTTTCATATTTTTAAATGCTGCTGCCCAAGATATATATAAAAATTTTATTTTCTGATTATCTGTTGCCAATATATAGAAATAGTAATGATTTTTGTGTATTGCTCTTATACCCTACAACTTTGTTAAGTCATTTAAAAATGTATTTCTTAGGATTTTTTACATGGATTTTTTTTTTACATTTTGTAAATGCCCTTTATTAGATAGGGGAGGTTACTTTCTGTTTTTGGTTTGCTGAGAATTTTTATCAGGAGTGCCTTTCAGATTTTGTCAAATAAGTGTTTTTTATGCATCTTTTGAAATAATCAGATAATGTCTGTTAAAATGGTGAATGATACTGATTTTCAAATATTAAAACAACCTTGAATTTCTGGGATACACTCTACTTAGTAATTGTTTATAGTACTTTTTATATGTTGCTAGATTCAATTTGCTACAATTTTTTTTGAGAATTTTTACATCTATGTTTATGAGGCCAATTGACCTGCAATTTTCTTTTTTTGTTAGTGTTTTTCTGTATTTTTCTCCTACCTCATCATTTTCTGATCTTTATACTTCCTTTTTTATTCATACCTTAGGTTCAATTGCATCTTTTGTTTCTAGTTTCCTAAGGTGAAAACTTAGGTTCTTGATTTCAGACCCTTATTCTTCAGTCCTGTAAATTTCTTTCTATGTATTTAGGTAGCTGAAGTCCACAAACTTCACTTTAAATTTTTTTTGAATGTTTATTTTTGAGATAGACACACAGAATGCAAGTGAGGGAGGGGCAGAGAGAGGGAGACACAGAATCTGAAGCTGGCTCCAGGTTCCAAGGTTTTAGCATCAACCTCAGCAAGGGACCTGAACTCACAGACCAGGAGGTCATGACCTGAGCCGAAGTCAGATGCTTAATCAACTGAGCCATCCAAGCGCCCCAAATTCCAAAAACTTTAATGATCTGTGTTTTCTTTTTACCGGTTAAAAATAATTTCTAATTTTACTTTTGATTTCTTCTTTGACTCATGGATTATCAAAAAGATTTGAGGCATTCATCACATTTTCTGTTGATTTCTAATTTAGTGGCCTTGTGATCAGAGAGTGTAGTGTGTTTTTAAATCCTTTTAAACTTGTTAAATCTTATTTTGTAACCAAGAATATGATCTATCTTGACAAATGTTTCATATACGTTTGGAAAGAATGTGTATTCTATTGTTGGTTGAGGAGTTCTGTAGATATTATCTAGATCAGGTTAACTGATAGTCTTTGTTCAAGTCTTTCATATCCTTATGATTTTTTGTCTACTTTTTCTCACATTTTTTATGCAAGAGGTGATGGATTCTCTAACTATAATTGTGGATTTGCTATTTTTTTGAGCTTTATTAGATTTACTTGTGTTCTGAAGCTCTGTTGTTACATGCATAAGTATCAAGAATTCTATATCCTTTTGACAAATTGACCACTGTACCCTTATGAAATGACCCTGGTAGTATTTTTTGCCTTGAAGTTTAATTTGTCAGATATTAATATAGTTACTTCCGTTTTCTTTTGATTAGTGTTTGCCTGTTATATTTTTTCCCATCCTTTTACTTTTTTTTTTAAAGAAAATCTATTTTCTTTTAATTAAAAAAATGTTTATTTTTGAAAGAGCATGAGTGGGACAGAGGCACAGAGAGACACACACATAATTGGAAGCAGGCTCCAGGCTCTGAGCTCTCAGCACAGCGCTCGATGTGGGACTCAAATCCGTGAGCTGTGAGATCATGACCTGAGCTGAAGTCAGACACTTAACTGACCACCCAGGTGCCCCCTTATCCTTTTACTTTTAATCCATTTCTGTATGTGTAGTGAAAGTGGGTTTCTTGTAAGCTATAAAGAATTTTGGCTTGCTGTGTTTCTGGTGAAAATCCTGCTGCTACTTTTATCTCGATTCCTTTCTACATAGTTTGTCTTTATTCTTTGGCTATATTTAAGATTTTTCTCTTTGTCCATGGCTGTAAACAGTTACCTGTGATGGACCTTGGAGTAGGATTCATGTTTCTTATATTTGGGGCTTGTTGAGGTCTTTATGGTTTTTATCACATTTGGGAAACTTGGTACCCTCATTTTCCCATATATTTTCTGCCCCCCTCTCTTTTTTGGGATATTTTCTTTTTTGAGAGAGAGAGAGAGAGAGAGAGAGAGAGTTGAGAGGGTGAGTGAATAGGGGAGGAGAGGGGCAGAGGGAGAGAGAGAGAGAGAGATTCTCAAGCAGCCTTGATGTTCAGCAAGGAGCCCAATGTGGGGTTGGATTCCATAATCCTGGGATAGTGACCTGAGCCAAAATCATTAGTCAGAGCTGGACGAGCCACCCAGGAGCACTCCCCAACATCCCCCTTCCTTTTTTCTTCAGATCAGGAAATTTCTCTATAAGGTTGCCTAAATTTTCGTCAGTGCACACTGATGCTCTGTTCAATTTTTTTCCCGTTTTTTTTTTCTCCTTCATTTCAGCTAGTTTCTATTATTAGGTCTTCAAATTCACTAATCTTTACTTTTATAGTGTCTAATAATCTGTTAATTTCAACTAGTGCATTTTTTCATTGCAATAATATTTTTCTCTTCTGAAAAGATTTAAAAAATCTTACATCTTAACATGTTCAATCTACTTTTTTCAACATATGGCATATAGTTTTAATAACAGTTTTTAATGATTTTGTCCACTAATTCTATCTTTGTAATTTATTACACATTATGTTTTGCATTTTCCTCCTTTGACACATGCCCACAATTTTATAATTGGCTCCCAGACACTATGAGTTTTATGTTGTTGGATCCTGGATATTTTTGTATTCCTATATTCCTGAGCTTTCTTCTTTTTTTTTTTCAAGTGGGATGCAATTATGTTCCTTGGAAATAGTTTGTTCCTTTTAAGTCTTGCTTTTAAACTTTATTAGACATGTACAAAACAGTCTCTAGTATCAGACTAACTTTCCCACTGCAGAGGCAATAATTTTCTGAGATTCTATCCAGTCTCCAAGGCTTACCACTGTGGTTGATGGAACACAAACTATTTTCTTCCCTTTGTGATCTCTGGGTATAGTGCCACCCTGCTGCTTTTGTGTGATTATTTCTACTGTCTCAGTAGTTTGTTCACATGCATTTAGTGAGTAGTATTCAGCTGAAGATTTAAGGGGGAGCATCTGAAAAATGCAAAAGCTCTCTCAGTAGGTCCCTTCTCAGAGGTGGTACTGTGAATTCTAACCATTTGAATTCATAGGACTACCAGCTCCATCTTCTCAATGTAGGGAGATTCTTAAGCTCTTCCTGGATTTCTTCTCTCTGCATGCCAGCATGGAAGCTCTCTCCAAACAGTAAGCCTGGACAATCAGAGGGTGCATCTCTTTTGTTTCCATTCTCTCAGGGACCACTGTCCTGAAAACTGTTGTATCATAAGTTTTAATGTTTTAAAAATTTCATGTAGGAGGATAAACCCAATACCGATGCTCCATAGTGACCAGATGGGGTGCTTCTCCATGAGGTTTTAATTTGTTTTTTTCTTATTGGTGGGATTGAGAATCTTGTATTATATTTAGAGTTATTTGTATTTATTTTGCTTTCCTGTATATTTTTCTATTTCATCTTTTTCCCTCATTGGGATGTTGGTCTTTTACTTCTTCACTTCTAGGAGCTCTTCAGAGATTATAGAAATTAACCCCTATTTTTGTAAACCTTTTTCCAACGTCTTGTGTTTTTACTTTGCTTATAGTGTTTTTTTATTCCATGTATATCACTTTCATTTTTATGTAGTGAAATTTATCAATATATTTTTTTAATGTATTTGGATTTTGAGTCATATTTAGAAGGTCCTTCCTGTGGCGTATTTTTAATATCCGTAAAGCTATAATTCTTTGCCTGTTGAGAATGGATTTTTTTGCCTATGGCATTTAAAATTATTTGGGATAAAATCTGATGAATAAGGTGGGGCAACAAATTGAGTAATGGCAATTTTGATTAAATCATAAAGTCTCTATGTAGTTAAGAGATTTTTTAAAGTATAAAATGCATCCATTTTCTTCTGAATTGATTCCAAAGTGGAATTTTAGAAATATGTGGGTGGATAATAATTTTAAACAATAACTTTCTTGCTGTAGTTCATTTTTTCCCTTTCACCCGTTTTCCTGCCCTATGCCTTATGGCCTTGGATAAAACATATGGCAGAACAATGATCGAGAGGTTGAAAGTTCTAGAGAGGAATAGCCATGTGGTGCCTTTCAGAAGGAAGGACATAGACAGACTTAAAGGAAAATTCCTATGTCTTAAGCAACAGAGAACAAATGAACCCAAAGGAGCTGTCAGAAGGGGACAATGGACATCATATGGGTGGTCTGTGTGGACAGATAATCAACCCACAGGTCTCCTCCTGGATGATATGAGACTGAGAAATTATGACAAATTCCCAAAGCTGGTTGAATGGAGAATGACCAAGAATGGCTGACATGGAGTTTCTTACCAACTTGGTCATATGGAGTCTTGAATTTGAAATTTACTTTGTAGAAAATAAATACCTCTTACATATTTAGATGAGATCTACCCTCTTTACAAATATTTTGTCCAACGGTTAACAAAAGTTTGTCGTTTTCCAGAGTAAAGGACTTGAAGAGCTATATTCATTTGCCTGTCTGCTGAGGGAGGGAGAGAGGGGCCAACTGAATCAGTGTCTATCACCTAAAAAATAGGGGTTTTTAACTTGAGCTTTTCCCCCTAAGTGATCTCTGAGCAGCTTGGAAGATAAAAAGATTACATCTTTACTAACTTCTAATTGAGATATAGAATTTCCTTCCATTACAAATATGGGCAGCAAACCATAGGAGTATCAGCAATATTTAACACATTGTTGATTTTCATTGTTGCTCATCACTACCTTTTTTATAGTTCATATATTTCCAGTTATTGAATATACAGTTGTTCCTAGATTATCCATAGCCACTTAAAAGTCAGCATCTTCCTAACCTGCTTAATTACCTTGATTTCTCAGTTCTACTTCTTTCTTTTGTACTCTCCACTTATCTTAATAGCACCCATTAGAAACCCTGAAATTATTTTCACATCTCCTTTTCTCTTACTCCTCAAGTCTATATCCAAATCTTTTACAAGATTCTATTTCCTCTTCTTCATTCTTATGGCCTCCCAAATTTGGTTCCTCATCCTCTCTTGCCTGGGTGTTTACAGCAAGCTGTCTCATGGAGTGTACCTGATGATCTTACTGTCTGCTCTCTGTCACTGAACCTTTCTCCCAAGAAATCCACAGCTTCCAATTTTACTAACATGTAAATTGGATCACATGATGCCTTTTTTTTTTAAAGGTGCTCCATGCCCAGCATGGAGCCCAGTGTGGAACTTGAACTCATGATCCTGAGGTTAAGACTCAAGCTGAGATCAAGAGTTGGATGCTTACCAACTGAACCACTCAGTCACCCCACACAATGCCCTTCTTAATGCCTCTTGTGGATGGATTCTTATTTCCTTAAGCATGAAGGGCAAATTCTGAACATCCCACAGGGATCTCAACTTACCCTTCTGAAACCTCTGGTTATAAGCATCCTTATGTCTGAACATCAACCCCATCTTGCTACTCAGTCTCCAAAGCTGATTGCCTTTCCCCACTTCTCTTTGGGAACTCCTGCTCACCCCTTCACTCTCCCCTCCTCTACCTGGCTTACCCCTCCCTAGGCAGAGTTAATTGTTCTCTTTCTGTCTCCCCTAACACTATGTCTATCTTTATTAGGGCTTATTTTGCAGAGCACTGTTAGTTGCCTTTATTTGCTGTAAATATCTCAACATACTGTAGATCCTCATTACTACCTATCAATACTTTAATTATGGAAGTTCTTAGACTTATTGCTAGATCTAGTTGCTTAATTCATTAATAAAGAAGCACTACTGGGGTGCCTGGGTGGCTCAGTCAGTTAGGTGTCCAACTCTTGATCTCAGCTCAGGTCTTGATCTCAGAATCATGAATTCAGGCCCTGCACTGGGCTCTGCACTGGGTGTGAAGCCTACTTTGCAATGCTGCTATTATTATTATTTCACACATATCTTTTTTTTTAAGTTTATTTATTTTGAGAGAGAGAAAGAGAGAGAGCAAGAGAGCATGAGCAAAGAAGGGGCAGAGAGAGAGAGAGGGAGAGAAAGAATCCCAAGCAGGCTCCATACTCAGCACAGAGCCCAAAGCAAGGCTCCATCTCTTGACCAGGAGATCATGATCTGAACCAACATTAAGAGTTGGATTAACTGACTGACCCACTCAGGTGCCCCCTATTTCACAAATATATTTAATATTTTGATAATTTCTATTTCAATATAGTTGTCTTTGTATTCATGTATTTTATTTGGAGCATTTACAAACCTTATTCTGACAAGTAGTCTATTAGGTTTCAACAGATAGTTAAAGGTATTCATGGCATGAAATAGGTCCAGAGTTTCTGTTTTAGTTAAACTCTGTATAATTCCTGAAGTTACCTCTAGAAGAGATGAGGTAGCAATAAGGCAGGTCCTAGCTTTTCATTTCCAACTCTTCCTCAGCTGGAAGATGTGAGAATGTAACTTAACTCTGAGAGAATCTGACCTTCTACACTCATTTTAGGCTCAATAAACTGCAGGAGCCCAGCAGTTTACCAGTCTGACTTGACAGCTTCCACCAGGAGAAGTGCTTACTGGGTTTGGGGGCCTGAAACTTTTCTGCAAGGCTTAGCTGATGACAGATTTGCCTCTTCTTTACTTATGAGCTGGTGCCAAGATGACTTTCCACATCAGGGAAATAGCTTTAAATCCGACATTCTGGGCTTGGCGCCTCCTCTCATTTAATCAGCACCCATTCCATCCTCTGTCTTTGAATTCATTATATTCAGGGCACAGGTCTTGTATTCTCTCACTTGCCTCTAAGTCTGACTCTGGCCTCCCAATACTCCTTCTTCTCTGTCCACATTCCCTCCAGCTGTGGCAGGTGATGATGCCAGGAGATTGGAGGAATCCAGCATCCAAGCCTTGCAGACTCCTGCTGAGACAAGCTATCAGCTTTCACCATTTGACAAAGAGAGGCTGGAAACAAAATCAGGCCAAAAGCAAAGGCTGTGCTGAGTTGAAGTCTCTGATCTTGTCATTTTTTGGACACAAAACTCTCTGACACAACTCTTTTTCTAGGATCAACCTGCAGACAAAACTTTTCAGTCTCTGTTACCTAAGAACATTTTACTGCATGCGACTCTGTTATCTGTTTTAACTATACTAATGATAGCTAACATTTTACAGTTTATAATTTTATTTATCCTTGGAGCAGTTATGCACTTCAAGTTTTTCTTGCTCCCATTTTCTGAATGAGATATCTGAGTTCAGAAAGGTTTAAGACTAACTCAGTACAGAGCTAGAACCGGGAGCTAACCTAGGACTATTGCCTCCACTGCCCTGTACTTCCTGCTATAGGAGGAAGTGTGCAAATCCAGACAAGATACCTCAAATTTGTGGCCTATTGGCTCTTTGAATTCTGCACATAGGTTTTGTTTCTTACAAACAATGTTATAAAATAATTCATGAGTTTCCAACATTTAGAAATTTGCAAATTTCAGGGGTGCCTGGGTGGCTCCGTCAGTTGAGCATCTGACTTCGACTCAGGTCGTGATCTCACGGGTCATGAGTTCTAACCCCATATCGAGCTTACTGCTGTCAGCACAGAACCCCTTTGGATCTTTTGTCCCCCACTCTCTGCCCCTCCCCCACTCATGGTCTCTCTGTCAAAAATAAATATTAAAAAAAATTGGGCAGTTACCATATGTTTTCACTTATAGGTCTAACAGGAGAAACCTAACAGAGGACCAAGGGGTGGGGAAGGAGGAAAAAGAGTTAAGGAGAAGGGAGGGAGGGAGACAAAGCACAAAGAGACTCTTGAATACTGAAAACAAACTGAGGGCAGAAGGGGGAGGGGGAAAGGGGAAGGGGAGTGATGATCATGGTGGAGGACACTTGTGGGGAAGAGCACTGGGTGTTATATGGAAACCAACTTGACAATAAACTATAAAGTTAAAAAAAAGAAATTTGCAAATTTCACATCAAAATTCAGATTCCTGACCTTTTTTTCCCTTTGGATGAAGAGATCTGGCTATCTAGGGCATGTATTACTGCAAGGCAACGATTCTCTAGGGCTGAGTACAGGTACTCTTCCTAATTGGAGTGTAAATTTTCCAGATTACTGCACTTTCCACCATTCCCTATTGTTCCTCAGCATTGCGGCTGAATGTCAGTTGTCATTTATTATTCTCTTTGTCCTGTTTTTCTTATAGTGGAACTAAAAGAGGAAAGGGAGGGGCTCCTGGGTGACTCAGTTGGTTAAGCGTCAGGCTTCGGCTCAGGTCATGAATTCGCGGCTCTGTGGGTTCGGGCCCCCGTTGGGGTCTGTGCTGACAACCAGCTCAGACCCTGGAGCCTGTCTTCGGATTCTGTGTCTCCATCTCTCTCTGCCCCTCCCCTGCTTATGCTATCTCTCTCTCTCTCTCTCAAAAATAAATAAAACATTAAAAAAATTTTAGAGGAAAGGGAAACAATTCTTAAATTCACTTCTATCTCAAAAGTGGGAAAGTGAAATACGGACCTAGAAAACTGTTTTTAAGCTCATTTGCCTGGGTCCCCATAGGAATTTGAGTTTGTGATTCCTTATGAAGACCACTGCTCCCAAATCTGGATGCCCATTATAAACATTTGGGAAGCTTTTTAAAAATACATGACTCTGGGCTACACCACAGCTGCATTGAGTCAGAATCTTCAGAAATTGCCCCCAGGAATCTGTCATTTTTAGAATTCTCCAGATTATTCTGACCAGGAAATCACTGATATAACTGTTGATACTTCTTTGAGGTGCTGCCTTATGGAATGCAGACTCCACTTTCCCTTAATGCTCCTGTAGTCAGGTGGAAATGGTCCATGTGGAGTTTGTCATAAATGCAATATCAGTTGATTCACCAATTTGGCCATATCATTTTCCTTTTTTCTGGAGCAAAAAAGGGCTTCAGAAGACCATATCCGTGTTGATTCCCACCACCCCTTGGCTAACTCACAGAACCATATCCTGATTCACACTGAAAGGGACCTAGACAGCATTCACTATTTTTGAGAAGTCACTTTCTCTCTCGGATTCCAGCTTCTTCATCTGAAGAACCAAAATGTATGAAGAGCTAGTTAGAGACAAAATCAAGGCTTGAACATTAGTTTCCTGGGTCCTAGACCTCATTCTTCCACTATGGACTTAATTTCATAGAACTGGCTTTCTTTTTTTTTCCTGAAAAATAATTTTAAAACAAGATCATGATGGCCTACATTGGGTTTATATTTCCTTTTTGTCCCAAGGCAAAAATGAAAAATTTGGAGTTTCTTGCAATTTATTTGCTATCACTTATATCGATTATAAGGTTGAATACCTTGTCATCTGGGTTAACTATTTAAGGGAATCATGGATATGTTTTCTGTCATTTTTGGGATGATGATAATGTGGTAGTAGTAGTAGATACTCTTTATTGAGCAATAATTCTGTCAGGGACTCTCCTATTCATTTACTACATGTTACCTTATTTAATCTTTACAACACTCTATAGTAGATACTTCCATATCTTGCATATGAGTAATTGAAGCTCTGAGAATTAACTTTGGTTATTCATTCAGTCACTCTTTACTGAGCAGCAGTCATGTGTCCAGTCATAGAGTATATAAGCGGCAGATCTGGGATTTGAATATGATTTTATGATTCTCACACCCATGCTTCTCACCAAATCTGTGAAGCTTTTCTATTTTCCAGGGCTTCCTCCCACTTCTCCCCTGAGCCACAGGTTGGCCCTCATTCTGACATTTGTTTCAATAATATTTCCTTTCTTCGTATTAATATCTCTATTTTATTGAATACATATCTTGTCCAGGTCAGGGTGCCTGAGGCTGGAACCAGTGAGTGGAGTGGGGTTAGTAGGAGCTGAATAAAACTGGGGGGAGCTAGCTCTGGATGCGGAGGCACTCCATGATGCCAGGCTTTACCTCTTGTGGACAGATTAGGTGGGACCATTATGGTCTAGCAGGTCACTAGTCATGAAACACTTCCACATAATTTGTAAATAAGGTAGAAATACCTTATAAATAATAATCGTGACTCATTTCAACTTGGACTTACTTTCCAAAGCATTTCTGCATATGACTTTATTTCATGCTCAAGTAAATTTGTAGTATAAGCAAAGATTCTGTACTTAGAGTAGGTTGCGGGTTGTTGATAACTGCTGTCAGTCATGCTCCCCTTAGATTCCCAACAGCCCTGTCCTCTCCAGTTAAAGCATTGTGAACAAATCACATAGATAATAGTGCACATACTGAAAATCAGTTTGGTAGAATATTGACATCGTGTTTGTGCCATAATGGAAATGGCTCTGGGAAGGAACAAGGATGTGTTTGAAAGTAAAACTTTGGTCTGGACCCGGTGGTTGAGGAGTGTGAGGGGACTGAGATTGTGGGAAACATTGTCAAACAAATGTAAAAGTTGGGGAGAAGAAATTGAGTGTGGTGTTGGAAAACAAGATAGGCAGCTCAAAAAGGAATTTAGTTATATACCAAAGGGAGCAGAGTTGAAACATAATCGCCCTAGATTATACTTTACAATATGATCCTTTGGGGAAAGCTGCATATGATATCGCTTCTGTGTGAGGATAAACCTATATCATCTTAATGGATTTTTGATAGAATACCAAAATTTAAAAGTAACAGGGCTGTGCTTCTATCAAGAAGTAATTCTCCTCATAACCCATTTTTCATTTTAATGTGCCATACAGTAGCTTGCTCATCACTCTTACCTTTGTTTTTTCCTTCTCATGATGATCCTAAGTATATTTTTACAAAAGACAACCACTGACAACCCCAAAGCCATTGTTCTGAGTTCTTACTCCTATGAGTGTTTCAGGTAATACTGTTTTTCGGATTTGATGTCATCTTTCTTATCCTTTCATTTACTTTCCTGGCTGCCAAGAGTCCCCCATTTATCTGTCTCCTTTCTCTTCTGTCAGGCCATTCTGAGTGGTAATTTTTCATCCTGTATGTTTCCTTATCCTAGTGGTCCATTCATTTTCTTCAGGCTCCTTTTCTTTCCTCCTCTATGTCCCCTTTATGACACCACTTTCTCCAGTGGAGTTTTGAAGCATTCAAGAGTTGACAGCTGAAGATGGTGATTGGACCAGAATGAGAAGATGGGTTTATTTAATAGCTATTATGGGGTTTCAAATCAGTCAGAGTTCTTGGTTGCAAATTATAGAAACAACTCAAGTTGGCTTAAGGGAAAGGGAATTTATTGGGTCACTTATCAGAAAAAGATGTTGGGGTAAAGCAGAATGGAAGGAATTTCTGTAGGAACCAGGACCTCACAAACTAGAACCAGAATTAAATACCACTGGGTTGCTGCTTCCCCTGTCTTTAGCTGTTTTTTTTTTTTTCTGATTAGTTTCATTCTGCAGAATGATTTTCCTATGTGATGGGAAATAGGGCTACTGACTTCAGCTCCAGATTAATATCTTCCAGCAGAAAAAGGCTTTCATTTCTCCTGCTACCATGCCTTCACTCCCCCAACCAACCCTGAATGTTTCTATTACTACCAAGGAAGGCATCGGATTCATTCCATTAGTCATGTGTTCACCTCTCAACCAGCCTCTGAGTCTTACCAGACCTAGTCATGAGCACGAGGTGGAAGGGACTAGGATTTGGCACTATAACTGACAATCCCACCAGAACAACTGAATGGGAGAAAAGCGGCTCTCTAAAGGAAAGGATACTAGAGAGACAACAGTGAATAAGCAGTACGGAATAAAAAAATGATTTTAAATATGGTAAAACCTTGGTTTGTGAGCACAATTCATTCCGGAAACATGCTTGTAATCCAAAGCACTTGTATATCACAGCAAATTTCCCCATGAGAAATAATGGAAACTCAGAAGATTGGTTCCACAATCCAAAAATATTCATATAAAAATGATTACAATACTGTAATATAATATAAAATAATAAAGAACATATAAAATATAAAGAAAAACAAATTAACCTGCATGTACCTTTGAAAACCTTTGTGGCTGGTGTGAGGGAGATGAGAGAGGAGGGTTATTGTGTAGGACGACTATCACTAATGGAATCACTACTATCTATTGGCTCAATGGAATCTTTTTCTTTTTGTGCAACTTTAACAAGGAACCTATCCAATGACACTTTTGCTTCCTTTTGAGGACTTTGTGGAAATGTGACCTTGCCTTGTCATTAAACAGATTCATTCCTTGCACTGCTACAGCTTTATTTGGGTGATGCTTTTCTACAAAATTTTGCACTGTTTCCCACTTTTGTGTTATATATCTCCCTAATCTCATTTGAAGTGAGAGGTTCCTCTAATTTTTTTTGTCCTCCTCCTCTGCAGACAAGATACTGCTGTAGACTTCTTATAAAATTTTGCAATTTCAGCCACTCACATACCTTGTTTGTACTTCTCAATGATTTCCTTCTTAACTTCCAGCGTAATCATCTCCTTCTTATTGCTTTTCCTTTTCTTTTTTTATTTGTTTTTATTATTTATTATTGAGACAGAGAGAAACAGAGCATGAGTGGGGAAGGGTCAGAGAGAGAGGGAGACACAGAATCCAAAGCAGGCTCCCAGCTCTGAGCTGGCAGCACAGAGCCCGATGTGGGGCTCGAACTCACTGTGAGATCATGACCTGAGCCGAAGTCGGCCGCGCAATGACTGAGCCACCGAGGCACCCCTGCTTTTTCTTTTCAACCTTTTTCTGCATGGGGGCCATTTTATACTCCTGCATGGACGTTGATTACAGTACAATATTAATAAACTCTTGTCATATACTGTATGTAATGTAACTGGCAATAAGGCAGCAGAGGAAAGCGTCAATATCTGCAGGCTGCCTGACCAAGAATGAAGCAAAGTATTCCTACACTTACTCTTGTATGGAAAAGCAAAGAACTGTCCATAGATGCTTTGAAATGACAAAAAATACACTAGCACCAGTTGTGGGCACCTTCCAATGTTCTGAAAAATTTCTGATTTCTGCCAAACCACTGCAGCCTAAGACTGAGTATCCAAGCATGGAAGATGATCACCCATAGTCCTGCTATGGGAGAGGGAGAGAGAGGGAGGGGGGGGGAGAGAGAGAGAGAGGGAGAGAGAGAGGGAGAGAGAGAGAGAGGGAGGGAGAGAGAGAATCCCCTAATGTGAGTTTCAATTCCACGAACCATGAGATCATGACCTGAGCTGAGAGCTAAAGTTGAATACTTAACCGACTGAGCCACTCAGGTGCCCTCATAGCAGACATTTTTTAAAGAACATAGGGTTATTTAAAAAACGACAATGAGTTCAGAGTCCCCATACTATAATTCTCCTCAAAGTAATTTTTTCATTATAAGGTAACACCAGTGGAAGAGATTTATTCTTTGTGTAATTTTGCAGAAAAACATATTTTGCTAAAATCTTGGATTGCAAGTTACTTGTTCTTCAAATGTTCCACAAGATGAGCAAACATTTCTAATAAATTTCAACTTGACAAACGAGTGATGTCTTGCAATGTGAGTATGTGGAGCCGAATGTCACATGATCACAAAAGAGCCAATGGTTCTCTCTCTCTCTCTCTCCCTCCCTCCCTCCCTCCCTCTCTCCCTCTCTCTCTCCTTCCCTCAAAATAAATCTAAAAATATATATCCACTATAATCACCCTCCCTGAATCAACACTGGTTGAGTTAGTCCCCTTCCTCACTGACTCTGGACTTAAGAATTTGATTTTTTTTGGCCATTGGGACAATAATAAACATGATGCAAAGAAGAATCTTGAAATGTGTGCATGCATTGGGGCTTGCCCTCACTTGCTGCACTTTAAGACCCTATTAAGCCTTGGTTAACCTGATAGATAATGAGTAGCACATGGCCTAGTTCTATCCATTGTCCCCACCAATAGCCAACTGAATATCAAATGAGTCCATCAACCAGCAGCTGACTACAAAAACATGAGCAAGCAAAGATGACAGCACCTTGAATAGATATGAGCCATCCCAACTGAATCAAGCCCAAATTTCTCACCCACAAAATTGTGAAAAATGGTTGTTGTCTTAAGCCATTAGATTTTGTGTTGTTTGCTACACAGCAAAAAACTGTTAACAAACACTATCTGCTGTGTTTTGGGGTCCATCCTGACTTGGGAGGCTTTTATAGCTCTTCAGTACTGGTAATTCTGAATTCCTCACTGGATGTTTCATTAATTGCCTCTCTACTGTAGCATGGGAGTTTACATATTATTCCTGATAACATTTTTGATATGCCCCCTAGTTGTTGAATTTCTCTTTAACCCATTTCTCCCCCCCCACCCCAGGATCAAGAAAAAAAATATTTATGGTACTTTTCTCTTAGGAGGAAGCCTATAATGAGAAGCAGAGAATTCCAGCCACCGTTTTTCTTTAAGACAAAGTTGATCAGGGTAGGGCATGCATTTAGAATTTTTTCAGTGAGGAAAAATGTTTGCAACTAAGGTTCATATTTATGAAGTAGCTGCTTGATGATATTAATTTTGTTTTAGAATTTAGTTTTGTTTTTGTGAAGAGTAAGACAACCAATGATCTAAGGATGGAACCATTTATCAGGTGAAGACAGCTGAGAGAATAGGGAGGTAGGAGAAGAATGAGAGAGTGTGGAGTCACAGTAGCCAAGGGGATTCAGAACTTTGAAAAGAAGGGAGCTTCAAAAGAGCATCACATCCAGAAAAGAAATAAATGAGATTGGGACTAAAAATAACCATTGGATTTGGCAATTATAAAATTGCTGACCTTATATTTGTGATGAGTGATGTCCACAGTGTAAAAAGAGGTGAAAGACTCAGTCATGAACACTCCCTGCTTCACAAAGGGACAGTGCTCTCAAAAACTTCAAAATTGGGAATTTCAAATGAAGTTGTTATTTGAGAATTAAATTATGCAATCAGCACCAAAAAAAAGATGCAATGTGACTCTATAGAAGAGGCAGAATAGTTCCTACACCAAAACAAACTTTGGCTAATACCTAGTAGTGACAACGATATGTTTGAACAAAAGTATACATCCATTTGTCAGGAGAATTATTTCATTAGCCATGGAGGTGAGGAGAGCTAACTTTGGCAATGGACAATCCATGGCCACACAGTCTGTAACACTCTGGTCCCAATGACAGGCATATCTCTGTTTTAGAATGATATCATTAAAATATTTGGCTCATCAGATATTCTCCTTTGCTCAAATCTGTACTCACCAGGCAACTTTGTGAACATATTTCAGCAGGATATATCTCTTGTAGAATAATCATTCATTCAAGATAAATACCAAATATCTACTATGTTTCAAGGTTATTTGCTTTAGTATTAGAGATACAGAGGTGAATTAATAAAACAAGAATTCTAGTTCTTATGAAGCCTACATTTATTGTAGTGGAGACACACATGCATACACACTACATAGTATTTCAATTGTGGATGATTGCTATGAAAAATTAAAGCAGAGAAGGGGCATCAGAAGTACTGGAGGTATTTCAAGTTTTGGTAGGGTAATCAGGCAAAGCCTCTTTGAAAAGGTCACAGTTTAGTAAAGACTTGGAGAAAGTGTGCAGTATAATATTCCTGAGGTGTGATGGGCCTGACTTGTTCCAGGCATAACAAGGAGGCCAGAGTGACTAGAGCAGAGTGAGTGAGGGGAAGGAAGTAGGAAATGTGATCAGAGAGGTAATGGGGGACAATGAACTTGCATGGGACCTGATAGACTATTACAATGAGTGCTATTTCTCTGAGTGAGATGGGAAGCCACTGGAAGGTTTTGAACAAGAGTGATGTGATATGAGAAAGGTTTTAACATGATCACTGTGACTTCTGTGCTGGGAAGAGTTTGAGGGAGGGAGTAGGCCAAGGTGAAAGGGAAACTATTTGGGAAGCTATTGTAGTGATCCAGGGAAGGAGATGATGGTGACTTGGATAGTACCAATATGGGTGGTAAAACACACACACACACACACACACACACACACACACACACACACACACACACACATGGTTGAATTCTGGTTCTATTTGAAGACAGAAGAGTGGGATTTGTTGGAAGGTAGGAAGTGTGAGAGAAATTGAGGAGTCAAGGGTATCTAAGGATGTTTATGGCTGTGGGTTAATGATGGTGTTCTATTAACTATGATGGTGAAATTGCAGGAGGAGCTTGTTTGTTGGTGAAGATCAGGAGATCAGCTTTGGATATGTTCATTTTGAGACATCTAATAGATATCCCAGTGGAGATATTCAAAAGACAGCCAAGAGTTAAAGATTAAAGTCAGAGATGGAGATGTGAAGTTGAGTGTCATCAGCATGTGGATGCAATTTAAAGTGAGGAGACTGGAAGAAATTACCAGGGAAATGTGCAGAAAGAAAAGAGAACTTCATGGAGCTGCGCCTTGGGGGATTCCAATGTTAAGAATGGGGAGGTGAAGAGGAATCAACAAAGAAATCTGAGTGAGGAATCTAGTGAGGTAGGAAAAACCAACACGCAGCCAAGAGAGTGAGAGTGAGATATCCCAGAAGCTAGGTCAAGAATATGTTTCAAGGATGAATGAGTGATCAATCGTGTCAAATGTGAATATGCACTAATTACTTAAGACAGAAAAATCATTGTGACAGTCCTATTTCTTAGTATAAATTGACAAGTTAGATTTCTGGCTTAAGTGTTCTGTGGGTTGGATACTCCAAGTTGGACCCAGAGCAATGAATGTGTATCAGGTTTGCTGACCAAATTGGGTAAGCCTGAGGGCCAGGCCTTAAATTATGGTAAATTCATGTCATATTGTGAGGCTATTAGGCAATCCCTCTGCTTGTACTCTGATTTTTGTGAAATTTCAGCTTTGTCACATGCCGGGTCTGCTTGGGAATTCAGTCTTCACATCTGCCTCTAACCAACCTTCCCTGTCAGAGCTAATCTATTAGCTGCTTTTGAAAGACATCCCATATGGGCTGGGTCTTTCATGGATAGGTTTTTGGAGTTATTCCTACACACATGGTAAATGATGCAATAGAATCTATGGCCCTTACCACAGTCAGACTTGAATTTGTGTAGTAGAAAAACTTGCCTGGGTATCAGGAATTTTGATTCTAGTTTTAACTCAATTACTTGACTAGATCTATTACTTAGGGTAAGTTACTAAACTTCTTAGGGTTTAACTGTATTATCAACATAGGCTAGATTATGTAGCAGTAATAAGTTAGCACTCAAATCTCAGTGACTTAACACAACAAAGGCATATTTCTTGCTCTTGGTACATATATATTCCAGGTCTGTGAGAAGGCTCTGCTCCCCATAGTCGCTCACATGACCATCCTGATGGAGGTTCGAACAGCCAGTAGTTTCTGTGGCACTCCTACCCTCCTTAATCACCTGAGCTCAGGGGAAGAGAAGGAAATGGGGTGGAGTGCATATGGGCTTTTCATGGGCTCAATTCTGAAAAATTGTGTTTCACTTCTGCACAGAGTCCATTGGCCAGAACATGTTAGTTACATGGTCTCACTTAACTACAGCTGAGCTGTGAAATGTTGAACAAATGAAATCTTCACTGACCATTACAGTCTAGGCCATACTCAGTTTCCACGTCTTTTGATGAAGTAATAATAATATAATTTACCTTCTAGAGATGTTGAAAGGAATAAATGAGATAATGCATATGAAATGCTTAATGTAGAGCCTGGCCTGTAGACAATGTTCTACAAATTGTAGCCATGATAAATATATTAGTATCATTAAGTGGACAATACATTGTATTATAATTATTACTTTAAACTTTGTGATTCTCCTAAGAGCAAAAGTAATTGTGCCTAAGCTATTAATCATTTGTCACCTTTGGGCCATTACGAAGACATTCTGCCCTGAACTCTGGCTCAGGATCAACAAAGCATTCTAGGAAAACTGAGTGTTCATGTGACTGCTCTTCACACACTATTGCCAAGGACCTCCCCCTTCTTTTAATACTCTTCATCATGAATGCCTTTATCAGCAACTCAGGGAAAAGTCTGAAGACTTTGGAATCCTCTGGCTCTTTCTCATCCTAAATGATTTTCCAGGGCCCTGTGTTCTTCTTATGCATCCAAATATTCAGAGACATGGAAGGCATGATGGGGCAATTAAGTTTTTTCTGGCTGTGAAGCTCATAACTAAACAGCTGGAACCAGAACGACTTATGAAAATGGTCCTACTCCATAACCAAACTTGTTATGTCTGGAAATGTTTTTCAGCTTTTTACTCTCTGGTTTGTTGAGGTATAAAGATCCCATATGACCTG